>CM067101.1:215992-811443 GCA_034008185.1 Gorsachius magnificus | reverse complement strand
GGGGGGAGAGGGAAAACCAGGCAGACCCTGAGCCTCGCAGTCCCCATGAGCACGACTGTGAGCTCCCTGCCAGCTCTGCCCATGGCTGGCAGGCTGCATCCTGCATCTGCACCGGGTACGGTTCCCCCTGGGCTCAGCCTGTGGGACCTGGACGCGATTCTGCCTCTGATGTCCATAAAGCCTGGCTTTGCGCTGCGCCTCCATTTCACAAGGTACTAATGATCTCTGTATGGATTATAAACAGGACTTCTGGCCAAACCACCTCGACATTGATTAACTTCTCAGGATTAACTCAATCAGTCCATCCTGTTCATTTCCAGAATTGATTTGCTGGAAGGTTCTGGCAGTCAGGAGCTCTGCAGGCAGATCCAGGAGCCCAGGCTCGGCCACGGAGCTGCCCTCCAGCCTCATGGCACATCCCGGTCGAGCCGCGCTAGGTGGGAAACGGAGGGAGAGGAGGTTAAGGGACTCGACTGGATGTCAGGCTTCATCTCAGGGGCTGGGAGGCAAAGCACGCCCGTCTCCCACCTCCCACGCGCCTCCTCTAACCCACCACGCCGTCTGCCGCAGCTGATGCATCCAGAAACATCAAGGGATGTTCCCTCCGTGAGATGAAACGGCAGAAAATGAAACCAGATGGATGCAAAGAACTTTGCAAAGATGCTGGTAACCATGGCGATGAGCTGCTTTTTTTTTTTTTTTTTGTTGGTTGGTTTTTTTTCCCATCCCCTCCATCCTGGCTACCTTCCGTCGCCACCCCCAGCAGAGAGCGAGATTTCGGCACCGGTTACGTAAGGCCAGGCACAACAATGAGTCAGGCGCGGCGTGAACCTGCCATCGGCCCCTGTGTCCCGGGAGGCCGAGGACGCGGTGTGGGCTTGGGAAGGCAGACAGCATTGCCCCGAGCTCATACCCACATCCTGGCCCCCCCCTCAAAATCACAGCTGCCCCCAGGAAAGCACCCCCAGCAGAGAGGGGATGCTCAAAGGGTGCTGGGGATTAATCCCAGGAGGATGATTTATTGCCCAGGGCCAGACCTAGTCCCAGAGCACCCAGGTGGAGTTTTCCAGCTTCACCCTCCCTGCGGCTGCAATGAATAACCCGGCTGGGAAAAAACAACTTACTGACCTACTTTGGGCTGCAGCGCCTCAGATTTTATACAACTTGATGGCACCATGTCACAGCTGGAGAAAAACGGGACGAGATGCAATGTGGCAGGGTGGAAAGCCTGATGGGGTGATGTGACAGGCAGCCACGCAGAGCTGACAGAGAGCCCATGGGGCTGACACCACAGCCCGTGGGGTGGTGCACCAGGGCAGACACCCCGTCTGCCCCAGGGATGCGACCGCACGGCGTGGGCACGCTGGCGGCCACGCCGGGATGGGCCAGCCAAGCTGGCTCTTCCCTTGCCATCCCTGGTCTCTCCTGCCCCAAAGAGCCTCCCGCAGCGGTCCCCTCCTCGCTGGGTCACTGGGGACAGCCGATGCATTCAGAGGGTGCTGGGAATGACAAAAATATCCCCCTCCTGTCCTGTCCCCACTGGGGAGCCCTTGAATTAAGGGCAGGAAAAAGGACAGTGCGTTTCTCCATGACAGCCCCCAGGGCAGCCGTGAGCCCATCCCTGCTGAGAGAAGTCCTGGCAAACGTTTGGTCCCAACAACCGAGCTGAGAAACATCGTTTACTGCCAGGGCAGCGCGAGCTGGGGTTGGTGCCAGAGATGATGGCTGCAAACGTCCCCATAACCCAAGCGAGTCCCATCGCTGCTCAGCACCTCAGTCCCCCTCCCTGCACAGAGCCCCGAGCCCTCGCAGGGAGTAGCAGGGACTTGATATCCGCTAATTCCTTGCAAATCCTCAGAGGAGAGGTGCCAAAGAGGAGCATGAGATGTGCTGGAGCCAGAATCTGACCTGCCATAATAATTTGTTCAGCTCTAATCCCTTCCCTCTGGGGCTCACAAGTATTAGTGATGACACACGACACTCCTGAGGAATAGGCAAATATTATTACGCTCTTCCCAGCCTCCCCCAGCCATTCACTCTCCGAAAGAGGAGAAACTGCAGCAGCAAGAAACACATAAAGACAAGGACTGCTTTAGCACCGATCTCGGATACACACAAGGAAGTGTTTATGCCGCTTAGTCTGGGTTCCCTCTGGGGGAACGTGAAAAAGCCACTTCAGCTGGTGGCAAGCACCTGGATTTATTGTCATGCCTGGCTTCTCTGTCCTGATACAATTAGAGCAGCTTTATCAGGACAGGAGTAAATAGTTGGGAAGGCTTTATCAGTCGTGCAAATAGAAAACCAAGGAGGCAGCCCCAAAATCCTCAGCACAGGCTGGGATGCAGCCTCCCAGGAGGGGGAGGACCGGTCCCCATCTGCGGGCAGCAGGACTTCGCCGAGGGCCCCGCGGGACGCAGACAAATCGTATTCAGTCAAGAAACAGCAGGGCAGGGAAAGCAGAGCGTCTGTAAGACATACGGCAGCCTGGAGCCGCGGCTGGCTGCCTGCCACACGTCGTCTCTTTAGGAAGGAAGAAGACCTTGAGAAACAAAAGATTATGCAATGCACAGCAGAGTAACCTGTGCCTGACCTCCGCGACCGAAATCCCGCTTTAACCCCCTCCATTTCCCAAACCTCCTGGATTTCCAGGGGGATCGCACCCCCCTCCCCGGTCCCACTGCATCGCCACAGAAAAGCTGGCTGGATGCAAACGTCCTCCAGCAGCAGGCTGGAAGAAACCATTGCAAGGAGGCAGGAGAAGAAGAAAAACCCTGCCCCCTCTGCCGGGCAGCGATGCGTGCAGGTGCCCCCTCGGTCTCCAACCGACAATCCAAGCAGATTTGACACACACATAGCAACAGCAGGTCTTCGGTCAGAGCCAGCAATCATTTACTGCAATTGCATCACAACAGAAGCCGTCCCTTAAGTTTTATCGCCGGGCAGCTTTTTATAACCCTGCACTCCAAGCATGCTCCATATAACCAGGCTACTGAAGCGTAAGCAATGCCGCGTCGCTGCGAGGCGAACCCTCGCTCCCTGCAACCCCATTTAATGCCTCTCAAACCCCTTCCCATTGTCAGCTCTGAAAAACCACATCTTTTGGCCATTTTGCTCCCCATGCAGAGCACCTTCCATCCCCTCCGTGTCAGTGCATGCCCTACATCACAGCCTGCGCTCGAGCCCTCCGCACAAAGAGAGAGAGACAGAAGAGGATGCTCACCTCATTTATTGACGAGGATTGTCAGGAGTCGAGATTGCAAATGAAAGGCTTAAATCTTGCAGGAGAGGAAGAGATGCCCGAGGCAGCGGGAGCCTGTGCAGGACACAGGATGCCAGCGCTGGCAGGCTGCTCAGCTTTTCAGCTCCTCCGATTACATTTTTTTTGCCTGTTTGGTGGGAAGGATGGAGCAATGCCTTCAGCTCAGCTCATCTCCTTTAGACCGAAATCTCTCCTTCCATCTTCTCCCTGTGAGCAGCTTCATAACTGAGCTCTGGGGTTTGGGGGTGCTATTTGTCCTTGTAGTCTATAGCCATAGAAAGCCCCTGAAATCCCTCCTAAAGAGGAGGGCTCTCAGCATGACAGACAAGGAGACTTGCCAGTCAAAGCAAGACCCAGCGCAGCCTGGCCGCCCACCCATGGGAGCCTGCGGGAGCCAGGGGAGCGGGAGGACTCACCCTGTTTTTTGCTCCTTCCAGTGGGATGAGTTACCGAGTTCCTTTTTTACCTTTTACCATTTTCTCGCCATTCAGGTATTTGTGGCTTCCCAGAGGCTGGCAGCGTGTCAGTGCCATGAGTGTGTTGGAGCTCAGCACAGGTGACCATGCACTGAAAGCACAAACACGCAGACCCCAGGGGCTGGAACAGGAGAACAAACATACAACCACGAATGTTTCCTGGGTTTATTTCCCTGGCCATGGGTTTGGGAGGGCAGCAGTCGCATCCCCTCACCCCAACTGGCTGACTTCTGGCGGGAACACAACAAGCCAGTGCAGAAAAACCCCAGTGCTGGTGCCTGCTCTTGGTGATACGTCTGGGCTTGCCTGCAGCAAAGCAATCTGAGGGATCTTGGCAGTGATCAGAGCAGACAGGGAGGATGGCTGAGATCCCTGGGTTACCAGTGACTCACCCTCTGGCCCCCCAGCCAGCCCTCCTCCTCCTCCTCCTCCTCCCCCTCCTCTTCTTCCTCCTGCACCTCATTTTCCTGCTCCGTAACACAGATAATCGCATTCACCTACTCAGGAACGGGCAGAGGCTGAACCTCTCTGTAGGCCTTGGCACACCCTGCATGTTGCTGCTCTGTCTATATGTATATACATTAGGGGACGGAGGGGATCAGAGTCCGGTGCCAGCCCCAGTGCCAGCGTACCCTCTGCTGGGCCTGTCACGGTGCCCGGCCAGGCTTCCAAAAATGGATGCCGACGCCCCACACTGCTTGTTGTGACAATTTTGGGGACAGCCAGAACAAACCCCTCAGGGGCGAGGAGGCCCCTGTGGTGGCAGGGCCCTGGGCCCCCGGCGGGGCCCAAACATGGGAGCAGATGCCGCGGAGCTGTCCTGGCAAGGAACAATTTAGCCTTTAGAGGCGGCTTTTGCTCTGTCAGTGGCGTGTGACAGGGACGGGCCCCCACCCCCCCGCGCCTCAGGAGGCCTTGGCGCTTCGCAAGCCCCGGGGGCCCAGGCCCTACCCCGCGGCCGTTGCCATGGTGACAGCGCGGCGGCCCCGGCCCTCTCCGGGACTACAAGGCCCATCGGCCCTTGCGTGTCCCTCCCGCCCGGCGCGCATGCGCATTCCCCGCCGCCTGTGATTGGCTGGGCGGAGGGAGCCAATAGGAGGCGGTGTTGTTGGCAGGACGGTGTTGTCAGGACGGGCTGAGGGCGATGGCGGGGCTGGGCCGCCTCTGGCCGTCGGCTGTTGGCGGCAGGTAACGGCGGCCGCCGCCTCCCCGGGGAGGGCTGAGGGGGTGCGGGGCGGGGCGTGACCCCCCGGGGGGCGAGTGGGCCCTGGGCTGGGGAGGAGGGAGGCGGCGGGGTCAGCCCCGTCCCTCGCAGCTGACAAAAAGCCCTTTGCTCTCCCGACAGCGGCAGCGCCAGGCGCGCTCCTCTTGCTTCTGATTATTTTCTTCTTTTTTTTATTTTTTTTATTTTCTTTTTCCCAAAGATTGTTTCTGCTCCAGCAAGCAGCAGCCTGCCCTTTCCAGCTCCGAACAGCCTCGGTCCTCTCAGGTTCCCTGGAGCTCCTCTCAGAAGCCACCGCACCTTCCAGCCCGCCGGCGGCTGCCCCGGCCCGCTGTCCTCCTGGAACCACCAGCAGATCCGCACAAAAGCGCGTGGCGCCGCGTCCGGGGGGGAGCATCGAGGTCATCCTCCGGCGCATGCTGAAGGGCAGAAAGTCCCTGAGCCACTGAGGGCTCTGCCCGCGAGGTCGATTTGGTGGGGGGGGGGGGAGCTGGAATCGAGCCCTAGAGCTGCTGCAGCTTCGGAGTGACCCAGCCTGAGCGTCTGTGCCGAGGAGACTGTGGCGACCGACCATCTCTCTCCCATCGGGAGTGTGGGAGGAATGGCGCTGGCTTGAGGGTGGCCTCCGAGAGCTGCTTTTTAGATTGTAAAGTTATCGCCACTTTGTATGTGTGGTTCTGAGATAAACTTGTGAAAACACGAGCTGTGATGACTCGCGTTGAACTTCCTGCGCTAATCGTTAATGCAAAACTCAGCAGGGGGGGGGAGGAAAGCTGGCTTGTTCGCGGGGTGGCAGCTGCTAGGGAGCCTTTGGAAGGATTGGGGCTGAGGGAATTTTGGGTTTTGTTTATGCCAGACATGCCTGCAGCACCTCTGCCTGTTCTGCTCCTCCCTGTGGCCCTTCACGATCAGGGTCCTGGTTCTTGGGTGCAGCCCTGGGCTGGGGCTGGGGAGGAATTGTCTCGTCCTGGCCGCTGTTTTCCCAGCGCTGTTAATGAACTGCCTCGTTCCCACCGCGTAATTAACAGCGCCTTCGTTAACGCGGGGCAAGGTGGATGGAGACACGGACTACATCTCCCAGTGTGCCCCGCGGCCGCCGCCACATCCGGGTCCTCCCGCCCGGCGCACCCTCCCCCCCCCCCCCCCGCAGCCTTCCGAGCGGGCATTTCCTGCCTCAACCGAACCCTACGCTCCTCAGCGCCGCGACGAGTGACGGGCGCGCTGCCCAATAGAAGGCGAGAGTGGCGCGGCGCGAGCCAATAGAAACGTTGCGGGGCGGGCAGCGGAGGTAGTGGGTGGGTTGAGGCGGGGCGGCTCCTCACGGCTGGCGGCGGCGAAGATGGTAGGTGCCTCGCGCCCCCCGCCCGAAATGGCGCGCCCGCCCCCCCGGCCCCAGGCCCCGCAGGCCCCGCACCCTCTGGCGTCCCCGCCCGGGGCCTCGGCGGAGGCGGGGGGGGCGGCGATGGCCCCAGCCGTGGGCTGGGCACCCCGAGGTGGGGGGTGCCCCACCCTCTGGGACGGGGGGATGCGTGGGGCCGGGGCGCCCCGAGCCGGGGGTGTCCTACACCCCGAGAGGTGGAGGACTGTAGCACCCCGGGGGGGCGCCGCCCCGGGGGGTGAGGGGGGCTGGGACGCCCAGGCTGGGGGGGGTTCCGCCCTTCTAGCGATTGGGGGGGCTGTGGTACTTCATGGTATGGGCTGTTCCCTACCGCGGCTGGAGCGCTCAGTGGGGAACAGGGCTCCCCCAGGGCCTGGCGTGCCCCCCACCAGCAATGGGGGGCTGACAGCAGCTGGGGCACTACCAGGGTGCTGGGCGTTCCCCACCAGGCTGGGGGGAGGGGGGCTGGGTGTGATGGTCAATCCTTTCTGTGCCCCCTAAGCAACAACGGGGACTTGGTCTGGTGCCTGAGTGTTTGGCGGCAGCTGTCATAGCCGAGAGGCTTCCAGTCTCCCTCCTTCCCTTTGTAGCCATGTAATAATTTTTGGAGAAAGAGGGTTTTCCTTCTGCCCGTCGACAAGCTCCGTAACTACAGGAAAAACAGTGGTGTCTCTGTGGTCTCTGTGTACAGGTGTACCGTGACTGAGAGCTTAGGTGGCCATTCCTCAGCCTGTGTTGGTGGTTTTCCCCTAACCCACATCCACATGTGTGTGCATCGTGCTGGGGCAGAGCCCTGCTTTCAGCATCTGGGTGCTGGGCCTCATGTTGCTGAGCGTTGTTACTGTGGTTCCTTTCAAAAGCTGAGAATGGGGCACGTAATATCTATTATCTTTTTCACCTTTCTGCTTTTAGATGAGGACTGTCATCTTCCTAGGAAGCTGAGCACCCTGGTTGATACAGGAAAAGTAGATGCATCTTATCTCTCCCTCACTTCCGAAATCATAGAAGGAACCAGTGTTGTCTTCTGAGGTTGCTTAATTGCACTTGTTTTGTTGGGGTTTTTTGAGTTTGCCTTTCCCCAAAGGAAATGAGGCACCCACTCCATTCAGGTGCTGTTTTTTCACTTCCACACCGGACGCTCCGTCAGCTTTGCTAGCTTGGCTGGGGTGCACTTCCCTTGGTTAAAGAGTGGCAGAAGGCACACAGGGGGAATGTTTCCTGGTGACATTACACAGGAGGCATGGCTCAGTGTGCCTTGTGCTATAGGTGCGTAAACATGGTCGTGACCTACTGGGGCCTATTTATCTGGTGCCCTTGGAGCAGATAAGGATCGTTGCACTTGGAGTATTGTCTAATTCTGAATATCCAGGAATATGACTCCAGGCAGTTCCCACAAGGGGGCCTTTTTGGCGATCTTTGAGATCGTATCAGCAGATAGCCACTGAAATGTGCCCGTATCCAGCGAGATTATTGTTATCGGAGGGATAGTCTGTGTCGCTGACAACCAGACTTTTCAGTTGAACTGGTGATGAGTGCTTAACGTGCTGGCTGGAGCCTAGGTTGGAGAAATGTGCATCTCTCGTTTTAGCATCCCCGTTGTTCTGCTCAGTTCTGGCTGAGCAGTGGGCGCTGCTGGTGGGGCTGGAGCTGGTCCACCCAAGTGACTGCTGGCCTGAGAAAAGGAAAAGGTGGTGGCTGAGAGCCAAGGGTGCTCATGGCTGTTAGAGCTGAGGTCTCCAGGTGTTGTCTGAGTGCGGTAACCTTCCTGCTTGCGAGTCTGCACTTAGCTGGTTTATATCCTGCTTCAGTTGTTCCTGTTGTAGGCAGGGGGGGAAATCCCACATTCACCGTTTAAATTGCATTTTGACTGATAATTTTAACATTCTTTTTGCAACTTACTGGATGTAACCCGCTCTGCTGTAAAAGTCCGTTAAAAGACTGCGAATCCCTGGTGAGAGCTGTGATCCTGCTTGCTCAGCCTCTTTCCAGGGAAACGTGGGCTCTGCTAGACCAAATTCCTGGGTGGAAAGTAGGGAATAGACTAGCGTGAGGATCTTGGGTGAGCTGTAGCTTATTGAAGAGGTACTTGAAGTTGGGTGCTCTTAAGTAAGAGCAGTTATTTTCCATTCATGTAAGTGTTAATAAAACCAAGTAGTTGTCAGGTTTTTGCTGCAATAAAAGAAATCAAGGGCATGTTTGTCTCTCTCTGGATTAGGCTGGTGTAGCGGAGCAGCTTCCTTTGGCATAAAAAGCCTGCAAATTTAATGCAGTGGGAAGGTGAGATGCTTTGAAATGCAATGGGATATTTTTAAAGATCCTGCATCCTTCTGATCAGAGAGTAATATAATTAGTAATTCTTAAACCTGGGCTGTGTGGAGAAAACTGTGCCTGGCTGTGCTTTCAGAAGTTGTTAAAGGATTCCCCGTCCTTTTCAGCCTGGGAGTCCTCGGGTAGTGTACGCGTTGGCTAATCGGTGCCGCCCGTGGAAGTCGGTGAGAACAGATGAAGGGAGAAATCCATCGGGGCAGGCATGGGAAGTGGTGAGCTTGAGAGCACAACGTGGTTTGAAACTGAGGGCTTCTGTTAGAGCAGAGCTGGCAGATCCTGCCTTAATTCCTGTGCTCAGCCGTGGTACGGGTGTCACGCAGGCGAGCGAGTGATGGACTCTGTCCTGGAGGACTCGCGACCGAGGGCAGCAAAGGCACAGGGAAATAACATTGATCCTGTGGGGGTTAAGATGGGCAAGAGAAATTTGAAATTTGCTGGTTTAACCCCAAGTCCAGTATTTTTAACAAGATTCTTCCTAAAACCAGGCATATGGGAAGGGTTGAGCGCAGAAACGAGAATGTCGGTAGAGTTCTTTTTCAGAACAAAAGTATGAATAATATTTTCTGGTTTGGCTAATTATAGCTCATTGTTTTGAATTAAAGATGCAGCGTCAATAAGAATAATGGCTGCTATTTAAATGCAAACAATGTCTTCCCACCTAGCAGCTTTGTAGCAGTAGTGTCCATTTATTTGTTGCTTCTAACACTGAAATTAAATGACTTCTCGTCTGCTGCTTTGCTGTCCTTTTAGAGTTGCTTATGAACAAGGGGATGTATGTCCCAGAGTAGAATCCTTTCGCATTCAGTTTAACAGGCTTTGGATCTTTAAGCAAATCTAATGGCACAGAAGGGGCGGTCTCAGGGCCTCTCTCTCCTCTCCTGATTGCACAAGTACATCTTGCATTTACTCCCCGTTTTCTCTTTACTTCAACGACATTGCTGGGCATCTTCTTTTCTCTCTGCTGGGAGGAGAGAGGCTCCAACACACTTTTAAGTTCGGTTTTCTCCTGCCCCTGTAATGTTCTCTTCCCGCCCTCCTTTTCACTTTGGAGAAGGAAGTTCCTGTTTCATGCTGCTACAGCTTAATTAAAGTGGGAGACATCTGCAGGGTTCCTGTGACTGTTTCGCAGTTTTGCTGGCCTGCGTGATCAACAGTTTTGTTGCGAGGGGGGATCTGACCGCTTCCATCAATACTTGTGATTTTTTTTTTTTTTTTTTTTTTTTTTGATGTACCAGTAGCCTTGACACATGTAGGGATGTGATCCTTCAAGAAAAGAAGGAAGTTGGGCCGGGCTGATAAGCCTGTGATAAGGATTGGGCTTTTGAGGCCACATAGACTTTCATTGCTCTGTGGAACCAGCCTTGGCCTGTGACAAGGAACGTTAACTGGGAAAGCAAAAGAGCAACTGGTTTGATATGGTGTAATATTCAAGGACTTCAGGCATCAGTGTAGCTGTGGCAGAGTCTCTTGTGTGATGTCGTGATTTGGGCTGATAAATTACTGTGAACTCTGGTCTGCTACGTCAGTGGTGTTTGCGTGGTGCAAATCTTCCTTCTGTCAGAGCTCGCGTAGTTGGCCACGTACCTCTTTTTAATCACCTATATGCCAAAAGGTGCTAAATTAGCAGCTTTCTAAGTGGACTTGGGGGATATAACGGGCAAAATGCAGAAGCTGGGGGTTGGCTTACTTTACAAAGCCCCTTTGGGGCAGGATTCGGTATCCAACAGCCATCTCGCTAGCTGGGCCCTGGCAGCGTCTTTCAGTTCCTGCAGTTGTTTATCTTAATGACCTGAGTGTCTCCTTTGAGAATCAGCACAAAGCAAACAGCAGCCAGAATGTCACTCCTTCATTCCTCACCTACTCCTTTGTTTGCATTCTGTGTCTTTTTAGGCAGATTTTTTGAAAGGATTACCGGTCTACAACAAAAGCAACTTCAGCAGATTCCATGCGGATTCTGTATGTAAAGCATCAGTAAGTATTGCCACATCCTGGTGCTTTGGGGGAAGGTTTTCTTGCACGGCTCAAAGGATGCTAGAGTGAAATAAACTTGAAACGAGTAATTTTTTTTCTTAAAAAAAAAAAAAAAAATTCTATGTATGATCACAGCTGATAGTTCATGAATTGAGATTGGCAAGGAAAACTTCCTGCCTGCTTTGGTGAGGAATGTGTCATTGCATCAGCCAAACCACATCCGTGGTGCTTGCTTTATATGTGTGTGTATATATATATGTCCTTTAGTAATAGTCTTACGCCCTGAAGAACACGTGAAAAACGGACCTGCTTCTCTACGTGTGTGTTAAAAAGCTGTAGCCATGCAGTGTCACGTAACAGGACAGAATATCACAATGCAGTTGTAGCCTGCGTTAATGAGGGCCTTTTGGTCACTTTAGCTGTGGTTGGGTTAAAAAATCACCTTTTTGCTGTCTCTGTTCTGTAACTGGCCTAATTCTTCTACAGAATAGAAGACCATCGGTATATCTTCCCACGAGAGAATATCCATCTGAACAAAGTAAGTCTGCCCTGCTACCGTTTGAGTTTTTAAATAACTTTATTCTGTTCTAATATTTAAAATCTGGCATATGCGTAATCTCCCTTATTTCAAACTCCAGACCAGGTGACATTATTGAACTGCCACCACAGTGATTAGCGGTGTACATGTAGTTACTGCTTTTTGTGCTTTTCCTTTGTCCTTACTAAGTAATCGCTGTTCCTGCATACTGTCCTTCAATTAAAAAGGATCATGCTTAGTACGTGAAGTAATGTGGTGGTTACTGCACCATTTTAAAAGTCATCTTTAAAATGACCTCTGTGTGATTCTCTCTTTTTTTTTTTTTTTTTTGGCAGTCATAGTAACAGAAAAGACAAATATCCTTTTGCGTTATTTACATCAGCAGTGGGACAAAAAGGTATGGTTGTGTTTTCTTAATACTAACGCTTTGTTTTGTTTTGCCGACTTGGGCTAATTGAGCTGAATATTGTTCACAATCCAGATATCAGAAATTAATTAAAAGAAAGTACAAACTGCACTTCAGCAAAGGTTAGTGTAAGAACAAGTAACTTTTTCTTCCCTTTCAATTTAAGGGACATTAACTCAGTGTTTAGTCTAGAATTTGGGAGACTGCAGTTACATTTTCTAGTTACTGCCGTTCTCCTTTGTGACCTTGGCAAATTGGTCACCCCGTGCCTCGGTGTATGCTTCACAGCTAGGGTAAAGCTGCTCTCACCTCCCAGGATTTTAGGAGAAGGTGGATGAGACTGTGCAGAATGTGAATGCCCTGATGAGGCTGTGTAAGTCCCTCGGGTGCAGAATCTGAGTTCTCATGTGAGGAACATGCAGATTAGCACGCTCTAGCGAGCATTTGAGACTAGGAAACAGGGATACCTGGGCTGGGAGTGCTCAGAGCAAGGCGATGCCTTAGGAGTGGAGATGTTGAAGCAGTGAGTGTAATTATGGGAAGAGCAGAGGTTGCCAAAGAACATGGAGAGAGGCAAAATAAGGAACCTTGAAGCTGAAAAGAAAGTATTTGTATGTGACAGAAGGCTTTGGGAGATTTTGATAAGTTCAGGGACTGACTCAGAGCAGTGGGAAAGAGGATCTTACTCATGTTTATGCTGTATTTGGCATCTATAAATAAAAGGTGCTGACATCAATGATTGGTGTTTTAATCCCACCCTCAAATTTGAAGAACAATCTAGAAGTGGCACCTTTCAACTTTGGGCAAAATCCTCTCCAGTGTTTGTTCCAGTGTGTCCTTTAGGTCATCACAGCACTATATTCCATCCGAAAACTTTTACAAACCAGAAACTGTTCTACCAACTCTTCCTCCCACCAGAACCTAGGGCTTTGGAGAGTTTCACTGTGGCTTTCTCTGTCCCAACAGAATGCAGCAAAGAAGAGAGATCAAGAGCAGGTGGAAATAGAAGGTGAGAATTCGGCGCCACCACGGAAAATCGCTCGGACAGACAGCCAGGATATGAACGAGGACACTTAAACTCTTGGCTTTCTCTTCTACTACTTTGCAGGCGCTTCCTGTTTTGTCTCAAAGTGTGTAAATTTTGCCCCTTGCCCCCATCTCTCACCCCTCCACTATGCAGCCCAAACCACTTCTGACTTCATAGGAGCCAATGTATTTATTTTTTTTTTTTTTCCCCCTCTCCATTTTTTATTTATGCCGTAAAACTTACGGAGCAGTGGTGGAACAATTCAGTAAATGATGTAGTATAACCTTAGGTTCCTCCTTTCTAAAAATATACACTGTCACTTTCAAAGGTTTTGTTGAATCTGTTACCTAATCAACCAGCTCTAGCTGTGGGAGCCTGGGTGGGGTACACGGGTTGTTCCAAACCCTTTGGTGGTGCAGGCTTTCTGATTCATGTACCCATTGACCTATTACAAGTGGTTAACTCTTTGGATGTGCCCGGCCCAGCCGTAAGCGTGGGGCCTCGCTATTTTTCACAAATATTCTGCAAGTGGCACTGCACTAACAAAATTCTGGGTGTCATTTAGGGTTATGTTGGTCTTAGCAAATGTGTTGTCAACTTGATATCTCAGTTGTATTCTTTTGGTCTGTTCTGTAAGGGCCACGGTCGTTTGGCAGCGTACATTCTCACGCATCAGTGGTCATGGAGAATTCAAGTGAAGGGTGTGTTGCTTTTGTTGCTCTTAAATTCTAACCGTCTCTTGGTCTTGAACGGACTGAAATGTGCAACTTCTCCGTTGGAATAAAAGGATACTCTTACCCTGTTCTGAGTTTTTGATCAACAGTGTATTTAAGCAACAGCTGATGGAACGGAGTTGGGTAGGCACCCTGCAGGCAACGAGATCTAGTTCTCCATCTCAACTGCCGGCTCTGAATAATGGTACGTTGTATTTTCCTGCGATATTGGCATGTCTGGAATGGAGTCCAGGACTTGGAGTTGACCAAAATGTGAGCTTCCATGGTCTCTGATGAAGACCGATCTCTTTTGGACTGTGACAGTTCAGTGCCTGTTGCCTGTAACCCTTCACTGACTCTTCAGAAAGAGCCAAAATGGAGACCTGTATGTCGTCTAGGTGGATTCAGAGGTGCAGAGACTAAAAGGAAATGAGCATCGTCACCTGAAGGGGACAGGAAAGGTGTAGCTTAGTAATGATGTCGTGTCTGCTTTCACGTAAGAAGCTGACTTCACACTGTGTTAGTTTAAATTGTTGCATTTATAGCTGTGTGTTTTCCTTGTTCACAAATCCTAAACACCGATTCAAGAAATCGCACGAACCTTTTTCTAGAGATCCTGGATAAGCCTTGTTCTGAGCGGCTGCCGCGGCCCCGAGCTTTGAGGGTTTCTGCTGTCCCCTTCTCCGCGGTGTCCCTGTCCCACCGGGGATGCCACGCGTTCAGGTTTTGGGGGCGAAGGGAACACAGAGGGAGATCAACTGTTGCTGACGACCGTATGTTGCAAGGCAGAACCTTAGGAAGAGCAGGGCACAGCTCCCGTTGCGTTTTTAAATGTACGTTAGGCACCGAGTTTCTGATGCAGTGAGTGAATTTAATGCTGAGTAGTTTAGAACTTTGTATCTGCCTCAAAAAAAAGTTACCTTTTTGCCATGGCGGTAACCTCCAAATTACTGGAACGTTGTTGAAAATGCCAACTGTGTTGGTGAAGATAAAATATACTTGGATTTCCGTGTGATTTACTGGCGATTGCAAGAGGACTCCTCCCCGAGTTCGGCTGTCAAAAAGCGCTTGTGTGCACAGTGCAAGATGTTGACTGAAGACGCCGTGTTAGCGTTCGGCCTCGCAGGGTTTATCTGGGGCTGAAACTGAAGAATCCTTTGACGAGCTGTGAGATACCAAAAGAGGAAACGAAATGTGCAGCTGGTGGTGAAGTGTGACCAATTTGTGTGTTTAGCAAAGCTTGAGAGCTGCAGCCTTGCGGTGATGTTTGTACAGTGCTTTAAAGTTGTAAAATGCTGTATAATTCCTGAATGATATGGCAAGGTTTGAGCTTTGCTGACTTCTCTGCTAGACAGAGTGATGTACTATTAAAGAGAGTTGGCAGTTCCTTCCTGTTGTAACCCCCCGTCTTTTTTCCCTCTGTGTCTTTTACAAACGATCTTGCTGGCGACGGGAGCCTTTGAAATATTTCAGATGGTTTTAGGAGGTTAACGACACTTGCCTTTTTTTAAATAGTTCCGAAGTGAGGGAGAAACGAAGCTTCGAAGGGACGTGACTGTATGTCTCAAACTGGTGCTGGTTGGTTTTTTTTTTTTTACTTCGTGTCGGTGGCTGTGTACAAGCGGTGTGGATTTCTGATGCCCACAGCGAGTCTTTCCGCATCCCACCCGACCCGAAGCGAGAGCTCCCTGCCTCCCTCCATCCCTCTCCAGCTCCAGAGCACTGGCCCTAAGCTGTTGTGCTTCGCCCCTGTATTCACGTCCGTTGAGTACCTGGTAAGTGTGTCGGGTTTGAGTGTTGTGTGGAAGAGCTCACTGGCCCAACTGTGACTTCCTGGTGCCTTAGTGCATTGAAAACACACACAAAAAAAAAAATGTTTAAAACCAACAAAGCCTGGGGTTTTTGCTGACTGCGCTGTTTGTATAATACCTTGCTCCTCTTACTCCCAACTCTTGGTACAAGGTGACTGAGACGTAGTGACCCTCAGGGGTTTTTTTTGTAAATGTCTGCATAGTGGTGTTTTTGTCGTTTCTGTTACTGACTTACACTAAAGGTTTGGAGTTTTGTAATGAAAACTTGAGAGACTTGTCAGAGAGGAGAGTTTTGGGATTTTTTTAGTTGAATAGCGCATCTCTTCTCAAAAGTCGAAGCAGCAGAAATGTGTTTCTTGGTCGTAGGGGATGCTGAGTCCGTCTTGGAGCAGCTCCTCCCAGCAGCCTCTCCTGTTCGCAGGCCTCTGCCCTGTATTAAACGGCGCTGGAGCTCGTGCCCAGTGCAGGCAATTCCATGTCTGCTGGGTAGGTTTAGAACAGCAAAAAGCTCGGTGCTGCCTTTTTCTGACATAAAAATACCCTGGTGACTGATGTGCAGTGAAGCGGCGGTTGTATTTAGGTTAATTCTCGATAGCATGCGATCGCTGTGTTTGTTTGTGTTTTTTGTTTTTTTGTTTTGGTTTTTTTTTTTTTTTTTTTTTAGGGGGGAGGTAGTAGCAAAAAAATACTGGCAGAAGAGTTGGCGATGGGGGAAATGTTGAAGGATAAACTTTGAGGCGTTCTGTCCTCCGCTGTGAATTCGCAGGTCGCTGTGGCTGAGCAGCAAAGTCTGCGTGTGTTTGCGTTGATGCTCCTGGAGCTCGCGGGGGCGGTTCGTTTTGTCAGCGTGTTCCGTCAGGTAGCGCTGGTGTGTTCAGCTTTCAAGGTGTTTCCCGCTTCTGTCCTTGGAAGCTTTTTGGGACCCTAAGAACGATGCCCTGAGCACCCCGCTCCGCGCTGGGTATCGCCCGTGCTTTGAGCAGGCCCTTCCAACCGGTGAGCCCCGGGACGTGCGAAAGGCAGCAGAACGCGCGGCCGGAGGGTTTGGTTTTGTACAAAGCTGGCAAGCTCGGAGGTCTCGGTGAAGCTGACGGAGTTTGCAAGCACGTGCGAAAGGGTTTTTTGACAAGCCCTGAGACCACACTGCCACAAAGAACAGCGAGCGGCAGGGCGGAGATCCAGACCGGGAGGGGAGGAAGGGAGCTGCTCCGCTCCTCATCTGCCCGAGGCTGCGACTCGGCTTGGACCGAGGCTGTCGTGGGTTTAAACTCTTCACCACAGGAGTACTGAAGGTGGGCAGAAGTTTTTAGATGCATTTCACAAAGAAGATGCATTTAGATGTGTTTCACTGTAAGAGGACAGGCTTTCAGAATCACTTAGATATGTTAGATGTGATTTTTTTTTTTTTTTTTTTTTTAAAAAAAAAAAAAAAAAGAAGAAACCCAACAAACTTGTTTCCTTAGCCCCGGCGAGACACGGAGCACGAGCAGCACACTGGTGTGGATGTCTGGGACGTACGTCCCGCTGGCGGTTGGGAACCGGTTGCTGAGCTGGGTTGTGATGAATCCAAAAGGCCACGCTTAACCCGAACGCTGTTTTCTGTCCGTGCCGAGCCGTTGGTGAGCTCGGTGCACGCGCGGTTGTGTGGGGTTGTACCGACAGCCCCGCGTGGGGAGGCTGCGGAGGAGCCTGCGGAGTGGGACTGGCTGGAAAGGGGGTTCCTTCCCTCCCCGGCGCCTGCCTCGCGCAGCGCGTTGGTTGTTGGTGCTTGGACTGTTCCTTGTGAGGCAAGGTTTGCATGTGCTTGACGTTGATCTTAACATTTTCACCGTATCCTAGGTAGTTCTAACATCAAAGCTTTATTTTTTGGCGAGCTCCTCGACGCTGGCCTGAAGGGCAAAGACTAAGCGGGAGTCTCGGATTCTTTCTGACGCTGCAGCTATCGGCTGGGTTACCACTCACTGTTTCCTGGCTTGTTTGTGTACCACTGGCTTCATTTTAGGTTTTTAAGAATTTTTTTAAAGACCTGCAGATCTGTATTAGGAAAACTGATTTGTTTTCCTGGATTAATGACCCCAGCCTGGCAGCAGAGGAATTGCACGACACGCTGACCGTCGCCAGAGGGGTTCCAGCTGCTTGCTCTCCCTGTCAGCTTTTGTGTTACTTTTTTCTTTTGAAGTGTAAGAGAGAATGGGAAATTCTTTTCTCTAAAGAGGGGGTTGTGTTTACCTGGGAGCAGCTAGGGGTGTTGTGGGAGCAGTGCAGAGGACGTGCTGGCCGCCGTGCCCAGAATTGCCCCACGGCTTTGGTGGAGCACGGACTGACCTTCACGCCGTGCTGACTGCGCTTTCGGGTCCCGCTGCTGCTGCTTCACCACCTCTGTGCCCCTGCAGCCCCGGGGGCTCGTCCAGCAGCTCATCTGGGGGGTTCGCCCCTAGCAGCCGCCCAAAAAGGCTGACTCAGCAAGGTCTGGCCCTGCCGGCTCATTCACGGCTCCAGCCTAAACTGCGTGGCTTGCTGTCGCAGCCTCCAATTGCAGGGCTCGTCCTGCCGCGCGCGCTGGCAGCTGGGGTAGATTTTATATAAAAGCCGTGTGTCGTCTTGAGAGTCGAGTGTCAGGGAGGAGAGGAAAAAAAACCCCACCATCTTCTAGATCTTGAGAAGGCTGAACCAGGCCTGCAGGAAGGAACATCTTTAACTGAAACAAGGGAATGAAAGGCAACTTTCAAATTGTCTTTAATGCCAAGATTCTGGATTTAAAAGCAAAACTTCCCCCCCGAACTAAGGTTCCCTGTGTTGTGGGAGGGTGTGTGTGTGTGGGTTTTTTTTTTTTTTTTTTTTACTTTTTATGGGTTTTTTAGAATTGGGTTGTTCTAGGAATTAAAAGTCTTATTGGCAGTCTTAATGCTTTTGGAGGAGTCTGGGCGGCTTTAACCTTTGTGGTAGAATTCCAAGTTTTGCTGATGTAAACGTGAAAGTATTCGAGATCGAAGGGCAGCGCTGCTAAAACTTGACCCTATTTCAAATCAGGATTTATTTATTAGGTATATTTCTCATGCTGGTGGCTGGTGAATCAGTTGGGTGGCAGAGGGTGAGGGGGTGTGCCTGTGAACGCTGCGGGGAACGCTGCGCTTGGGGCTGCAGTTTTCCATGGGTCGTCAGCTGCTCTCGTGCCCCTTTCCCAACCAACTCCTCGGCAGCGCTGGGAGGCGAGAATGGGAACAGGGAATGGGAAAGCAGAGCTGCCCTAGGGCTGCCTTGTGCCCGATGAGGGCGGTGATTTGTGCTCTTAGTGCCCTAACTCTGCTTTTAATTCCCCCGCCTTCGCGACCGAAGCTTTACGTCGCCGGCGACGGGCGGTACCGTTCTGCTTTGCCTCGTTGCCACCAGCTCCTTAAACATCCCCGGGACGACCTCGTCCCCGTTTGCTCTCTGGTGAATCCCAGCGCTGGGCTGTTGCTGTTAAACACACAGAGCGCTTTTATTTCTTTGGAGGGGCGCGCGATATTGGGCGGGCGAACGGGCGAAAGGCGCTCCCCTGCTTTGGGAAGCGCGCGGGTGTGAGCGTGCGGAGGGCTGGGGGCGTCGGGGCCGTGGAGGGGGCTGGCGGGGAGCAGGACCAGGGGGGGCTGGCTTGTTCCTGGACGGTGGCCCTCGGCGATGCGGGGACTGGAGTCGAACTCGCGTGAAGTGGGCAGAGCTGAGTCACCGCCCGCTCTGCGCCGCGGCTCCGCTGATTCCCAAACGCATTCATTTCTCATTAATCAGCGTGCCATTAACGGGCTTTATTGGGTATTTTTAGTTAAACCGCCCTGTCCTTGGCCGGCTGCGCGTCAGGGCTGCGTGTCGGAGAGGGGCTGGGTGCTTTCAGCCACAAACTGCTTTTAACTCCCCCGTCCATTCAGTGCACGCAGCCCCAGGCTGGTTTTTGCCACGCAGCGTCGCGCTTGTGAGTCTGCGTTACTCCCAACCTGTCTCCACCACGAGAATTTTCCTCTTTTTGTTGCAAAATCCTGTCTCGTGGGGCTGGGAGAAGGTGGCTTTTCCTGAAAGCTGCGTGTTGGCGGAAGGGCTGCCCTCGGGGAGCAGCTGTACCTGTGCTGTTAGTCGAATGTCACAGCCGGTGGATTGTATTTTTTTTGCCTTTATTTTTAAACTATTCCATGTTTGATACCATGCGTAATAAATTTGCAGAATTTAGAGGATTATAACTTTCTCCATTCTTCCTCCACCTGACGGTATGCGCGAGCTCGGAGCGTCTCGGAGCTTTGCCCCGTGTTAGAGGACCGGGAAGGGTGACGGCATTCCCGACGTCCTCTTCCACACACCCCCTCACCCTCCTCCCAAGGGACCTGAGATTTGTCCCCTGAGCAGATGCGGGCAATAATTTAGCCCACGCCCTCTGGCTTGTTGAAATATATTTTTTTTTTATTGCATTTCTGCAGGTTTTACAAAAATATGACAAAATAAATTAAAAATAAATAAATAACCCCCTTCATTGCTTTTAATTTCCAAAGAAATAAAACACAGCAAGGAGAAAAGAGGAAAAAACAAACAAACCAACAAAACCCCACCAAACCACCCCAACTCTTCTCTCCTTTGTACAGTGACTGCCTGGAAGAGCAAGAGACAGGCAGGCGGCCACCTGGAGGAAGAGTTTGTAGAGAGAAATGTTTAAAAATGCCCTGGACTGGGGGGGGCCCTGGTGGTGGCGGGACCCTGCCCTCTCCTCCGGCAAGCGCTGTGGGAATCGATGGTACCAGGGCCCGCGCTCTCGGGAGGGAAAGGGGACGGAAGCGGCTCCCTTTCAGAGAGCGGCAGAGATGAGAGCTGGCCCCAGAGTGGCCAAAAGCGGAGAAACTAAAAGGGACTGAGACTGGGAGAGGGCCCCGCGCCCCGTCCCGGGGTGCACGGGCCCGGGCTGAGCCTTGGGCTTGGGGGAGCCCCAAGGGCCCGGCAGCGCTGTGGCAGGACCCCGAGCCAAGGCAGGGGTGGGTGTTTTGGGTTATTTGGTGCTCCCAGCCCCCCCGGGCTCTTTTTTCCTGCCATCGTTTAACGCGCTGAGGCTCCTGCTCTGGGGCACGGCTGCCATGGTTTCGCTGGGTTTCCGAGGGTCCCTGTGCCCCAGTTTCCCTGTGCTCCTTTTTTCCCTCGCCCCAGAAACCTCTCCCGCATCCTCTGCTCCCTGCACCCAGGAGAGGGGAGGGTGAGGGGGGACCAGGGGCCCCCCATGCCTTAGGGAGGGCTCTGCCCTGGCCCTGGGGTCCTGCTGACAGCAAAACTCAGGGCTGTCCCCAGCTGACGTGGGGATTGTGTCCCCACTGGGGTGCGGGGAGACCCCCCCCGGCATCACCCTGCCTGCGCCTCAGCTCCCGCCCTGGCAACACCGGTGAGTGGAGCAGCAGATAAAGCCTTTGCCCTCTCCTGCCCTTATTGCTGTATAAAATGGCTTGATTTAAGGAAAATTGAAAAAAAAAAATTACATGATGTGTGGAAAGAGACGGGGAGGGGGGAAACCAACCTGACGTTTTCTACAGCCCCGGCCTCGGGGAGAGAGGGGCGCACGGACCCTGCCTGGCTGTGGGGGTCTGGAGCGGGCACAGTGATGGGGTGGCCACCCGGGTGTCCCCCCGGCTCTGGCAGCCCCCTGCCTCTCCCCTGCTTACTTTGGGAATGGTTGGGGGCTGGCGGGCAGAGAACAGAGCTAGGGGCGGGAGGGAGCCTGCAGGGCTGGGTGTCCCCAGCCAGGTCACCCCTGGGTGCCACCGCCCCGTCCTGGCGCCTGAAGCGAAGCAGCACCGAGCAGAGCCGCTGAAAAGCGAGGAGCAGCCACAGCGCAGCCCCTTCCCCGTGCGGACGGCGGCTGTTGGGGCTAAGACGAAGCCCAGCGATGGCAAAACCTTTGCCTTGGCAGAAGCGAAGCTGCTCCCACCCACCCCCCCCCGCAGCCCTTGCGGGGAGCTCGTGTTTCCCCCCCGCCCCCCGAGCCCTGCTCCTTTGCCCAGGTTCCAGCCTTATTGCGAAATAATTCCACGAAATAAGAAAGCGGAGAGGGGAAGGGATCGTCCCGGCTCGCGTTGCAGTCACTGGGGCCGCTGCCCACACCTGGCTGGGCTCTGCCGGCCGCGGCGCTGGTGCCAGCTCTCGCCTCAAGCCGGCAGACGAAGAAGGGGCGAGAGTCGCTCGCGTTGGGTTTTGTTTCGGTTTTAGTGCAAGAAATGCTGCCCATGCATGGGAATCCAGGTGGCTGGCACTCGCCGCTCACCCCCCTCCCTCCCGGCCGTCCGGGCTTCGGGCAGGAAAATGTCCCGGTGCTGGGAAGGAATCCACGCGGAGGCTGCCGGGAGCGGGTCGGAGCAGGGCACAGCCCGGGCGATGGCTGTAGGGCAGGGGCTGTAGGCACGGATGAATCGGGCTCCTCTCCTGAGCACCATGGTCTCGTCCCTCCGCGCTAGGAGATGCGGTGCCCAGCCCAGCGGGCTGCTCCGGGTGGATCTGGCAGCACCGTGCCCCCGTGTGTCTCCGCAGCATCTCCTCAGGGTGCAGAGCCGGTGGCTGGGACCCCGGGTTCACGGCACGGAGCTGGACCGGGGCATCGCCTGCTCGTGAGCCTGCGGAGGGGCGCAGGAGGGAAACCGGTGGGGATGCTCCATCTGAGGCCGTGGTCAGACCCTGGGGCTGCTCGCACCAATGGCGCTTTGCTCAGGTGTCCTCAGTGCAGGATGCGGCCGGCCGGGCGCCAGGGCTGCAGTGGGTCCCAGCGGAGGGGCTGGAGGGATGCGAGGGGACGTGGCAGAGGGGGACGGTGCAGAGCGAGGGGCCAGTGCTGGCCCCCGGCGGGCTCAGCCCAGCCCTGCACTCCCTGCGGCGGGGGACGGCGAGGGTGACGATGTCCACGGCTGCCTGGCGAGGGGAGGGGGCAGCCCCGCTCGCGCCCGCTCCCCCAAAAGGTCAGGTTAGAGCTTGTAGCCCCCACTCCTCCTCCGCCCGGCTCTCTGGCTCCTCTCGGCCCCCTTCCTCCGGCACCCCATTGAGATGGGATTTGCTGGGGACCGGCCGCTCGCCTGTGTCCGCCGAGGGGCCAGGCCGGGGCTGGGGGGAGGCAGTGGCTGCGGCGCCGTTGCCCCCAGCCCCTTCCGACTTGCCAAAATTGAAGAGCTTGCCGGGATTGAATGGCTTGGTGGGCGACTGGACCTTCTCGGTCCCTGTGTCCCGCTTAGTCTCGGGGGATTTCAGGAACTTGAAGCTGAGGAAGCCAGGGAGTTTGTTCTCGCTGCCAGTGGGGGACTGGGGGGACCTGGTGGTGGCTGTGCTGCCAGCCCCGGCCCCCCCAGAGAGGAACTTGCCCTGCAAAGGGATGATCTGCTTCAGCTTCATCACGTTGTTGGTGGCCAGGAGGGAGCTGGGTCGCTTGGGCTTGTCGGAGCTGTGCGAGGAACCCCCGGAGCCCTTCCCTTTGCTCTGGCTCTTCTCGTGGGCCGGGTCCTGCCCAGCGACCTCGGGCTTGGCCTCGTCGCGGCTGGACTCGCGCTCCTTGCGGGCCTGGTACTCGGCGTGCCGCTGCCGCTCCTCCTCCTCCCGCTTGCGCCGCTGCTGCTGCTGGAAGTGGTGCTGTGCCTGCCGCTCGTGCTTCTGTCAACGGGGAGCCTGTCAGCCCCGGGGATGCCTCAGGGAACCCATCAGCCCCGGGGACACTTTGGGGAGCCCATCAGGGGCCTCGGGGAGCCCACCGCCCCGGGGATGCCTCGGGGAGCCCATCAGCCCTGGGGACACTTGGGGAGCCCACCAGCCCCCGGGACGCCTTGGGGAGCCCATCAGCCCTGGGGACGCCTCGGGGAGCCCACCAGCCCCGGGGATGCCTCGGGGAGCCCATCAGCCCTGGGGACACTTTGGGGAGCCCACCAGCCCCTGGGGATGCCTCAGGGAGCTCATCAGCCCTGGGGACACCTCAGGGAGCCCACCATCCCTGGGGATGGGGGGGTCCCAGCTCCATGCTCAGCCCCAAAGAGGGTCCCGTCCTGCCATCACCCACCTTGAAGGCCTCGCGGCGCTGGTACTCCAGCTTGGCCATCTCCTCGGCCACCCAGGCGGGGATGTCGGGGATGGCCACTTGGATGATGTACTTCAGGAGCAGAGCGAAGTGCTGCAGGGGGAACGTGGGTCTGGCTGAGCACCCCCACCCCAGCCCCGCGGGCACTGCTGGCCCCTCCCAAAATGCACTCTGCAAGGGATGGAGGGGTAGAGAGACCCTACAATAACAGCCTTGGGGATCCTGGGCAGTGCCTGCAGGGAGCTGCCTGGGGTTGCAGCAGAGGGTTGAGGGCTGGGACCCCCATCCCTGGAGGGGAAGGTCTGCGGGAGCCCTTGGCTGGCTGAGCCAAGGCAGCACCTTGTCACGCACTGGGAGACCCTACAATAACAGAGGGCTATGGAGCGGGCGGTGGGCGCAAGCCCCGTACCTCCAGCACCACCACGGAGATGATGGCTCCCTCGGGGCTGAGCCAGGGGAAGAGGCGCTGGAGCTGCCCGCACTGGGCGATCAGGTAGCAGTTGACCACGATGGCCAGGATGCCCATGGCCTCCATCACCTTCTGCAAGAGCGATGGTGCCAGGGATGAGCCCCCTGGCCAGCCAGGCCCCCCGCAGGCCCCCCCGGCCCCCCCAGCCCACCTGCCACTGCCCGATGCTCTCCACCCGCTGGCCAAAGGGCCGCTGGAGCCCCGTGCACAGCTTGAAGGCATCGCTCCGGATCTCGATGATGTTGTTCACCAGGGCGCACATGGCGGCCAGGGGGAAGGCGGAGGAGAAGAGCACCACGTAGCCGAACTGGATGAACATCTCCTGGTAGTCCTGGAAGGTGTCCTGGGGAGGAAGAGGAGGAGGAAGAGCACGTCGCAATGGGCGTACACCGCACCCCACCAGCCCCATGCCCCCCTCGGGGCCGCTCACCTCGTACTTCTTCATGCAGCTCTCCACCTCTGCCTGCGTCAGCTGCGTGGAGTAGTCTTCCTCCGGCGGGTCAATCCAGGAGGCCCGGTTGCGCCTCCGCCCTTCCTCCTCACCCTCCTCCTCCTCCCGGCTCTCAGCCGCCCGCCTCCTCCGACCAGCCCGCGAGACCACTGCCGGCTCCACCGCCTTGACCGGGCTGCAGGGGGGACCTTCGGCCTCCCCTCATCCTCGCACAGCTCGAAGACGGACGCGGGGTCCATGCCCTTCTCCACCATGGTGGGGCTGCCCTCCTCGAGGAAGCTCTCGTCCTCGGGGCCGCCGGGCTCGCCGCCGCGCCGCTCCGCCTTCTCGATGAAGCTCACCTTCTTCAGCTTCAACCCGCAGTCCAGGGCGCTCTCCTCTTCCGAGTCCGACTCACGCCGCTCTTCCTCCTCCTCCTCTTCCTCTGGCACCCCGCAGCCCCCATTCAAACACTTCTTCTCTCCCCGCAACCCCTCAGGGGGGGCCGGGGGGTGGCGGCGGGGGGCAAGCAGGCAGAGGATGGCGTGGGCGAGCTGGCGGAGGCTGCGGAGGCTGAGGTCCCCCCGGCGCAGCCGGCGGTACAGGTGGGGCTGCGACACCTCCCGGACGTTCTGCAGGAACTGGCGGGTGATGAGCAGCGTGGCCAGCATCTGCGTGGGGACACGGGGCGCACGCCGTCACCGGGGGAGGGGGGAGAGCACCCAGGGGGTGGGAGAGGGGGGTTGGGGGTGTCCCTGCATCCCCATCGCTTGTCCCTGCCGGGTCCCTGCTCCTCCCCATGGCTGTGCTGGCGGAGCAGGACACCCAAGCCTGGTGTCCCCCCCGCTCCTGTGACCCCCCCCATGGGTGACAACCAACGGGATGGTGCCTCAGCGGTGCTGGGGTCGCCTGTGCCACCACCAGCTGGAGCAGAGCCTGGGTTTGGGGACACCTGGCTCCCTCCTGGGGCAGTGGGGGTCCCCGGGGGGGTGTGAGGGGGGTGTGGGGGGATGCCCGGCCCCCCTCCCCGCTCCTACTTTGGATACTCCCAGTCTCCAGCAAAAGCCCAGGAGGCCCTTAAAGAAGATGAGAGAGAGGTGGAGGTGGAGGAGGATGAAGGGAAGGAGAGCCTCTTTGAGCTGACGCACGAGGCTTTGGGAGAGAGAGAAGATGAGCAGGAGCTGTGGAAGGGACAGAAGAACAGACAGACAGACAGACAGAGAGAGATCGTGAGCAGGAGCTGGGGACCTGGTGCAGCCGCCGGCCGGGAGCGCAGCAGCCAGGGACCGTGGAGGGGGCATGCGGGGACACCGGCCCCCCGGGAGGGCGTGGGGGGGGGGGGGGTGGGTCGAGGACATCCGTCTGTCCGTCCGGGCGACACCAGGGGGGCTCAGGCCAGCCCCGCCGCCCCCGGGCACGGCTCCTTACCTCCTTCAGCCGCTCCATGTCTTTGAGGTAGAAACCGATGTAGAAAAGACTCAGGTATGAATTTACAAAATGAAACTGCGGGGAAGGAGGGTGGGGGGTGAGCGTGGGGTGGCCATGGGGACCCCCCGGTCCCCTCCGTCCCCCCCGGGGCTGCCTGGCCCCCTCTCACCAGGACAATTTTGATGATGAGGTGTTTCTCATAGGCACTCTGCAGGCGGTAGTTCTCTGCAAAGCAGAGGAGGGGGGGTTCGGGAGGGGGCTCAGAGGGGGGGTCCCAGCACCCAGCCCTGCCAGGAGCACCCCCGGGTGCTGCCCCCACGCACCCATGTCGTTCAGCCAGTACGCAATCTTCTTGTAAACCTCGTCGCAGGCGCTGACGATGATGGCCAAGACGATTTTGGGGAGGAACCGGATGATGCGGGGCAGCTCCTGGATGCTCAGCACAAACTCCTGCAGGGACGGGGACGGGGTCGGGGTCAGCGCGGGGGGGGCTGGCGGCCCGGCGCAGGCGGGATGAGGACCCACCTGGAGCTGGAAGCAGCCCAGCATGAGGAGGAAGACGAAGGAGAGGCAGGCAAGGCAGACGGGGAGGCTGACCAGGCACTGGAAGAGCAGGCGCTTCCATGGGGGGTAATAAAACTCCTCCGCGCTGGTCACGGGGCTGATTCTCTTAATGCCCTAAGAGGGAGCAGGGGGGTGGCAGCGTGTGACCCTCCCCGCAGCGGGGAGCCCCACCAGATCCCCCTGTGACCCCCGTGCTGGTGGGATCCAGTGCAGACCCTGGGTGGGGGGTGTCATGAAGGTGCCCGTTCTCTGCACTGAGCCTGGGGGCTCACCCTGAACTGGGGTCGGGGCTCCTCGATGGACTCGGCCGGGGTGTCCAGCGTCCCCCACTTGTAGGCGAACTCAGCCCCACGGCGCTTCCACTCCTCGAGGAAGAGGGTGGCCCAGATGACGTTGAAGATGGCGAAGACCACGCAGCAGATGTCCTGGCTGGTCTGCGGGACAGACAGCTTCAACTGCACCAGGGTCGGTGGGCCCCCCCCCCATCCCCAACACCCCCCCCCCCCAGCCCTGGGGAGCCTCACAGCACTGTCCCAGCCCCACCAGCGTGGGCTTGGGAGCCCCCCAGCTCCCCAGCTCATAGCAGTTACAGTATTAAAGCATCATAGGGAAAGCGTGGAGCAAGGAGGGATGGAAACCCCCCCCCATGGCCCCCAAATGTGGGGCTTTACCCCATTTCCCGACCCTTCTCACCTGGTCGCTCTCAGTGAAGGTGTAGAGGATGGAGCCGAAGACGGCTGGGTACACCATGGCCGAGGTGTAGAAGCCCAGCCAGGCAAAGTACATGGCGATTTTCACCCCAAAATAGTCGCAGATCTCATCTGCGGGGGGCAAGGGGGGCGTGAGCGGGGCTGGGACCCCCAGACCCCCCCCATGTCACTCCCCCGGTGCCTTACCGAGTGGCTGGGCCTCGCAGACCGCCTGCACCCAGGACTTCATGAGCCGCTTGAGGATCCTCTGCTCATGTAGTGGGAAGACCTGCTGGATGACGCCGCGGGCTGCCAGCTCCGGGACTGCACCGCGGGGCAGGGGGTGAGGGACGGGCTGCGGGGACACTGCCAGCCCGCCCCGGCCCCCCCATGCATGTCCCTTGGCACGGTGGGGATTGGGGCAGGGACAACGGGGAGGACAGGTTTGGGGTGACCGTGGCATGTCGGGGCTCTGTGCCCAACCCTGGCACTGCCTAGCCACAGCACCGCGCGCCCCCCACCCTCGCTGGCACACGGCCCCAGGGACGGGGACGCGGGGGGAGAGGGGACCCTCGCCAGGCTTGTGTCCTCCGGGACCACCACGGCACGGCTTGGGCACAGGCTGGGCAGAGGGAGCGGGGCAGTGGGGTGGCGGTGCCATGCTGTGCCGTGCTGTGCCATGCCATGCTGCGCCACGCCATGCCGTGCCGTGCCATGCCATGCCATGCCATGCCATGCTGTGCCACGCCGTGCCGCGCCGCGCCGCGCCATACTCACTGATGGGCTGCCCCTCGAGGAAGTGGATGTTGTGCAGCGACTCGCCCTGCTTGGCGCGCAGGTTCTCCAGCCAGTACCTGATGATGTTTTGCCGTTCCTGCGGCACCGCAGCGGGGTTAAGCCCCGGGCGATGGTCCCACTGCCCAACCACCCGCCCCTCTCCTGCCACACCCCCAGCCCCTGCTCCTGTCCTGTCCCCTCCCTGCACCCCTTGTCCCCAGCCTGGGGGATGGCTGGCTTGGTCCCCAGCTGAGCTGGGGCTCCCTGATCCCCTTCTTTACCTGGGGAGGGGGAGAGGACCTGCCTTCTCTGCCCCACATCCCTGTATCCCTGCCCTGCATCTCCATATCCCTGCATCCCCGCATCTCTGCATCCCCGTGTCCCTCCGCATCCCCGCGTCCCTCCGCGTCCCACCTGAGAGGTGAAGAAATAAAGCTCATTCTCGATGTTCTCGTAGATGTAATCCTCCTCGCAGGAGAAGCTCCGCATGCCTCCACCGAATTCGGCTTTCACCGGCTTTCGTAGCCCGATCTCATCGGCCCCACGCAGTAAACTGCAGGGAGAGGGGACACGGCTAGGGACGCAGCTGGGGACGCAGTGGAGGACGCAGCGGGGGCTGGGGACGCGGCCGGGACCCTACCTCTCGTAGGTGGCGGTGACGAAGAAGGCATAGACGCGGGTGTGCTTGTGGTGCCGGACCTGGACGATGAGCTCGGGGATGCCGAGGCGGATGTGGTTCAGGAGCCAGAGCAGCGTGTGGTCGTCGGTGGTGTCTGGATGGCACCGGTCAGCACCGTGGCGGGGACCCGGCTGTCCGTGTCTCCCAGCACAGCCTGCCCCAGTCCCCAGCCCCCCCCGTCCCCCCATCCCTGCTGCAGCTCCGTGCCGCCACCCCGCTGCTCCGCACCAGCCCCGGCCCCTGCCCTGTGTACCCCGGGCACCTCCCTACCCGGGAAGGTCATGAGCACGTCGCAGTTCTCCGTGGGCACCGTCTTCATCCAGGCCTTGTGGGACATGATGTAGCGCCCGGCCTGGAGCAGCCGCTTCCCGAAGAGCTTATCTGACGGAGGGAGGGAGGGGGTGAGCAGCTACGGGACCCCCCCTGGGGCACCCTCCCCCCCACCCTCACCCCCAGCACTGGGAACTGGACCCCGAAGCACCGACGACTCAGCTGCCAGGGCGTGGGATGGGTGCGGGGACCCTCGGCACGTCCCCGGCAGCGGCTGTCCCCAGCAGTGGCCATGGCAGCAGGTCATGGCCCCACTCGTGGTGACGCTGGCCCCGGTTCGGGTTTCTCCTGCGGCAGCTCAGGGTGCCCAAAAAGGCCCTGACAGCTGCCGGAGAGGAGCCGGCGGCGTGCCCTGGCACCCCTGGGGTGCTGGCTGCCGCGAGATGCCGCGGGGTGCCCCCCTGCAGCCCCCCCCACCGCTCACCTCTGCCCGCAGCCCCTCGGCGGGGCTGAGATCCGGCAGGGCCGTGGATCTGGGAGATGGGAAACCGCAGAAAAAATGGGGGGAGCGAAAAAGCAGCCTGTCTCCATGGAAACCCAAGGAGGCCCCGTGCCACCGCGGCAAGGCGGGATGGGGACGGTCCCCAGCGTCCCCTCGTCACCCCCAGGCAGGGTCCAGCGCAGGGACATGGCCCCTGTCCTGCCAGGGACATGCTGTCCCCACGCCCAGCGTCCCCATCATGCCTCTCAGGGCGGACGAGGACTGGGTGCATCCCAAAATGCTGCCCGGAGCTGGCAGGGAGGGGAGGGTGAGGGTCCCCAAAGGTGGGTCCCCTCATGGGACCCTGTTCCTTCCTGCCCCACACCAGCAGTGTGCCCAGCCACCTCCGTGCCTCAGTTTCCCCTCCTAAGCCAGGGTGGCAGAGTCAGGATGGGGCGGGTGGACCCGATGCCCAGGGGACGTCACGGCCTCTCTGGCTGCCCCAGGGCTGGGAAGGTCCCAGGGCTCCGGAAACGCTGCTCACACCAGGACCTGCCGGCCCCGAAAAGCAGGAAATGCCAAACCTCCTCCAGCAGCTCATTCCAGGGGATGCACCCCGGCTCCGGGCACCCCCGAACCCCCCTGGACTGGGGGAGCAGAGCAGAGCCCCCCGCCACCAGCCAGGCTGAGACCCAACAAACTCATCACCTGAGCTGCCGTCGGGAAGGGGCCGTGGCGCTGGGCTCTGAAAGGCCGCCCTGTCCTGGCACCGTGGGCGAAAGCCAGAGACGGCGCCAGGCTGGCAGCCAGCCGCCCCCGAGCGGGGCCGATCCTGCACCCCAGGGCACATCCCGCACCTTGGGCCCAGCGCTGCCGGGGGGCCGGGGTGGGCGCGTGGGGCTGGCGGCGGCAGCGGCGGCTGGGCCTCGCTGGCTGGGCAGCTCGCCGATGGCGGTGGGGTGAGCTCACCCACCCTGAATTTCCCCCGGGGGCCCCCGGGGGCGGGGGCAGGGCGCCGACCGGGCCCGGGTGCAAGAGGGTTTTTACTGCCCAAGGTCACGGGAAAAGACGTGGCCGAGGCGCAGAGGGGTCCCCAGCGCCGCTCCTGCTACCCCACCCGGGCTGGGCACAGGGGGGCTGACGCTGCCTTCGCCCCGCTCCAGCCACGGGGTCCCCCCGGGAGAGCGACCCCCAGCCCCCTCCTGGTGCCATCACCCCACCGGCACGCAGGGTCTGCCGGCGGCGGTGGGGATGGAGCCCCGCAGCATCCCAGCCCACGCCCGAGACCTGCGTCCCCTCTCGTCCCCGCTCGCCCCCGCAGCCACCCGCTCCCCCGGCGGGCTGGGGCCCTGCTGCTCACCTTGGCTCTCCGGGATAAGGTCACGGGAGCTGCAGCGTGCCGGGGACGGGCACGTCGCTGCCCCACCGCCCAGCGGAGCCCGCGGCTGCTGGTGAAGGAGGCATTTGGGGGAGCGGTAATGCCACCTGCCACGGGCAGCCGTGTCCCGGGGGGGGGGGGACACAAAGTGGGTCACCCTCGCGCAGGCAGGAGTCCCTCTCGGCTGCACGGCGGGCAGCAGGCCCTGCCTGCGCTGCCTCGCCCTGGGGACCCCCACCCGCCACGGCCACGGGGATGTCACCTGCTCCCCGGGCCACACAGAGGGGACCCCGACCCCAGGTTGGGGACCCCAAACCAAAGCCCCTGTCCTGCACCTGCTGCCCAGGGGGGACATGGAGCCGGTCTGGGGGGGCATGGGCCTGTCCTGGGGGAGGGGGTGGGAAACCTTCCCGGGGGGCTGTGTGGCCCGGAGGTGACATGGGGGGTGCGTGGACACGATGCTGGGGAGGTCACTGGTACGTCCTGCGTGGACCCCAGGGGGACATGGACCACAGTCCCGGGGGGGGGCACACCATCGCCCCACCCCCGCGGGGGCGCAGGGCGGGACCCCCGGGGGGGGCCGGCGCTGTCCCAGCGGGAGCACGGAGCCCTCCCGGGGGGTGCTCGGAGCCCCACGGGGGGCACGGCCTCCTCCCCCCCGACCCCCCGCCGCGGGGAGCCGCATCCCAGCCGAGCCCCGGCCGCCATCCGCATGGAAGCCGCAGGCAGCGGCCCCCCCCGCCCCGCCGCCCACAGCCCCGGCCCCCCGCCCGCCGCCGCCGTACCCAGGACGCCGGTCGGGGCCGCCGGTTCCGCTCGCTCCTCGCCGCTCGGGGCCCGCCGGGGCCGGTCGCCGTCCTGCGCTGCCACCGGCGGCTCGGGCATGGTGCGGGGCTCGGCGGCGGCTCGGCGGCGGGGGGGGGCCGGTGCATGGGGGCCGCCGCGGCTCCGGGCTCGGGGCCGGTACCGCCGGTGCCGCCCGAGCCGCCGGTGCCGGGCGGGAGGAGGGACAAAGGCGGCGGAGCGGGGCGCCGCGCTCCCGGCCCCTTTAATTGTCTGCTCGGCCGCCGTCTCCCCAGCGCCGGTCGCCCGGCCACGCGGTCCGGCCGCGCCCCCCCCCCCCCCCCGGGCCCCCCACCCGCTCGGCCGGCCGCCCCCCCCCCCGGGCTGCCCCCGGGGCTGCCCCCGCCCCCCCGGCACCCCCCCGTGCCCCCCCGCGGGTCCGGCTGTTCCTCGGAGCGCACGGGGCGGGGGGGGCCGGTAACCCGACCGGGGCTGCACGCTGCCTCCCTGACCTTTCGGGAGCCCCCCCGCCCCCAACTCTCCACCCCACAGCCCGGCCCCGCTCACTCATGGCCTCCGCCCCCAGCCCCCCCGCAGGGCCGGAGGGTCCCGGGGCCCAGCGCAGCCCGGCCAGGGCACCCTGTGAGCCCCCCCCGGCGAGTAGGGGCATCGGGGTGGGTGGCACCCCTGTGCCAGGTCCCGGTCGCCCCCCTCCTACCCCCCCCGGGCTCCACGCCCGCCTGCTATTTTGGGGCAGGGGCTGGGTGCCAGCGCTGCGAAGGGTGCCACAAGGAGCCGTCCCCTCCCCTGGCAGCCCCCGCTGGGGGGAGGGGGGCACAAGGACAAAATTCTGCACCCGAGGGTGGGGAAGGAGGGGGGGCAGGCTGGTCCTGTCACCCGGGCTCTGCCCCGGGCCTCGCAGGGGTGTGCAGGGCTGTGTGTGGGGTGCGTGCACCCGAGGACCCCAAAGCCCCTGGGGAGCCCCCCCAGCCCCCGAGCCGCTGCAGCTCCCCCTCTGGGCTCTCGGCCAGCAGAGCATGGGGGGCGGGGGTGTCCGCAGGGATTTAGCACAGGAGGCGACATGGATGGGTCTCCCGCATCCCTGCCCTCCTCCTTGCCCTCCTCACTGCCTGCATCCCTGCCCGCATCCCTGCCTGCATCCCTGCCCGCATCCCTGCCCTCCTCCCTGCCTGCATCCCTGCCTGCATCCCTGCCCGCATCCCTGCCCTCCTCCCTGCCTGCATCCCTGCCCGCATCCCTGCCTGCATCCCTGCCCTCCTCCCCCCCCCGCACCCGGCCGGCCGCCCCCCCTCCGCCTTTGTCTGCACGGCCGCCCCCCCTTCTCCTTGTCCCCCCCCCGCCACCGCCGCGCCCCGCAGCCCTCCCCAGGCCCCAGCCGACCCCAACCCCGCTGCAAACTGAGCTGAGAATTTGGGGGCGGTGAGGGGAGACCCCCAGAGCAGGGGGGACCCCATCGTCCTTGCTGCCCCCGTGCCCCAACCCCTGGACACCGGCTGGTTTGAGCCCCCCCGCCCCTCCAAGCCTCGGGCCTCGAACAGGAGGGGATGGGACAGGGAAGGGATGGGGACCCCCGGGCAGGGATGGGGGGTGGGATGGGGGACGGGGGCTGCGGGTCCCTCCTGGCGCACACGGCGGGGGGCAAGCGGGACTCCCCCCCCACTCCGCAGCCCGGGGGTGAGCCCCAGCCCCCGCTGCAGGGGTGAGACCCCCGGGACGTGGGGGGTCCCCGTGGAAGAGCAGCTCCAGCTTGGCGGAGTGGGGGGGCAGCCGCCTCGGGGCCGTGGGGTCGGGGGGAGGGGGGGCCCACCCCCGAGGGACGGGGACGCCAGCGAGTGCAGAGGGACCGGTAGGGCAGGGGCCGGGCAGGGGTGGGCTCTGCCGTGGGGGGGCGTGGGTGCTGCCCCCCTGCTCCGGACACGGGGATTCCCAGCCCAGGGTCCTACGGTGCGGGGCGTTATTTTTAGGGTGCAGCCGGAGGTGCAGGTGTCTGGCTCCCGCCCGGCCCCGCACCCGCAGGGCGGCCCCGCAATACCTGGGGGACCCCCGGGGGGGGCCCGCTGCCCCCCCCCGCCGGGCCACACCCGGGGGCCCGGGGAGGGACCGGGGGGAGGGGCCCCCCCCCCCCCCCGGGCCCCGGGCCGGGGCCGGCCCCCGAGGGACCGGAGGGGGGGCGGGAGCCGGGCGAGGCCGGCTGACCAATCAGAAACGGGATTGCGGGCATAAAGCCCGCCCCTCTCTCAGGCGTTGGCCAATCGCCGCGCGCGGGTGGGCGGGGCGAGGCGCCTGCGCTGAGGCCGGCGCGGGGGGAGCGGGCTCCGGCTGGGCGGGGGGGGCGCGCGAGGGGGGCACGGGGAGAGGGTGCGTGGGGGGGTCCACCTTGGTGCCTTTGGGTGGGGATGCACCCCCAAAGTGGAGGGGTGCCCAGGGAGGGGGCTGTGCACGGAGGGGGGGGGCTGAGGGGGGAAAAGGGTGCACCCCTACACCCTGCCTGCCTGCCCCGGGCCTGGCAGGGTGCACAGGGGAGGGGGTGCAACCTGGGGTGGGGGGGGTGCAGCCCGGGGGGCAAGGAAAGGGTCTGTACCCCAGGACTCAGTGGGAGCCCCTTTGGGTCTGTGGGGTGCATGGGGAGGGGTCCCGGGCGGTGAATGGGGGGTTGTGCATCCCTGCACCCTCTCTTCCCCATCTGGGGGGTGTGGATAGGGGGCCCCCACCCCTGCACCCCCTCTCCGGGCTGTCTGCCCCACTGCAGGTGGGCGCAGCGCCTGTGCTCCGCGGCCTGGGGGGACACCATCTTCGCCGTCTCCTCGGGGCACGGGCGGTGCGGGGTGGCCCCGGGCCGGGCAGCCGCGGGGCCCTGCAGAGCCTCACCGGGCGCCCCGAGCTGCCCCCGCCCCGCGTCCTGGCCCTGCGGCGCATCCGCGACCCCGCCACCGCCGAGCCCCTGGACCGCGGCCTCGTCGTCTGGTTCCCAGGTAGGGTTGGCATCGGGTCGTGGTGCTTGGCGGGTGTCCCGGTGCCCGGCATGGGCAGGGCTCAGCCCCTCCTGGCTTCCCCAGCACTGTGAAGCCGGCTAAGCTTGGGCTTGGATGGTCCCGGCTTGGATGGTCCTGGCTCAACGCTGGCCCCTTTGCACCCATCCTGCACAGCTGCTAGTGGGGGGGGGGTCTCTCCTGAGCTCCCCCAAAAGCCCCTGCGGGCTCGAAGCATGCACACTGCTGCCGGAGGGGAAGGGCTGGGGCGTGCCGGATCCATCCGGGGCTGAGCTGGCGGTGGTGGGCGCTGCCGGTGCCCGTCCGAGCTGTGTCCTGGCTCTGCAGGTCCCCAGAGCTTCACCGGGGAGGACTGCGCCGAGCTGCACGTGCATGGCGGGCCGGCGGTGGTGAGCGGGGTGCTGCGGGCGCTGGGTGAGGCTCCCCCCGTCCTTCCTCGCCCCCTCCCCTCGGGTCCTGCCCCCCAGGGTGCTGCTGCCAGAGGGTGCCACCAGCTCAGGGAGGGGGGCTCACCCCGGGGCTGGCAGGGCACCTGCCCGGGCTGCGTCCCGCCGAGCCCGGGGAATTCACGCGCCGAGCCTTCCGCCGTGGGAAGCTGGACCTGACAGCGGCCGAGGGGCTGGGGGACCTCATCCGGGCGGAGACGGAGGCCCAGCGGCGGCAGGCGCTGCGGCAGATGGAGGGCGAGCTGGGCCGGCTCTACCAGCGCTGGAGTGAGACCCTCACCCAGGCAAGGGCTGAGGGGGGCGGGGGGCGCGGGCTTGGGTCTGGCCGCCTGGATTCCTCTGCTGGTGCGTGGTGGCTTGGGGACACGGGGCCAGGCTGTCCCTGCTGACCCCCCGCCCCGGTCCCCAGGCTCTTGCCCACCTTGAAGCCTACATCGACTTCAGTGAGGATGACAACGTGGAGGAAGAGGTCTTGCCCAAGGTGAGGGCTGGTGGGGTGGGCTGGGACACCCCCTCCCTGCTGTTCCCCCCCGCCATGTCCCCCTGCGCTCTCTCCGCAGTGGATGCCACCGTGCAGGCGCTGGAGCAGGAGATCAGCACCCACCTGCGGGACGGGCGCCGCGGGGAGCTGCTCCGTGGGGGGGTCCATGCCGTCATCGCCGGCCCCCCCAATGTGGGCAAGAGCAGCCTGCTCAACCTGCTGTGTGAGTGGGGCGCGGGGGGGCCACTCACCGCCTGGACGGGGTTCCCCCTCCTGGGGGACAGCAGCCACTGTCCCCAGCACGGCGAGGGCAGGGGTTCCCCCCCCTCCCAGCACTGTCCCCTGTGTCATGTTGTCCCCTCCCCAGGCCAGCGTCCAGCAGCCATTGTGTCGCCGGTGGCGGGGACGACGCGGGACGTGGTGGAGGTGGCCCTGAACGTTGGAGGTTACCCCCTGGTGCTGAGTGACACGGCCGGGCTCCGCGATGCCACCGACCCCGTTGAGCAGGAGGGTGTCAGCCGTGCGCGGGACCGGTGAGGCCGGGCTGGGGGTACCCCCCACCGCAGGGGCCAGGCTGGCTGGGAGGGTGCAGGATGTGGCCCCATGCCCTACCCTGCCGCTCTGCCCCCAGGCTGCAGCAAGCCGACCTGGTGCTGGCTGTGCTGGACGCCGCGGCGGTGCCCACCGAGCCGGCCGGGCTGGGGGCTGCCCTGGGGTCCCTGCTGCCCCCCGCTGCTGCCCCCCCCTGCATCCTGGTGCTCAACAAGGCCGACCTGCTGCAGGGAGGTGGGGGGCCCCTGCATGACGCCTGCGCCTGGGGGGACCCCCTGCCCCCCGCCACCCTCCTCTCCTGCAAGACGGGCGAGGGGCTCGACCACCTCCTGGAGCTGCTGGCGCGGGAGCTGGCGCGGCTGTGAGTGCGGGGGGCATGGAGCAGGGACACCAGACACTCTGTCCCGGTTTGGGAGGGTGCTTCAGGCTGGTTTCTCACCCCCCCCAGGTGTGGAGACCCCCTGGCGGGCTCGCCCAGCCTGACGCAGAACCGGCACAGCCTCCACCTGGGTGACTGCGCGGCGGCGCTGGGACGCTACAGCCGGGAGCGCCGGCGGGACCTGGGGCTGGCGGCAGAGCGGCTGCGGCTGGCACGGCGGCACTTGGGCCGGATCACCGGCCACGTGGGTGCCGAGGACGTCCTTGACATCATCTTCAGGGACTTCTGCGTGGGCAAGTGAGGGGTGCAGCGGGGGGGGATGGTGTGTTCCCGTGCCACGAGCATCAGGGACCACGGGCAGGGGAGCTCTTGGCTCCGTGCTGGTATTAAACTGTGGTGCCTTCGGTGGCTCTGGCATCCTTCCCCCTCCCTGGTCCCCTGTGTCATGGGGCTCAGCGTCCCCATGCAGGCTCCGGTGCTTTCCTGGCCGGGGGAGCGTGTCCTGAGCCCCAGACGTGGAAAACACCGCTGGGAGAGGCCCCGTTTCCTGGCCGGGAGGACAAACAAGGAGCTGGAGCGGCTGGAAGGGAAAAGCCACCCTGGGCTTTCCCCCTGGGGCATCCCCCCTCCTCGCCATAGCGTGGGGGACGCAGGGCTCAGCATCATCCCAGTGGGGTCCAGCCTGGCGCCCCAAGTGCACCCCCAGCCCTGGGGACACAGCGTGGGGGTTTTGGGGACACCACCACACCCCCCCCCTGCAGGGCACAGCCCCAGCTGAGGGAGCCATGGGATCCCCCCCAGCTGTTGCACCCACCTGGCAGATTTGGGGTCTGCAGCCCCAAAAGTGGGGGCTCCCTGGGGATACCCCACCTCTCCTGCCCCCTTCCAGGTTCCAGGAGTGCCTGGTGCTCCAGGATTATTTATAGTGGAGCTCCAGGAAATCCTCTGGCAGCGAATGGTTCCTCCTGGCTCCTGAGCTGGGCTGCAGGGGGGTAGCATGGGCAGTGGGGCTGAGGTACCTGGGGGGCATCCCTCTGTCACCCCCATCCCCCTCTGGCACCGTGCGCTTCCAGGGGCTGGGCAGGGATGGGGGGGACCCGGCCGTGTCTCCATCCTTGGGCAGCCGGGCGCCTGTATCCCGGGAGGGATGGGGCTTGGGGGGATGCAAATGGGGCTCGGGGGACCCGTTGGGACCTGGGGGTGCTAGCTGGGGCTGGGGACACGCTGGGACCACTCCATGCCCCTGCTGGAGGGTGGGAAGGGAAGGGGATGGCGTGCGGGCAGCCCGGCAGGCAGGAAAGGCTCTTTCAACAGGAAGGAGCGGGAAGTGGGGCCGTGTAAAATCAGCAAGCGCCCGCCCGTGATTAATCACCACAGCTGGCGCGTCCTGCGCCCGCTGCTGCACCCCGGCCCCATGCCCCGGTGTGCCCGGGGGGCTCGGTGGCCAAGGGCTTCCTGCTCCCTCGGCCTCGGGCGCTTCCCGCCAGCGAGCAGGGAAAGCCCAGGGCCAGGGGGGGGGGTTTCCGGGGGCCTCCGGTCTGGCCCGTCCCCCCGGGCCCCCTCCCCCCGGTATCCAGGCACACATGCGGTGAGCTGTGTCGGTGCTCAGGGCCGGCTGTATTTACAGCTGCCAACCGCCCCATCTCCAAGCGTACGGGTACATGCGAGCATGCGGGAGGGGGTGAGTGCAGGGGCTCGGGGAAGGGGACAGGGACAGGGGAGGGTGGCCCTGGCCCCTGCCATGCTGGCAGCCCCCCCCGGGGCGGGTGGATGACGGCAGCAGTGCTGGCTGCTTGCTCCCAGTCGGGGTTTGCCATCCGTGCTGTGGGAAGCACCTCCTGGGCTTGTCCTCGAGCCCCTCGCTGCCGCTTTCCGTGCGCTGCTTGGGCGTTAGCCGCTGCGGAGAGGGCAGGATCAGGCCCCTGCCCCTGGCACCGTGTGCCCCCAGTGCCCCCTCCACCCCCCAGCCTGGCAGGCTCCCGTGCTGGCCCCCCTCACCTGGGGTTCTTCAGGGTGGACGTGTACTGCTCCATGATCTTCTGCACTGACCGCTGGATCTCCTCCACGTTGATATTGCCTGGTGGGGCAGAGCAGCAGCGCCTGAGCCGGGCTGGCTGCCGGGGGGACGGTGGCCCCCAGAATGCTGGGGGGATGGTCCCACAGCAACCCCCCCTGCCCCCATCCTCAGGACTCACCCATATTCCCAAAGATGCCCTGGTTCCTCAGCGCATCCATGTAGGAGCCCGTGCTGGTGAAGGGTCCCGGCCGCACGCCGCCCCCCGGCACCCGCGAGCCCGTGATGTCAAAGAAGGCGTCCGTCTGCGGGGGAGAGCGGGCGGTGGCGTCGGTGCTGGCACCGCTGCCCCGCTTTGGCACAGCACCTCTGGGCGAAGGGGGCCTGCGGGCGCTGCCAGCGGCTCGTCCCTGCCTGGGGTGCCCGGTGTCCCTGCGCAGCCATGCAGAAGCGCATGGGCAGGAGCGCGTTTGCAAAAGCAAGGGTGCATGTGCAAAAGTGCAAAGATGAACGTGCCCGGCCCTCGTGTGCTCTCAGCACGGCCGCAGAGGGGGCCCAGGGACGCCCCCAAGCCCCAGCAGCTCCCTCACCTTGGAGCCCATGCAGATGTTGAACTGGTCCTTTTAGAACCCCGAACCCGGCGCCTGCACGGCGGCTCGGCTCTTCTCCTCCAGCTCCTTGCTGAGCTGCTCCTTCTCCGCCAGCAGCTTCTTCTTCTCCTCCTGGCCGCCCTGGACCTGTTTCTCGGCGTCCTGTAGCCGCTTCTCCAGCTCCTGCTTCTCCCTGGTTGGCTGCACGTTCATCTCGCAGACTTTTTTCCCGACGTAGGCGCTCTCCCGTTCCTGCTGCCGGAGGAAGAGCTGCTCCATCTGCTTGGTCAGCCAGCTGAGCTGCCCGTGGACCTCGCTGCAGCTGTACGGGCTGAGCATCCCCTTGATATGCTGGAAATAGCTGCTTGTGTCGGCCCTCAAGGAATCGCACTCGTGCTTCCGCAGCTCCAGGTTCATCTGGGTGGACTCGCAGACGGCCTTGGTGGTGAGCAGCTCCTGCTGGCAGTTCTCCTTCTTGGCCAGGGCTGTCTGGTCCAGCTGGCTCCGCAGCAGCGCCTTCTCGGCTGAGGGAAGGGGGGGGGGGCGGTGGCATGGGGTTGGGGTGCATCATCTCCCCTCCCTCCGCCCCGACTCCCACCCCAACATCTTGGGTTGCCACCCCTGCCTGGCCCTTGGTGGAGGGCAGACCCGCTGCACGGGCTGAAGTGGGTCCCTGAGGGGTGCTGGGGGTCCCTAGGGGGCTGGGAGGGGGGGCTGGGCGGGGGGGGGTGTGCCTTACCACTGCAGCTGGCGTTGATGAGGCTGATGGTCATGTGGCACTCATCCAGCTTCGTCTTCTGGTAGAAGATGATCTTCATCATCTCCTGCAGCTGAGGTGGGGGGAGGTAGAGGAGGGTCAGTGTCCTGTGAGGACCCCCCCGGCATTGCCTCACTCCCCCCTGGGGGGGGAGCACCGGGGCAGGCAAGGGCGGGGGGCTGGGGGGATGGGAGGGGGGGGCTGCGAGATCGGAACCCCCTTGGCCAGCGGCTGCCTCTGGGGCTGAGCACCCCCCCGGTTGGGGCTGGGGGGGGCCATGTCGGCATCGCCACTGGGCTCTGCCCACCCACCCCCTCCATCCATCCCCGCTGGAGCTCGCGGGGGTGAGGTCCTGGCTCCTTGCATCCCCCTGCACCCACGGGTGGGTCGCTGTGGTCCCCGGGGTGGGGTGGGGCTTTGCCTTTCCCTCCCCGGGAAGGGGTGTGGGGGGGGGGGGGCTCACCTTGGGGATGGGGTTGGGCGCCTGGGTGCTGTTGCACTTATCCAGGTCCCGCTGCACCTTCTGGACGAGGACCTGCAGCCCTTGCTTCTCCTTGAGGGTGGCGTTGAGGGTGCGCGTCAGGTTGAGGTTCCTCCCGCTGAGGGCGATGATCTTGTGGTAGCGATCCTGCAGCTGCTCCTCCAGCAGCCGGAGGTGCGTGTCGGTGCCCGCCTGCGCGTTGCCGTACACCATGAACAGCACCAGCCCCAGGATGATGAGGAACTGGATGAGGGAGGTGAAGAGAAAGATGTACTTCACGTAAAATCCGCAGTCCCGCTTGGGCAGCGCCTCCTTGGCCTCCAAACCAAACTTGGCCATGGCGTAGCTGCTCTTCTCCATCCCGCCAATGCTCTGCGCACCCCACCCCGCGGCGGCAGCCCCTTTCAATAGGGCCGTGCTGGGGCGGAGCTCGCTCCCACCCTTGTGTTTATATTGCTCTATCTAATATTTCCTTCTGCTGGGCTCCTTCCTGCCTCTCCGGGTAACTCAGACCCGCTAGGTTATCACGATGCAGCTTCTGTTTTGCAGGAGGGCTAGAGTTCCTCGTTGATAACAGATGGAGGTGAAGCCTGCCAACCCTGCTTCCCCTCCTCACGCCAGGGCCTGGCGCTCCCCCAGCACCCCCTCGCATCCCAAAATAGCCCCCGGCATGGTGGGCACTGGGGGTGCCCAGGGAATGAGTCCCCGGGGGCAAGCAGGGTGGGCTGCGGCTGCCGGCGCTGGCTGGCGGGGTGAGAGAGGAGGATCCTCTGCACCGGGCGCCCCGGCTCGGTCCTGGCACAGTGTCCTCGTGGGGGGACAGTGTCACGCGAGTGTCACCGCCGGAGCCTGCTGGGTCAGCGGCGTGCAGGGACTGATGCTCCAGATCCGCTCTCCTGCGCTTTGCGGGTGGGGGAAGGATGCGGCCGAGCCCTGGCTTGCAGGTAGGGTGGCAGTCGGCTGGGGTGGGTGACGTGGGGCTGTGGGAAGCCACCCGTGGGAACCTGCAGCTGTGGCACCCATGGGTGCTGTCACCCCGCAGAGCCACCATCCTGCCACAGGGCCTGGGGAGCCACTCCTGAGCTCTGTCCCCCAGCAGGGACATCTCTGCTGGGCAGAGAGGAGCTGGTGGAGGGGAGCAAGGGGCAAATCCAGACCCCTCTCTGCGGGACCATGGCGTCCCCAGCTGCTGAGGAAGCCTTGGGCTGAGCATGTGGAGCATGGGTGGCCCTGGCCCCACGCGGGGATGGCCACCCATGCCAGTGTCACTGCCACGGTGGCTCAGCTGGGCATGGATGGAAAGAGCCACGGGTTTGCAGCCATCGCCCCTGTCCCACTCCACGTCTGGGGTCCCCTGAGCCCCACTGGGCTGAGGGGGGAGCCAGGGGGCAAAGGCTGGCTTGGGGACAAGCTGGGGACATGGAGGGGGCTCCTTGGCACAGGGAAAAGGGGTGACATGGGGTGCAGGCAGCACCACAGCAGGGGCAATGCTGCCCGTCCAACCCTCAGCAATGGCGACCACAGACGGGGTGTCTGGGCTGCAGGACCAGCACCCCCTGTCTGAGCTCGCCCAGACCACGCTCGCATCCCAGCCACAGCCATCACCACCCCATCCCCATCCCGTGCGAGCCCTGGGCTGCTGGGGGGGGCCGGTGTGGGGCCGTGCCGGGCGCTGACCCCGAACCGCTTGCTGTTTCCTGCCCTCTGGCTGCGCCGTGGTCCCTGGGGACCGGGAAGTGTCTGCGATGGCTGGGATGGTGTCGGTCCTGAATCCATTCTCAGCTACTGCTGTTTCCTTCCTGAGCTGCAAATAACGGTGAGTCACCCCCCCCGGCCCCACCGCAGGGACGCTGCCGGGGCTCCGCTGGACCCCTGACCCTGGGACCCCCGCGTGCCGGTGCCTTCACTGCTCGGATGCTCCCTTTTGGCAGCCCAGCCCAAGGGCTCCCTCACCTCCCGGGGTCACTGGGGATCCCGATAGGGGGTCCACCCCTGCTCCCCCCCCACAGCGCTGCAGACCCTGCTTCTGTCCCATTTTTCCAATTAGCCACCCGGCTATAATTAATCCTTCCCGTGCCGAGGGCTGGTGCTGCGGTCAGGTCAGGCCATGGGAACAGCTCTGCCCCGTTCCCCTCCCTGGCCCAAGCTGCTGCGGGGCTGGGGTCTCCACAGTGAGACCAGTAGGTTTGGGGTGTGGGAACGGGGCTGGTGCCCCCCGCCCATGGGCTCCAGAGCCTGGGGAGCCCCAACACGCCCGGGGGCCACCTCGCAGAGGCATTTTCACCTGCAAAGCCGCCTGCCAGCACCTTCTCTGGCCCCCGAGGCGGGGGGCAGCGGGGAGCATGGGGGGCGATCCCCCCTGGGGAGCGCAGGCAGGAGGAGGCCGGATGCCGGCAGCTTGCCTGCCCTCTGCACAGGATACTGCAGCAGGAAAATCGGCAACTTTCCTGGAAACCTTCTTCAAAGCGGATCAAAGATGCTGGGAAGCGACGGCAAAACAGCAGCAGCTGCTGATCCCCGGCCCCCCCCCTCCCCGCCTCGGCCCCGTGTCCCTGCCTGTCGGTTCCCCCGGGTGCCTGCGGGGTCCCTGGCAGCTGCTGGGCGCCGGGGTGGCAGAGCCCAGTTAAAGCCCTGAGCCGGGCTGGGGGGACGGCTGGGCTTGGGGGGGGGGACAGGCTGGTGGCACAGGGAGGCGTCCCCATGAGCAGAGCAGCCTTTATTGCCCAAACACCTGCCCAGTCTTCCCAGTTTCTGGAGTGTGCTGGGAACGTGGCATTAAGCCCCGGAGCTGATTCAAGAGCAGCTCCAAGCAGCCGATGGGGAAACCAGGGCTTGGTTGAGCTAAAACTGCCCCAAAGGTGGAAAACCGGCCCCTCCTGTCCCGCTGCGGCGGTGGCACGGGGACACACAGCAGGATCGGGACAGGCGGGGGGATCAGGACACACGGTTGGATTGGGACAGGTGCCAGGATCAGGACATATTGTGGCATCAGGACACACAGCAGGATCGGGACACACGATGGGATCAGGACACAGGGCAGCATCACGACAGACAGCAGGATCACGACACAGGGCGGGATTGGGACAAACGATAGGATCAGGACACACGGGCAGTATCACGACAGATGGCAGGATCGGGACACAGGGTGGGATGGGGACACTGGGTGACCACCGGTATTGTTCATCTGGATGCGCTGGCTCCCATCAGATGTGGCTGCTGCTGGGTCCCAGTGCTATGGGACACTGTGGGACTGGGGATGATGGGCTCACTGGGGTGGGGGTTCTGGCCCCCAGCCCCTGGCAGGGAGGGGGTCGGGGGGTGCTGCGAGGCTTCAGCCCTTCCTGCAAAAGAGGGGAGGCCAGGGGGTGAGTCCCTGCACGGCCCCTGTGTCCTGCTCCCCTGGGGACACCAGTGCCGATGGCACGTGCCGGGAAGCATGCCCGGGAGCCCCCAGCCTGGCTGCACAGGTGGAGCCCCCCCACCCCAGACCAATGCCTGGGGCATCTCCAACCCCCCCCCCCCCCCGCCATGCAGGCTGGGGTCACCCACAGAAAGTACCGGGACGGGGGGCACCTGCGCCCAGTTGCTCGGTCCCTCGCCCGCCGCTGCAGCGCCTCGACCTTGGCCGCGTAGTCCCGCCTGCGGGGAGAGCGAAGTCGCGTGGGGGGGGGGTGTCCCTGCCCCGGGATGGGGGGACAGAGGGTCCCCGTGGGGACAGGGCAGGGTGGTGGCGGGGCTGGAGGGTTGGGGTCAGGCTGTGGGGCTGGGGGGGGTGTGTGTGTGTGGATGCTCTGGGGTGCCCATGGAGGGTGACAAGGACCTTACAGGGTGGCCTCGAGCTCTTTCTGCCGGGCTTCACACTGCTCCCCCCGCGCCCGCAGCGCCCGCCGCTGCTCCGCTGCCTCCTCCAGCCGCTGCCGCAGCCCCAGCGCCTGCTCCTCACCCCGTGCCAGCTCCTCTGCGGGACGAAGGGGACAGTGGGGTCACCCGCGCACCCCAAACCCTGACACCCCAAACCCGAGCCTGCCCCACCGGGCATTGCCCCCAGAGGGCAGGGGGGGCTGTGGGACCCCTGTGCGAGCACCAGGGGACAGACAGAGGGACACAGCGTCCGGACAGACCTCACCTTGCAGGGCTGCCTTGCTGCGGGCCAGCTCAGCCCGCTCGTGCCGCAGGGCCAGCACCTCGTCCCGCAGCGCTGTCGCGTTGGCCTCCAGCCTGGCCTGGGGAGAGGGGACATGGTGGCGTGGGGACAGGGTGGGCAGTGTCCTCCTGTCCCATCATCTGCCGCTGGAGCCCTGCCCCTCCTCACCACCCCCCCCCACGTCCCCACGCTGTCGCCATCCTCCTGGTGGCCTTGGGTCCCCCCCACCATGTTTCTTGAAGGGGTAGGGATGTGGATTTGGGGAAAAATCCCTGGTGGGGTGGCTCAGCCTGGGTTCGGTGAGGGTGCTGGCGTGTGCCCCAGGCATGCCATGGGAGCCCCAGGCCACGCCAGCCCTACGGTGGGTGGCATCCCTGGTGCCTGGGAGGGGATGGGGCTCCCTGCAGCCGGATCCCTGAGAGGCTGCACAGCCCAGTCCCACTCCCGGCGCCAGCCCTGGGAAGCCGGAGCATTTTTCCAGCCTCTCCAGGCCATTGTTCGGCCGGATGAGCCCAGAGGGGCGGCGGGATCTGGCTCTTCCTCCGGGCTGTGGCTGCAGTGCTGGGGCCAGGCCCTTTCCCAGCCGGGGCCGCAGCTAAAAATACCTGGGAGGAGAGAACCGGCAGCTCCGCACCGGCCCCGGCCCCCGCTCCTGCTTTGGGACGGGGTAATTACATGTGTGCGGAGCAGCTCGGTCACGACCAGGAATAGCTGCCCCCGGCCAGGCATGGGCACCCTGGCAGGGAGACGGCGGGACCAGGGCTGCACCGAGGGACCAGGAGCAGCCAGGGGGGGTCCCCTCTCGGGGTGTCCCATGCAGGAAGGTGGCTGGGCACCTGCCCGTCCCCCTCTGCCCCTTCCCGGCTCATCGTTGCAGCCGCCTTTGCTCTCCGGGGGTGCAGCATCCTTCCCGTCAGTGCTGGGGCTTTCCACGAGCCTGGTCAAAATCCCCCCCCCAATTTTGGCTCCTGAGCTCCCCCAGGAATCCCCCCCCCCCGCCCCGCAGCCCCCCGCCCCGGTTTTGGGGGGCCCCCCAGCTCCCCGCCGCGCCCCCGCCGCCGCCGCCCGCTGCAGCCGGGCCGCTCCCGCTCCAGCTGGGCCAGGCGGCTCCCCAGCTCCCGGCTCTCGTTGGCCGCCCGCTCCCGGCACCCCCGCAGCTTGCCCACCGCCTCCGAGCGCCACACCATCACTGCCACCGCCACCGTCACTGCCGCCACCAGCACCAGCAGCACCGCACACAGCCCCAGCACCTTCAGGGTGGCCTTGGGCACCGCTGGGTCCATGCTGGAGGGGGACATGGGGCCACTCGCCTGCTCCAGCAGCGGCCGCCCGGGATGTGCCGGTGGCCTCGGGGCAGGTCGCTCCCTGCCTCGCTGTAATTACCCTGTGTGGGTTTTTTTTCTCACCAAACTCCACTTTGGGCTGCGGTTTCTCACAGGTCACAGCCCGGAATAGATTTTGTTTGTGCTGGAGGTGGGAGGATGCTCTGCCCCTGTGCCCGCCCGTGGGTCACAGCTGCGGGGATAAGTGGGGATGCAGTTGGGGTCTGGGGGGGTGCCAGGGGTGCTGAGGCTGCCATCTGCCCAAGGGGGTTCGGCAGCACCCACTCTGCAGCAGGGTCGGAGCTCTGGGTCTCCAAGAGCTGCTGGAGCAAGAAACGACTGGATTTTCACAAGATTTTATTGGAAATTGGTTAAAAATCACCAAACCGTGGCACGCCTGTGGAGCCCTCGGCGCTAGGCAGCCCTGCGCAGCCCTACATTTCTGTCCCCTCCCGCTCCTACCCCGTCCCCCCCTCGCCCTGGGCACAGCCCTTGGTGGCTGCAGGGAAGTTGTCTCCTGGGGTGTCCCCACGGCCGCCGGGGGGAGCTTGGCCCGCAGAGCAGGCAGGGGGGGTACAGGGCAGCACGGGGGGGCTCAGGGCAGGGCTGAGCGGGCACCCGCAGTGGGCACTGCATCCGCTGCCACCCCCAGACCCCGCCGAGCCGGAGGGGGACGGTCCCTCCTTGCCCCGTGTCGGGGGACGGGGCATCGGGGGGGGGCCATGTTCCTGCTGCTCCGGGCTCACGGGAGGAGCACCCCCGGGAGGAGCAGAGCCAGGAGGCTGAGGGACACGGCCGGGAGCCCGTTCCCACCCGAGTGCTGCCTCACGTCCTGGAGCTGCTCCTGCAGGAGCTGGTTCTGCAGCTGGAGCTTGTCCCTGGGGGGGACAGGGACAGTCAGCGACAGAGCAGGGCTGGGGGCGCGGGGGTGCGGGGCTCACCTGCTGCGCCGCAGGTCCCCCAGCTGCTCCTGCTGCTGGGCCACCTCCGCATGGAGCGCCCTGTTCTCCTCTGCAGGGAGGCGGCATCGGGGTGGCCCAAGGGACAGGGATCAGGGTGGCCCAGGGGATGGGGATCAGGGTGGCCAAGGGGACGGGGAGCAGGATGGCTCTGGGGACAGGGATCAGGATGGCTCAGGGGACAGGGGGTCAGGGTGGGCAAGGGGATGGGGATCAGGGTGGCCCAGGGGAGGGGATCAGTGGCCCAGGGGACAGGGATCCGGGGTGGCCCAAGGGACAGGGAGCCGGGTGGCCCAGGGGATGGGGATCAGGGTGGCCCAGGGGATGGGGATCAGGGTGCCCCAGGGGCCGTTGCCCGTGCCCACACCCCGCACCCTGCCCAGGACTCACCTTGCAGCTGGGTTATGCTGGCGAGCACCCGGTCCTGCTCTGAGACTTTCTCCTCCAGCTCACCCTGAGCACGGGCAGGGCGAAGGGGCTGGAGGCTCTGGCTTGGGTCCTCCCTCGCCCCAGCCAAATGCAGCCAATTTGGGGCTGGGGGCTGCAGGTTTCCCTGCAGAATCCTGGCCCCCCACCCATCAGCAGCACCCCAGCACCTACCAGCTGCTTCCTGCAGCTCTCCCACTGCCCGTGGGCTTCGGCGAGGGACTGGTTGGTGATGGCCAGCTCCTTCTCCAGCCACGCCAGCCTGGCCGAGCCATTCCCCGCCATTGCGGAGTCCATGGCTGTCTGGCAGAGCACGATGGGGAGGGTCACTGCCAGCACCATGACAGCCACCCCAAGGGCCACGACCACATACATCTTCCAAACTTGTTTGCCTTGAGGCAACTGGTGCGGGCTGCAGCCCCCCATCCTGCCTGCGCTGCCCCGTATGGGAGGGAGCTCGAGGGCTGTGCCAAAATCAGGCTGTTTTGTTTCTTGAAGCGTGGGACTTTCCAGGAAATCATGTGGTTTGTGAGCGCGCAGCATCTGGGGCTGTTGAACGGGCGCTGGGCTGCCGGGATCTCTTGTGGGGCTGGTGCTGTGCCCCTGCCTGCACCAGGGCTGGGACAGGCAGGGTCGGGCAGAGGCTGCAGGGACCCCCCCCGCCTCTGCAGGGGGTGATCCTGGCCCCGTGTCCCAGGGAGGGGGCAGAGCTGGGGGGCTGCAGGCACGCAGGCAACCGGGAGGGGGGCAGGGGGTCAGGGTATGGGGTACTCAGGGTACGGAGAATTTGGGGTACGGGGTACTTGGGGTATGGGGTACTCAGGGTATGGAAATTGGGGGTATGGGGTACTCGGGGTAGGGAGAATTGGCGGTACGGGTTATGCGGGGGGGGGGGGGGGGGGACTCAGGGTATGGAGAATTGGGGGTAGGGGTACTGGGGTAGGGAGAATTGGGGGTACGGGTTACACGGGGTATGGAGAATTGGGGGTATGGTTTACTCGGGGTATGGAGAATTGGGGGTACAGGTACTGGGGGTATGGGGTACGTGGGTTACAGGGGTACACAGGGTGTGGGGTTACGGGGGTAGGTGGCACCAGTCTGCAAATCCTTCTGCAGTGCAGCCTCCCCCCGCCCCATCCCAGTTCTGCCCAGTGCGGCTGTCCCAGCTCCAGCTGAGCACAGGGGCACTGCTGGGGCCAGGATCCGGCCCTGGTTTCTGGCAAGCGCTTGGCCCCGGGATGTCCATGCTGGTCCAGGCTTTCACGGGACGTCCTTGTCCAGAACCCCCACAGCTGCTGTTTGGGGGGAGGAGAGCTGGCAAGGGGAGGAGGGATGGGGAAGGGCCGCATGGCCTCCGCTCCCATCCTTGGGGAGCAGCCGTGCGGTCCAGCCACCGCATGGGCTGGTCTTTGGGAAGCCGGGAGCGGGGCCGAGCCAGCGTCTGCTCTGCTGCTGCTGAGAAATTCGAAACACTCTTTTTTTTTTTTCCAGGACTTGCGCTAAAATCCTGGGGGTTTTAATGCTTCTCCTGCTGGCGTTTCTCGGCAGGGAGACGTCCCCCGAGCAAAGGCAGCGCCGGCTGGTCCATCGCTGCCCCAAAGGACCCATTCTCACCTTCCCGAATCCTCTCCCTGCCACTGTGTGGGGCTGAGAGGTGGTGGGGGCCACAGGATGCGGGATGTGATATTGGGATATGGGATATGTGCTATAGGATTGGGATGTGGCTGTGGGATGTGGGGATGGGATATGGGATGCAGGATACAGGAATATGGGATGAATGATGCAGGATATGGGATGCGGAGTATGGGATGTGGGATACAGGATATGGGATATGGGATGGGGGGTGTGGGATAGGGGGTAGGGGCGCCACGCTGCAGCTGGGGATGTCACTGTGCCTGACACCAGATCTGAGCATCCAAATAAATCCAAGTCTGGCCAAGACGGAGCAGCCCAGGCCAGGTCAGAGCCGGGGGGGCTGCAGGGGGCTCCTGCAGTCGTGGTGTTTCCAGCTGGCTGCGTGCCGGTACCACCATCCCTGCCGCCGTGACTGTGCTGGGGAGCAGAGACCCCCGGCACAGAGCCCTGGCATGGGCAGCCCAGCCCCGGGGATGCTCCGGCCGCATGCTGGCACGTGGAGCCGGCGGCCACCACCTACCTTTCCCCCCCCCAGCGCCAGGAATAGCTGTTCCACTTTGTATTTTTATTCTGCTGCTTCATGTGATATAAAAAGCAATTGCCGTGAAATTAAAAACACACAAAATATTTACCAAACTTCAAGTTTTTGAGTCAGATTTTCGACATCTGGAGAATTAAAAGGCCCTGGCAGATTCAGCGAGCTGTCAGCGTAAAGGCTTTAAATGTGTTGTTATTATTATTTATGGTCTGGAACCTGAAGAGGAACGAAGGCCAAAGGGTTCAAAAATAGCTTGAAAAAGGGGCATGGATGTTTTTTCCAGACCCAGTTCCCTTTGAACAGCGAGATATTGAGATGCAACTCTTAAAAAATATGGCTAAAAAGCAACTGGGACAGGAATGGGCATTGTCGAGGGCTGCCCCGAAGCCACCCCGGTGTGGTGGAGCTCCGCCGTCCCCGGGCTCCAGCTCACATTGGAAAGCAAGTGTTACTGCTCTGGGCCTGCCCCCTCCCTTTTCCCACTCTTTTTCCCCCAAATCCCAGCTTCCCATGGCCCCTTTCCCAGGGGACACACAGCGATAGCCCCCAGCGCCCCCGCTTTGGGAGGGGTTGGGGGGGCGGTCTCTCTTGCCTCTGGCTTGTCCGTGTTCGAGGAGCGGTTGTTTTCCTCCTCCGGCAGGTTGTCCAGAGGGAGAATCGGGAGCAGAGCAGCGTCTCTTGGCCAGACGGCCTGGAATTCGGCAACTGGATCTGGCCCGGCCCCGCCATCGCGGCAGAGACGGGGAGCTGGCATCTCCCGTGTCCCCCCGTGGCCGGGCGCCCGGGGATGCTCCGGATGCCCAGGAATGCTCTGGTTTGGGATTCCCAGGGATACTCTGGTTTGGGGTCTCTGGGAATGCTCCAGTTTGGGATCCCCAGGGATGCTCCTGTTCCGGACAGGGGGAAGAGGAGATGCCTCCTCACCCCCCAGGGCTGGACCCCGCAGGATGCGGCCCCTGACGCAGCAACGCTGGGTGTGGTGCAAGGGAGCGAAGCCAGAGAGGAGGGGGGGTGCACGGGGGAACATTTTTGGGCTGCTGGGGGCCAGGGCCAGCACGCGAGGGCAGGTCCTGCCGTGGCGGCGATGCTCCGTGCCCCGCTCAGCCCTCGCCCCACGGCTTGGCCCAGGGGGGGTGGTCAGGCAGCACGGCCCCCCCAGCCCCTCGGGAGTTCTGGGTGGGTGCAGCGCCTCTGCTTTTGCCTTTCATCCCTTGCCTGTTCCCTTTCAGCCTGAAACGTGGGTTTCTCTCCTATTTTGGGTTGGCTTTTCAGCTGCTTTCTTTTATTATTTTAATTTAGGCGCTGTCATTATATTTTCCATTATTTAAAAAAAAAAAAAGAAAAAGCAAAGCAAGCGAGCAGCTTCCCAAGGCCCCTTCCAGCTCCCGGCGGCTGCTCAGAGCAGCTTTTGTTCCCAGCCAGCGCCAGGACGTGCTCGTGGGGTGCAACATGGCTGCACCCCCTTCCCACTGCCCCGGCTCCCGCCTCCCCACGGGACCACTGGGGATTTTGTGGGGGGACGCACCCCAATGCGGGCATGCTGTTGGGGGGGCGGACCCTAAGCAAACAGCACCCCCATCCCCGCCAGGGGGGCCGCGGCAGCACCGAAGGACGTGCCGATGTGCCGGCACACCGACCTGCTCATTTACGTTGGGCTCTGGCCATCCCTAATTGCTGGCGGGGCAGGACGGGAGCTGCCGGCTCCCAGGCTCCTTTTTCCCTTCCCCGCTTTGCTGTTCCCTTTTGGCCAGGGTCCGGGGGTACAAGAAGCAGCCGAGCCCAGCCCCGCCGGCCGCCTCCACCTGCCTTTCTCATCACCACGGGGATGCGCATCCCGCCCGGAGCCGGGCCCCCTCGCCTGCATCCCCCTGCCCCGCCGCCCGGAGCCATCCCGGGATGGTCCCATCCCTGGCTCTGCCTCCCGGGCACCATCGGAGCTGGATGGACCCACCAGTGCTGGGTGCGAGCAGAGAGCAGGGCAGCATTGCACCCACACTGCGCCCACCCCGAAACCCGCAGCCAGGACCCACCGCACCCCATCGTTTGCCCAAAGCCATGGGGGGACCAAGGGGATCCGTGCTCTGGCCCCCACCTGCCCATGGGGGAGCTGAGCCAGGGGCATCACTCGTGCCAAGGGGCTGAGAACGCCAAAAAAGGGCAGTTTTAACCCAAAAGCCATTGAGTTGCAGAAAACCCCTCTGGGCTCTGCATCCCACAGCCTGCAGGTCCAGTGGGGGGGTCCCCATGGGGCTCCTCCCCCCCCCCAAACCCCCGGGTACCCCCCTGGAGACACGTGGGTCACGCGGAGCCACGTGCTGGAGGTTTCTGCTCAGGATTACGAGAATTAGAGACAAAAGCGTCCCAGCTGGCAGCCTTGGGCGCTCAGCTGTGTAATCAGCCTGGGCTGGACTGGAGGCGCAGCATCGCCTGGAAGCCGGGAGGGGCCGGGCCGGGTATTTTGGTACCCGATGATGCTCTGCAGCACACGGGGGGGGGGGGCCGGCTGGCCCCAGCCAGTGCAGGGGGCATTCGGGGCTGGGGTCAGGACCAAGGGGCTCCTTGTCCCCGGGGCTGGAGGGTGCGGGACCCTCGGGATGGGGTCTGTGAGTTCGGCTCCTGCATGGAGGGTCCCACACCCGTGGGGGAGCAGCAGGAGGATTTGGCTGCAGCCCCCAGCCCCTGACCCTGGGCGGGTTTCCAGCCCTCGGGAATGCAGGGCAGGGCCGGACACCCAGCACGGACCTCCCGCAACCCCAGCACATCCCTGCCTGTGTGCCCCTGGCTCCTTCTCCGCATCCCTGGGATCTGAGGGAGCCCCTTGCCACCCCCTGGGTGCTCCCCTGCACCCGTCTCCCCCCCCAGTGCCCGGACCACCCCATGGCACGATGCCGGAGGTCCCAGCCAGCACCGGGATGGGATCCGGTGAGACGGAGCAGGGTGCAGGCACGAGCATAAGGGGCTGCAAACGGGGGTGTCCGACCGGCTCCTTTGCATAGCTGCTTTTTGTCGCTTTTCGCCCCATTTTTCTTCCCGATGCCATAAATAGCAGCAGAGCTGCAGGAGCTGCTTCCATCTGCCCTGCCTGCACAGCTGCCTGCGACCAAGCCAAGCAGATGGTGGAAAACAATCCTGCCCGCTGGCATTCCCCCCAGCTCCCGGCACTGCCGCCAGCGGTGCCCGTGGGGGAGCATCCGCCGGCCTTGTCCCACAGCGCGGGACGTGGCTCCCTAAGGGGCAGCTCCCAGCACCGGCCAGGGAACAGGCAGCACCCAGGGACAGGCAGCATCCAGGGACAGGCAGCACCCAGGGACAGGCAGCACCTGGGAGCAGGCAGCATCCAGGAACAGGCAGCACCCAGGTACAGGCAGCACCCAGGACCAGGCAGCATCCAGGGACAGGCAGCACCCAGGAACAGGCAGCATCCAGGGACAGGCAGCACCCAGGAACAGGCAGCACCCAGGGACAGGCAGCACCCAGGGACAGGCAGCACCCAGGGACAGGCAGCACCCAGGTACAGGCAGCACCCAGGAACAGGCAGCATCCAGGGACAGGCAGCATCCAGGGACAGGCAGCACCCAGGAACAGGCAGCACCCAGGAGCAGGCAGCACCCAGGTTTTGGGGAGGCGTGATCCCCACGAGGAGCTCCTGGCATTTCAGGTGCCTCCTCCGCGCTCGCTGCAGCGTCGCCCACCCGATGTCCCGGCATGCGGCTGCGGTGGGTCCCGGGGGGGTTTGGCCCTGGTTTGGCAACCCCCCCCTCGCTGTCCCCCGCGTCCCCTTTGATCTCGTGAGCGGCCGCATCCAGAGCGAGGGTGCAAAAATGCTGCGCTGGGGCCAAACCCAGTCGGAAAAGGGAAACATCCCGGGAGCGGGGTTTGGCCCCATTAAACCCAGCCTGTTCCATTACAGCATCCACTGGGAGCCGGGAAGGGAGGGGGGGCGGGGGACACACACACGCCTGCAAAACCCACCCAGTATGGCGGGACAGACAGACAGACGCCAGGCGGATGGATGGACCCACTGCCCCTCGCCCTGGCCGGGGTCACCCAGCGGGTGCCCAGCTCCTGTGCTGGGGCATCCCGGGCCGGGGGGGGGGGGGCCTGGGGCTGGATGGGGCCGCCCCCCCCCCCCCGGCTGCCACGTCCCCCAGCCGCGGGGAGCTGGCGTGGTTCCCCCCGCGCCGCCGCCAGCCGCTGAACCGGGCCCAAGGCAAACAGGGACGGTGCTACCGGGACGGGGGGAGGCGATGGGGGGGGGCACAAACACACGTCCCTGCGCCCCCCCCCCCCCAGCTCGGGGCTGGGCACCCCCAGAGAAGCCCAGCAGCCAGGCGGGTGTACACACAACCGTATATTTTGTAATAAATAATGTACAAATCTGCACGCACCCTTGCTGGGCACCAGCACCGCTGCCGCGGGACCGCATCCTGGCATCGCCTCTCGCTCGCTGCACCGGCACACCCTGGGAGCTGCGGGGGGGCGGGGAGGGGGGATCCCCGTGCTGGGGAAGGGGGTTGAGAAAAGCCTTTTCTTTATTTTGGCTTGGGAAAAAGGTATTTGGGGCAAAACACTCCCTGAGGGCGAAATAGCCGGGGGGGCTGGCGGCAGGATGGGTGCAGGATCAGGCCCGGCCGGCTGCTGCGCTGAGCTTGGCTGGAGGTGGTGGGGGCCAAGCCCGGTGCCAGGCACGCCGTACGCCACCGAGTCCCCGCGCCACGGCCACTGCGCCGGGCCACGGCGGAGAGCGCAGGGAGGGCTTTTTATCCACATCCTTGGGGTCCCCCCCACAAAAAACCCCCCACGGTCCCTTGTGGGGTGCAGGGCAGGGATGCAGGGGGTGCTCCCGGCTCCCTCGGCCAGCGCCGGCCCCGGCACGGGCACACAGGAACCCCAACACCAGGCAGGGGACCCCTTCCCATCCCAGCCCCTTCCCCTATTTGCTTCCACCCCCTCTTTTATTCTTTTTTATTTTAAATCCCCCCCGTGGGGCCACGGCCCCGCTGCCGGCACCACCAGCACCGCGGTCCCCAGGGCTGAGCACCAAGAGCTGCCCCACGTGGGGCTGGGGGGCGAGGGCAGGGGCAGCACTGGGGAGGGGCTGGGGGGGGCTGCCCGCTGTCACCCCCCCTCCCCACATCCCGGTGGCCCCCTACCCCCCCGGGGGGCGGGGGGTCCCACTCCATGTGTCCGGTGTGTCCCCCCCCACCCCTCGGTCGTTATAAATGAGCGTGGGAAAAAGCGACTGGGAAAGGGAGGGCAGAGCTGAGCTGGGGAGGGGGCACGGCGGGGGCTGTGGCGCTCACGGCTGCCCCCGGATCGGGCCCATCCTCCGCCGGCTGCTGGGGGTCCGGCGAGTGGCCGTGGGGCCCGGGGCTCGGGCACCGGAGGCAAAGTCCAGCACCTCGGGGGGAGCCCGGCCCCCATCTCCCGCCGGATCTCGGCCAGCGCCTCGGCCGGGGCCGTCAGCAGGCGCTGGAAGAAGCTCTCCTGCCCCGCCGGCCGCTCCTGGCAGGTGAAGGTGATGGCCGTGCCGGCGTCCGCCTTCATCTCCCGCGAGAAGCCATCGGAGGTGCCATCAAAGCAGCGGCCGATGGCGATCTCCTTGGCCAGCCGCGGGTTCTGGTCCGTCACTGTGTAGATGCCGTAGTTGTGACCCAGTGGGTCGACCGGTGCCAGCATGGTGAAGGCGGCCGTGTGGTTGCTCTCTGCCACGGGCGGGTGACGGCTCAGGTACTCCCGGAGGAGGCCGTTGACAGCCGTGCGGTGGCAGCTGCCCTGGGGGATGATGGAGACCAAGGTGCGATCCACCAGGCTCTGGTCAAAGAGCATGCCGCTGCACTTGAACTCCACACAAGCGCCCGAGGTGTTCTCCAGCAGCATGTCCCGCACGCTACGGGTGTCCCGCAGCCCGTAGAGCTGCCCCCGGGTGCGGGGGTGGCTGCCCCCCACGTTACGGGACCTCACCATGTACTCCTGCGGCCCCTCGATCTGCACCTTGATGAAACAAGCTCTGAATTCCTGAGGGTTGGGCCACCATGAGAGGTAGTCACCGGTCCAAGAGGTCAGGTCGCTCTCCTTGAAGGGCACCACGTTGTACTCGTACTTGTCCACTTCCACGCGGTAGAAGCGGAGGTGGTTGGCGCTGACCGGCGCCTTCTCGCACTCCTCGAGGCTGCGGTAAGGGTAGATGGGACCATTGGTCTCATCAACATTGTTGGGGTCGGGTTTGGCCACGTTGATTTGGAAAGCTGTCTTCTTCAAGTTGGGGTCATCGTGATCCGACCGGCGGTAGCCCAGCTTGCCCAGGTAGGGCTGGGACACCCCGACGGCATTGGGGTTGAGCTTGGGGCTGGAGGCCACGGCTTCCAGCTCCTCCCCGCCCAGTGTGGCAGTGACATACGCCGAGTAGGCGTCGGGGCGCTGGCCATCGCAGAAAGCGGGCAGGCAGGCACCGTTGGGACCCGTCACCACGCTGTCGAAGCGGCCCCATGCCCGGGGGTTGGCGGGGTAGCCGGGCTGGGGCTCCAGGTTGATGAGGCTGATGACCACCCCTTCCAGTTGCTCGTAGGGGTTGAACTTCTCATTGCTGTAAGCCCTGACCTTGACGAAGCAGCGGCGGTCCTCCGGCACGTCCAGGTTGAAGAGACGCCGCTCCCGGATTTCCAGGTTCCCCACCAGGAAGGTCCTCTCCTCCCTCTTCCCCCGGCTCCCCCCAGCCGGGTGGAGGTCCCCCTCCTCCTCCCACAAGCCGGTCTCAGGGTTCAAGGACCACAACTTCATCTTCTGGAGGTGCTCCAGCATCTGGACCTGCCCCGCATCCATCCGCACCTCCACCGGCCCCGTCTGTAGTGCCGCACCACTCTCCCCTTCCCGAAAATCCACAGCGAACATGCCGTAGGTCCGCAGGGGGACGATCTCCCCCTCAGCATTGGCAAAGCTGAGGTCACTGGAGGCAGCGCTGGCCGTCACCATGTCCCTGGGGTCTAGAAAGGTGATGCTGGCTTTGACCGTGCCCCTGAAGACCTCCCCGGAGGGACGAAGGAAGGCACCAGCAGGAAAGACGAGCTCCCCAACTGGCTCCCGGCCACTCGCCTCCCCCAGCGGGATGGCATTGCTCCGGCTGCCGTCCAGGTCCACTGGCTCCTTCTTCCGCAGCATCTTGACCTCCTGGTAGACAGCACCGCCGCGGCGGTTGAAGGGCAGGACCTTGACAGCATCCAGGAACCTCTGCTGTCGGTCCACGAAGCGAGCCACCAAGCGCTGCGTGTCCGGTGGCACCTCAATGGTGAAGGAGCCCTTGTAGCCGGTGAAGCCGACCTTCCTCCCACCCAGGAAGATCTGCCCGAAGCGCAGGGGCTCGCCGGTGTCGGCCGCCGTCACCCGTCCCTGCACCAGGATGCGGGGCTGGGTGCAGGGTCCGCACCCGCACTCAGCCACCACCTTGATGGGCAGCAGGGAGCCGGCGCAGGGGACCTCCCGCGTCTCCATCCTCCGCACCCCGCAGCAGTGCCCCGCGTCTGCCCCGCACCCTGACGGCTCGGCCGGGTCGCCGGCACAGGGCGTGGGTGGGCAGCGACCCACGTTGTAGTAGCGGGAGCCGGCGGCGTCCTGCGGGCACTCGCTGGGCAGCTCCACGAGGCTGGGCTCCGGCTCCGGCTTGCAGCTCTGCTGGCCCTGGGCTGGGGGGGGAATGGGGAGGGGGGGATGGTGGGGTTAGGGTGACCCCGCTGCATGCCCCATCGCGGGACGACGCTGCCGCTAACAAAGCCCGTCCCATCCTCACCCAGCACGGTGAGCTGTGCCGGCGCCGATTTGATGGCGCCCGCCTCACTGCTGGCTTTGCAGTGGTAGGTGCCAGCCTGCTCGGGCACCAGCCCCCGCAGCAGCAGGCTGCCGCCGTACCGGTGCGCCTTCCGCGCCAGCAGCGTCCCGTTGTGGTACCTGCGGGATGGGGACGGGCTCAGCGGGGGTGCGACCCGGGGCTGCCTTTCCCCGCCATCCCCAATCCCAGTTTTCCACCGCCCAGACCCCGCTCACCAGTAGTACTTCTTGGGCACGGGGGTGCCCGAAGCTTTGCAGCAGAAGGTCACCTCCTGCCCGGCCACCCGCACCTTTGCCTTGGGGTGCAGCACCATGTAGGGCTTCTCTGCAGGGGCAAGGGGCGGCAGGGGGTGCAATAAGCCCCCCCGTCCTTCGGGGGGGTCCCTCGAGAGATGCACAGCTCAGCCCCTCGCCCCGTGCCCCACTGCTCACCCAGCCTCTGCAGCACCACGTGCGCTGTCGCCGCGCCGGAGCCGTTGGAGACAACGGGAGCCAGTCCCACGGCGAAGCCATCACGGTGGGCGCTGACGTTGGCGGCGGTGCCCTCGCACAGCCCCGCCGCGGCAAAGCGCCCGCGGGGGGCCAGCACCGGCGGGCGGCCCTCCGGTAGATGCGGGCATCCGGCAGTGCCGCGCCGGTGGCGGAGACAACGGTGCCCTGCAGCGTGTGCTCAGGGCAGGCTGCGGGCGGCACGGCGCTCAGACCCCACGGCCATGGCCGCTGGAGAGGCCACGGAGGTGGGGGGCACTGGGGAGGGGGTCCCCCCGTCCCCGAGGGCAGGTACCTGGGCAGGGCGAGGGGGGGCACTTCTGCACCTCAGTGGGGCGGCCGGCACACGGCACCTTCTTGGATTTCTTGCAGCTCCGGCGCCGGACGCGTGTCCCGGCGCTGCCGCAGCTGCGGGAGCAGGGGCCCCAGGCGCCCCACTCCATCCATGCCGACTCTGCGGGGGAGATGCCGGGGGGGCATCGGGCACCGTGCTCCCCCCCAGCCCCCAGCCCGGGGTGCCCCAGCACCACAGGGACACAGGGGTGTCCCCAGGCGGGGAGGCTCTGTCTGGCCGCCCGTGCCTGGCGAGCCCTGGCTCACCCCCGCACACCCTGGCCAAGCGATTTTTACGAGCGCGGCCTCTGTTATTGCAATTAAGCTGACGAAGTGCCGGCGGCTTTGCCTGGGGAGCTGCCGCGTAGGCGCAGGGGGAGCCGCCGCACGCCAACGGCCCTGCGGGACCCCTCGTGCCACCGGGGCCAGCACAGGAGCCGGAGGGGCCAGCAGCAGGCGGCCAGGGGGCAGGTGGGTGCTGGCGGGGGTGCCGGGGTCCCTACCTGGGCAGGGGCCGGCGCTGCACGGCCGGCGCTCCACGGCTTTGCCCTTGCACTTGAGCTCCTTGAGCGCGGCCACCAGCCGGGCATTGACGCAGCGGCGGGCGCGGGTCTGGGTGCCGCTGCTGCCGCAGGCGCTGCGCGAGCAAGGGCTCCAGGAGGACCAGTGCGACCAGTAGATGTGCTCTGGGGGGGGAGGGCAGAGGCGTTAATGGGGGATCCCACCACCTGCACCCAGCTCCGTTGCCCCCGGGATGGTGCCCAGCGCCGTGCACCCAGGGGGTGGTTGCTGGAGGGAGGGGGGGGCTCCGGTGCAGCCGCAGCTCCGGCAGCTCCCGCTGGGATCAGCAGCCAGGGGGGGGGGGGGGGGTGACGAGCAAGGGGTACGGTGTCCCCCAAAGCGCCAGGGGATGCGGGGGGGTTGGGAGGCGCGGGACCGAGCGCTCACCCAGCGGGCAGAGGAAGCGGATGTGGTAGTTGGAGCAGGTCTTGCCCTGCGGCTGCTCCCTGTTGACGCAACGAAAACCCTTCTTGGGGCTGGCGTGCACCACCTCGCCCACCTCCTCGGGCAGCTCCCACTCGGTGGTGCGGGCCTGGATGGCCACCGGCCGCTCGCAGACGCGCCCGCGGTAGTAGAAGCGAATGGCCTCCAGGCTCTCGTAGTCCCCGTCCCCCCCAGGGTGGTCGATGTTGAACCAGGACGTCCACTCGGCTCCGCCGCCTGGGATGGAGCAAGCCCTGAGCGCACGGATGGGGAGCAGCCCCCCCCCCCATCCCTAAGCCCCCCGGGGTTCCGCTGGGGACAGCCTGGGGACATCGAGGGCTGCATGGACAAAGGATGAGTGGATGAAACACATGGAGGTGCGGGGTGGGAGTATGGGTGTGCGGGGTGGACAGCACGTCCCTGCTGCGAGGGGATGTCACCGGAGGGGGGGGACAGGGCACCTCCCGGGCTGGCATGGTGGGCATTGCCCTGCGCAGCCCCTTTGCGGTGTCCCAGCCATGGGTCCCTGGCAGGACGGTGTCTGGCTGGGGCGCGGGGATGCCGTGTACCTGCCGTGTCCAGGTCCAGCTCTGCCAGGCTGGGGGCTGCTTTCCAGGGCTTCCCCCCCACGCTGCCCTTGCCCGGCCGTCGTTCTCCAGGGGCTCTGCGGGGAGCACAGGGTGAGCACCCGGGCCCCCCCTCCCCAGGGCACCCAGCCGGGCCCTTGCCAAGCCATGGGCATCAGCATCATGTGGCAAAGCTCAGCCAGCGCCGGGACAGACCACATCCCAGCAGGGATGGGGACCCCCTCCCACCCTGACCCCCCAGCCCCGCATCGCCAGCCGGGCAAGGGGCTCAGGGTGGGATTTACCGGCTCCGGGAGGCCAGGCTGGTGGCATCGTCATCCGGGGTGGCCGAGGATGGGCTGCAGCCTCCGGCCCCGGGGGGGGGGCAGCCGAGGCTGGTGCCGTGTGGCGAGTCCGGCCATGCTGGAGCCCACGCCATGTCCACGGGCTGCACGCCGGGGAAACGCTGCCCGCGAGCTCCCCACTGCCCCGGCACGAGCTCGGTCCCGGGGGAGATGTGGGATGGGGAGGTGAGCCAGGGTGCCCACGCACACGCCCACCGTGCCGAGGCCACGGCACGAACCTGGCGTCAGGCTGAGCCCCGCCAGCCAAACCGGGAGGCGGCAGGAAATTGGGCTGTAAAACCACAGCTGGCAAGCGGAGACGCCGCCACGGCAGCAGCCGATCCGGGGGGGGCTCGCTGTGCACCCCGGTTGGGGGGTGACCCCCCCAGCTCCCACTGAGCCCAGCCAGCCACATCCCACGGGAATGAAATCCCAGGGAGCTGGGGTCCCCAAGGGTATCCCTGCCGGGTGACACCGGGTGCTGAGCCGGGGGTTCAGCCGTGCTGGAGGGGACGGATGCAGGGAGCGGGTCCCTCTCTGCAGGGCCCTGGTGCCTGGCACCCACGGGCACTGGGCAGGATGTGGCCGAACACTCAAGACACCCCTGTGTGGCCCGGACCGCTGTGAGCACCCCAGGGGCACCCCACGGGCACCCAGCAGGCACCGTCCCTCCGCCAGCAGCAACCTCACAGCGGGGGGGGTTCCATCCTGCCACCTCCTGTCCCCTCCCTGGGTGGCAGGGAGCTGGGGGACAGCAGGACCCGCCACAGCCCCTCTTCTGCAGGTGGATGGATTTTGTCCCCGGACCAGGGACATTCCCAGCTCAGCCTCACACGGACCCTGCCCTTGGCACCTCGCGGAGACCCCCGCGGGGCTGGGGGGCCTCAGCACCAAGGGGCAAAAGCCCCATGGAGAAGCTGGGGTGGCCGAGCCAGCCGGGGCTTCCCGCGGGTGCTCAGCCATCCGGCGCAGGGCTGCGGCACAGGGCACGTCCCCATCCCGCTGGTGACGGCCCCGGGGAGGGCAAAGCCGCCTCCAGCCTTGCCAAGGCATCGTCCCACGGGCAGACGCCGGAGGGACCTTCCCCGGCCGTGACCGCGACCCTGTCGCACCTCTCCCTGGCCCACATCTGGCCCTGGCCCACATCTGGCGAGTGCTCAGCCCCATCCCCATCCTGCCCCGCATCGCCGCCGCCAGCCCCCGGCAGGGCAGGGATGCCCCCAGCCAGCAGCACCCATGGGTCCCCGCGGATGGGACCCGGCCTTACCTGGTGCCCCAGCACCGTGCAGGGCGGCGAGGGCCAGGAGGGCCAGTGCCAGCTCCCCCATGGTGGCCCGCACGGCGGCAGTCAGCCGGCAACTGCGAGCGCGGCGGCACCACGGGTCTATATATGAGGCCTTTCCCCCTCGCGCCGGCAGACAGCAGCAATCGGCTCCTGGCACGCGGGGCTGTCGGCTCTGCCGGGGCTGGAGCGGTGTCAAGAGGGAAGCGGGAAGGAGCCCTCCCCGGTGAGCCGGCTGCACGCTGCCGCTCGCCGCTCCAGCCCGGGAAACTTGAGGGTTTGTTTTTGCAAAGCTGCTAAAATTGGATGCACTTGGGAATGCGGAGGGGAGGGAAGGGAAAAAGCCGAGCGAGCCCGACCTCGGCGCTCCTGCGGTTGGGGTCAGGGTGCCAGCGCTCCCCTGGCACCCGCTGCCGTGGGGCACGGCGGGCTGGCGGGGTCGGTGGGCGCCCGCGCCGTGACCTGCCCCACGTGGGTGTGCCGGAGCCGCCCGCGCCCTGACGCCGAGGTGGAGCTGAGGCCACGCAGAGCTCGGTGCATCCATGGCCCCAGCTGCCCCCCAGGGCTGCAATAGGCAAAGCACCCAGCGGTGCTGGCGTGTGATGGGGGGGGGGGGGGGGGGAGCCCCTCCAGGGTCACCCCCAAACCGCAGCTGCCCGCGACTGGGGGCCGCAGCCCCCTTCCACAGCCCGGCCGACGGAAATCCCGCCGCATTCCCTGCATTCCCCAAAACTCCGGCTGCACCAAGCTCCTGGGCGGGGGGAGGTGGCTCCCAGCGCTGCTGTGGGGTCACGAACACCCTCGCTGCTGGGGTGGGGGGGACGGTCCCCAGTGGTGGCTCGTCACTGCCCTCCCTGTTAATTAAACAGCCCATGGCCAGGGGGCTGCTCCCGCGACCCTTCCCCGGCACGTTTGAGGGTTTCAGGCCATGGGGGGGATGCGGCAGCACTGGGGACCCTGAAGCCACCCCCAGGACCCCGGCGGCTGCCCATGTCCCCGCAGGACGGGCGATAGAGGAGGTGACACTGGGTCTGTCCCCAAAAGCAGGTTGGTGACAGGTCCTGGGGGACACGGGCTAGGGGGGTTGAGCCGAGCACAGGGCTGAGTCCCCTGGTGTCGGTGGGGTCTGGAACTGGGTCCCAGCACGAGTCTGCAGCCCAAACCCTGCCGGGAGAGCCCCGTGCCCTCCCCCCACGTCCCCAGGCAGACAGCGACCCCCGGGGAAGAGCCACTGAGCGCTTTATTCCCGGGGGGCTCACAGGGCCACCACGCACTCGGTGCCGGGGTACTCGGGTGGGTTGAGCTCGAACTTCTTCTGCACGTCGTAGGGGAGGAATCGGCCGGCCACGAAGTGCTGGCGGCCCAGGAAGCGGCGGGCGCACTGCTTGGGCGCCGACAGCGACACCAGGACGTCGGGGCTGATCCCGCCGCTGCCACCGGCCTCCACGTCCCACCCTGCCATGGCACAAAGCACACGAGGAGGGAGTCAGGGGACGCGGTGCTGCCGGAAGCGCCGAGCTGCTGCGCCGGCAGAGGATGCTCTGGGGTGGCGGAGATGGGGAGGGCACAGGGAGGATGGGGTGCGTGTGTGTGTGTGTGTGTGTCCCCAGCATGGTCACCCTGCGGCGGCTCCGGCCGCATCCTGGCCCCGTGGGGGTTTTGGTGGTGGGGATTCACCGGCGGCCGTGCCGAGGGCTCCTGTTTGCTCTTGCGGCGGGAGTGGACGCGGTGGGGGGGGGACGGGGACGTGTGATGGCAATTCCAGGCCTGGCCACCAGACACCCGGGTGTTTTCAAATTACATCATGTCTCAGTTCAAGGAGTTTGTTATTTGTCGTGGATGCCCTGAACGCGTTCGCGGGGAGCGGCTGCCAGCCCTGACACTGCCAGGCTCAGGGGGGGAGAGCGGGGGGTCCCCAGGGCTGTCCCCACCCTGGGAGGGCACCGCGGGGGCTCCCTGGGTGCTGAGCCGGGGGTGACGTCATGGTGGGCAGGGTGCCCGGGGGGGGCCCCGGGGGGGCCTCCCCCGGGGGGGGGGGGCGCTGAGCGCAGTGCCGGACCTGAGGGCACGTCCAGGCTGACGATGGGGATGCGGACGTGCTTCAGGGTGGCCAGGATGGCGGCGCAGGGCTCCCTCCCCTCGCCCACCTCCGCCTCGGCTCCCAGCACGGCGTCCACCACGGCGTTGTAGGCGTCGTTGATCAGCTGCACCTGGGGGGGGGGCACAGGCGATAGCAGCGGCTGGGGGGGCCCCAGCCACCCCCCATGGGACAGGCACCCTGAGCCCCACGTGGGGATCCCGTCTTCCTGCCTGAATCGACTCACCCAGCAGCTACTGCCAAAAAATGCCCCCCCCCCCAGCCAAGGCGGGGAGCGGGGGACGAGGGGCGCGGTGGCGGGGCAGAGCCCGGCACGCCGAGATGCGCGGCCCCGGCCAGGGCAGCGCTTTTGGGTCACATTCCTCCCGCCGAGCCCGGCGCTTCCAACAACACGAGCCGGTGGCTGGCGGGGCCGCGGCAGCCGCCGCTGGATTTCATGGCATCCCCGGGCTCCCAGCAGAGCCGGGGGCGGGTGGGGAAGGAATAAAAAAGAATAATAAAGTCAAGCCTGTCAGGCAGTGAGCGCGGCAGCGGGGGGGCTCACCTCAGTGGGGAGGTAGGAGAGGAAGGGGATGTCCATCTTCTCGCACTGCGTCGTGAAATCCCGGTACAGGGGATCCGGGGAGCGCTTAGGGTAGAAGATGGTGGGCTCATAGTCCTGCGTGGTGGAGAGCAGGGATGCGGCGTTGGAGCCCAGCACCACTTGGGGATGAAAAGGAGGAGGAGGAGGAGGAAGGGAGGAAGATACCTACAAAGATCCGCAGGTGCCGGGCGCACACCAGCCCAATGGCCCCGTTCTGCGCTGGCCCGCACACCACCAGCACCGTGGGCTGCTTCCGCGGCAGGGACGGGAGCGGGAAGGCCTGCCGAGGGGAGACGGGGACATCACGCCACCACCGAGCCCAGTCCCCTGGGTGGGCCCTGGGGATGGCACCCGGGGGGGACGGGACAGGGGGACCGGGCTTGAGGGGCAGATGGACCCACGGTGGGGACGTGCTGCTGGGTGGGCGGCACGGGCAGGGTGGGAGGGGATGCCCAGGTGGGATGGCATCCAGGGCAGGATGGGGCCTGTAGTGGGATGAGGGTGATGCCCGTGGTGGGATGCAGATGGTGCCCACAGAGGGGTGGGGATGATGCCCATGGAGGGACGAGGACGATGCCCAGGACAGGGACGATGCCTGTGGCAGGACGGGGCTCCCCGCCAGCCTGCAGGGAGGCGGCCGCGCGCTCCACATACCAGCAGCCTGCAAAGGGAGGCTCTGTTTATCCGTTGACGGATTTTTTTCCTGTTCACGGAGCCTGGCTCCTGGTCCCATCCAACCGCCAGAGACCCGAGCGGCACGGCCCGCTCGCAGCCGCCGGGGCGCTGGACAAAGCCGCGCTTGCCTGGCGCTGGCCCTGCCCCAGCGCTGGCCACGCTGCCAGCTGCCTTGTGGCTCCCGGGGACATGCCGGGAGGGGACGATGCTGGGGACCCCAGCTGGGTGGGGGAGACAGCCAAGCTGGGGCCCATGGATGCTGGGTTCAGCCCCACAAGGAAGAGGAGGATGCCGGTCCCCATGAGGAGGATGCTGGTCCCCATGGGGAGGATGCTCAGCCCTGCTCTCCCCAGCTGGGGCTGGCGGTGGAGTTTGGGATGCTGCGATACAGGGGGGCCCTGGAGGGGTGGGCAGCCCCACGCCGCAGGACCAGGACCAGTCCCAAGGCAGCACTGGGATCCAGAAAGGCCCCGACACCCAAATATTTCCCCTCCTCAGGCAACTCCTCTGCCCTTAGAGAAGGGAAGGGCAGAAAATGGTCCAGACACCTCCAACGGAAAATGTGAGCCAGGCGGGCGCGGAGCTCGCCGGCCTCTGCGGCACAAAGCTGCCCTTGATGCTGCACCTCTGCTCGCCCGCGCTGCCAGAGCCCGGCTGCTGCTTCCTCCTCCTCCTCCTCCTCGCATCCAGCACGAGCACTCGGGGCTCCCAGCAACAGGAGAGCAGCGCCCGGGCATGGGGGGTGCTGGGGACCCCCCTGAGCCTCCGCTCACAGCGAGGGCAGCCGGTGCCTGGCAGTACCGACACCCCAGGGAAGGGCTGAGCACCCCCCTCCCACGGGGGGGAAACCCACGGCCCCGGGTGAGCCCCATTCACCCCAGGGGAAATAACAAAGCGTGGCTGAGGAATGCACAAACCCCCCCGTCCCCCCCAGGGAGAGGCTGCAGCCCTGGCACGGCCAGAGCATCGCTTCCTGCTGGGCTCTGCCACGAGCCCTGGCTGTCCCCTCTCCCCTGTCCCCACACTGCAGTTTGGGGCAGGAGGGTGACCACAGCTGGGGGTGGGCAAAGCCACGCGGGGGGGGCAGGATGGGATGAGGGTGGGAGAGCGGCCGGAGGTGAAGCCCCCAGCCCCGGCAGGGTGTCCCCAGCCCCGCTGGCCACCTCACCTTGGTCACGGCCATGGCACAGGCGTGTCCCCAGATCTCGATCAGCTGCTGCCGCCCAAACCGGTAATCCTCCAGCAGCTCCTTCTCGATGGCCTCCGCCTCTGCCTTGCTGTGGGGGGAGCAGACGGCAGTGAGGATGGGGACACCCCCACCCACCCCCCTGGTGCCGAGCCCCTCAGGACCCCGCTCCATCCCCAGGGTGCGGGGCAGGGGATGCTCGGGGGTGCCGGGTGAGCGGGCTGGGGGCTTGCAGGGTGGGCACAGCCAGCGGCTCAGGGCTTGGGACATGCGCGGCCGGCAGATTCGGGGGCCTGGCACCGCAGGGAGGGGGCTGTATTTCGTGCGAGGCACGGCCCTGGCAGCAGCCCTGGGCTCGTGGGGATCGGGCTGTTCTATAAAGGCGAACAATGCTGCGGTTGTTCCTTCGCTGCCGAGCCCAGAATTTGGCAGGGCCGGGGAGCCTCCAAATCGGACAATAATTGCTCACATCTGTTGGCTCACCTGCGCCGCGGATGGGAACAGCGTGTGCTGGCTCCAGCGCGCCGCTGCGCTTCTTATGGAAGGGACGGTGAAATCTGGCCCCCAGGAGAGGCCGGAGTTGGGATCCCAGCAGCCCAGGGGTAAAACCCCACAGCCCCGTGGGGGAGCTGGGGTGCCCCAGCCCTGGCCACGCTCCCGTTTTGGGGGTGCACACTCAGACCTCGCCTGGACCCAGCCGCAGGGAGGGGACAAGGAAGGGTGTGGTGCTACGGACCCCGGGAGCCGGAGGGGTTATGGGGCCGGGGTCTTGCCAGGTCCCTGGCTGTGGGGTGGCCCCACGCCATCCAGGCTGACCCCATGGACCAGCCACCACCCCTGGGTACCCTGGCAGCCCCCAGAGCCCCCACATCCCAGCAGACCCTGTACCACACTGTCCCTTGGGCCTGGCGCCCCCTGTACCATTTAGCTCCGCTCCCGCCTCCCGCCATCCCATCCTGTCCCATCCCATCCCCGTCCCCAATCATTTGGTGCCCTCTAGTGAGGCCCAGCCAGGCCCCAGCCCCACAGCAGGGTCCTGTGGGCAAATAAGGGGGAAAAGGGGCCAAATCCGGCCCCATGCCCCCTCCCGTGCCGGGGCTGGCGGAGCGGAGCAGGCCCCCGCACAGCTGTGTTGTCGGTCACCCAACAAAAGCCACGTTTCGGCTCTTGACAAAGCTCCCCACGTCTGCTCCAGGGGAGAACATTGCCTGTAATCGCTGCTGGCAGGGGAAGCTGGGCCCCGGCCCGGGCTGGCTCCCACTGCCCTGGCATCGTCCCCGGGGAGGGACGGCCCGGGGCTCCCTGGGTCCTGGCTCGCTGCCCACCCGGGGAGCAGCAGCCCCCCAAATGCTCCGGGCTGCACGTTCCCTACCAGCCCTCCCCGCTTCGCAGTTTGGTTTTGCTACAGGGCCTGGGGACATGGGGGCAGGGGGAAACACGGCTGCCATCCCCTGTGTGGGGGTAGCTACCCCTCAGAGCCCAGCAAAGCCCAGTCCAACCCAGTTCAACTCAGTTATTGGTGGCTCCTGGAGGGGACAAGGGATGGCGGGAGCTGCTGCTGCGCTAACGGGGCAGAGACCTCGGAGGGAGCAGGAGGGAGAGGAGCTGGCGGAAGAGGGGCTCAAGAGCATCCCTCCTGCAGCCCCTCCGGTACCCTCGCCCCTGGAGCACAGCACCCTGGGCTCCACTTCCCAGTTCAGCATCCCAGCTCTGCGTCCCCATCCAGCATCCCAGCTCAGCATCCCAGCTCCATGTCCACCACCTCATCCCTCCCGGGCACAGCTCGGCTGTGGGATCCCCCCCCGCCCCCGCCGGGGTGCAAAGCGCGGGGACCCCGGAGGCACCGGCCCTGCCCGGGAGCGGGGTCCCCCCCGCGGGTCCCCCCGTTCCGCTCCGAGCGCTGGGGACGCGTCTCCCCGAGCCCTCCCTGCCGCAGCCGCCATGGAGACCCGGGATGCGGTTGCTCCGGCAACGGAGGCTATTTGGGTACCGGCCCCCCCGCCCCCGCCGCTCGGGGGTGCGAGAAGCCGGGGTGCGATCGCCCCGGGGGACACGCGTGGGGACAGCGGGGGCCGGAGGCGCCGGAGGCGCCGTGTCCCCCCCGGGGGCTCGGGGGGGCCGGGACCGACCCGAGAGGGGGTCCCGGGGCAGCGGAGGGTCCGCCCCACCACCGGGAGGAGCCCCAGCGCCCTCCCGGGGTCCCCGGGGGGGCCGGCCCGGCCCGGGGGGAGGGAATGGGGGGGGGGCCCGGGTGCGGGCAGAATCCGGCCGCCCCGGTGCGGGCGCACGGTGAGGGGCGCGGGGGGACCCCAGCGCCGCCCTCCCAACGCTCCCCGGGCCCCCATCGCCCCGTCCGGGAGGGCTCCCGGGGGCCGGACTCACCTGAGGTACCGGGGGGGCTCCCGGCCGGGGCCGGGCGCGGAGCTCATGCCGGGCAGCGGGACGGGACAGCGGCGGAGCCCTGCGGGAGCGGCGGCAGCGCGGCCCCCCCAGCGCTTCGCGGTGCCGCCCGGGGGAGGCGGCTCCGGCTGCCCCCGCCCCGCCCGGCCCCCCCGCCCCGGGGCCCCCGCCCCCCCCCCCCCGCCGGGAGCAGCGCCCCGGCCCCGCGGGAAAGGGGGGGGGCACGAATCGCGTCTGTGCCCCACCCCCCCGCCCACAGCAGCGACCCCGGGAGGCGCCTTCCCTCCCCCAAGCAACAGGAACACCCCAAAGCCCCCACATCGGCGTTTTTCAACCCTTCCGCCCCGGTGGAAGCTGCAGCATCAGCGAGCTCAGAGCCCGGGGGGCTGCTCCCCACCAGCCCCCAGCCCCCTGCCCCCTGCCCCCCCCCCCAACAGGGACGCTGTGGGACGGGGCCCCCCTGCGGGGCACAGGCAGGGCTGGCAGCGCAGGTCCCCGGCCCCGCTCGGGCGCTTTCGGCAGCCGCAGCCCGCCCAGCTCAGCCCCGCAGCGACCCCCCCGGCCCCCGGACAGGCGGGAGGGCAGCAGCTGCCCCAGGAACGGCAAAGCTTCCCGCTGGGAGACACGGAGCTGTACAGGAACACGCGTGACACCGCAGATCCGTGTGGTTTTAATAACAGATGCTGGAACGGGGGGCACCTGGCGGCCATCGCCCCCCCACTGCGGCGCCGCGCCGCGCCTCAGACGTAGTACTGCAGCCCGAACTTCTCGTTGTCCATCTCGCTGGGGGGGCGCAGGTAGTAGAGCTCGTCCAGCGTCGGGGGGACCCAGCGGTCGGTGTGGAACAGGGACTCGCCGACCTGCGTGGGGAGAGCGCGCTGGGGCGGGGGCGGGCGCAGCCGCCCCGTGGTGATCAGCGTCCCCGGGGCCTGAGCCCTGACGGGGGGGAAGGGGCTTCACCCCTCAGCACGGCCCCCCCGGCCGCTGGTTCCCGGGGTCCGGGTTCGAGAGCTGCGGGCCCGGCCCGCCGGGAGGGCTGGATCCCGCCCCGGTGCGAGCCGCAGCCTCGGGGCTCGCTGGGGGGCGCTGCCGGCGCGGCCCCCTCCCCGCCAGTCACAAACCTTCCAGCCCGGGACGTCCTTCATGATCTTGGCCTCCTCATCCAGGTTCTGCCGCAGCAGGCGGAGGGTCCTGCGCGAGAGGGGGGGGGGGGGCTCAGCCGGGAGCGGGGGGGGGGCGGGGGGGAGGACGTGACGCCCAGCAGGGCCCCCCCAGCCCCCGGTACCTGCGGTCCGACTCGGCCTGCAGCAGCGGCATCAGGGCGATCCGCGCCTCCAGGTCCTCGATGAGCAGCCGCCTGCGACGGGAGGGGACGGGACAGGGCAGAGCTGAGCGGGGCCCCGGGGGGGGGGGGGGGGGGCCCGGGCCGCGGGGGCGGGGGCGTGGGGCAAAGGCCGGGCAGGGGGCAGGTGGGGGGAAAGGCGAGGGAACCCGGGCGGGGCTGGGGGAACCGCGGGAGAACGGGGCGCCGGGAGCGGGGAGCGCCGGGCGGGGGCCGCGGAGGAGGCGGGGGCGGGGGGCGGCACCTGCGCTCCCGGTTCCACTTGATGAGGGTGTAGTAGCCCAGCAGGAGGCTGCCGATGCCGAGCGCGAAGAGGCTGTAACCTGCGGGGGGGGGCGGGTGAGGGGCGGCACCGGAGGCACCGGGGGCGGGCGGGAACCGAACCGGGCCTCCTCCCCCGCGGCGCCTCCCGGGCCCGGCCCGGCCCCGCTCCCCGGCCGCCGCCCACCTGAGAGGCCGCGGCGCGGGAGGTGCCGTTTGTGGGCCCCCCCCCGGCGGGGCCATGTCCTGCTTCACCTTCGGCGCCGCCATCCCGGAAACGCTCGGGGGAGGGGGCGCATCACGTGACAGAGCCCCCGCCCCGCCCCGCCGGCCGCGCCTTAAAGGGGCAACGCAGGCGGCGGGAAGCGGTGGGGCCCACCCCGGCGGGCCCGGAGCTGGGGGTGGGCTGCGGCCGCAGGGAGTCGCCGAGGACCCGGGCAGGGACACCGGGGGCGCCCGCCGCACCCCGTGCACGGATCCTGCACCCGGGGGTGCTCAGCACCTGCGTGAACGCCCGGTACCCGGGGGGGGGGAGCTGCGGGGGGTTGGGGTGCACTCGCTCACCCGCAGCCCCCGGCCGCATGCACCCACCAGCGAGCGTGCACCCACCAGCAAACCTACCAAAAAGCGTGCACCCACCAGTCCAAAAAGCGCCCCACCAGAGCGGCCCCACCAGCAAACCACCAAAAACACCAGGGGCCGGAGCACACCGGCGAGCGCACACGGAGCGACCCCCCCACAAGCACACACGCGCTAACAAACGTGCAAGCGTGCACCAAAAAGTGTCCTCGTGCTGAAGAGTGCACCCACCAGTGAACAGGCCCCGAGCACGATGCTCCCCCCAGCCCCTTGCACCCCGGCTGCGCTCTGCCCCCCCCCAGCCCGAAGGCCCCTGCAGCTCTGGAGGGCACCGCAGCCAGCACCCACCATTTGATCTGTGCAAACCCCCCCGGTCCTGGGGGTCCTGGGGCAGGAGCAGGGTGAGGACCCCTGCAGCACCCTGCACCCCCCAGAATGGTTTTCCCTGCACCCCCCGGCTCTGTAAGCCCTCGGATGTTTCAAGATCAAGGTCACTCTTGTCTTAAGCCCTAATCGGCGGCCGTAATCCCCCGGCTGCCGCGGGGACTTAATAACTTTGCAGATGGTGCGGCCGAGGCCACCGGGCAGGCGCCCACCGAGATGCTGCGGGCAGCCCCGGGGAGGGGGGGGCACTTGGGCCGAACAGCCCCAGGCAGCAGCTCCCTGCTTTCTCCGACATCCCCTAGGGAAGCACATCTGGAGGGGAAAACACATCTGGAGGGGAAAACACAGGAGCTATCGTCCCGTCCAAGGGCTTTCCCGGTGGGTGCCCCTGGAATAAGCCGCACCTTTGGGCGCAACCACTAATCCAGGCCTCCAGCAGCTTTTTTGGCCCATCGAGGGAACCAACCCGTCCCGTTTCCCTTGCCGTCTGCTTTGCTCATGCTCTGAGTGCCGAACCCAGCACAGTCAAACCTCTCCCCCCTCTGCTGCAGCTTCCCTGGGGGGTTCCCACTCCCCGGCCACGTTCCCACGGCTGGAGCTATTTCCCCACCTCCCGTGTGGTCCCTTCGTCACCCCAACAGGCCCTGGGCGCTCTGGGGTCGGGCTCTGAGCTCCCGCTCCCCCGGGGCTCTGAGGTTTTTCCCTTTGAGGAAGCTCCAGGGAAGAGGCTGCACCCCCGGGGGGGCCACCCCTGCGATGCTGCTCCCCCCACGCCTGGGCTGATGGAAACCTCCCGCTCCCTTTGTTTTCCCCTTTGTATTCCCCGCCCTGGGAAGATAGAAAGCTGGCTCATGATTAAGCTCGCTGAGCTAATTGAGCCAGGGAAATGAAGGTGTGGAGGGGATGGGGAAGCAGCACGGGGGGTTTTTTTTGGTGGGGAGGACGTAATGCAAGTGGGAAATCACCGCGGGCACGGCTTGGAACGGCTCTGGACTCTGCGGATGCTCCAGCCCCACCACGCGCACCAGGGAAAGGCTGGAGAAAACCCCCAAAGCCATGTCTGGGCGATGGGGGCTTATGATTCAGGGGGTGAATTAAAGATGCTGGAGGAGGGTGAAGGGGAAGAGGAAGAAATTCAGCCCCGTTTCCCAGCAGACAGGGTTTTGTTTCTGGGTTCAGAGCTAAGTTTAACGCTTACCTGGGGATTTTTCTGCCGGCAAATTATCCTCACAAAGCCGGCGTGACTTTGGCAGGACACCTACACGTGTTCCCCGATCGAGCCTGGCTGTGCGGGCAGGAAACAAAGCAGGAGAGATTGGTCAGCTCGGTTACAAAGAGAAACCCCATCCCTGAGCAGCCCAAAGGCCCCAGCTCCCTTCCACCTTCAGAAGCCGAATTTCTGCATTTTACTCCGACCAGGTCCGGTGGCTTTGCAGGACCCTGAGCCCCCTGGGTTGGGGGCTCCTGGGCCAGAGTAGGGGAGACTCCATCCACAGGGAATAGCGAGGCCAGAGCCCTGCTGCACCACTGGCTCTGTGCAAAGGCATCCCGGGACGTTTCGTGCTGCCTGTTAATTGCCAGAAGATGCCAAACCCGTGGGTTTTGTTCTGCTGCCTCCCCTTGCAGCGGGGAGAAGGGGACGGGCTGGAGCAGCACCCCGGCATTGCAAACCTGGTGCACCGCCACAGAAAACCCAAAGCCACCCGTGGTGACATCTCCCTGCCTGCAAGGTGCATCTCGGCAGAGCACTCGGAAAGCCCAGCGTTGGTCCAGGCAGCACGGGCAGGAGCAGCACCACGATACGGGAAACGCTGGGAATAATGTTCCTTGAAGAAAGGCAAAGAGCTGCCCAGCGAAGCGGGGCTGCCTCGGGTTGGGGTCTTACGTCCATGGGGGGTCACGGTTCCCTGAATGCCCCCAAGGGTGGTGCACGAGCGAGGTCGGTCGGGGTCTTCGGAGCAGGCGGAGTGGGGGTCCGAGTCCCCGGGGCTGCACCCCCACAGCAAGGGTCGGCTGTCCCGAGCTTGGGTGATGGGCACAGCGCTGAGGGCCGGGACTGGGAGTTGCATAAATGGGATTATTTCTGCCTCGTAGGGGGAAGGAACCCCTCTGACGAGGTGTCCCCGTACCACCTGACCCCACAAACCTCGATTTACCCTTCTCTCAGGCTGACAACTCAAACCCTCGTAAATCCCATCCAACAGCTCCATCCGGCCATTCCAAAACGTGGGAGAAGCCGGTTTCGCAGCAAACCACCCCCTCGTCTCACAGACCTGTAATTAGCAGAGCAGGAGGCTCAGACCTGGCGCTAATTTTAGCAGCAGGCTTCAAGGAGTTGGCGCTTTCTCTGCAGGATGACGGCCACCGGGACGAGCCCCCGAGGGCTGATGTGCTGAGACGCTTTTAAGCCAGGCTTAAAAGCAAGGCTTGGTTACTGCAAAAAGGGAACAAACAGAAGTTGTTTTGCTTTTCAGAAGTCATTCTTTCACAGTTTGAGTTGTCTGACATATTCCTGGCTAAATAAATAACCTTGATCCTTAGGAATAGAATTCCTTATTCAAATAATCATTCCAAGCAACATCCCAATGTTCCTGGGATGTTCCAGTCTGGGATGGCCTAACCAGCACCGACTGCCTCTTTTCCCCATCACCGCCGTGGTCCGGAGAGGGGACTGAGGGATTGATGTGAAAAACAGCGTTTCGGTGTCGTACTTGTATTTACAGGGGTCTGGGCACCTCACCCCTCCCGCGGCTGCCACCATGGAGAGGGGCTCCCTTGTTCATCATTTATATTTATAATGTATTTTTAATAGCAAAAGCAGCACTTCAAGAGCCAAACTCGCTCTTTTTCGAGTGCATCGATTTCTTTTTTCCCTGGCCGAGGCCAGCGCGTCAGGGTGCAGGACAGGAGGGAGCAGCCCCCGCTGGCTGGAGCGGGGCGAGACCCCGCAGCCGGCTCCGGAGCTGATGCAATCCCGCCCCGCTCTTACACGGCAGCTGCATCACGCTACCACTTTTGGGACCGGGGCCAAGGATTTGCAAGATCGAAAGGAAACGAAGCCTCTCTGGTGCCGAGGGGATGAGGAGGGGATCCCCTCGGCGGGGAGCAGCGCCGGGGGGTGCAGAGGGGATCAAGCCCTCGGGGCAGCCCCGACAAGCAGAGGGCTCTGTTGTAGCTGATGGGGAATGGGAATAAAATGGGATGTGGACAGCAGCGCAATGGTTATCCGGAGCGATGCAAATCCTCCCGGCCCTCGGTCAGCGCTCTCGAGGTTTTGCTGATAGCCAAAGGGCCGCCTCCTCCTCCTCCTCCTCCTCCTCCCAAAGGGCTCAGCCCCAGCCCAGGCTGCTGTGGGCAGCAGACCTGTAATTTCCAGTGGCTGCATTTCCCAACACAGCCCCTGAACTGGGAGTTTTTCAGGGTGGAGTGTAGCGGATTTAACCCATCAGACGCCAGCAACGTCTAAACCAGCACACAGTTAGCACGACGGAATTCCCTCCATGACTTTGGAGATGCCAACCTGCGGTACGGGAGCTCTCTGCAAGGGTCCCGGGTTCAGCTGCCCCCCCCGGAGCCTGCCAGCTTCAGTAGTGCTGTCTTCTACTGCTTTAACCCACAGTCGCTCGATGGGTTTGGTACCAAAATAGCCCAGCGTTAATAGCTTGCACTTCAGTTTTGCATAAAGACTTCTCTGGTAAGAGCCTTCCCGGGCACGGCCATTAAACAGCTTTGAGGAGGATGAAATCACTTGAATTAAACTGGTTCCTGAGCTTGCGTACTCAGAAATTTAGAGATTTTTTCCAACTCTAGAAAGCCAAAAGAAGCTTGCAAAGGGCCCCCCAAGATCCCCCATCTCACCCCTGATGAGGGTCAAATGTTTTGACCATCTGGGAACACAGCGGAGGGTTCCCAGTCGCATCCAGTGGAGCTGGGAGCAGGGGGCTGGGGGGGACCCGGCTCTGCCCGCGGCTGGCGGGGCAGATCTGCTCCCCACACCAGGCTTCCCCGGCAGGGAAGGGGCTTTGCCCCGCGCTGCAGCCTCCTCCTTGCTGCTCTGCCGCCTGCCCGCCGCCAGCGGGACACTCCTCCCACAGCGTCGGCTCTTGCACTTCCAAAACAGGGTTTGACGCTGCCAGAACCGAGTTATTCCTGCTTCCATCCCGAACAATCCGCTTTTCATCCCCGGCAGATTCAGGCATTTCCATGGGGAAGGCTCGCCAGAGCGCAGCCAGCCAGCAGCCGTCGCTTCTTCCCCAAAACAGCATCTCCCTGCTTACCGGAGGCTCAGCCTGCGGCGGCGGGACCACGGCTGGGAACAGCGATCAGAGCTGGCAGGATGGGGCTGGGATGCTCCACGAGGATCGGGGGGTTTCCAGCTCGCTGTCGGACAGACAGACAGACAACGCCCAAGGCTCAACGTGTGTGAATCCCAAGTTGTGGCCTTGTCCTTGATGATACCAATGCACACGCAGCAGATGGGAACCTGAGCTGAAAAAAAAAAAAAAAAATGTATTTTCTTCCTCCCTTCAAGCCAGGATTTGTTCCGGAGCAGGGAACGCGCCCCTTCCTCCTCCTCTCCCTCCGAACAAGCGACTCCGGAGCACGGGCTGTCGGCAAAGCCGCGTTCCTTCCCCTTGCTGCAAGTCACCGTGAGCCGAAGCACGGCGGGAGCAGCTTTGGGGAATGCTTGCCCCAGAGGGACCAGGCGCTGGGGGGGGACTCGCTGTGCCCCTCGTTGCTGAGGGCTGCTCCAACGGCTTGGTTTTTATCCAGAAGTGGGGCCAAAAATATTTTGGTGACGTTCTCGTTGAGGTTCGTGATCTAAATGTCCCTTTTCTCCTCCCGGAGGGTAGCAATCCACCGGCTCCCTGAGTTATCCTGGAGTATTTAAATACACTTATTAATGCGTTCGGGTGCTTCAGGAGGAGCACGGGATTCACCTCCATAGTTTTTGGAACGGAGAGTGACCGCAAGCGCAGCTCTGTGCCTCCCGGCCCGCTCCGTGCCACGCAGGCAGAGCACAGGGGGCTCGCTTCATCTTCTCCAGCTTGCTTACTCAGGAGGTCTTTTACAGCAGGATATGTACAACGGATTGAACCCCCCCCAAAACGGGGCAACCAAGGGGCAGAGAGCAGCAATTCCGGGGTGAGAAGGGCTGAAGAGGCGTTTGCATCCCGTGCCCTGTCTGCAGCCAGAGGTGGCATCTGTGAGGACCTTTAATCCGCTCGCTAATTTAAATTTCAATCCATAAAATTCCACACTGGTATCACCACCATCTCCTTCCTGCTCCCTTCTCCTCCCATCACCTGTCCTGGGGGGAGAACCCGTGCCCCCCGGGGAGGACGGGAGCGGCCACGACCCCACCGAGAGGCTCCGAGGGCAGAGGCAGAGCCCGCGGTGCATCCGTTTATTGCCATTCCAGTACCACCCCCCCCCAATACAGCGTACGGTCACCGATCGCGGAGCCTTCGGCCACTCGGACGATCAGGTTTTAGTGGGAATTTATTTATTTAATTTCTTTATTACCAAAAGATTTAGAGTCACAATAAATACGAGTGACAAAACCACCCTGCGCTGGCATAGCGTTACTGTTACACACTCCTCTGTTAGACGATGATAAATTCTTCTTGCTTTCCCCCCTCCTTGTATTTAAAGAAGCACAATGCGAGTTATTCCACTACACGCAATGTACAGCGTCACTCTGCCTGAAGCAGACAAACACTACGGCGCTTCCTTGAGGTCCTTTTGCGTATTTTTTTTATATATATATATATTATTATTTTTTTTATTAAAAAATGCCTTCTGTGCCCCCTCCTTCCAAAAGGAAAAAGTGACAAGGTTCGTGATGAGCCCTGCCTAAGCCCCTCTGCAGCCCACGTCCCCCATTTCCGAAGCTCAACTGTCCTTTAGTAATTATTTTTTTTTTTTTCCTTAGTAAGCAAACAAACGTGACGACTCAAGTCTGAGAATTCAGAGGTAAATGCACGGTTTCCCTAAACCAGTGATAAAAAGGTCTACAGAAAAACCAAAACCCAAACCCAACCCCGAAGTATCTTGGATTTCAGATTAACCAGGAGTCTCCCTCCCTCTGGCAGCCAGAATGCCGCTTGCAGGAATCCCCGGAGCACAAACACCAGCAAAGTCACCCCTTCCCCGAGCTGGAAAAGCTGCCCGAGTCGACTGCGCTATAAAAATAACAGGTTTGAGCAGGCCCCTTGTCGTGCTGCTGAGCAAAGGGCTGCAACCTCGCTCGCGCTCAGAAGTGAAATGGAGAATAAATGAGGTTATAAAAAAAAGAAATTAAAAAAACCCCAAAAACCACACAGCTCCCAAATCGCAACACGGGTTTCAAATGAAAATCCGGGGTTTATTTCACAAGTTGCTAAAATCTAAGTACAATAGTCATTTTCATTATTACTGTATTATAAAATCTTGTAGTCGCAACGTCTCAAAGAAAGGTTATATGGCTTGCAAGAACCAACGCTGCTCTAACCCTCTCCCCAGGAGAGGGGGGAAGCAAGCAGCATCTGAGCAATGTCAAACCAGCTCATGCAGCAGTTTGCAGCGAAGCAGTGGAGGGTCGGGGAACGGGACACGAGGCCGGATACTCCACCTGCTTGATACCGACGTACGGGCCAGACTGTCGAGCAGCACGTTCAGTCTCTTGTTCTGAGGGAGCTTTAAGTAAAACGGTCTTTTTCCGGGAGAGGGCCGGTGAGGGCGACTTTCGGGCAGCTCTGCGGCAGAACGGATAGCCCTTACGGAGGCAGGAATCCCAAACATGACAGCAGTAGAAATAAACCAAAGATTTGTTCTTAAAAGCGTGTCTAACCCCCCTCCTTCACAATTCCCACAGGGTTTAACCTTTCGGGCGTGACACCGTTAGGTGAATATTCCGTCTAATTGAGCTTTTCTGTTCGCTTGTTGGATTTTTCTTTTTTTTTTTTTTTTTTTTTTTTTTTTTTTTTTTTTTCCTGCAAGAAGGGGAACATAACAGACGGGGAGGGGGAGGTTTGGAAAGACTGCAGCAAGTGTTTTAACAACTACCTAATCCTAGCATGGTACCTTAACAGTCCAACAACACTCAACTGGATACGCAGTTTTGACTACAAAGGAGGAAGCCATTCTGCTGGCATTTAACACATGTATCCCGCTTAAATCTCTGCACTTCTCTCGAACTCTGCAGGAGCACAAACGCAATAAATACATCCTCCAAGTTGCCTGCAACACTCCAACAACCACAGATCAAAAACGGTGTCAAACCCGCTTTGAATCCCGATGGCCTCAGAGCACACGGTGTTTTCTGGCCACTTACAGAGCCTTCGAAATAATTCTACCCCGGCGCGTGGGGTGGCATCCGGGGGGGTTTCTTCTACGTGAAACAAACCCAGGCCGCGCTCCAGCATTGCTGTGGGGGCCACGCTTGTGAGACAGCACGCGCAGACTCGTTTTTATTTCGAGTTCCAAATCTTAAAATAAGTCTCCCCAATTATTTTAAGGCTTATTTTAAGTCTCTCCTATCCATCGTGCTGAAATCTCCATTTACAAGCTGTTGTTACCGACCCGGCGGTATCCAAAAAGGTTTTGACACAGCTTTTAGACCAGGCAGGTTTAATACTCCCGCCCCTCTTTCCATTCCCCCCATTTTTTTTCCCAGCGTCAGCTGAAGCGAACGCCACCCCAGCACCGGAAGGAAGTTGTCCAGGCTTCCCCAAAAGGCAGCTGAGCTTTCGTTTGAGAAGTTTCGCTTGCTCGTTTTAGACAAATGCACTCTTCCCAGGTGATTTAACAGCACTAGACACTTGCATCAGCGAGGAGATAATGTAGGCAAAGAGAGAAAAAAAAAAAACAACCCCAACCCCCAAACTCCACACAGGTAAGGAACTGAAACTTTTTCATAATATTTCAAAGTGCAAAAATAAAATGCACTCAATTTCTCTCTCCACATCTCCCAATCCAAAATATCTTGGAATGAAAAGAAAAATTAAAAACCCCAAACCAATTCCTCTCATTCCCCTTCAGCTCTTAATATACATTTGTAAAACAAACAAAAACCAAAGTCAAATCGAAATTCTAGGGCTTTTATACAGCAACAAATACCATTTTGCAAAACTAGTTGTTCTAGACTACCAAACAGTTTTCCAAGTATCTAAATACCGATATTCACACAACAGAAGAGGGGCTAAACTGAACGAGTTCGCTTTTTCACTATGCAATAGTTAGATCTGAAGGGGGAAAACCCTGTACAGGTATGGGTTTAACATTAGATCTAACAGCAACTGCTAAGAAAATAGATTCAGCATCGACTGAATAGTAACCCCTCCCCCCTTTTCTTTTATATATAGATATATAGATATATATATATAATTTTGCAAATAATTCTTATCAGCACTACGTCTAGTACTGATATGCAACATAAGTAGTAAGGCATGTATTTCTGCCACTTGAATTCAACTTTAATTTGGGAGAAGCACAGGGAAGAAGGAGGGAAGATGACGAGAAGGAAAAAACAAACCACCAAAAACCTGGACCTGATGGATTTGGGTTTAACCTGCGGAATCCCCAAAATATATTAAAACCACGTAGAAACTTGTCCTTAAAGCAGGGATACCTAAAGCTCTATCAAAAACGAAATACTGCAGTGACGGACAGAGGAGCATGCTCGGTACGCCTGGAAGAACGGAGCTCTAGAGGGGCCAAGGCAGGCAGTCCTGCCCCCAGCGTGCCCAACGCCTGCTGGCACGGCCACCGGGCCACCGCAGCACGGACCAGAACGGCCGCTTCTCGGCGGGTATGGGCAGAGGAAGAAGCCTGCGACCTGACGGCAGCCTCCCGCTCCTCTGCGCCCTCCACTCACCCTTTCTGATTGCGTGCAGCTTCTGGAATTACTTTTTTTTTTTTTTTTTTTTTTTCCTTTTTTTTTTTTTTTTTTCCTCCTTTTTTTGAGTAAAATTGCTCAAAACAACAACAACAACAAAAAACCCTCCAAAAAGAAAATAATCAAAACCAGTTTCACTTTTTAAGTCTCTGGGAACGTAGGAAAGGCCCAACTGCTCTTCGCTGAATTAGAAAGACTGAACAAAGGTGTTTGTCTATTCAGTAAATTAGATTTTAGACTACCAACAGTTCAAAGTCTATTCAAAACAGAATCCAACAAAAGTGAGAGACTCCTGCACTGGTTCCCACCTACCAGACAAGTTTTGGTGGCAGCCAGTCCCTTAGGAAAAAAAAAAAAAAAAAAAAACCCAACAAAAAAACCAACAAACCATACTCAACTGGAATTTGAGTTTGCACTTATTTATCATTAGCTCATCATCAGAAGATTTTGAAACATTATAATCTGTAGACTGCCTTCCCGGCTGGAGGAGGGGCAGGGAAGAAAAGCAAACACGAACTCGGCTCACTAAATGCATCTGCAAGGTGGGGTTGAAATTCCTCTCTCCTTGAACCGACATCCATGCTCGATCGCGAACGAACGCCGTGTTCCTGGCGAATGGGTGGTTGCCAACAAAGAAACCGAAGGCAGAGAGTCGTTGAGTCCTCCTTTTGTGCTGGTGACAAAAAAATCCAAACCAAAAAAAAAAAAAAAGAATTCTTCCCCTTCCCTGACAGCCTTCATCATCAGTCAATCATAAGAATCTGATAACCAAATGAGCTCAAGTCTTTCCCACCCATGTGGCGTCATTTTCTCATAGCAGGGACAGCAGCACTCGATGGGATGAGGAGTGGTCTTCTTGCATCCTATAAAGCCTGGGGCATATCCAGCTGGGATTTAAAGCAGATTCCACTGTAATGTGGTATAAAAAGGATGGCAGAAACAGGAAAAGTCTTCCTCTCGGGCATTCCTCTGCATTATTTCCACGTGGCAGACTGTGGGATGGACCGTGGGGGAATCATATCCAGGAGATATTCACGCTGGCGGTCTACTGCCGAAGACGACTTGTGCACAGCTAAACTAGGATTCACAAAAGGTAAAGCCCCGCCTGACCAGACAGAAAAGAGAGAACAAGTGTCACAGTATGGCAAAACCACGAGATAAGACCGCGGCCGACACGCGCTGCTCTCATTTCACCCACGCAAAAATGGATCATCTAAGGAAGCGTGGGACACTATCGGCCATGAAGGTCAGACACCTTAAGAAGATGATGGCTTCTAATATCATCTGAACAAATAGGAGCAAGATTTTTGCACCAGAAATGAAGATTTGAGCTCTAGCTCTCTGCAATGAAATTATGTCTTAAATGATAAATTAAGCTGTCAAGGACAAAAAAAATAAAAAATAATCAAAACAAATCCATTCAATACTGAGCAAGAAAGCAGATCACAAAAGAGTTGCACAGTGTTTCCTTCCTGGAGATCCTAATTATCATTTAAGAAAACAAACAACTCTTCTCAAGTCAAATTCATTTATATATATATAAAGATTAGGTTAGAATTTATAATTTCCATTTGTTCAAAGCAACAGCTTTAGTTATTTCAAACCCTGATGGATGCTGGGAGCGTGTGGCCTTACCTAGAGCAACAATGTCTGCTTACTGTACGCTGCTTTCAGCAAGGAGAAAACACCAGTCAAAATTCAACGACCGAACTCAACTCCCAGAAATGAACGACAAACTGCTGCAGCGCGGTACTGGCTGCGCGTGCAGCCTCAGTGACGGACAGTCTGACCTTACATCTATTTAGTTTATTTATAAACGTGTAAAGCAGTAGTTTTTATTTGGTAGCACCTTGATTGCCCCTTTTGATGGGCATAAACCACACCAAAAATCAAGCGCCAACAAGAATCAGAAGAGCAAAGCCTCGGTACCATCAGGCTTTCGTGCAGGAAGCGTCAAAGAGAAAGCATCCTTACCCAAAGGACTATGATTGTTGGACAGAGTGCAACTACGAAGTACAAAGAAAAAAAAAAAAAAACTTTAGAGAAAAACATACCTGTATTGATGGAAGTCTTCTTCCAGGAGGCAGCGCTGCCCTTGCTGACAGGTCTCTCAGCATGCTTACCTGGCCTGCTCCCAAGTGCTGCTGCAGACGATGCATTCTGCAACTTGGGTGACTGGCTAAAAGCATGCAACACTCCTCGCGGAGCTCCAGGAGGACCTCGAGACATCTGGCTAGAAGTCTGGCAAGAGAGCAAACAGGAAGACAGGCATAGAATTTTTCTGTCTCTCAGGTACAACAGACTTGACAAATCTTTACTCTCTTGGCTTTCTCGGCCAAGTCTGGCACGCATTACTATCATTTCAGGGCTGAAAACTTCCAGGACATCTCTACAACAAATTAAGGATCAGCTTTCTACTTCTGAAGGCACCTCTAAGGATGAGGAATTATAACCAACTGCAAAGCAGCAAAAAACCTGTGCTGTGTAAGCATCTCCATATGCAGGCAGCACTCAACTTCCCTGTCCTAAATAACCAGTAGCTTGATTATTTCAACTCAAAGCAGCACTTAAGCAGCTTCTGCCTTCCTCCAGCTGAAAGGTGGATTTGCAAGGTGTGCAAGATCCAGTCCCTGTCATGGACGGTTGCTACCATCACCTTAAAGCTTTACAAGCAACATTACGTGTTCCTGGCTCAAGCCAATCTTTTTTTTTTATTTTAATCTTGGGTCAACGTACTCTTGTCTATTTGGCACCGGAGCACCTTTTTCCATTTGGCACATCCTAAAAAAAATTCAGGAACAGACTTTGCTGGATAAGAGTTAAACACCCTGGATAATTACAATGACTCTGCAGAAAAAACCCCCACCTCTTCCGCCCTTCAGAACATAACTTAAATATCAGGTCCCCACATGACAAAACCCCCTTTCACCAGCCTGGTTTTAAGCTGACACTCAAACACACACAGCGTGGAGCTTAAATAAAGCAAGTTCATGCATCGGCTTCATGCCTGCCTGCTGAAAACTTGTGCCTGGAGCCGCACAGGACCCTTGCCCCATCATCATTAAGATCTGGCTGCTGGGGGACGGAGCCTTACCTGCTTAAGCGAGTGGTGCTGCACTATAGGGTCTGACTTGGTCTGTACAGGAGATGCAGTCTGTTGCAGTATCCTTTGCTCGATCTCCTGCTCTTGCTGCAGTGCTTTTACGAAGGCAGCCTTCAGTCGGTTAGTGTGCTCGGCTTTCAAGGCCTTCTTCTGGTTCGATGTCATGCAGGTTTCACACATGATGGTTCCGTTCTTCTCCTCCCTCCAGCGGCAGGTGAAGTCAGTCTTACACTGCGCGCACATGTAGGGCTCGCGAGACGATACGGCGACCGAAACTTTACCTGGAGAACACAAGCACGTCAGCTCAGCCCCATCTGGGGCTTCTATGATTGAACAATACTCGAGAAATCTCAAGAATATTCCAGCGTTAAAAAAAACCAAACCCCAAAGCAAACCCTTCACCCTTAACTCCCCTCAGTCTGAAGCCTTTCGCATTACTCAGTCTTTCGACAATTTACTTCCGCGCGTAGGTATCCAGCGGATACTTCTTCAGATACTGGTTATTTAGTGGCTATGGACAAACAAGTGGCTGAGAGGAAGCCAACAGCTCTGCGGAGAACTGGACACATTTGAGAGAAATCTTTACAATCAGCCTATGAGAAATCATAACGTTGTGAAATTTCAGAATTTTACAGTTAAAACAGCGTGAAAAGTATTAAGAGGCGGACCCTAGATTTGAAAGGGTACGACAATTTAATCCTGCGCTGCCCTGCGGCTCCTCGCTGCCTGCTACTGGGATAAAATCCAGATGGGAAAGGTTCTCTCCCCGCCTTTGAGGAGCGTTTTAACGCCATCTCACCTTGGGTTTCCAGCAAATTCTGCACAACTTCTTCCAACCCGACTAGGTAAATAAATTCGTTATTAGCTGCACTTGGCAGGAAGTTCATCTCCGGCGCAGGCGGCTTGGGAGGAGGGATCTCCAGCAGCGTCTTCTCCAGCTGCTTCCGCAAGGCGAGCTTGGCGGCAGCTTGCCGGCTGGCCGGCGAGTCGTTGGAGTTGACGATGGAAGCGGCGCTGGTCGTCGTAGCGTTAGCCTGAGCGGATGTCACGGTTGTACCTTTGATTGAAGTCGGTGAAGCCTGGGAGGAAAACACCACACAGCTTCGTCACCTACGCCAGGCGGTTCGGTGCTTTCGACACGCGCTCCTCTCCGCCGAGAGGGAGGCCAGCAGCGCTGGCGCCGACGCTGCGCGGGGCCCGTCTGCGTGCGGTGAAGGCTGCCTGGGACCAGACCACAGCGCCTGCCTTTGTAGGTGACCAAACAGACCGCCATACGTACTGTTCACCGCACCGCTGTACCTGTCACCTAAACGCTCTAATGCTTTAGAAAAAGAACTTCATGTTTCTTTACTGATTGTTTTTGTAAGGCAGTTTTAGAAATTCTAAAGAAAAAAAAAAAAAACCCAGCAAGGAGTCCTTTTTCCTTATGATTTTGTCAAAGCACTGACTTTAAATTGTTTCCTTTATCCACAACACTTGTAAGCCAGCATCAGTGGTTGACGTTACGTTGCTGCTCCTTGGTGTTTCAAACAGGAGTGCTAACCCTGCGAACCCATTTTGAGCTCTGTTTACCAGACCACTCCTTTACAGTTCTTAAGGAAGAGCAGGGGGGGGGAAAAAAAAAAATATTCTAATGGACAGCTTCATATTGGAATACTGCATGTGAAATGAGGCATAAAATTCAGTTCACTGAAATATATATATATTTCTTCCCAATACTCTGCCACGTTTTTCTTCGTTCCTATGTACAGGATGTGGATGCGAACAGAGCAAGGGACTGCACGGGAAGAACACGGAGCAGTGATACTCAACCACATCCGTTAGATGACAGCAGGCCACACCAATTAGATACAGTAACCAGACACTCAATAATTAAACCCATTTATCTGTCCCTCCGAGATGGATGTTTGGCACAAAATCTCTTAGGGAACTCACCTGCGGGATATTGACAAGCAAGCTGGTGTTGGGGACGTTGGCGACGCGGATCAGACCCTGCTGGATAATTCGCTGCCCCTGAATTTGTACGCTGGGGACCGATGCCCGTGGTGCCAGCAGCAGCGGAGGCGGCCCCGTGCTGGAGTGCTGTCGGATGTTGTGGATTTGCTGGGAAGACACAGAGATGGGCTGATGCAATGGTGCCATGAACGATGGGGAGGATTAGACAGCGAGAAGTAAGCGGTGGGAGTCGAATGGGATGACATGAGACAGTGGAAATGAGGCAAGGCAGGGAACGCAAAGAAAGCGTGACAATTAACATCTCTGTCAAAATGTGATGTTTTTCCCTTTCCCTCTGTCAAAACGACACAAGTAGAACGTATTGCGAAAAGAGATGTTCATTTGTGAGGCCATCCCATTACAGCCAAACCAGCTGTGCCAAAAAAAAAATACCTAAGTTTCAGAGTCAAATTTCTTTCAAAATGCATAGTTGTTAAGCCTGTTTCATTTCAAAGGCATTAGGGAAGCTATTTCTCAGAATGAGTTTTTCTCCATAATCAGAACAGAAAGAAAATGAAATACCAAATCTCCGCCTTCCTCCTTAATGCTGGCTATGCAACAGATAGAAGCAGAGCTTTCACTGCAAAATAAATCCTCATTTAACAAGGACATATTTTTTTCCCCTGGTATCCCACGGAAGTCAAAGTTTTTAGAAGACCCTATCAAACTGAACATTGCTTTCCTACTCCTTTAGTGACACCACTATTTTCTGTTATAGGTGATAAAGACCCTGCAAAGCAGCAGTTTCACACTTCCAGTCAACCACCTCATTTCAGCAGCTCTTATTCAATCGCAAGACAGACACAATGAGGAGGGGAAAAAAAAAAAAAAGAGTTTCAGCATTTGAAAAGAAATTATATGAAGAAAGAAAATGGGGGAAAAATGGAAAACGAGGGTTGTGTTTATTTCCTCTGCTGCTGTTCTCCTAAAAAGCAGGTGAAGCTGGAAGCCTGTACATTAACGTTCATAATAAAGGCAAAAAAGCCCCTGCTTTGGCGCAGCTAAGGGAAGCAGCCGTGCAGGTAAGACAGTGTCCTGCACCACCACAGGGTTTCCTCTCGCTTCCCTGGAAGAGTCAGGGGACAGCACAAGGCAAAACTGGAATGATGCAGGATCTTGCAGCAGCAATACTAGCTGTATTAAGAAATTCCAGCAAGAACTTCACAGGTTCCCTCCAGACAAGCAGAAAGATGACTAAGAAAATAGTTAAGATGCGTTAAGGAAAACCAGAGCGGATCTCTCTATAAATACTTACCTGTGCTCCTCTGACAAGAGGTGGCATTACTATCTGCGTGTTTTGCTGAGTTCCCAATTTTGAAGAAGTCTGCTGGCCTCCACGGACCAAGGGAGGAGGAATAACAGTGCCTGGTATACGTGTGGAAGAGGTCTGCAAAACAGAAAACCGTTTACTCGCACTGCTTTGTTCTGGGATATTTATACGCATGCACTCTGCTGCTGCACAGTGTGCTGAGAGCGCAGCATCTGAAACCTCACGCAGCGAGACAGACATACGTAAGGACGCGACGGCAGTCTGGCTACACGCTCGGGGATTGTTCTCTCTCATCCTGCACAGAACTTAAGAGGTAAAGAGCAGTCCTGGACAACATTTCCATCTGTCCTCCCACTGCTGAAGTTCAATAGCTCAGGAACTGCTGTACTGAGGCACAGCAAAGAGGCACGCCAGAACCCGGCTACGAGAGCAGGGGGGACACGGGAGCAGCTCTCCTCTCTGGCTGAGGTGACGGGTGCAGCGTCTGTCTTGAGGCAATGGAAATACTGTAGGACAAGAGATGGCCGGGCTGGCTTCAGTGCAGTTAGTGTCAAAAAAAAAAAGGAAAAAAAAAAAAAAAAAAAAAAAAAAAAAAAAAAAAATAAAAAAAAAAAAATAAAAAAAAGAAAATAAAAAAAGAAAAGAAAAAAAGAAAAGAAAAAAAAGAAAAGAAAAAAAAGAAAAGAAAAAAAAAGAAAAGAAAAAAAAAGAAAAAAGTGTATGGGGCGGGGGAACAAGAGAATGGGAAAATACAAACTGCTGTCTTCAAGGAGAAGCACAGGGCAGACAGAAGTTGGGAGATGCAGGAACCCAGGGAGGTGAGCAGACTGGGCTGCTTGTATGTGGGAAGGGGGAAAAAAAAAAAAAAAAAAAAAAAGAAAAGAGAAAGGAAAAGGGGCAAACTTTAGGAAAATGAAAAAGAAAAGGAGTCAGGCTGAAGAAATTGGAAAATTGCTGCCCATGCTTTTTGGGCTGCAGACTGCGTTAAACCCCCAAAGTCCCTCATGCTGCTACCCAAGGTGATACGGTTTCATGCATCGCTTGCATTCCTGCAGACCGCTAACGCTACGCCATGAGCCCCAGAAGCACTCACTGCTCCAGAGCACCAAACCTCTCCATCCTACCCATGTGGCTTTCCTTGCCACTTCCCCTGCTCAAGCCCCAGACTGACCATCTGGGCGAGTGAAAGCTTCCAGAAACACTGGAGCTAAACTTCTGTGAGTTACCACGTGTACGCACACGCACGGATTTAGGCAGGTGGGAACTTTATCCGCTTCCGTCACGCCTTTCGACTGAAGACCAAATGTTAACTCAACTCCTACACACAGGAATTAGTAGAGCTTTTACAGTCAAACAAAAGCAGTTGGAGGTGAGGTTAATTTGCCCAAACACCGCAAATTAGACAGAATAACTTCAATTCTGGAGTCTTAGCTCTCTGCTCTGTCCAACCGAAGTTTCATTGTCTGATCGCTGAAGATTTAACTCGTGGTCCAGTTCCTCTGAAAGTGCTGTCTTCAGGGAAGGCAACTCGCCTCGAGGAAGAGATTACTCCAACGGCCAGATTGCTTTAGGCTTTGTGAATGTTCCCCAAATGGGTCGCAAATTCACCCCTCCCCTCGAGTATCGCCTTCTAGGGGATTTTGAAATGAAGAGTTGCCATTTTCCAAGTGAAAGCATTTTGTGCTGAAGCAGTTTTGAAATTTGTTTCGAGTTAGCCCAAGGTAAATAACCCAAAATGTTTTACATCCAAAAGCAAAACAAGACACTAGACTCAAGAGGAAGATTGGGTTGATAGATGTCAATTGCCTCTGCTTTATTTTTTTTTTTTCTTCCCCCAGGCTTTCCAACATTTCATTTAATTTAGTCTGAACCAAGATCTTTCCTACCATCGTGTGCCATTCAGCCACCAAGCCAAAAGAGAAAATCATGTGATTCACTCAGCTCTCGCAGTTAATCACACTGAGGGCACAATTATGTCTCTCGAGGGTACGGCAACAGGCTGCCACAATATTTCTATGACATAGCTCCACGGCATCCTCTTTTGCCAAAGGTCGTTAGTACCAGCATGGATGTATTTATCAGCAGAGTGGATCAGGATGAACAGCCACTGAAAGATAAGCTTATGGGAGTTATCTCCGTGTGACATCCTACTTTTATCTCCCACCCCAGCCATTCTTACAAAGCTTATAGCGGGGTTTCGGGAGTTAAAAAAAATAAATTCCACCTGGCTCCAAGCCATTAATGTGATGGGACTGTCTTTCCTATGCTGTGCACCTTTGTCTCTGCTCCATGCCCTAAACCTGGCAGCCTGGCCCGCCCCACTGACCTGGAGGGACGGCTTGCCAGCAGGAACACTCTGCGGTCCCCGCACCAAGGGCGGAGGGGTGGCCACAGCACTCCCAGAGGAACCAGCAGGCTGGAAGAGGAAAAACCAGAAAGAAAGCAGACGAGTGTAAGGGTGTAAGCAGAATTACAGAAGCTAAGGGAATAAAAGCGTTTACCTCCTTGCGCCTCAGTAAGAGAATCTTCAAAGACTGCGGTTTTCCCCCTCCCCCATCCCTTTCTTCCTCCAAGCAACTCAACATGCGTGTTTAAATGAAGAAATTATTAGGTAAGTAGCGATAAGATTATACCAGGAAAAGAGTCTGTACACCAAAAGCAGAGCAACGGGGAAATCTATTTTAGCAGTCTTAGCTTAGAGCCCGCTTCAGTCTTATCCACCGTAACGACGAGTCTCAACTAACTAGGTTCAAGCATCATGAAAAGTGAAAAAAAACTTTAGGAAAAAAAAGACTTCAGGTGTTAAGAAGTTTAGGATATGCCATTTCACCCTAGTTAGTTCAAACATCCAGAGCTCGCTGCTCGGCGTTCAGCAGTGAGCTGAGTGATGCAGGTACTTGCATTAGTCCTAATCCCATCTACTGAAGCACTCAGAAGTCCGGGAGAAAGATGCCAATAAAACAACCAAAAGCAGCCAGGAAGAGCTGTAGTAACCTCCACCACCTGCACCGTGAAGTGCACCTCCATCTACACATCGCCCCCATCGCAAAAATCCATCAAGTCAGCATCACACGCCGTAAAATGAAATCGTTTCGTTGCCATTGTTACAGATACTTGAAATTTCGCCTGTGCCTTGATAGCAGCGCGTGGGGTGTTCGCACGCCCCCTCGCCTCCCAGCCTCCTCCGCTCTTCTCCTGCCCCCCTCCGCCTCTGCCCTTCGGTGCCAGCATGAGCGGCACGCGCAGCCAGCAGAGCGGGCAGCCGCCCTGACAGCAAGGCAGGCTGGTTTTCCGATGGGAACAGTTCTCCTCCCAGCGCTCTGGATACTGCACGCGGTTGTGCGAGATGAGGGGTGGGGAGAAAGGAGGAGGAAGGGAAGGGAGTTCAGGGCGGGAGGGCTGAACCGTTCCTTCCGGGGGCTGCCTGGATTTTTGGATGATGAAAGCGTGCAGCTAACCGCAGACTTACTTCACCTGGTGAGACCTGGAATCCAGAGCTGGGCTTCTGCCCTGCAGCACAAACACAGCCCTCAGCTGCCAGCTCCCAGAGCCTGGGGTTCAAACGCTTCCACTCTACCTGTCAGCACATCTGGGATGTGCAAGAATCTCCTCCGAATGTGTTTCAGCCATCTCTACGCAGCATTAGGGACTGGAGGGAGTGTTTAATAATGGGAAGTATATTACATTCATAAACGCATCTGAGCTTTAACAAAAAGGTCTTCAGCTTATGAATACGGTTCAGCGGATAAACTGTCTTGGCAAGACAAAAAAGGGAATTCCACAAAAAGGAATGGTTAACAGGATAAACCACTGTGAACTTCATAAAGATTTTATGAAAAGCGAGATATGCTTTACTTGAAAGCGATCTTATGTTCCAAAGGTTATGGCAACCGCCACAGTTATTTATATTTCCCTCCCTCCATTTCAAAGGCTGACATGATAAGTATCTGTAGGAAAATAAATACCTTCTGAGTAGTGGTCTCCTTCTGGATTTGACTTTGCCGTAACTTTTTCAATAAAACGAGCTTTGCTTCTTCTAACCGTAGCTCTTCTTTTAGTTGTTTAATCATTCTCTCACGCTCCTCCGGACTACTTTTCTGCAGGGCCGGGTAAGGCAACAGAGGATGGGAAAACAGGGAGGGGGGAGAGGGAAAAGTTAGATACCATACAAGTTACGACAAGAACGTACAGCATTACCATTGTCACGTATGTCTTAATATCACCGACAGGCCTGCAATATACGGACACAAGCTGAGTACGGAGAAAGAACTCAAGGGCAAGAAAAAAAAAGTTTGAGATATTTTCAGTAGCAAACCAAGTAAACAAAGTCCAATGGAGAGTCAGACCACGAATCTGTGTTACGCCATGCTGAACAAGGGACATGGCGTCCATTAAAAAGCCAATTCTGAAATCAGCCTTTAACAGCTTTGAGATGCCCTGCTTGCAAGTCCATCTTTATCAAACCACCCATCCGCCTCAGCCGGTGGCCGCAGGTGCTGTTGCAGGAGCGAGTGCTGCGTTTTCTTCTTTCTGGATGGCACAACTTAAAGAGTGTCAAGACAAGACGACTCACCATGAGTGCCTCCGTGTTGGTCTCTTTTAATGCTATTTTTGTTAAACCATTCATTCTAGGGCTAGAAGGTTCATTGTCAGATAACACTATAACGTCCGGTGAGGGGACTCTCTTCTCTCTCTTTATTTCACTGCAAATCAAAAGAAAAATACATAGAACGAGTTAATAAAAGCAAGCAAACAACTACTTCAGGCTGCAAAGGAAAATTATTTACGACCTCCTGCTAGATTAATCCTGAATCTCTCAGTTCTGAATAAATATGGACGAGTTCAATCAATTTCTGCTCTCCTTGTGGATATTAAGCTCCCCAGTTCAAAAGCGTGCCACGAGCCAAGACGCAGCCACAACACATCGGAATGGCGAACTCCTTCAGATTAGAAGCTTTTCCATCAGCCACTTCACCCCCTAGAAGATACGGAGGCTTTCCAGGGCTCTGCTTGCACCAGGGGGGAGACCAGAGCCCACCCCTAATCCAGGGACAAGCAGGTCACTTTGCTGCTTCTCTTGAATCTGCTGAAAGGCAACCCCCCCCCCCCCGGCTTTCCTTTTTCCTTTCCTAATGCAAATAGTTGTAAGTTGTGACTTTTCCCCACCCAAGGGACTGAATCTGAAGGAAACCCAACACAAACAGTTCACACCTATTCACTTACCCAAGTTTAAATACTCTATGGTATTATTTTCCTCCTACACCAACACCACAAATTCTCTGCTATTAAGAGCGGAAGCCCGTAACAGTCTTGCCACAGACGGGCACAGCCACGCAACTTCATCGAAAACCACCGAGACGCGTCCAGGCTTATATCAGCTTTAACTCTTTGTTTGGCTTTAATGCTCAGTGTCTTGAGTAATAGCTGCACCTTCCACCTGAATTCCTGACAATAAATCACCTCTTGGCTCCATCGCCTGCGATTACTGTACAAGAACAGGATCTTAAACTCCGGGCACCAAGAGGGACAGAGATGATGCGATGGACAACAGGCGCCAGTGCCTCTCCTCTGCTGCGCAAGCTGGTAACTCGCAGATCACCGCTGGTACCAGGATTTGGGATTTTAAAGGACAGAGCCTAAGTATTTCAGAGCAAGGTTTGCAACATGTGATGCCCGAGAGGTTTAGCAGCAGCTTCACAGGAACGGGACAGCAAAGTCTTCTGCACTGCCCAGGAGACAATAACGGCGCTTGAGAAAGGGCCAGCAGCAAGAATTTTAGGAGAGCGTAACCCAAGTAATCGTTTTGGTTTTCTTGTAACCCAAAGCCAGAAGCAGGGACAGGGAAGTTTAGAGTGAGGGTGTGCTGGCTTACATTGATGCATTAGACAAAATGCATAAGAATTTGTATCCAGCCAGACGAAGCAAATATTTAAGCGTGGTTTGTGTTTTTCACAAATAAGAGATGTGGCGTATGAGTTTTTTTACTTTTAAATATCAGGCAATTACTTCTTGGACTAAATAACAGTTCCTGGACTTGACTGATACACCACATCTATTAGGAATTCGATGATTAACAGAAATTAATCCTTATTATCTCATTTAGTGATGCAAATATATTCACAGTGCATAACGGCACTGAGAAGCTGCGCACCCTGGTAAGCTCTGCCACACCCCCCCTTCAGTGAACGCTCAGGGCACGTCGAACGGTATTTTGGATACTGCAAAACCAGCCTCACGCAATGCAAAACACAACTTTTAAAATTCAGTTTCCATGCTGATGGAAAAGAAGAAAGTAGAGTGTCCTCTAGAGGGCACAGCAAGCCAGTAAACTGGAGTCCCTTAAACTGAGGCTGTTTTAAAAATGAACAGTGGCACAGGTGAAGCGTTTCCAGCTTCTTCCTCTATCTGAATGCACCAAACTGGCTTGGGTTGCTCTTAGCAGGGAGGTAACGGGGTCGGGCCAAGCTCTACTGGCTCGGTAAACTTCTCCCGAGAGCGGTGAACATCAGGCGGGCAGGGGACGTGTCGACGTGCCGAGCTCGCCAGCGCTGAGCCCCGTTCGGGTGGCAGCTGGAGCAGCTCCACGTGAAGGGCTGAGACTCAGCGGGGGTCAAGCGCTGACCGTTCCTCCTCCAACTTTAAGGTTAAATCCCTCATGAACAGCACGGACAGTTGCGTTACCTAAAAAGCCGAGGTTCACATAAACGTGGGGATGTGAGCAGCCAGTGTTGGCGACCTGAACCAGCCCGCTCCCGAAACACAAGGGCTCCCCTCGCCAGCTCCACCCTGGAAGCGGCCCGCAGGGAGGGAAGCTGCGAAGAGCTACGGGGTCAACGCGTCACAACCCGAACGCATCCCCAAGCGCGAGGTGACGCGAAGGATTTTATTCGGCTACCGATGGTAACTCTACCACGGGCGACGCTTCGCCCCCTCTCCCAGCAGCGGCGAGAGCAGCCCGGCTGCCGTGGGGCCATCCCGCACAGGGAGGTTGGCGGAACCTGGGAGCTGCCAACCGGGCCGGGCCGGAGCCGCCGCCGCCGCGCTCCAGCCAGCTCTCCTCCGGCCGCGGCGTCTGAACCCACTTCAGATGGCGGCACCGGGGCTCTCCCCTCCCGCACCGCACGGGGCCACCGCCAGCTCACGTGACACGGCGGGCACGTGACCTGCCACGGCAAAAACCATGGCAACGGCCGGTCCCAGCCGGTGCTGCCCGGCCTTCATTTTGTGAGGTGAGGTTGGGCTCAGGTGCTGGCAGAGAAAATGGAGCGGCCATACCCGGGGGTCCCTGCCGCCCGCCACGGGCACCCGCGCGCCAAGGGTTGCTTGGCATTTTTTGAGAAGAAAAGGGAGAAACAACAACAACAAACAACAACAACAACAACAAAAAAGCCCCAAGAGAGTCGCCAGACTGCGTCGTGGAGCCCTCCTAGTTTTATTTTCAGGCTGGAGGAGGAAGGCCAGGCTGGAAGACGATGCCTGCCAGCCCCCAGGCTTTCCCGGGATGCCACAAGGAGGAAAATCTTCATCCCAACGCGTGCTGATAGCAGACCGACAAGACATCTGCAGCAAAGTGTGATCAATGCAAGTGTGCACTCATCAGCAAGCCGAATACTCTAGCTTTGAAAAAAACACAACAACATTTAGGAGGAGGGGGAGCGCACCTCACAGCCCCCAGCTTGGCCGGGCAGCGTGGAGGGTGAGCGGCCGTTCATGCTCCCCGTGCAGGTCTGAGCTGCTGCAAATGCTTCTCCTCAGCCCACAGACCACGTCCAGGGCACCAGGAGCTGGGATGGACGTCGGTCTGCCCGGCCAAGGCAAAGAGTGGTGGCTCGGCCAAGCTGTGCTACCACACACACCTTCCCCCAAAGCCCTCCCCGAGATGGAGCACCAGCACCGACGCTACGGAGCTCCCGCAGCCTGGATCAGGGGGCCCCTCCGCTGCGGGGGCACCCCCGGTTACCTCCTTGCACTCGGAAGAGAGCAACATCAAAACGAAGCGTCCATGCAAGATGCCACCGCTTTGCACAAAACCAGAAAAGCTGCCCAAGGCCATTTTGTAGGACCGCGACGTGGTATCTGGAACTAGGAAATAAAGCCTTGCCCCCAACAGCTCTGCAATAAACCCCCGTCCTCTGTTCGGGCTGCGAGGCAGGAGGAGACAAGGCCAGGACGGCCCGTCTCTAGCCTGACGGCACTTCATCGGAGGGCTTCCCCGAACGCGTGCGGTTCCTCTGTTGGGCAAGCTGTGCTGTGACATTCCTGACAGCCGCCTTGTAAGATGCCAATCTGATAAAAGCTGCACCACGTTCAGTTTTAAAATCATCTATTTCCCCCAAAGTCCTATCGATTTAGGACCATCTACCTACGCCAATTTTGAGGCTGTGTTGACCTCGCGGAGGAAAACTCTTCTTGAAGCGGGGATATACTGCGTTTTTTTTTTAAGGCAACACATATTGACCACAGCAACAAAGCCAACTCCTATGTGGCCTTACAGGATTTCTGTCCTCAGCAGTGCGACCGACTGCAGAGTGGATGAGGTGGCACAAGGTTGAACTCCAGAAATGTAGATGAGAGCTCTGCAAAACAGTCTTCCTTCAAAAAGGAGTTTGCTTTACTCTTTTGTTAGCCTGTGTGTAAAGCAAAAAATCCAAAGCAGATGTTTTAAAATAAGAAAGACAATGGGAACATCACCACTTTCAGAAAAATACTGCCACCAGCAGTTAATAATTTGGGCTAACTGCCCTGGTACTACGACCTTTATCCTCTGAAGCCATCAGGCATGTCCTCTAGCTAAATAAAGACACAGTTCTATTATTCTGCCTTCAGCTTTCATAAGTGTCGCCGTCTCAATCACCGGGACTCTGCGCTGGAAGATGAACGTGGGGTGGCTGCCCAGTTACGTACACCCATTTAAGCATTCACAGCAATAAAACACAATTAACAGAGACCTTGCGCAAAGTTTGTGTAAGGAATCAAACGCAGACCTCCTAAGTCATTAAGCACCCTGAGAAAAAGGCCATGCTTCCTCCAACGTCCTCTTCGAAAACCTCAGAGCACAAGGACAGCCACACCACGCTGTTCAAGAGGCTTCCTTAGTGTCTTGGAGTATCCTGTAGCGACCCAGAGCACAACAACTGCTCCAGAAAACCCCCCAAAACAAACAAAAAGGCCACTTTCCCATGGGGACACTGTGTATTTATTTGCTGACTTGGAGGAAAGAGGTCCGGCCCAGCTAAGTGCAAGTGGAGGAAGATTTAATGACATTCTTGCCTGGAAGATGGCACATCCAAGGCTTAAGGTATCTCGAGGTGGGACTCAACTTTGCTAACAGATCCACCTCCCTGCAAGACAGAAGTTTCAGCGAAGTACAGCCAAGGAAGGCGAAGTTTAAACTTAACACTGGCTGAGACACAGAGACACCCAGGAACCGCTGGGTTTCATGTCAGAGAACCGGCGCTGCGGCTTACAGAGCGCGTCACGACATTAGCAAAAGAGCTCTCCTATCGCAACATTTGTTCATAATGATCCAGGAGCATTACACACACACAAAAAATAAGCTTCCTTTTACAGACCGGATCTCACCCATGCTCTAAAATGCCCTTTCCATCACCCAATAAATAAATAAATAAGACATCAATGCGATGCTCACTTGGTTGAAGTTACAGAACTACTGACCCGAAGCACGAAATCCCCCGCTGCAGAGCAGGAGCCCCACACAGCCCCATCCTGCGGTATCCCAGCACGTTCCGCCCACCCGCAGGTACCCGAAGGAAGCGTCCCGACTGTTACTCAGGCTACAGCTTCATCTGCATTAGCAAATATGCAACGGTTTTGCCTCAGTCCATTCAACAATCCCTTGTATATTCTCATCCAAAAATATTTGGCAAGGAAGGAAGACAAACAAGGAAAGAAAAAGCAACGCAGTGGGGATTTTTTTCTTCTCCCTGGAGTAGTTGTAGCTACACAAATCAAAGAAGTTGCAATGGATCCAGTGACGGGTGTGAAACTGAAGCAAAACAAACTTTGTCCCTTCCTCTGGACGTAAAGGAAGAAAGCTTTAATCAAACTGCATTTAAAATAAAACACTGGAATTCCCCAAGGAACTCTGGCATCAGTTTTGTCACAATGTCCCTTAGCACAACACGCACCGGGAGGCACAGGTACAACACACAGAAGCGAACGGGCCGTTTAAAGTATGGATCTGCGCCACGTTTCCAGGCTCGCTAACGGGAGGGGAGGAGCCTATTGCTCCTCACCAGCGCTGCCGTGAACACTGATCCCAGCAAATCCCAGTAAAGTGGAGAGTTTGGGCAGCCACCACAGGCTGCATCCTGATGTGCTCAGGAATGGGTTAGAATTTCTGAGTAAAATCCACTAATTTAGCACGTTTTAAATGTGATTTGGCCAGACTAAGAAAAAAAACCCAAACCAACCCAAGCTAAAATCCTCCAAAGCACTGAAACTCAGCCTCCAAACCCCAACACGGAAATTCACGGCACAACCGCGAGGCCAGCCTTCATACGGTTTCAAAACAATTTCTATTAGATGTTATTTTTAATTATCCTGTGTAACAAAAAGAGAACACGATTGCTCTGAGGTTCCAGAGCAGCACAACATTTGCCAGGCATGCAAATCGTAACTAGCAAGACCTAAAATTAAAGGAACTAAAGAGTCCAGGCAGATTATTTGCCCAAGAGCAAGAACTGTAGGGATGCCTACAAACTCTTCGGCCTCATCCTTCTTGACGGCTTTCATTTACGCAAACGAGCAGCAGTGTAAGTCGGGGCAGCTCACGCGTCACATCAAGCAGCGGGAGCTTCAAGCTGTGTACATGGCATACTGGTGGGTACCACGCATTGGGAGACAACAGACGGGCGCAAGCAATAGTTGTGAAAATAAACCTAATGTATCAAATGCAGACTTTTTGGTTTATCCAGACTTGGATTTCAATTGGAAGGAAAACCCAGACTCTGTAGCTTAACGTGAGAAGATGGCACGACACATACAGTGGTTTTGGAACGTGGGGCTGTTGGTTGGTTTTGGGTTTTTTAAGTAAGACCCCAACCGATACAAAATCTGTAAGAATAATTTATCAGCCAGCCTTAAACTGTTTTTTGATCAAGCCACAGTTAATTCAGGTAGGACAGTCGACAGGCTAATTTACCACTCTTGGCAAATACAGAACATACAGGAAGATGCTCAACTGCCTAAAAGGTTTTGCAGTTTGCTTTACAGAGGACACGTTCGTCCCGAGACTGCCAACAAGACAAAGCAAGAACTGGGGATGGATGGATGGACAGAAGCCAACTCTTGTATCTGTGTTTCATTAACAGTACCACCCGCACCACCGCCATCACGTCTGTGTGCCATGACAAAGCCATTTTCTCACTCTCCCTTTCCTTGCGTGACTGAGAAGCCTCGCTTTTTAGAATCTGAAGTGAAACATGTTTTGAGGTTCTCCGTTTGGAGAGTTACGGTAATTTTGAGGATTTAAGACAGCACAGCGCAGCAACCAAGCACGACACAGCCGCTCATGGGGTCAAGCAGGATCCTTGCCTGTGAACACCCCACACCTCTATTTACGAGCAAGGTTTTCCTCCAAGTCCGCTGCTCCTGGAGGGTCCTGATGCTTTTGCTCCGGAGGAGAGGATGGTTTGTCCTTGTAGACCTGTCTGAGGACAGCAGTTCCCAGCCAGCCAGCTACATGACTGTGTCCGGAATGATCAGTCGTGGTCTCTGCCAAACCTTACTGTGAGCCCACCAGGAATCAGGGCCTTAACCAGTGCTGCCTATGCAACTGCTTCATCTTGTATAGGAAAAACAACCCCAACAAACCTTGGAAAATGGTCAGAAGGCACACTGTAGATGAAGGGAGCTGAGTCTGGAGTACAGCGAACGCAACGAGATGCAGCAGGCGGTGCGACCCAAGGAGGGCTCCAGCCTCAGCTGGAAGGAACTGATGCTCAACGCATGGCGTTTAAGGGGAAGGAAAGAACAGAGGGAAGACGAAGAACAGAGGAAGGGGAAAGCAGAGCTTGAAATCACGGTAACATGTCAAGATTCGGCCAGGTTTGACACATGCTCTTTCCCTCCAGCAGCCACATTGATGTAAATCTGTGTATTCACAAGCAAAGTGATTAATGTTGCGCTGTTTTACCACCCCGCTGCAAACCAGACACGGCCTTATCAAGAGGGGAGGACTCTCCTTCCTCCCATTCCTTCTCTGCAGTAGGTCCGGGATAATTACACGCCGGCGTAGCTGGCTCCCAGTGCTGCAAAAACGCCATGCGGAGGAGCAAGATTTTGGTTTGGCCTTGTGTGACCTCTCATCAAAGACTTCTACCACTACAGACTTCCCTCTGTTTCTTCTGGCATCAGAAAATGTGCTCAGACCAGCTCCTATTTTTAAATTTAACTTCAAGGTTTAAGGGGGAGAAAAAAAAAAAATTTAAAAGAAATATATTTTTAAGTTTAACGTGGAGATATTGCCAGGTTTGTATTTCAAATCTTGAAAATCAATTGATTTCAGAAAGATAATCCATTCAATCAGCTTTACGTCAGCTAAACTGTGATTATTGCTGTGCCACCTTTTCCAAGGAAAATATTATGTTTTCAGTTCTAAAAGCATTAAGGAAGTTTAAAAGCCAAAGCACCATACATCACTAAGCATGAATTTTACCCAAGAACTTCGGAGCAGCTCAGTCATTTTAAGTAACAGCTCTTTTTTTTCATCTCCTCAGAAAATCAGCCCAATTGCTTTAAAGACACAAGTCTTACGAAAGCTGCAAGCTAAATTCCTCTGAAGACGAAAGGTCTGGAAAGGTAAGTCCCACACTTAAAAAAAATAAAAAGTCCTTAGGAAATTAAGATCTGCCTTCCCTACAAGCGCCCGCTGTATTCTTATACATGCAAGGGATCAGGCTCATCCAGAGACGAGCTTCTGCTCTATCGCAGCCATCTTCAGACTCAGATTGCATTCGCTTGGGAATATTTGCATCCCAAGGCTGCTCAGCGCCACGTTTATGCTCCGGGAGCGGAGCCACACACGGACCAAGGGCACCACCACGACGCAGGAGCGGAGCCCCAGAGCCTGGGAAGCTGCTGCCTTCACTTCCAAAACTCTGCAGAATCACGCGGGCTCACTTCTGTCATTTGAGATGACCCAGGGTTTGGTTCCTCTCTATGAAGGATTTTATGAAAATATGCATTGCGAAGGGCGTTCCAACTTACAAACAGTATCCAAAGAGCTTATCCAAAGCCTCGTGAAATTCTTCATTATATATAAATAACTTCAGCGGAATTGGGATCACACTCCCTCCTTACGCAAGCGTATTTTTTGTATGGAGAAGCTGCTTCTCCCTCCTTGCAGAAACTGAATACAACACTATCCTATTACCACCTGAAAGAAGAATGCTGTACGGAGAGAGGATGCTCTCTCATCTCATCTAAATAGGTGCTCCTGCTCCAGATGCTCTCTGGGAAGTTAAGCATACAGCTTATGATGAACAAGGGTTCATCATCCCGTTAGCACGCCTTGCAACGGAGACCGACACCAACAGAGCAGAAACACTGGCACGCATTTCAAAAATATTATAAACTCACGAAGAGCCTATGCATGTGGCGGCAAGCACTGCAACAGAAGAGTTAGAATACCTGATTCTAATTTATTCAATTTTTGGTACGAGCAATCTAGATATTCTTCAAAAAACCAGCGTGCATACCTGGGTTAATTAGCAGGCAGTGATTATGCCAAAAGATACCTTCAGAGATTTACTCCCAGTCAGCACAACACAACTGCCTGATGTGGAAGTCATCCGTCACCCCAATGAGCCGCTGCTGTGCACGACACAAGCAGCTCCTAAACATCAAATGGGGCAATTGTATAATTGTCCCTTGGGTGAAGTTTTACGGAGAAAGCTGAGAACGATCACCTTCCCTCAACCCCGCGGACGGAAGGGGTCTTGTTCTACATATATTGAAGCAGCGTTTGAATAGAGTAATCGGGCTCTTGCACTCTAAGTTCTTTCTCTTTGAAAAGCATGGAAAGTTAGGAAAAGTTTACAGATGAATTGCCATTAAACATCAAAGACACCTCTTTTCTTCATAGCACCCCAAAGTGCCCCTCCTCCCAGTAATTCCTGCACAGTTGATAAGGATCTCGTGTTTTCAGTTTCACACCTCAAACCAAACAGCCAGCATCCGAGCGAACCCGGATTTATTACTCCGAGAAGCATTTAAGCCATTTTGCAGAGGCAGGCAGGTCTGAGTTCTTGTGTACTCCCACTCCGACATCAGCCGGTGTCAGAACTGGGAATAAAGGAGGCTTCCAGGCTTCCTGCTCCATACATTGGATCTTACTGCACCAGAAGGAAAAAAGCAAGACTCTGAAGGGCCAACATTAGGGCCACGGCATTTCTGACAGAATTTTTACCCTGGTATAGCCAGGATCTGGGTTAGAAAAGTATGGCGGAAGATTTGGAATCTGGCTTTAAAGCGATGCCCATCAATCTGTACGTCAGAACCACCCCCGTGCGTATCTCAGACACAAGTCAAAGGAAAAGCTTTCTATTTTTGTAATAATGAAATTCTCCAAAGTCGTAAGGAACTTTGAACCCGTGCTGTCAGATGTCGAAATTCAGACATCGTAAGGAGGCTGGACTTTCAAAAGTCTGTCCTACAGAGAACTGCTGCAGGCAGGAGCTGTCTTTTCATAATACTTCTAGCATCAAAATCCACAAGTTACTTCAAGAATAAAGTCAGCGTTATCCGCTCATACCGCTCTGTCAGGAAGGATCAAGTTGCAGTTAAAACTCCCCCTGTTTAGACAATTTAGACTGGATATAAGGAGGAAATTCTTTACAACGAAGGTGGTGAAACCCTGGCAGGGGGTGCCCAGAGGGGGGGTGGAGGCCCCATCCCTGGGACCATTCCAGACCAGGTTGGCCGGGGCTGTGAGCAACCTGATGTGGTTCAAGGTGTCCCTGCTGCTGCAGGGGGGTTGGACTGGGTGACCTCTGGGGGTCCCTTCCAACCCAAAACATTCTATGATTCTATTATTTTTGCCATATCACAGCTCAATTAAAAAAAGCCAAACCACTCTTCCTCACGTAAGTCTCAATCAGTAGCTCAAAGCGCATCCTCTTTCGAACGCGTACGTTTTTCCTATTCAAGGCCCTATTTCTTTACTCAGCTGCTATTCACAGCTGCCGCTGCTGCCAAAGCTTGCGGAAGAATCAGCAAGGCAGTTCCACAGAAGTAGCTGGTGCATCTCACGTGAAGAGCCAGAGCAGCAACGCGCACGGGAAATTTTAATTCTCTCTACCTTTAAGATGCAGAGAAACTTCTTCCCAGTGACCACCTGACCGCATTTTATGGCGCCGGTATCCCAAACGTTACAGTGCAACTGCAGCACGTAGGTCACAACTCACCTTTTTGAGGTACTCATGTCCACAGGCTCGTCTCCCGTCTGAACCTCCACTTTAATGGTTGCTTTAACCTCTCCACTTTTTAATAATCCTTGCACTTTTCCAGCTCCAGGGTCTGTTTTTATTTTCATGTCGCCTTCAGCATTTATATCCGTTCCTAATAGTCCTTTCTCCATTTTTATTTTTTTACTGTCCACATCGTTGTGCGTTATCTCACGTTCTAACGCTCGTTTCTGACTTCGTGTCCTGCATGCTTCCTCCGTCATTGTGAGGCTCTGGGGAGAGAGGAGACACGAACGAGTTAAGCACACCGGGGGGAAAAAGGTAAGTTGGACAAAACACCTTCATTTCAAAACAGGGCAAAGTACAGCGGTTACTGCAGAAGAAGTTCAGAAAGAGCCGTGAAGGTTTTGCCAGCACGCTCCCTTACCCTATCTTCAAAATACATCTCAGTCTGGAGCTATTAAGCACCCGGCATCGCTGTACTGACACTTTTTATGTTAAGCAAAAACAAACAAACAAACAAAAAGCAAAACAAGAACACACACACAAGCCCCACCAAGCATAAACTAGAAAGGAGAAAAAGGAAAAAAAAAAAAAAAAAAAAAAAAAGCCTGCATTAGGGCACAGAATACACAAACCCCCACGATGAAAAAAAGTTTGGCACGCTACCAGAAGGCAGGCAGAATGTATCTATTTGCCTCACATGCAAATAAATGCAATTACAAAATTGGAGATTAGGATCTCCCCGGGACTGCTGCCATGCCTTTCTGAGGACCCAAGCCTGACTGCAAGTTTCGGGAACCAGACACTATGGGGAAAAGGACCACCACACCCTGCGTGAGGAGAGGCTTCCATATTTCTTGACAGCCTGCTGCCAGGCGCTAAGGCACTGCCATTGTAATACTCAAGTTGAGACTTTCTCCCCTCCTGGTGCAGGAGCCAGGCTTTTCCAGGCGGCAGAGGAAGCGCTGGGCTCGGGGGAACCAGGCTTAACCCCTCGCCTGCCGGAGGCGCGGGAAGTTTTGCTCCTGGTGGGCTCTGACATCTCAGCCCGCACTTCGGTACCTGCGGACACCCATCCATCGGACGCGGAGCTGAGTCAGGCTTTGATCCCATGACATCACTGGGCTCCACATGACCCTTCCCAGGATGCAGCCTGCGAGACAAAGCACTTTCCAGAAACCAGTCTGAGCCGGCGGCAGGCAACCCGCAGCGGGGCTAACCCTGCCGCCGGCCGGCACCCCGGAGCATCCCTCCTCTTCCTCCTCCTCCTCCTCCTCCTCCTCCATCCCTCGGTGCTTGGGGACACTGAGCACCAAGGGGGTGCCTGGGGTGGGGGGCAGGGGAGGGAGAGAAATCCCCCCCTCTCCCTCCCCATTTTTTAATTAATTAAGCCATTTATTTATTTATTTCAAGAGTTCCTCCCATCCCAGACTTTTTTTTTTTTTCCCCCTCCTCCTTTTAAAAAGGATTTCAAGAGTAAGGCCAACAACGACAGTCGGCCAAAGTCTTCGAAAGGTTTTTAGCAGCGTGAGATTAACATAATTATGCAACATAATTAACCTCTGCGCACCCCCACCACCCCGTTATTCAACAATGTCACGTAAGCATTATGCGAAATTGCCATTTCGATAGCATAAGCCCTGCGCAAGTGACCACAAGTTTCTCCACAACGTGTTGGATGAAATGGGTATTTTTTTAAGGGGGGGGGGAGCGACAGGGACTAAAATCAGTCAATACACAAAATGCCTCCCCTCAGCTGATCTGCATTTACAGCGTGACTGCGCTTGAACTTACAATAATGGAAGAAAGGTGTGTTTTACAGAAAGGCTGAGTTAATTTTGGTTTTTCTGAGAGTGAGTAAACAGCACCCAGCCCAGGCAGGCAGCCAGCGGCACGGAGATTTTCGGCAGGGCTCAGCGTACCCCAGCTGACAAGCAGCAGCCTCTTCCCAACCCCGCTCCGGCTCAGACAGCCCTCAAAGCACTGCTCCTCGCCGCAACAGGAACGGGGTTTAAGCATCTCTGCTGACAAGAAGGCAGCACGACTACTGCTTCTCCCCCCGGAGGAGCCATCGGACAGCCTGGCCGGCGATCGCCAATCTTATTCCTGTTAACTCGGTGCAAACGCATCTGAACCCAGGGCTAAAACAAAGCACCGGCCAGCTATCGCCCAGCCTACGGATACGGAGATGTGCTATTAATCACAGTGACTCTCTTGAAGCAAGACTGCTTAGTCAGTAGGAAACCTCCTTAAAAGACCAAAAAAAAAAAAAAAAATCAAAACCCAAGAGCCTGATCTGGGTTTATTTTCAGCATTTCCATATTCTTGGACGGATGAGAAGCAGCAACTCCAGCAGCCTGTGCCGATCCGAGCGCTACAGCGGCACTTCGGGCACTCAGGCTCCAAACTTGAAGAACATTTACCCGGTGCTGTACTACTCCTCCTTTGTTTTTCCCAGTTTTGATTGGGATGGGGAAAGGCAGTGTCGTGAGCTGTACCGGGACATTTCATAGCATATCACACGCAGAGCTGCCAGGCAGAACTCCGCACGCTTACCTGCGTTATCATCACAAGCAATGGAAAGGATCTGAATCTTGTATCTGTGCTAGGTTTTATTACAAAAAATTAATGTGGTCAAAATCGCACGCTGACTACTTCACCACGCCGCTGTTTCCCAGCTAACCAAGACGGCTCATCTCGGAGTGACGGAGAGGCAGGGACTGAGCACCCCACTCGGAGCATTTCCAGGGGCAAACCCTTCGTACACAAACGCCAAGGTCAGAGGGAACAGGTTCACACCCCGATGAAAATGTGCAAGGTACCCTTCCAGCAACCCCCCATGTCTTATTCTTGAGGACATCACATCTGGCACCCTGCAATTCCTTCACGAACCAGCAGCAGCCATTTCTCCCCGTAACCATCGCTCCCGTATCACGCTGGCTAACTTTACTTGGGAACGGCCTCAGCTTCCCTGTGGTTTTGCTACTCACGTGGTCAAAAAGCGACACCTCTGTTCTCCTTTAGGGAACAGTGCTGCTGCTATGAGAACTTTTCTGCAAATCAAAATTCAGTCCCAGTTTTCATTAAAAATTTGCAGCGTTTTGTCGTGACGACGAAGGCTGGAAAGCAGCAACTGGGGACAGCGACTGCTAGAGAGAGGCAGAGTGTCTGTAGCACAACCGAGAGGGCAGGCTGCGAAGATCTACGTTACTGGAAAGACCTTGGGACGAGATTGCACTAAGATTTTTACAGCTAAATCTGAAGATTGCAAGCGCAGGCTCAAGGTTTACATACACTGCAATAGAGAGATCTGGTTGCACAGTTCCCCTACCGCAACAGTGATTAAATCATATTTATTGTAGATGAGCCCTAAAACCAAGCTCCTTAAAATAATTGTATCCCTTTCAGGAAACAGTACCAGAAAACAATTTGCTAACATGGATACACACGCAGAGAGACCTAAAGGAAAATTAATACAGCATGGAGAGAAGGGGAGGAGGAAAAAGATAAAATAGTCAGGAGGCTTTCTTTAGAAAGGCTCTTCTGCCTCTCTTTTCAGGAAAAGAGATGAAAACTGGCAACGTCAGAGACTTTTACGGGAGTCGCCTGGGTTGATGGGCCCCCATCTCCTGCAAGCCCGTGGGCATCGAGAAGCAGGCGTAGAGTTTGGGTGAGCCCCTGGCAGGATCTGTTTCACACAGCAGACTACAAAACTCTTCCCAAGCCAGCCTAAACTCAAGGTCTCTAGGAAAAGGTTAAAACCAGACGGGTGTCCTGGAAGAGAGGAGGAGGAAGAGTGCACCTGCAGAGACCGGCCCCAGCAGGGAGGGCGTCCCGATCCATGGAGAGGATGCGAGCGGCTCCTTGCAGGGCAGGAGGAGGTAAGAGAAACCCAGACCCACCCGGGAAGAAAACTGCCTCCCGATGGCAAATCTGGCAACTCGCTCAATCCCCAGCGCCCGAGGACAGCGTGGCAGTCATCCCGGGAGACTTCACCACCACTATTAAACAGCACCGTACCAGTATACCCTGCGACCAGCCCTTAAGTCTGCTGGATCTATTGAGATCGCACCCTTCACCAGTTGATTGGATGAGAGTAAGTCAGCTGGATGTTTCAAAACATCCAGGCTGTTTCAAGGATAACCTATCACTTCCAAAGCTACTCCCGAAATCCCCGCTTCTAGTTCTCCACCATTAATAGCAACAGGAGCCTATCAACACGAACAGCAAACAGCTTCAGTTCGAGTCGACTGTACCTTTTATTTGAAAGAAAGAAGAGGCAGTAAGGATTACACAGTGAATTGTAAGTTTTATGGAAGGTTCTGCTCTTTATTACAAGGAATGGGATCGCTCGGGGCAGAGCAAATGCTCAGCTGTAAGTGCTGTCCCCGTACAGATGAACTGCTACGATCAATTCCAAAGGCGGTTTAGCGTGCCCTACAGACCGCAGTGAACTCCTCGGACTGCAGGCCATTACGCTGGTCACCCTCACGTCTTGTCAAAAATTCCCCCATGCAGCTCCACTGCCCTCGGAGCACACCGACAGCAGGAAAAACCCCAAACTGCCCGAGTTCACAATCTATGGTCAACAGCGTGCACGCTTGTGATGCCACCTGCAAGCTTTCCACGGGGAAAAGGGCCAAAAGAGCCCTCTTCCCATCTTCCAAAGCCTTCCTCCCTCCAAAGAGCAGAGCAGCAAGACCAAGACGACAAACCTGGTGTAACTCAGCCAGCGCCTTTTCCAGCAGGGAGGCGTAGGACACCGTGACGTACGGCCCATCCCCTTGCCAAGGGCTGGGGATGCTGCAGCCACCACCTGCTTGCTTTTGCCGCTGCAGGGAAAAGTTACAGAAGAGGGAAAAACTCGCAAAGTTCTAGCTTAAGACTTGGGAAATGAGCTACTTTATGCTGATTTTTCCAGATGTGCGGTCCAGCCCGGGGGTTGGACTAGATGACCTCTAGGGGTCCCTTCCAACCCAAACCATTCTGTGATTGATTCTATGAATAAACCCAAGCAGCTGCAGGAGCCATGCCCGGCTGCTGCCCGACCAGGGCGTGAACAGGCAAAGGGCAGCAGCCAAAACAGGGCTGATGCACAAGCACACAGAGAACACCAACACGGCGCATGAAGACAAAGACAAAACCACAATTTAAAAAAAAAGAAAAAAAAAAGCACACTTTGCTTGCTGTTTGTAGTGTACACTTCCACTTTTCCCCACATCACATCCAGAGCTATCCGTATCGCCTCCTCTCCTGTTGGTGATTTATAACTTCCTCGTACAAACCCCAAGCAAACCCCTCACAGAGAAGGAGCTCTGCTTTTCCCTGTTTAGCACAACTTGGTGGTTTGAAGTTAAAAGGACTGAAGTTAAAATTACATCCCGATGCTTTGCTAGAGTCATCGGCGGCGCTGGCGAGCACGAGGGGTTCGGCACAGACCATCTGCAGCCGGGCTCGCATCCCTCTGCGGCCGCACACCAACCCACCCAGCCATGCGATACGCGCTGGGTTTGGTAGCCAAACCCACAGATCAACAGCCCTCTTCCCCAGCCTGATCTGGAAACTTTTACAGCAAAAAGAAGGTTAGAAAAAGAAAAAAAAAAAACAAACCACCAAACAGAAAAAAAAAAAAAAGACAAAAAAAAAAAAAAAAAGGAAAAAAAGACGAGGTTACAGAGGAGGAAACAGGGAGGTGAAGGCACATTCAATGCCCCCCAGTGAAAAGGCAGCTGATCAAAAACTTACTGACTCTGAGGGGTCCCTGGCCCCCAGCACGGACCCGATGTGCACAGCAGACAGGCCTCCTGCGAGCGCAGCCCCTGCGGTCCCCTTGGCTCATCCACGCGCCCCCTCCCCACGATGCCTACAAATTAATTTCTCACAGCGGGATGTAAAAAGTTCCAATGAGAATTCACTGTTTCAGCTGAGCTTATCTCCTCGTTATGCCGTAAGCGGGGGTTTTTCCTACGTGCTCATTGATCATGAAGCCAGAAGTGAGATGTCCTGGAAAAAGTCATTACAATTTACATATATACGTGTGCATGTCTGTACACTACTGTCGTGTAAATGTGCATACACACAGAGAGAAGTTCATGACCTTATCATGTAGATATTTAGAAAGATAAACTTTAGAAAGCCAAAGAAAGAACTAGATTTTCATTTTTTAAAGACTAAACTAATGCAACAGCAGTAGGACAAGAACACTGGTTATTTTGCAGGCTGGGGAAAAAAAAAAAAAAAGTTGTCATCCTGCACCTGAATTCAACTGGGCAACCAAAAATCCATCCTCCCCCTGATGAAGGCACCAAAAAGTGCAAGAGCAGCCAGAGGTTGATCATTTTGCTATCTCAGCCATGATTTCCATACCATGAGACCTAACAAGAAGGAGGACTGCAAGTGCTGAAGCCCCCCCTCCAGCAGAAGGGAGGCGAGGAGGGTCCCTGCTCCGCAGCCCACCCGCTGCTCCCAGCCCCGGGCTGGCTGAGCACTGCAGCCCACCAAGGGTTAAGCCCTGCCATTTTGGTGCCATTCACTGATATGTCCATTAAGGGTGTTACATAACAAAATGGCAGCCCTTAACCCTTCCCTCGCCGGGCTCCCACGCTGCTCAGCTGCATGTGCTCCCGCCAGCCGGCCTCCGGGCTGCGCAGCCCTGCCTCCCTTTTTGACTATTATTATTCCCCTCTTCTTTAAGCATTCGGGGGAAGGAAAAAAAAAAAAAAAAAAAAAAAAAAAAAAAAAAAGAGCTTGCTTAGGACTGTTAAGTACTTGCAATTAAAAGGAGACGGAGCCCACGGAAGTTTCCTCCGTGCCACGGGTGTCAGGCATCTGGAGGCAGCAGAGGAAATTTCTCCGCTGGCCAAGGGACAGCAGCGGAGCGGTCCATCAGCGGGAAAGCATCATTTCAGGGATACCAGCCCAATGAAGGCTGAAGGAAAAGGGCCAAAATGTGGGGTACCAGAATCCTACGCTGTCCCGAAAACAGCCACGCCGTGCCCACGGCTGCTCCTGGCACCCGGCTTCAGAGGGGAGCACCCGCAGCAGCTCCTTCGGCGCCTCCGGCCTCGCGAAGCCGCTTTTATTCCCACCCGAGTGACCGGGCGCTACGACACACGCCGTGCCCACGCCGCAACTGCTCCCAGTCATTACTGTGCAGTAGGAAGCAATTCAGCCTGGGTTTGACTAAATATTTACTAAAATGAACAGATGAACACTTGTAGAAAGGCCCTGAAGTCGAGCCCTGAGCATCACAAAGGTGAAGTTCTGTATTTGGCCAGAAACAGGACTTTGGTAGGTGAAGTCCCACTGCACGAGGAGTCACCCCTTCTGTGCTGCTTGCATCAACTCACCTTAAATAAGAATAGTAATAATAAAAAAAAAAAAAAAAAATCACTATTATGGCTGAGTTCGGCTCTGTTTATTAGAGGTGTGGGGTGTAACTGCTATCTAGCTGCTCTGTATAACGAAGAGAGAAGCAAGCATTCGTGGTTCTTAACCGAAAGCTCAGTGTGCCACATAGATTACATGAAATGTGTAGCTGTGTAAATGGAAAAGAGCTGCTGCTGGTAGAAATCAATCCAGTCATCTGCTAAAATTCTGCAAGAACTTCAGAGAAGCGTTCACTATCAAGGTGATAGGAAAAAAAAATAATTATAATAAAGCCTTTTAAACAATAGTGTAACACCAGCAGGTTTTTCTCCTAAATATCTTTTACTAGCGTTGTTATTCTCTGCTCGGAGTATTCAGCCTAAAAAAAAAAAAAAAAAACAACCAAAAACAAACCCCAGCCCTCACTTCTCAGTCCTGCCACAATGACACAGATTCCCTGGTTCGCTCTGCAAAGCGCTGCCAGTTTTTCGCATGCTCTGTGATCGTGACTCACAGCTGTAGTTTTCAGGAACGAGCTGCACGGTTCGGTATGGAGCTGGTTCACCGGCACCCCCGAGCCTGCCGGGGGCATTCAGCCACCCTCACACGAGGCAGCCGAAGAAGAACAACGAAATCAGAGTCATTTTGTTCAAAGACACCGGCGCGGTCTCACTCCACCTTGGTGAGAAAGACTCGGCCTTTCCTCAAGGTACGGATTCTCCAGGCACATCGATCCCCACGGGTATTAACTCGTCATTAAAAACTGTTTATCCAGTGTTTATTTGGACTCAAAAATAAAACCTTACGCTTAAAGGACTACAACTCGATTTAAACTTCTATTTGGTGGGAACAGATTTAAATATTAAGTAATGGCACTGTAGATTGCAATCAGATCCTTTCCCCTTCTTCCACCCCCCCTCCCCATTTAATGTATGCTTCTTATTAGAGAAGGGATCTAGGTTGGTTCATTGATTTTAATGCAAGAGCAGCAAAATTAGCATCTTTAAATACTCAGTCACAACAACAATCAGCTTTTCCAGCACCACATGCTGTGCATATTATAATACAGGCAATTCCTTGGGTTTTCTGCATTATAAAAACTTAAGAGAAGGGAGGATCTCTGTGCACACAGAGCATCCAAACCAGCTTCAGCACCTCCCCACGCGGTGCCACGCTGTGGGTTCACGTTCAAACCAACATAAATGATTTAATACAGCCTGGGCACGATCAGAGAGGGAATTGGTGTAAGTGGATACGAAGGACAAGGCACCAAAAGATCTGAACAACTAAGGAATTCCCTTATTTACTAATCAATACCCTAGTTCTTCTAAAGAGAACTTGAAAATTATATTAATTCTAAGGTCCAACGCTTCGGGTTTAAGGAGGTGTTTTTAGAGGGTACAACTTCCAGCCACAACACGAGGGATTTGTTTGACCTGAATTCTCCCCCAAGTTTTATGGATCTATTTTTGTCTAGAAACTACTGGGCAGGAAGTCTGCTAATGACTATGTCTGGGCTTTGTATTACCAAAAAAAAAAAAAAATCACGGAGGTTCCTCTGCGCAGGATAGCCATTAAATACCAGTTTCGATTATGGTTCAAAACGCAGCATTTGGGTAACAAGTTGAATTGGCAAAATAAGACAGCATTTACGCACACTGCTCTGCAACGGCCCCGAGCTGTGCTTTTCAGGCGTTTTATGGCGATAACTCCCTGAACGAGAGCAGATTAAGAGATTTCCACGACTACGGTCGAGACGTCGTAGTGGGATACTCCCTGCTACTCCTTCACCTGACTGATGTCATCAAGGTGTTTTTATGATTTCATTTAGCCTTTTGGTCCCATGAAAGATGGCACGACTTTGCAAGATTTAGGAACTGATGTAATAAATAGCTCTCCTTTCCTCCTCCCCCCCCCCAAAAAAAATCAGTGGTGCTCATGGCTTGCACAGTGTTAGTTCTGGAGCTGACTCTGGTAAAATATAGTAAATCAAATGAGTAAATTATGAGCAGACACACCAACACCAGGAAAAAGGAGACTGGAAGAAAAGCGAAGACCAGAAATGCTTAACGCTGGTCACCGGAGCCTTGGCAATACGTGTTTTGGAGGGGGAAAAAAAAAAAAAAAAAAAAAAAATTGGATAAAACCTTAAATTGCTATTTATAAACCGCTTCATTTGACAACGCAGCGGGGCAGGTGAGCACCATGACGGACAGCTGACCAGGAGAGCTTTGCTTTAGCTACGCCACTAGAGCACTGCCAGAGCTACAAGATAGCTGCAGAAATTTCACTGCCATTCACAATTTTTCTTCTGAGGGTTGCACAAATGATCGAAATAACAGGAGGTCTCAAGGGAGGAATTTCTGCATGCTGGCTTCTGCTTCTCCTTGTGTTCAAGACCGACAACACTGTGCAGCTGTTGTAAATGCCCGGTTAAAAGGAAATGAAACTTCTTTGTCCTGTAGTAAACTAGGTAGGTTTACCTACTTCAGAGTGTGGATTAAGCGCTAAGTGAAAGGCACAGCAACCGAACCCTAACCCGAGTTTCATCTCGGAGCTCCTCTACAGCTCTCCTTGTCTTCCTGGACAAGGCAGGAGCTGAGGTGCCAAAGACCAGAAGCCAATTCCACCCTCTCAGCCCAGCCCCCATTTTCAGTACCGAAGGGGGGAAGAGGGGGTGTCTGGGCAATATTAGGGACTCGTCCTCCATCTTACTCACAACTCCTACCTGTCAGTGAAGTTCATGGGTTCCAGGTGGGATCCTGACCGGGCCGACTGGCTGAAAGTGACTGCAGCGAGGATCCTGAGGGGAGAGACAAGCCGGTTAGTACGCCGGTGACATGCCCACCACCCTCACCCGACACGTGCTTGCCGATGAGACGCTCACCCTTAGACATTGGTACCCACGTGAAAGATGAGAAGACTGCATCCTATTAGTTTAAGGAAAGGATCAGCGAATCAGGCTAGCGTTCAAATGCTTTCAGATTAAAACCAAAAGCACGCGCAAAAATATTTTGACCACTTTTCTTACTCTCTATTTCTTTCGTCTTTGCTTCTTACATTAATGTTCTAGCAGGAAACCAACTGCTTCTTGTTATCTCTGCTTTGACCCAAACACCCACTGGAACCAATATTCCCATTTCTAATTGACAGTTTCCCTCAAAGAGGAGGGAATTTATCCCAACGGCCGGTACCACAGGAGCTTGCTCCGGGCAAGTCAAAGCAGTTGCTGTGCCACCTCCCCATTTTACTTTTTGGACAAAAGCAGTACATCCAGGAGAGCACCATTGAAGACACATCTTCATAAAAACCCCTTCGTCCACTCTTTCCCAAATTGACTGTGACACTAGCTAAAATGGCATGGTGCTTTAAACACCCCCCCCCCCCCCAAAATAATCATAGAATACCAGGTCAGAAGGGACCTCAAGGATCACCTGGTCCAACCTTTCGAGGCAAGAGCACAGCCTAGACAAGATGGCCCAGCAGACCCAAGTCTTGTTTCATAAAGGTTTTCAGCTGCTTTCAGCTTCTAATTTGTCCAACGAGCCAGCAGCCCCCTGGGCGAGCACTTTAGTAGCCAGTAAGATGCAGTGAACAAGGCAGTATTTGTCCAGTTACCTACATGGAGGCAGCATTCCTGAAGTAGCAGGACCACTGAGAGATGCAAACAAAGTCATCTTTGGAAGTGACACCACAGTCACACACATGCTCGCGCACGGGGACTCAGTTCAGCAATTTAGTGACAAGTTGGTGTTTTCACTTCAGGGACAGCACAGCAAATTTTAATGCCAAGCTGGATGCACTGGCTAAGCCCAGTGGGGGGTTTTGGTGGGGTACCACCACCGCCCACACCCCGTGACACGGATGAAGTCGTTGTCTCTCTGGTCCTGGTCGTACTCGGGACCACATCACCGCTCCCTGCAGAAGCTTCCATGAAGTTACACGTAAAGCAGAGAAAGGAGGGGGAAAGGACTTCTCTAAGAAGTTTTTGTCCTGTATGACAGCATATAAAAATAATTCTAAAGGAACATGCTCATGTGTTTATCTGCTTCTTACTCCGGAAAAAGTTCTTCTGGCCCACACTCGCTTACGCTTTACAAAAATCCTTTTATGAGCCTGCACATACAGCGCATGATATCCAAACCTTCCCTCCCTGTGAAAACACTGAGGGAAGAAACCCACAGCCAGCATACACTGGTCAGTTAGAAAAATCAACTACTTTTGCCATACTGAATCGGCAGCTACCTGTGCCGGCAGCACAAGCCAAGTCAAACGCCCCTAATCACAGCCTGCTTTCACCCCGCACAACGCGAATAATCCGTCGACAGCCACAACTTCAAGCAGCGGGGTCTCGCACGGCGCTGCGCGCTGACACGCCGCCGGTGTCAGCTCTCGGGGCAGACGGCAGCAGCGCTGGGCTGTAGGTGGAGCACAGTAATTGATGCACGCTGGCTGCCAAGACAACTCCTTGGAAGCTCGGCCTCTTATTTCTGCTAAGCCACCAAGAACTGAGTCATTTCCCTCCTCAAGAAGTTGCAGAGCTATTCTCTTTTGTCCAGAAGGCAGGGCAACAGCTCGCCGGCTTCTAGCCCTCCTCTCTGGATAAGGGCCCTAAGGGGTCACCCCTCCAACACCCACCCGAGGATCGAACTGTCCCCCCTTGACCAAACTCCAGCAAGCTCAGAAGTCACCTTGTCCCAAAAGCTGGCAGATCGCATCCAATACATCTGCGCCATTTTACTATTTTAAGCACCCCAAAAGGTTCCAACAGGTTAAACAAATTGCTACAAAAAGTGCAGATATAGAAACTTCATGAATGGATACACAACCATATTCTGGTCCCCGATTAGCTATCTAGAGGGCAGGTCTTGCTAATTATAGCTCATCCTATTAGTCCAGTGCTTTTCTAATTAGAAGCCCCTTGAAAACCAGTGCAATAGCTACTTCAGGGCCTTCAGCAGGGCTATAAAACCCGACAGATACGGCAGCGCTTCCACGCTGCTCCTCGTGCATCTGGCCTGGACACGAACAAACGCCTCTTCGTGGCTGAAGACGACAAAAAGCAACGCACGCAGCGCACACCACGTGCCGGGCGGTGACAAGCGCTATGGCACAGCCACGGGAATTGGGAGTTACGACACCAGCGCAGCGAGGAGGAAGCCACAAGTTGTAATACTCCAGGGGCGGGGGGGATAAAAAAAATAAAAATAAAATAAAATAAAGAAATTATTCTGCCTGGTAGAGATAATTGCTGAACGGGACTGGTAAAGATCCTCCAGGCATTGGCTCTGCACTGGCTCGGTCCGAAGCCGGCGCAGCTCTGCCGGGAGGATGGCACACAAGGCACCCCCAGCACAGAAGGAGCCCGCATTTTGCAAAAAGTTTTCCCCGACAGAGAGGTTACGCGAATGAGCTCGGCGGCAACCTTGCATCAGAGTGCTCCCCATGTTTTGGAGGAGTTCAGCGAGACCGTGCCTTCTGACGTGCCCTGGACGTGGGAAGCCGAAGCTACGGAATCGTACTCCCGAGGCTCTGGCCAGCCTCCATCTTTAATGAACTGTAGCATTAAGCTCCCATAGTGCTCGTGTCATGGGACTAAAATAGTTTTCATCTTGCAAGGACACCAGAAGAGCAGTTTAACCGCTTCAGTGCCACAGGATGCTGGTGGCGTGGGACCAGGGCCACCTCTCGCGCTGACCCACATTCAGTTTCCACTGAAACCCAACAGACGGCTGCCCACGAGCTGCCCGGGGAGGCGGCAGGCACCACGGCCCCAGGTCCCGCTCCGGCTCCCACGCTCCGTCCCTCCGTGGCTGGCTCCGTCCCTGGCTTAGCCTTCTCCTGCATCTCCAAGATGGGAAGTTTGCTTTCGCAGCGCGCGCGCCGCTAAGGAAAAAAGGCTAAATTGCCTACAAAAATGTTTTGAAGATTCGCTTCTAAAGCATCTATTCAGGGAACCTCCTAGGCAGCAGGCAATCAAACAGTTAATGCTCGGAAGCGAAACCCCGTCCAAGCAGCAACAGCTCTGAGTTTTGACAGCGCTTCCAACAGAAAAAGTCACTGCAGAAGAGGAGGGCACGGCTGGACACCCGAGCCACCGCACGGTGTGCTTTGGTGCAACGCTGCTGTCGTCCGGGGGCACCGGCTCTGCCAGCACCCGGGGACGCCGCGCACTGCCCGTCCCGTAGGTCCTGCATCAGCTCCTCCAGCATTCAAAAGGACCAAGGCTTCAGCACCCTGTCACTCTGAAGTTCTTTCAAAGGTCTGATGTTTCATTTAAAAAGAATTGCGGCTCTCATTCCGATACAGCAACTTTTTAAAACCGTAGCAAATGAAATGTTCAAGAAATTAAGCAGGCACTGGACTGAGCGGTATCGCTCGCTAACTCACCAGAACAGGGACCACGTTATTTGCACAGAGCCTGCTTAGTCACTCATTAATGTTTTTTCCTCTCTATGAAATGACGATGGAAGTTGTAGATGAGAATACTAGGGACCACATTTTTATCAACATCCCTGTACCCCATCGACACCATCTAGAAGAGTTACGATCCAGTAAAATTCAAGGGAGATTTAGCCCGGAAAACATTATGTTCTCAGAACTAGGCTACGGGTTCTCTAAGAAGATTAAGGCATGGAAACTATGACACAGGTACCACAGTTCAGCATTTCTGCTGTGCATACCTCCTCAAACTACTGAGATAAGGCAACTCCGGCACTTTTTGGAAGGCCGAGTGAACTGGTCAGCAGAGAAAAGGAGTCGCATCGCAATTCAAATACTGACAGGCACGGGGCTGGCTGCTGCCTCATGTGTTCAGGCTTTACTTCCACGAACGTTTTTGAATACAAGGAGTAAAGTCTTCAAACTATTGATCTCCAGGGAGAACTCGAAGCTGTACAAAAGTATCAAATTGGGTTTTTTAAGCACCAAAATATCAGCTGCAAGAATTTTTATATGCTCCAAGACCAGAGATCTCTCCCTGCACGCAACTCAACAGAATTCTAGGAAGAGCCATCGAATAGCCACGGTGCACGTTTCAGTGCAGCGTAAGCAACCATCGTGGAGAGGAAAAGCACTTGTCGGGCTTGTTACGAATGTGCCGATCCATTCCGTACCTGGCATACGTTGGCATTTCTCCAAATATTCAAGCACTGCTTTTTAACTTCCACGTGCCCAAAGATTCAGGGGAGAGCTCCTGAACACCCTGCACACCCACTCCTCAGTTTTAGCCTCTCCACGGTGAGGTGCCACCTTGTAGGAAGGGAAAAAGCTCCTTTCAGATGCTCATTAACACCACGGTTATTGTGCACAAGTCAGATTGCAAATAAAACCTGTTACAAATTAAGAGTCTCTCCCGCACACTCCTGAATTCCTGCGCCAGAGAGAAAACGGACGCCCCCTCTCCCGGGCCATCAATACCATTTATAATTACACCCTTCGGATCAATGCCGGGCTGGGAGGCCAGGGGCTGCAGTAACCCTTTAGCTAAGCCGGTCGGTAGACGGGGATCACACGCTGCGCCAGCCGGCGAGGGCATGGTTTGAGTCGGCAGCAGAAAGTCAGATACAGAAAAACTACTTACTGGTGACAGCTGTTCTGTAAGCACGTCACCCCAGCACATCCTTCTTTTGGAGAACACTTATTTTCCAGCATTTGTTCTCTACTGGAGACCAAGTGGATACCAAGGGCTGCCAAATCACGTGGAAGTGCACGCAGGAGAAACCCTGCCTTTGCTTCTGGATCTGGGAGAGTATCATCTACTAATTACGCCAGCGGCACCGCTCTCCGTACAGATCTTGACACCAATTTAGCAGAACTAGAGTTCAGCTTTGCTCTGCCCTCTCGAATCCCGCCACTCACGTACACCAACGTGCAAGAAAACAGGAAATCTCGGAGTAAGTTTTCTGCAGAAAATCCAGGCTGAGCCTTTTGAAAAACGCTGGTATAATCTCATCTCTTGCAATCAAAACTTACTGTTTTGAGACCAAAGTGCAAGTGCATTTTGACTTCTCTCGTTCCTTAGTCTGGAATAGCTCAGTGGTAATTACATTACCCAGCTCCTTCCTCCCTCCCCAAACAAGCCCCACGATCTGCCCGTGCTTTTACAGAGATTGCCCAGAATTCAGTCAAGTGTGGGTGCCGGGAAGATGCAAAGATAAAGAGGTTCCAATAATGCTGTTCAGAAAGAAAAACCAACACTAAATGCAATTTTTTTTTCACCCCTTCCAGGAAGCCTTGCTATTCAAGACCTTGCAAATCTGGCTTTCTGTAACCAGAGCCTGGAGTACCCAATTACTGCCGTCCTGGTCAGCAGTTCACAGCGCTGAAGCGCCCGCAGCAAATGCAACAGAGTTTACAGATGCTACGTGGAAAACGCCAACACTGGCGAGCCCTGCGGAGTCCCAAGTCAGCACAAAATGGAGTGCATTTCTCTGCAGGTTGATTCAGAAGATCAGGCAGGCTCAAAATACCCAGATCACGATTTGGTTGGCTACTCATGAATAGAAACACCCATGATTGTCTAGGGTTGCACCACTACGGGCTCTAGCAGACACAAGCACGCCGCTTGCTTTTCACTCATAACACAGTTTGTGTCTTCAGATGGGGGGGGCGGGGGCAGGTTCCCCAGCAAATCTCTGAAAAAAACCAGTTATTCCTTAAAAAGTCCACGGGAAACTGCTCCAAGACACTTCAGTTTCACAAAAGCAAGAGCAATGTGTTACAAAATGAGCTACCAAAGCTGGTTGTTTCGAGATAAAGTTAGAGCAGCAACCCTTTGGGTAGGCCGGTTTTGTTCTGCTTTGGTTTTTAGAGCTGCATTCCCTTATACAGAAGCATCTAAGCCACATCATGCTCTCACTCCAAGCAACAGAGAGGTACGATAAGGAATTAGGAAAGTCCATGAGTGAAACAGAAAGAAAATATTATTTGTCATTAATTTTAGAATTAAACTGTGAAACTGGAGTTAAGTCAGAGAAAGGATGAAACCACTGATTAAGAGGTTGCATCGGAGCCAGGTCCAAACAGTTTTATACATCTGTTTCGCATCTATCCAAGTTAATCTTTGTAATTACTCTATGGGTAGACCTGACTCATTAAATCAAAATCTTTGCAAGAGGCTGACTTGCAGGAACAACAAAATGCACCCTGCATGTCAGAGACAGCAGCCAAGCAGCAGACACGAACAAAGCAGCGCCCGCTTCGAGAAGAGGAACTGTAGTATCTACTGTTAAGCAAAAGGAGAGAACACCAAGAAGAGCTAAAAATAGACGGAAGGGTTTTGGTTTGGGGGTTCTTTGTTTCATGCGTAGCGCAGTTTGAGCTATTTTTTCAGATACTCTGTATTTACGGGCAGTTATGCTGATCCTCACCCAGCGCCAAGGCCTACTGGATTCATGGAAGGGCTCCCATCACTCACACCTTGGTCGTCCAGAGCAATCCAGCGCAACGCCGCCGGCTCTGCGCCTGACGCTGCGGGACAGAGACGCTCCACGCTTCCTTCACGAGGACCGAGCCGGTCCAGCTCTCCTCCATCCACACCGAGGAGCTGCCATCAACTGGTTTCAATCAAAGCACAATCTAATCGCCTAATGGTGCCGGTCGCTGTGGATTGTTGTATAAACGTGGTTTTTTAAGAACTGGAATTACTATCTTCTGTTTTCAGATGTAGAATGTATTTTTGACAGAGGAAGGGGGTGTCTCTTTTCTATGCAAAGAGGCAGCACTATGAAATGCATTTGCAGAACTGTTTGGCGGAATATTAAGCAGGGGAAGAAGAGGGATGTGTGCACGAATTTATCACCTCTTTCACCCCGTGCCCAACAACCCCAAGGAAGAAGACTGGAAAGCTCTGGATCGCTCATTAGGAGAGATGGAGACTAAAATGAGCGGCAACGTTCAACTAAAAAAAAAAAAAAAAAAAAAGCAGGTGGCAAATTGTTATTTCTAGCTCTGGTGGAAAAATCTGTTCTACTTTCATCGTCAAGGAAGATGTGGGGTTTGTATGCGTTGCGTTTGCTCTGGAATGCCACGTTCGGGGCTTGCCTTCAGCTGCTTCGCCAGTGCTCGCTGCTGCGACGAGGCTTTGCGGTGCTCTGCGGGGGCAGTTTGCGCTCACCGGGTGCCAGAGACTTTAAATGGGCAACCTGGCATCAACTAAAACATGATGACTTGACTCCTCCTGAGTAATTTGGTTTGTGCCTACCTGGCTTCAGCATCAGCTACTGGAAACACAGCAGTAACCTTTTTTTGTAAAAAAATTTTTTTGGGGAGCTCAAGATACCATCCTCCACTAATGACACGTTCTTAATCTCAGTTGTAGGAGTACGTTAATAACCCATAAGCTAATAATTTTGTAGCAGCAATTCTAGTTTCCCCAACTATATTATTTAAAAACCTTACTGAGGGTGTGTGTAGAGAATGACACCGTTCAGAAATCCAAATAAGGGAATGAAATGGCAACTTGGCAGGGACCCAGCGGCCACACCTATTTACAGGGGAAGCCGAGCACAGCCACCATCATTAATTAATTCAAAAGCCTCGGCAGACAAAACTGGATCTGGATGCCCACTGCATCCCCCACCTGAGATCAAAGGGGAGCACTGCGCGCCGAGCATCACCAGCCACGCTTGCACACAGCCACGCCTGCACGAAAACACGAAGGCCGTGGGGCTGACGTTTGGCCCCTGGTCCTGCTGTTGGAAGGGAAAAGGAAATAAAAGTTGTCATTGTGACCCGCAGGATCGAGGGGGATTTTTAACCTTGAGCAAGCCTAACCGCTGGTCACAAACCTGTAAGGGTCCCTCGGCCCAGAACGCGCAGAAAGCAGACGGGTACTGAGGATGAGCAAGATGAAATTTAGGCGCTCTCTTACTTCAGTGGCTTTCTGTACAACAACATCCAACTTCCACACAAACACGAGGGTGTTTTGGGTAGAAAACAACCAGAGGTGTTACAATTACACCAAGCAGCATTTTGCAAAGGAGATCTCCTTATCAAGTTTGCGTATCTGAATGGCCTGAGGGATCAATAACATGCGCAATATTAAAATGAGCCTTATTTAATTACTTCTATAGTCTTCTTCACCATAATTCTCAGGCACCTCACAGAAATAAGTTACCCATCAGGTCTTAACCGACACGATTCACGTGCTTTTGCTCCCCAAGCCACTTGTATCGCTTACAAGTCCTTGCTAAACCATCAGCTTCAGGTTTAAAAACAGGTTTTGGTCCAGCAAAAGGAGTTAATACATCCCCCTCTGGAAACCTTTGCGAAAGGAAGGAGAAAAAGCAGAAGCTGAAATACTTTCAACACAGCCTAATGGAACAAAGGCTGCAGGTAGCAGCGTGGAGGTGCACTCTGCCTCCCAGATCCCAGCTTTCCCGCAGTGCCGAGAAGCGCGCGATCACCACCGCAAAGCTCACAGTATTTATGTAAAAGAGTCAAGCAAAAAGTTCGCTTTCTTCAGAACGCTGGAGAATTTCAGAGCTTTTCCAGCCACAGAACCCCTTCCACACGTGCTGTATGCCAGGCCACCCCAAAGACACTGCGCTTTCCATCCCAAACGCTCTGCCACTGATCAACGTTGCTGCTTCTTTCTTGACTACTCATAAGCTTTCCCGCAAACAGGATTTGCAAAATATATCCAGACCTATTGATAGAGCAATCCAGAAGTTTCTCTCTGTGATGATCCTCCCGTTTGATCCTGCCGTCGTAGCCCACGGAGCAGCAGCCCTTCACGAATTGCGACATTAATTTAATGTTAGCCTTAACTGTACGTGCTACCTACTACTTGGAGCGTAACTTTAATGAAAATAAGAATTATTACGCATAGCCAACCCGGATTAGTCTCGAGCTGAGCTTCCGAAAGCTACACACGGATTACTTTTCAAGTTTTGCAGGGAATGTCATCTCCTCAGCAGGATTCTTCCTCTCAGAGAAAGCTACACCATGAGCCAGTCTTCTCGCAGTATCATCGGCTCTCCGGAATAGGTACAGAAAAGCTGTTACAAACGTCGCCTTCCTTCCCCCTTCCCCCTGCCCCCGACTACAAAATTGAACTTTAATTTAAAAAAAAAAAAAAAAAAAAAAAAGCTTAAAAGACATCAATTCTTATCACATTTATAGAGTTAATCTAGGCATTAAAGGCACAGCTCTCCCTAGTGCATGCATGGCCCAGAAAGGAGGGACACTGCCCAGAGAGCATCCTCGGCCCTTCACCAGCACAGCCCAACACAGAGGGAGCGGAGCTCCCCGGGATGCCCCGCACGGGCAGCGCACAGAGGCAGGCAGCGATGCTGCGAGGCAAGGGTTCTTCCCCTACTGAAACAACCAGGCACTTGCTTTCAAAGACGACGTCTCACAAGCCTTAAAAACAAACAAGCCAGCCAGCAGAAAGCAAATTCCGAAGTCCGTGCTCAACAGCATCCTACAGAGCGTAACACGGGCGCTGGGCCTGCAATTGGCACGTACGTAATTTCACTATTTTACAGTGAAAAGCAGAAAATTTGGTATTGTGTATGAACCTCAATAGGTGGTTCAGCGTGTTTGTACGTACCGCAACGCATGGGACACACGCACAACCATAGTACCCAATTCTGTTGGAGACAGGATTTTCTAAGATCCTATTAAATACGAATGCCTTCGGTTTACTTCCTCTAATTCTCGCAAGCATTTCAAAGCTCGTGATCACGTGGCTACTTGAACATACTGGGCATAGCTAACAGGCCATGGCAAGGAAGTTCCTCCTACTTACACCAATAGATAAATCAGCATTAGCATGAAATTTAATGATTCATTTTTCTGGCTCATTTTAGGATCTGGGAAGTCTTCAGTATTTGTAGCATAAATCAGACTAAGAGAAAAGCCACTACCGACCACCTTCGGCAACACTTCCCCTACAGAACAGTCCCAAAAGCGACTTTGCCGCTGCGACGAGGCTCGCCCCGTTTCAATGGCATCCCATACCGGCGCTGGGCTCCGTTTGGTCCAGCCACGCTCTGGGCATTCACAAAACTGTTTTAAGAAAAACCTGCTGCTAACGACTGCGCCAGCCGTGGGGTAATTGCTGGTGCGGGAGATGCAGTTTCAGCAGCCAGCACTGACAAGAGTCTCTCCATCTAGATCGAGTTAGGAAACAAGAAGCGAGTTAAACCAGCACCACTTAACTAGAAGCGTTGTACTGAATTAAAGAAAAGCTTTCTTGAATGCTAATTCCTACAGTCTTCCAGGTCATAAAATTGGGTATTTGTACCCCAAAGTGAATGAGATGGGTCATGTCAAAAATCAATTTCAGGACTAACTGAAAACACAATCAAGACTTCATTTTTTTCTCCCATTGAAAAGCTACAAAATAAGCCTAAAGGCTTCAGCAATCTCACACGTTAATGCAAAGACCCCACCATAAACTCCTACCTATTTTGGATACTGAACAGAGAAGGGGGGGAATACACTGCCTTGAGATCAGCTCACTCTTACTTCCACAGCTATCAGTGTTCATCTGGTCTCCCCTCAAATAGGATTGAAAAAAAAATTACCACCCTTTTGAGGTGCCACCTAACATTCTTAGTGGTTGTTACCCACTTTTGTCAGAACTTCGAGTAACAACATTTACTGCTACAGAATTCGTCATTACGATAAAAAGAGTTCGCGAACTCCGCCCGGCAGGTGAGGCAGAATATCCATTTCCATACCCTCTGCTGGAGCTACCCACATTACTTACACAGTTAAGCAGCAATGAGTTATTTTCACTTGCTGGGGTGTAAAAACAAGAAAATACCATACAGCCTCACTTGTTACCAGGGGTTTCGGAAACTTCTTTGGGAATCTGACTTTTTAGATACCCATTTATATTCAGCTGAAGATACTGGAAGTGGGGGCAGAGGGGGAGGAATGGTGTTTACTTCATGTCAGGGCTTATCTCCTGCCTTGTGGGAGTGCTCTTTTATCAGCTTTTTTTTTTTTTTTTTTTTGTTCCTATCCCTCCAGCTCCCATCCAGACCGCTGGAGCGAGGGCAGCCAAAAGCCCAGGCTGTTACGGATGACTGGGAGTGCGGTGGACTGCTGCCCGCCTCTCCATCCACACGGCTTGGGCTACCGGGTCCAGCAAGATTTGGGCATGACTTGTAATTTAGTTTGATTCGTGTTTATACAGGAATAAGCCCAAGACAGAAGGTGACGCACAAGACACCAAAACCAGAAGACGAAGCGCTCACACACTGACCCCTTTCATGCCACAGCAGAGTTTACTACAGGGCACTGCAAATTAGCAGGGAAACTGCATTCAAGTTGTTAGTCACCTTGTAATTGTTAAAGGAACTGGAGACCAACTCTTCTTCCAAACACGGCAGGAGTAAAGGCTTTCCGGCAGAGCTTTACCTTAATGCCGGATCACCCGGAACGCCAAACCTGCCAATGGCTCCGAGGAGGCAAGTCATGGCCCAACTGCCTCACCTGGAGGGTCACCCAAAACCAGCCACGAAAACTCCTTTCTTCTTGCAAAATACCGATGGTTTTGGTGTTCTTTCGGGAGAGAAAAAGGGGGGAGGGAGGGGGAAGAGAAGGAAAGGAAACAAAGAAGTAGGAGAATGAATAGAGGCTGAAGTGCTTAACTCAGAGTAAAAAAAAAAAAAACCAAAAAAACCCAACACAACAACAACCAACCCCCAAACCCCAGAATTTAATAAGAATGAATACAAACAGAACAGATTGAGATAAACTCAGAGACGCTTGTGTTAAATAGCTCTTTGACACTCGAACGAGACTTGAACTCCTGGAGCTCTGTAAGACTCCAGTCATTTCCATGATACAGACCATTCGCCGCATTCTGCTCAATGCGAGCAGCACCTGACCGAGCCGCAGAAGACTCCTGAACAGGGAAGGATCCCCATCAGGTCTGGGTCAGCAAATCAGTTGGGTTTGTGCACAAAGCAGAAGTCGGAGGGAGGACCCAAGGAGTCCAGTTGATGCCCAAGGGCTCTCCAGGAAAGACAACAGTGGGAGGAGAAACAGCTTCCCGAAATGCAGCCTTCTTAAAAATAAAAGACAAAATAAACACGCCTGATCATAAGCTTCCGCACGCCTTGGCTCAAGGCGCACAGACTCGACCCTGCTGCCGGGACAGACCCGCCAGTTATAAGGGATACACAGAAAGCAATTCTGCAGAGCTCGAAAACTCACCCAACTCGCGCACGTCACCTGCAAAGACACAAAGTCCCGAACTAACGAACACCAGAGTCGGGGGCGAGCTCCCCCCTTCCCCGGCCCAGGGGTTTGCCAAGTCCCCGTTAGCCACGTGACGCTCCTTCCCCGTGTTTGTCTGGCCTTCGGCGTCTGCGGCTGGCTGTTAAATTTTACACTCCTAGATCCTTCAAATGTTTGCATTTCCTAGTACAACAAACCGGCATCGCAGACTGGGAGGTAAGCCAGACGACTCTTTTTTCCCCCCCTTCTTCTCATCCTCAATCCTACCAGCAATTCTCGTTTGAAAAACGAGAAAAAATCATTTCAGAGGAAAAAAGCTAACGAAGGTGAAGATTAAGACAGAAGTAACCGTTGTTGTAAGCCACATTTTGCACGCTGCCTTTGTGACACACGCTTATACCCATTTTGCAGATGGGACAGCCAAGGTACTGAGAGGTTTCGGTGACTTATCCAAGGCAATATAAAACTTCCCTCCAGGAGGACAGGAAAGCACAGGTAAAGGGGAGAACAGGTTACCACAGCACACAGGACATCAGCTGGTCCCACGCAGTGCGATTTTCAAGATCAATGACAGGGACAAGCACCTGGCATCTGCCTACCACAGCTCCGAGCTGCACCGGATCCCACAGCTCCGGCCAGACACCGACCAGCGCTGTCCTGCGCTCAAGCTGCAATGCTGAACTGCGTCGTACTGATAATAAAGGCAATGAGGAGAGAAAAGGGCATTGCTACAGCTGCACGTAGCGAAGGTTTTCCACTTTCTGCCTTATTTCAGTACGTAGAAACAGCAACACATCCAAACTTTTTCTTAAGAGTCAACACATCAAAAGCGGGCAAAACTTTGCTAAACCTTGGGTTTCTCCCATACAGCCCAAATGGCCTAATCAGGTTTTTTTTTTTTCCTCTCCTCCAAATGCCCTCGTGGCTCAAAGAGAGTGATTTGTGCTCATGAAGCAAGAGTCACGACGCTGCCTTCCAGCCTGGCTCGGGCTAGAAAGAGAGGAGCATAGCGGACAACAGGTTAAAAAGCCCCAGCGCAACCAAGAGGCGCTCTGTAATTCAGAGGTAGGAAAGCTGCCCGGGAGAATTCCTCCCTGCCCCGTGGTAGCCACCGCCTCCCGAGGTGATGCCGAACAGGTCACACCGATGCTCGCAGGTAAACACCCGCTGTTTACTGGTGCCCTGCTGCAGAGTCCCAGGATCTGACACACCGAGAAGTCAAATACCAAAGAATGCAATTAAAGGCAATGAAAGCTAGAAACACCGGTGCCTCCAGCAGTCGGGGAAGGACGAGGAGAAGTGCTGAACAGCAAGAAGCCAGCATAGGAAACTGCGTATTAATAAACCTTAACCTTTGCTCTGTCCCCGTCCTGTAATGCTTACTTCGGGCAATTCACTCTCCTTTTCCCCACCTGAAAATGAACATATGATTCATCTGACAGTGAGGTTCACTGATGGACACAGGGCATTCAGACTGAGCGGTGCCAAGCAGGTAGAAAATATCACAAGTGAATAATCTCAGCAATTCCAGGGGTGCGTAAAAATAAGGGGAACCAGGGTTAAACCCTTCCCCTTAAGGGAAAGGCAGAAAAAAAATTTAAAACCAAATAAGAATGTCTATATATAAAGTGCCAAACTCTAGCTTGTAAGTTTTAAGGGCACAAATCTAAACCGAGCAGCATGGGTAGCACAGGGAGAGCCTGATGAAGCTCTCAGGAGCAGACTTTCAAGAAGAACCCAACTGAAAGGCTGCCCTGGAGTTTCCTAGTCCATCAGCGGCGCCTTCTTAACGTTTATTTTGTCTAATGCCAGGAGAAGAGGGAAGAGTACTCGCGTACCATTTTTTTTTTTCCTCCAATCACCAAAATACTCTAACGACATTGCACTTCACACACTGGTCTACAGCCCATGTGCTGCGATACCTCCAACACGAATAGCATTACACAAAAGCAAACGTTACTTCCCCAAGCCTAAAAATAAATCAACCATATTTTCAGATACCACAGGCTCCAGGAACATTTGGAGGGGAAAAAAAAAAAACCCACCATGCAATTGCATGTTACTTAGATTATTATTGAAAAAGATACAAACTGGAAGTCGTAAGTGCCTGAACAGGGCTGTGATGTTGGGTGTTCTAAGAGAAGGAATAAAAAAAAAAACCCTCCACACCACAGTTCATTTTGCCTTTTGTAATGAGAGCTCAGTGTGTGTGTTTTCATTCAAAAGGGGAACGCACACACTGCACGTTGGCTTCCCAGCTTTTTTGTTGTGACCTATTTGAGCAGCACCTATAGGCAGGATAAATGCCTGTACCTGCACGGGGACATACCACACGTGGGAACTCGTACAGAGCACACAACTTTGTACCCCACAAGACACATAAAAGGGAAACACGGATCAAAAGAGTAAGTTCTGATGCCTGAATATTTGAATTTTTAAACGTGCAAGTACACTTAATACCTACTATCAGCAAGTAACATCGCAATATTGCGTGTAGAAGTTTGTGGTTCAAAACACGCTCAAGGAAAACATTCTAAATTTAGCCAGCAAACCGGCATTTTCCACTCAGGAGTTACAGGTAAAGCGAGTGCTCCGTCAAAGCAGAAACCCGGGGCTTTGCTGACCGCTACAGCGCCTCGTCAGCCCTGTCCCAGGGCATTCCCTGTACCAGACACCGCGCCTGTGGGTTGCCTGAGGACTGGCCAGGGACCTTACAACATGGACACCACTTCAAGAGGTACCGCTGAAAACCCCAAGACGATCGCAGATGTGGCCTCATCACATCTGAATGAATTTTAGGCTTAGTTTTTTAAATACTTCCAGCACTATCCAAGCAATGTCAGAAGTTGACTTCCTTTGCCCCAAGCATCGCTGCTGCTTCTTCCCCCCCCGAAGTAGCACAGGAGTGATTCAGTAAGAAAGCGAGAATGCTTATAGCTCACATGGACGGGGAGGGCTAACAAGCACGCCCAGAAATAGAAGTGTAAGACCATAAGACAGTAAGCCCGGGGTTCCTTCCACAGTTATAGTTCCTCTGACAGCAAAGGGATAATTCCAGTTCAAACCTGAGGCCGGGCAGAGAGGTCCCTAAAAGGGCCAAACGTCGTACCTGTGTACACGTGCCGGCCGAAAAAGCCGTCCACATCCCTCCCCTCGCCTTGCACGAGCCTCACAAGCATCACACCAGCACCGTCTGAACTTGAACCAATGATTTTAAACAGCTCCACGTATGACTACCGGCCTGTAATTACTACAAAAAAGTCGTAACGCAGCTATATTAAGTTACAGTATTAGCATACTGACACTGCATCATATGCCAACAGCGTTGCATCATCACCCACTGATGTAACCTCATGACTATGTAACGCTGTTAGGGATGGCATTAGCTACTCCTCTGCGCTTCCACCTCTGAGGAGAGAGAAATCGGTTCGGCTGCCTCCATCCCGCCCCACTGCTGGCACCGAGTGACCACAGAAATACTCTGAAACTCCCTCTCCCCCAGCGAGAGGCAGCAGGGAGGCTTTTAACCCAAGCACAGAACTTGGTCCTTTTCACGCTCACACAAAGTTCAACCAGAGCAGGCTGACGGGCAATACGTTTGCTCTTTTTGCACGTAAAAGCTGGGGGAGCATCAGCCTGTTGCTTACCCCCAGACAAGGCATAAAGGGGGGAGCTTTTACAGCCTCAGCTCGTGCCAAGCTGCGCATCCCTCCCTGTTTTCAGAATCAGATAGTTAGGGGGGGGGTAGGAAAAAAATGAACCGAACAGTTCCCAGCCCCGAAACCAGCATATTTTATGATCCTACCCGAGATAGTTCACCACAGAGCCTTGCTGCCTCCAGGATATCACACCCCTTTTTTTGTCCAGAGCTTGACAATCCAGACGCGCCAAAGGCTACGCCAGCAGCGAGTAATGGAGCGTGGTGTGCAGGAATACGCCGTTCCGTACGTGTCACAAATCTCAGACGGCTGTGAGGCAGCGCTGGGGGGCAACACCCCCCCCACACCCAGTGCCCAGATCCCCCCCTCCCCACACGTGTGGTCCCCACTTGCAGCGCCTGGGGTGCTATCGGCCCCCCCACGGCCCCGGTGCCAGCAGGCGTCAGTGCGGTCCCACCGCCACGCCCCAGCAGGTACCACCCCAAAATCTGGTGGGACCGACCATTCATCACCAGAGCCAGGCCCACGGAGCACGCATGCACAGCAACACAACACCCGGGAGGCCACCCCACAGTTCGCTTACACAAAACGCTTTCCACGTGCTACACGTCCCTTTATTTCTTACTTTCCGCTGCAGTCTCCTGCCTCTGGTCCCCTACCACCTCACCCTCTCCGCCAACAGCGCGTCTCACGCTCCCACTTCTTCCTCCCCGCGTCTCCTTCCACGCGAGACGCTGGTCAATAGTTTGGAAGAAAGCAGGGGTTCGTTCTCTTCTCCCGCTGATGCGCGGCAGCTTCCAGCCTCCTGGCATGTCTCTTTCTCCCAAAGGCCCCTCTTCGTTTCACTTCCTGTGTAACTGTCTCTACAAGCAGCTCCGCTACCTCTGCTTCCAGCCGCATTCACAGGCGGGCAAGCGAGGGAGAAACATGAAAGTCAAACACCTGCAAAAGAAGCTGGAAACGAGCGTTCGGGCCATGCCTGCGAATCAGCGCTCGGTGACAGGCACTGCCGTGTCCGTCAGCTTAGGAACCCCTGTCCTGGGGAAAGGGGTTTACCGCACAAAGTACAAAAAAAAAAAAAAAAAAAAAAAAAAAGGAGGAGCACGGGGCAGCCAGAAAAAAAGGACAAGTGCAAGTAAAACGTAGGACAGAGAGCGAGCGTAAAATAAATAAATAAATGAATGAAAAGTAAGCAGATGCTCTGGAGAAGTACGTGCAGCCTGACTTACGGGGCTTCCCCTGCTTTGTCGTTCAAAGGCAGCGACCGATGCCAGCTTTCAGCCACCGAGCCCCGGCTCCTCGGCGGACGGCAGCAGCGGTTCCCGGGGCCGGGGGAGCGGGAGGCGGGCGCGCTGGGGCAGCGCCGCTTCCACCGGGACCATCCCGGCCGGGGCCGAATCCCGCCCGGCCCCTCCCGCGGGCGCCGGGAACGTGCAGCAATGGAAAAGCCGGGGCACCGGGGCAGGGCGCCCGGCGAGACCTTCCCCGGCAGCCCCGGGAGCCCCGCTCCGGCCGGGACCGGGACCGGGACCGGGACGGAGGGGGGGGGGAGGCGGCGGGGGCGCAGCCCGGCGCACCTTGAGCCGCAGGAAGGGCGGGCGGCCGGCGGGGACTCTTATTGTGACACGGGCCGCAGCCTGGCCGCCGCCGGGCCAGGCCAGGGGGGGGCCCGGGGCCCCCCCCCCGGGCCCCCGGGGCCGCCCCCGCCGCCTCCGCTCGGCGGCGCAGCCGGGCGCGGTGGGCAGCGGGGGCCGGGGCGCTCCCAGCCCCGCGCCGGCCCGGGCGGCGACGGGGGGGGGCGGTGGGGGGGGGAAGGAGGAGGAGGAGGAGGAGGAAGAGGAAGCAGGCACGGCGGAAAGCTCGTAACAACTTTCCGAAACAAACGCCTCGCAGGCTGCCGCCCCAGCGCCGAACAAAAGCCGGCGGCGAGCCGGGGCGCTCGGCCCCGGGCTCGGGGGGTCGCGCCGCGCCGCCAAACTTTTGGTGTAACCGGCGAGGGTGCAGCCCGGGAGCCCCGCTCCCCCCCGCCGCGGGCAGGGGCGCGAACTCCCTCCCCGGCGGCCGCCCGCCCGGCGGCCGCGGGCGGGACTTTGCCTTTTCCCGGGTTGCCAGGGCTGCCCGCCCGGCCGGGCTCCCCCGGGGCGCCACGCGCCCCGGCCCCAACACACGCCGCGGCACCTCCCCGCCGCTCCCCGCGCATCCGGGCGCCGCCGGTCCCGCTCCCCGGCTGCCGGCTCGTCTTCCCCCGCGCCTCGCCGCCCCCTTTTCCGCGCCGCCAGGGATCCCCGGCTAATCCTCTCCGCCGCGGCTCCCCTTGCCAAATAATGCGCTTCTCACACATGGAGTCGCGGCGTCACTCGGCGGAGCATGCGCGCGGCGGCCCCCGAGGCACAGGGCGGCCCGTGCTGCGCCGCAGCGGCGGCGGGGCCGGCAGCAGAGGCGGCAGCAGCAGCAGGAGGAGCAGCAGCAGCAGCAGCAGGAGGAGCAGCAGCAGCAGGGGCAGCAGCGGCCGCACCGCGCGGGGCCCCGGCGCCGCTTCCGGGCAATGGTGGAGCAGGTCTGTGACCCGGGGCACCATTGGCCGGAGGGGTCGCGGCACTGGCGCCGCCCCCCGGGCCGGGCGGCGGGGAGCTGCCGGAGGCGCTGCGGTCCGGCCCGGCGGCAGGACCTCCGCTGCGGCGGGGCGTTCCCGGGGGCCGCTCATCTCTTCTTCCCCCCTGAGCGCCCGCAGGCGCTGATGAAGGAAGCGGGTACCGGCGCGCTGCGCCCGCGGCTGCCCGGGCTCGGGCCCCCGGCCTGCTGGAGGACGCCGGCGATGCCCCCGGGGCCGCCGCGGCGGGGGGGGGGGGGGGACGGGCGCGGCGCGGCGCTGAAGCCCCCCTGGGACGGGCAGAGCCCCGCGCAGCCCACGGCAGGAACCGCCGGGCTCACAGCCGGCAGCCTGCGGGGGGCTCCCGCCCCTGCCGCGCCGCCCCCGCCCCCAGCGGCGGAGCCGCGGGCGCCCGCAGGGCCCCGCCCGCCCCCGGCCCTCTGCTCGCGGGGCTCTGGAAGGGCTCTCCGTAAGCCGGGCTTGCCGGAGCTTTTGGGACCCAATTAACAGCAGAAGGAATTCTGAGCTGTTGTGGGTTTGGGGTTTGGTTTGGTTGTGGGGTTGTTTTTTTTTTGTCGATCCCTTTAACACCGTACGCTTGCAGCTCGCTGGGGGGGGGGTTGCCCACCGGCTACCGTTCTCGCCCGGCCGCCGGCAGAGGCAGCGCGCTGAAGGCCCTGCTCCCCCTGCTCCCCCTGCTCGGCATGCCCAGCGGGCTGCAATCCCCTGCAGCTCTGCCCAGGGGCGGGGTGGGGGAATAACCCGTGCAAGTTACCAAAACACTGAAATTCTTCAGGATTTGCTGTAGCAGGCTAATGCCAAGGAACCTTCAGATCGCCACTTTTCCCCGTTTCTGGGGACGGGTTATGTTTTGGGTGCGGTCTGTTGGCTCCTAGGTCACCAGCCCGACTGCATCTTCCTCGCTAAGCCCGGCAAGTCACCCCCGGGTTAATAATTTCCAGGAGGGCTACACGCTGCGCTTCAGGGTTCCCCTTACCCCGCTAGAAGGAAGCTTCTGGCTCCGCAGCCGTATTCCCGACACGTTTTCTAACACCTAGTTGGAGCATGAAGTTAAAGACGGGAGGGATGTCAGGAGGAGTCTGGGAGTTACCCCAAAAGCAATATCCTGCCAGGCCTGGTGTGCGAGCGCTCCGCGCCAGCGCATTGACAAATCCTTCTTGAAAGGGATTTAGAAGCAGAAAAATTAGCGATGTCGAGGGTTTTGGGTTTTTTTTTAGCTTTTGATGACTTAATCCTGAGGCTGAAAGTTAATTTATAGGCCCCGTGAAAAGGTGGGGATCCTCTTCTGCCTCTTTGTGGGTTACGGCCCCTTACTGTACCCCACGGTCAAGCACAAAGCATTTCCGACAGCGACGGCTCACTCGTCCGCACCGTTATTTTGCCTCCCAGCCACCACATCATCCCGAGTCTCACCAATTACAGTTTTTGCATTAAAAATGACGGACAACCCCTTGTCAAGAGGCTGGAGGTGCCCCCTCTAAGAACCGCGGAGGGAGAGCCGGCGCGGCAAGGGAAGGGAAGGCAAGGCAAGGCAAGGGAAGGGAAGGGAAGGCAAGGGAAGGGAAGGCAAGGGAAGGGAAGGGAAGGCAAGGCAAGAGGAAGGAAGGCAAGGGAAGGGAAGGGAAGGGAAGGCAAGGCAAGGGAAGGGAAGGGAAGGGAAGGCAAGGGAAGGGAAGGGAAGGGAAGGGAAGGGAAGGGAAGGGAAGGGAAGGGAAGGGAAGGGAAGGGAAGGCAAGGGAAGGGAAGGGAAGGCAAGGGAAGGCAAGGCAAGGCAAGGCAAGGCAAGGCAAGGCAAGGCAAGGGAAGGGAAGGGAAGGCAAGGGAAGGGAAGGAAGGGAAGGCAAGGGAAGGGAAGGGAAGGGAAGGGAAGGGAAGGCAAGGGAAGGGAAGGCAAGGGAAGGGAAGGGAAGGGAAGGGAAGGGAAGGGAAGGGAAGGAAGGGAAGGCAAGGCAAGGGAAGGCAAGGGAAGGGAAGGGAAGGCAAGGGAAGGGAAGGGAAGGCAAGGGAAGGGAAGGGAAGGCAAGGGAAGGGAAGGCAAGGCAAGGGAAGGGAAGGGAAGGGAAGGGAAGGCAAGGGAAGGGAAGGGAAGGCAAGGGAAGGGAAGGGAAGGCAAGGGAAGGGAAGGGAAGGCAAGGAAGGCAAGGAAGGGAAGGGAAGGGAAGGGAAGGGAAGGGAAGGCAAGGGAAGGGAAGGCAAGGAAGGCAAGGGAAGGGAAGGCAAGGGAAGGGAAGGGAAGGCAAGGGAAGGGAAGGGAAGGCAAGGGAAGGCAAGGCAAGGGAAGGGAAGGGAAGGGAAGGGACGGCAAGGGAAGGGAAGGGAAGGCAAGGGAAGGGGAGGCAAGGGAAGGGAAGGGAAGGGAAGGCAAGGGAAGGGAAGGAAGGCAAGGGAAGGGAAGGCAAGGGAAGGGAAGGGAAGGCCAGGCAAGGAAGGAAGGGAAGGCAGGAAGGGAAGGGAAGGGAAGGCAAGGCAAGGCAGGAAGGGAAGGCAAGGGAAGGGAAGGCAAGGGAAGGAAGGGAAGGCCAGGCAAGGAAGGAAGGGAAGGCAAGGAAGGGAAGGGAGGAAGGGAAGGCAAGGCAGCAAGGCAGGAAGGCCAGGCAAAGAAGGGAAGGGAAGGGAAGGGAAGGCAAGGGAAGGGAAAGGCCAGGGAAGGGAAGGGAAGGCAAGGGAAGGCCAGGCAAGGGAAGGCAAGGGAATGGAAGGCAAAGGGAAGAAGGAAGGAAGGGAAGGCAAGGGAAGGCAAGGCCAGGCAAGGGAAGGCCAGGCAAGGGAAGGCAAGGCCAGGCAAGGGAAGGCCAGGCCAGGCAAGGGAAGGGAAGGCCAGGCCAGGCAAGGGAAGGGAAGGCAAGGGAAGGCCAGGCCAGGCAAGGGAAGGCAAGGCCAGGCCAGGCCAGGCCAGGCCGTGTCACCCCAACAGCCGTGGGACCGAGCGGCAAACCTTCCCCCCGTCCCTATCACAACGAGACTGCCAGGGAAAATTCAGTTTTAGCTGTTACAGGGAACGTCAGCCTAGAAACCAAACCACCCAGGTACTGTCCTTCACACGGGGTGCACAGGAATACTGCCCTTGCCTGAATGCTCTTTGGTGATTTTCTTTCACCAGGTTACTTAAAACACCAAAGTAAGCGCTTATTCAGTAAACCCTTTAGAGCTGCCTGTGGTTTAAGACCAGCTACTGATTTTTTGGGTTTCTTTTTTAATAAAGACTGGTTTCTCTTTGGGGGCAAAGTAAAAATTTTAGCAAGCGGCTGTTGCTGGGGTACAGCAGCACGGTACGGGTGCAGCATCAGGTGGGACTGTTACTAATTCAGTCGCCTGGAAGGCGCGTCGGCGCTGTCACTGCTTACCAGAGACACAGCCTGACATTCCCGTGACAATCGCGTGTGGCACGCCGGTGGCTCTAGCAGCAAGAGGAACACGGATGCGACAGACTTGGGTGTTCCTAGAAATACAGGCGTACCGTGCACTAACTTGTTCGCAACGTGTTTATGGGCTGAAGTGAAACTAACCCTCAGCTGCTTTCGGGAGGAAAGTTCTACGGAACTGCCACAAACTGGGGGGAAAAAAGCTAATTAAATGAATCTACTTGATTAAATGAATCTACCTGTTCCTGTCGGACTTTGAAAGAGTTGGGATTTGGGGAGGGATTCTGTAGGTGTGTTAATCCCGTGTTCGGAAAGCAATAAAGCTGGCACTCCGTAGGTCCAACTGAGGCAAAGCAGACATCCGAGGCAGTAATTAATAAATGGTACCTTACCCCTATTTTAATGTACAAACATCTGTGCCGGGCAGAGAGTATTTGCCAGTAAGAGTATTGCTAAACCGTGACTAAAGCAGTCCCCTCGCCTGCCGAAACAACCCCCCAAGTCTTCACAGCCAAGCGTGAGCACACCTTGCATCTGAACATGCTCCTTTTGGGGACTCCGGACCTTCTAACGAACCACCTGGGCGCAACGCGTCACCATGCTACACCTTTATTAAAATAGGCAACATTATTAAGGTTATTGGATTTTAATCTAAATTAAATACTACGTTTAAATTAAAATCCAATCGCTCAGAATTAGAGAAGCCATTTACGTAAGCGAACGGCGACACTTTTGCAAATCTTTCCCTTGCTGTGACTGGGCCGCCGCACGGTAAGGCAATACCAGAACAGTATTACCTCATCAGGACGCGGGCCTTGATTAGAGCTACTCCGTGAAGCGCAGAGCGGCGCGCGGTGCGGGAGCAGGGGAGCTGGAGTTGTGCAGGCTGTCCCAGCTGCAGCCGGCGTGTCTCGGGCGTGTCACTAAGGTGACACCGTTCAGCTGCATGGCGCCAGTGACACTCCCTGGTGCCTGGGGTGGCTCCAGAGGGAACCGTCCCCGTCAGCCTTCCCAGCCGGGCCAGCGGCACGCAACAGCCACGCGCTGGGCTTCCATCAGCCTCTTCCATTTTATAAAGATCCAGCCTAGCTCACTGCCTTCAATTGCGCGTGATTTTCACTTAAGAAGGTGGCATTAAACCCAAAAAACTGCCTAGATGTTCGTCCTGATAAGCAAAACTGCTGTGACCTGGCTTAGATGCTACCTTAACGCTGAACATCTCATCACAGAAGCAAAATTTTGCTGGAGCCACAAAGGCCAAGTATTAAGTTGTTCTTCCAACAGCCACTTCCCGCGTTCCAAAAGCGAAGTCCGTAGAGAATACGGATCAAATACTTCACCCATCCTGTATACTTTAATACTACGCTATTGACATAAAAGTACCACCCAACACAGCATACGCTAGGACATTGATTTTGTCGTGGCAATAGCAGAATTTGGGATTGGGATGTGAGAAAAAAAGACCCCAAACCCAACAATTCAGGCAAAATTCACAAGTGTCCCCAAAGGAAGAATGAAAAACGAGATGAAGCCTTTCCTCAACGCACATCAGCACGCAGGTCAGGGAAGAACACGAAGGAAAGCTCAAGCCAGATCTGTTAGACTTCGTCACCTTCCTACAACCACCAGCAGAGGTACGACGCATGGGAACATGCTAATATTGGCAGACTGAACAGGCTAAACAAGTTCCTAAGCTCAGGAGCCGATAGGTGTCTTGGGCAAGGCAGGAAACGCAACGCTGGCGTGGTTTGATGGTCTGGGGGACCAAGACCCCGGGAGCACAGGTACTTCTGAAAGCGGCGTCTCTATCTGGTACGTTCACCTCATTTCCACCGCTCAGAAGATAAACTGGGGGCTACTGCCGAGTGTGCGTCGACCTGGAATCCGACACTGGGACAAGCCAGGCTGCAATCCTGTATTTTTTTTTTTTTTAAAAAAAAAGCAAACCCCAGCACCTTGTACAGGATCTTTTTCTTTTAAATCTTTTACCTCGCTGGCTCGAAGTTTGAAATGAACAGAGTAAGGGCAAACCCGTAAGCACGCTGCAACGGTGCTCAAAATCTTCAGAATACGATTTCAGGATGAAATTACGCTAAGAATGACAGGAATTCCATAGACTGGAGACCACGAGAGGGACCTTTACTTACTTTCTGGTGGAACTGTTTTCATGCAAGTGCGAGTTGCAGCTCCCACCAGCTGCTCGAGACAGAATTTCTGGTAAGTAGTTCAAGAGTAGGATGAGCTGGTAAACTGGTGCTTTTTGACAAGAAGGATCCGAGACACTTCGGGGTCACTATATAATCCGTACCGACGGGTCTGTTTGCCTGTCTCCCACCCACGGGGAGCAACGCTTCAATGTGAAACGTTTTCTGCAGCAAAGCAGGACGCGAGATTGGCAACAGTCAAAATTCCACGATCTAAGCAGCGAGGTGAATGACCCTAAATAGAAATGAAAATTAAATCTTTCTGGAACGGAAAGAAATTAAAGATCAGTAAGTTATTGAGGAAATGGGGAAAGCAGCGGACGTATGCAAATACTGCTTGGCCCAAGATGGTGCCTTCAGTGTGATATTATCTGACCCCGTCTCTAACAAGCACTTTTATGGTTGGAAGAGGATATATGAGGAGCTTTGCTCCGATTCAACAAGCGCTTCATGGACTATCGATTTTGCTCGGAAGTGGGAGAGAACAAAGTTCACCCAGCGTTGCTGTTATTTAAAGATCTGCCCAAAGAACATCTCAACCTCCTGAAAACTGGTCCACCACAGACAGTCTCAGATCAGATCGTCTGGTGATCTGCAACACAAATGTTTTGCTGGCAAACAGTGAGTCAGACCGGCAGAGCCACGACTTGAGGGAATGGCTGTAAACAGGCACCTCTGGCTTGTTTACTGATCATTGTCACGTGGCTCATCAGTACTTGACCCTGATTACAAGAAGAATTAACTGGTCACAGAAAACTTTACAGAGTTCCTGTATAATTTGACTTTCCGCAAGTTTTAACGGCCAGGAGCAGTCCTGTGAGGAGCAGGAACTCAAGTCGGTGGGTGCACACCTACAAAGCGAGCTCGGCCTCCCTTCCCGCTGATTGTCTCCGTCGCTGAACATTCCCCGAGAACCTTTTTCATCCGGACCTGCCAGCCGATTTTTAACTGTCTCATCTGCAGCCTGTGATACACCAGAAGACGACCAGGAGCCCTCAAGAACCTCCCCGGCTTTATCATTTTGTGCAAGAGATAAGGCTCGATCTGCGAGCCTCTTCTCTAGCATGGAATCCTTTTCCAGAGCAGACTCTGGGATACGCGGCACCGGGGGAATCTGCTGTACAAGAAGTCTGCCGGCCAGCAGCGCCTTGTTCTGCGTCAGCTGGACCGCTGGTCACTAAACACCGTCCTTTTTAAATGAAAACTCGGGGCTGTGCCACGGGCTGTGTATGCAATCAGCTGATCTCATTATTATCTGCTAATTTCCTCTCCTCTTACCCCCCCCCCCCCGCATTTTGCCTCTTCTAACTGGTAAACTCTTCAGGGTGGGGGCACCCCGAGTGCTACAGGACCGCTGCGCTATTGAACTCTGTAATTTTAAGAACGGATGGCTTCCTGAGTGCAATAATGAACACTTCCAGTTGTATTTTTTTTTTAGTTGATTCCTGATTAAAAGATATTTAAATTACTAATTCAGACTAGCATCCGTGTCCATGCACTGTGAAACCCTGAATGGTGAAGGCGGGAGGGAAGAGTTGGCACACCACTGTTATTAGGAAGTATTCTTAGAATTAAAACGTGTACGGCGTTTCCTCCAGCATGGAGAGCGTTTTGGTCTTTACCTCCAAATTAGAGGTAATGGGGGAAAATATAAATATGACCTCAATAACTGATAGTTTTTACCAAATGTGGAACAGAATGGACCAAAAGCTCTATCTGTAGTTACCCCATTTTCTAGAAAACCAGCTTTTACCCTGGAGGGGACCAGTGCCTGGTAGACTTTGGGCTGAAATGGTTCCTTTCTCAGGATTAAGCAGCAGACCAGAAAGTCGTACAGTGTTGGAGATGCCATGATTAAAACTTTGCTCTGACACCCGTGAGGCGTCCCTGCCCCCTGGGCTGCGGTGCTGTCTTCAGGAACGGTACCAAAGGTTCTGGTTTTGAAAGCCAGATTGTGCTGTGTGGCCGAGTTGTGAATTTTCAGGTTATCAAACTTAAAATGGAAAAGGGTTCAAAAGTATTTTCAAGTGAGATTTGTGTTTATCCGCCAAAGTGTATTGGAAATTGCAGGAGGTGGTTGTTACCGACTCCAGGTTGTCGCTGTTAATAATTCCTCGTTATTAATCAGATTTGAACAAACCCCCCCAGTCAGTGTTTACCAGTTGGCAAACTGGGCGCAGAAAAGCCCGATTCAGGAAGGATTTGTTTTTACAGTCCAGACCCTGCAAACTAAGGGTTTCAGAGTGCGTAGGGAATGTCTTTCACAAGGTACACGCGTTTGTAGTTGCAGCCTGAAGAACTCCACCTAAATTCCACAGATGTATTTGAGCAATCCCCTGTAGTTTATTCCCTCAATCCAGCATCAGACTAGATTCCTAACGGAGATTAATGCTCACACAATCAGATACCTGTCTGCAGGGATGCCACGACATCAACAGCCCTCTGTGGTTTAACAGACGAGCCCTGGCTAAAAATCCTGAAGGATGGGGTAACCAAGAAATAAAGACCCGATGCACCATATTCTGTATTAATTGTAAGTTCTGCCTATGCAAGACCTTCTTTCTCCAGGGATACAGTTTTGATGAACTAGATGCAAGATCCTCCAAAACCACTGTCAGGTTACTCTTACTTTAGATGTCCTTAAATACACAGACAGGCAAATGATTCGTGCTCTCCCTGCTGCTAAAACCCATACTGCGTACAAACACTGGGGCTGGTTGTGCATAAAATCATCTTTTACCTGAATTAGCTTCAGTCTTAAGTTTTGGGGTTTGTTTGTTTGGTTGGTTGGTTGGTTTTTTTAACTGAAAGTGAAACCCTTCTTACCCCAAAGAGTAGAGTGGGACTACTGCTTGGCTACAGACAACAGCATCGAGCGAGGCGGTCATCAGGAGAGGTTAAATTTCACACTGTGATTAACCTTGGCACACTGATGATCTCCAGGACTAAAATCTAGGTAGCCTTGGAGGGAGCCAGACGGAGCTGAAACCAAACATAGAAATCTTGCAACAGAGATGAAATGAACTTAGTACAATCCGGGTTTAAAAGTTGACCGCAATAAAGGTAGATAAAGAGCAAAAAGTTGGAACTTTGAGCAAAACACGTGCAGAATACTGTGCCTTCAATAATATCGAGCATTTTCCTTAAGAGCTGTGAAGGGGAGTGCCCAGTTGTTCCCGGCTTCCCAAGGCATTCACCCAGGGATCAGCACTGCACTGAAACTCACACTGCATCCAAAGACAACTGTGCCATTTCCCTACAAAATCACCTCTTTGACTGTAATTAAATTTATTAAAATTTTTATCACGTCAAGCCCAAGCAAGTTATCTGCACCTCTCAAACCACTTTCTTTTAAACTTTCATAGGTGAATAAAAGTTTGACAGTTCAACATGACCTCAGTTTGCTCTAACTCACGTTGTTATTTTTAAAAGACGAATACTCTGAACCCGTTGTTACCTGGAATTCTCGAGGCCTTAATTGTGCGTGTGCAAGATGCCAAGAGAGAGCCTCGCCATCAAGTTACGCTACCAGCAATCACGAGCACAGTGATGTTAAGCCAGAGGTCTGAGGAAGCACAGCCAGGTTTTACTGCTCTAAGTCAAGTCGAGCAGGCAGATTCGTGGAGTATGCTGTGTATTGAAGACCTATTTTCACGAGGATTATGAAAGTTTTATACCATGTTTACTATGAGCATTTATTAACACTGTTCCTTCTGGTAATAAGATGTTTATTATCAGCACATAAAAAGTGCCAGCCTTTTCCCCTAACCCCCTGCTAATTCTAACTCCAGTCCTATGAAGTCGCCTCTCTTCCCCCAACAGCACCGTACTAGGTCAGCTCCATAACCTGCTTTCCTGCTGAAAAGCAAGGCTTGTAAATTAGATTCATTTCTAAATTTAGGATTGATGGGATCAGTCATTACTGGTCTTATTTTTTCAGGCAGATTTCAAGGGAAAGGTATTCCTACAGCAACTCCTGCTTCTCGCTTAAGAGTTTACGGAAGTCCTAAACTATAAATCCCAGCGCGCTCATTTGCGTTGGTTGCCGAGGCCGCCTTCACAGAATTAACACTGAGCTGTTACTGCAAGACCAAGATGAGGGGTTTTCTGCTTCCAAAATCATCTTATATTTTAATAGTACTTCACAAACTGCATACGGAGTTTCCCCTAGTCTTTACGTTAGAAAATACAGGCTGTGCAATAGGAATGAGAATCAGTTGAGGAAGAAGAGAAGAACACTTAGTTGCGCCAACAGGCAGACTTTGGTAAGCCAGTTTCCAATCCGAAATCCGTCCGGGACAACGAATCCAAGTGCTTCCACCAAGAAAAGGCAGTCATGACATAGTGCTACTGGTGACATGCCGCTCCCAGTGCGCTGCCAAGAGATGGCTCTCGGGGGGGGGGGGAAACAAAAATCACCCCTATGTCACCAAAAGCTGAAGCAGCCCTTGTTCTCTCCTGAAGAGGAGGCTGGTGCTTCATCACCACTTACCGAGCCCTGCTCTGGGTCTGCAGGGTGCAGAGGCACACAGGCAACCAAGAGGGAGGAGAGAGAGTGCCACAGAAGCACATTCCACGGCTTCAGTGCCCTAACGAGTAATCAGATGACTTGTTTAATAACTGCAGAAAAGGACAGCCCAATTCTTATCATCAGGCTCTCTGGAGATTTGACATCCTTGGCATTGTATCCTAAGAGGAAGGAAATTTCTCACTTCCCTAGCTATTTCAGTTATATAAATCAATTGTTGAAGGATAGTTCAACTGGTCTGCGCACAGGAACCAAGGCAACTGTATTTGGGCTCAGACGGTCTTTGGAGATACTTATCTATAAAATAAAAATATAATGCTTTGTAATTTATCAGTAATTACGTTGCATGCACATTGAAAAAAATGGTGACATTTAATAGCTAGAGAAAAAACTTCATTTTATACTGGTGGTCACAATGCCAAGCCTGTTACGTACCGGTAGCAACATCCTAAACCAAGAAAATGCTCCTCTGCTGTGAAGTTATTCCCTCAGGGTCCTTTGGACCCAAAGCCCAGATGTTGTCACCAAATACTGACCATCCTCCTCCCATTTTCTCCAGCCTCCTTGGAACTTCCATCTCTTGCCAGCTGGGCAAGTGGGTTCAGTTCCATAAACTTAAAGAACTTAAAAGAGACTGTTAGTAAGGTCGGTGGATTAGCAGGTGGAGTTCTCTGGCAAAGAGAAAGCTGCTATGGGCTGCAAAAACAACAATAAAAAAGATGGAAAAATCCTGAAAATACCTCTGGTAGCTCTGTGGGCATGAGGCTACTGGTCTACTATGCCAGGCAACCAAAAAGCAAACACTGCAGGTAGCATTCCAGTATTTCAGCTTGCTGCTAACACCCCAATTATCCACTTGTGGCAAGGCAAGGATCTGTCCTGAGCCACGGCAGCTAAAGGGTGAACTGATGTCATGGCTGACAGAAGGAACCCGTGTAAAGTGAAACTATGACAAAGACGCAATAACTCGTACACCTCCGTGTACCTGTTTCTAGGGAAATTGTGTTTTCCACAGGGTATCCTTCACAACTAGCAGTAATTTGCTTATTTTGCAAATCTAGAAACCTATTTGATTAAAAGTAACGACTCAAGTGAAAAGGCAGGGAGGATTCGGTCATGCAGTGGCAATTCTTGTCCTCCTCTCCAGGCTGACTTTTAAGCTTTCTCCTCTAACTCTGCTGAAGACCCAAAGAGTAGTTATTTTCTCCCGTGATTAAGATGGGTCAATGGATTTGGTTGATGCCAAGTTATTTTACTTGGCTAAAAATATTTGCTCCAAAGCAAAGGGGGCTAGTCAGCAACAGGGTATATAGACTAGAGTATGTCTTCTCTCACTGTTCTTTGGCTGCAACATCCATTGATATTTTTGGTTGCACACCAAAATTGTGAAACTAGATACTGTGAGTCAGCCCAGAAATGTAGATGAGATCGAACCCCAGTGTTCTGCGAGGAGCGGAGGACATGGCCAGCACGCCAGAACAGGTAAATACTCTTCACGCATCTTCCCAAGAGGTTTTTTGGAAGCCAGAACACCATGGAGGTATTTCAGACTATGGTAGTGGCCCGTGGATACTGCTCAGTTCCTCAAGTGGAAATGAGTGTGTCAAGGCGTGGAAGTGGTCCAGAAGTTTCAAAAACTGCAATTTGTAATTCACTGTTCCAGTTCATTCTGGCCTTAGCAGTAAAAAAGCTCAGAGTCCTCATTCCACAGCATCATGCTACTGCTAGGAGACATTTTAGGGTTGTCTCTCCTCTTCCCTCGCGAGTGCTGCTAAAAATGTGGCTGCGACCCACTGATGACATCTTCACCATCACTTTTAAATTCCCTACCCCTTGGGAAACCGTGACAAGACGCAAGCCAGTTTCTCCAGAGGCTCAGTAGACTCCCTAAATTCAAACTGAAGGTATTGGGGTGGAAAGCAGATGATCTCCCTTTGGCCCAAACAGCTGAACTCTTATCGAGATAAGAGACATTCAGTTATACCTAAATTTTTTTTTTTTGCGGCAATAAGGAGGTTATCGTTAAGCGGCTCTGCCTCTTATGTACAATCTCTGAAGCACTCACTCTGTCATGATGGAAACTGGATAATTAACTTTGGATGAAAGCTAATTCACATTCTTCAAGCAGCTTTCAAAAGCAAAGCTAGTGTGTTTGTGTACTTTTTTTAAACAAAATTTTGTTATTTGTAGTCCCCAACTCGTGGCTTACAGAGAAGTTTCTTCCTGCAAGACCCTCTGAAATTGCTCATGGCAACGGGAAATTAAGATGTTTAAAATCACGCAAACCGGGAGACATGAAACAGCCTGCAGCATTTTGCTTGCTTCAGGTAGCAGCCCACCGGACAGCAGGATTTAGGGACCACTGGTACACGGACATAATTTCAGCTATATTGGTGTGATAATGTCATCTGTTTTACTCTCTGGAAGATTTAGTCACTGCTTGAACAGCATGCGTACCCAGGTTCATGTAAGATGTGTCATTAAACTCTTGAGAAAGTCTGAAAAAAAGAAGTCATCTGTAGGATTGAGACTGAGATGAGAAGCAAAGCTCAAGCTAAAGCTTAAAAGAAGGCTGCCCACTAAAAATACACATCTCCTTTCTTAAAACTTTGTGTTTGGTACAGTCATGGAAAATAGTGAGGTACTTCACCCAATTTTCTCTGCATTTAGCAGTGCTTTGTATTCAGCTAGTTCAAATAAATATTTGTACCGCCAGTTTCTCAGCTGCTTAGGAGTTACGGTTAAGGGTCCTTCTCAAGTTAAAGCAAAAAAGAAAAGCTTTTTCTTCCCTTACACTTTTTTTCTTGTTTGGAATTTGCTGCTAAAATGCTGTGAGAAGTCAAAATTTGTAAAGTTTAGTTACTTCTAAATACTTCAGCTGACAATATTCTTTTACCCCCAGCAACTGCCCCAGCCTACACGGCTCGTAGATATACTCCCTTCTACTCTCTCGAGCTTTTCACCGCACTTAATCACAAAGACGGAAAAAAATAGTGGAAGATAGATCAAAAATTAATAATGAATTAGATTTTTAAGAAGCCCTCTAGATACGTTCTGTGAAACATGGCAGATAGCTGGGGGTGAGGAGAAGGTGGTAGACCACAGACAGGATATAACTTTATTTTGAATAGAGCTCGTCTTGCGTACAAACTAAATCCCCCCCTCAAAGTAGTACAGAGATAAAAGGCTGCCAGAAAAAGAAAGTGATCGAGGCAAACGCAATACTGGCGTTTTCAGTCGTCAAAATGAGCCTCCTTCGCAATCTTTGCGCGCATAACCTCCTCACATCTAGGCACGGGTATAAGGACTCCTCTTTGGCATCAGCCCCACAAAACACCTCCATCTTAAGTCCTGTCGTGAATTCAACCCATCTGGCACTCTCCAACAAGCAACCAGTTTTTTTGTTCCTGCTTAGCAGGTCCCCTCCGTGAGTGGCCTCACCCTGCCTGCATCCACCCCTTCCTCCCAGGGACGCCTCATCCACGGGCAGACCCCTCGGTTTTCGCTGCCCCGCCACAGAACTTTTGGCCGTGCCTGGGAGCACCACTTTTCTCTTGCAGCGGACGTCTGGTTCCCCCCGAAGCACGCGCCCCTGAGGCTTCTCCCAGGACGCCCGGTACCTTCGTTACCAAAAAAGCCGCCCCCTCCTTCCAGCAGCACCCCCCCCCCGCCGCCGGCCCTCCCCCCCGGCCCCCTTCCCCCCCCCCCCCCGGCCCCGGCCCCTTCCCCCGTCGTCCACGCCGCCCCCCCGCCTTCCCAAGTCTCTGGGACTAATAATCTGGCTCTGCTGACATGCTCGGGTAGCTGTGCCTATCGGGCAACTCCCAGGATGCACCCTTCGCTCCTCCCTGGCACCCCCTCAGCCTTGCCCACCCTCCGCTGCTACTTCCCCAGCCCTTTTTTTTTGGGTTTTTTTTTTTTTTTCCCCCCCCCCCCCCCCCACCGCCCCTCCCAGGCCCGGTCCCTCAGGCCCAGCGTCCCTCCGGCCTTCCCTCCCCCGCCGGCCCGGCCCCGCCGCCCGCCCACACCCCGCCCCCGGGGGGGGCGCCCGTGCCTCACAGCCGCCCCCCGCCGCTCCGCGACCCCCCCCCCCGCCCGCCCAGCGCGGCGACCCCCGTCCTCCGCCCCCCCACCCCCCGGCCGCTCTCCCCTCGCCCTCCCCGGCCTCTCCCCTCCCCCCGACCTCCTTCCTCGCCCCTTCCCCTCGGCCCCGCTGCCCCCCCCCTCGCCCCCCGGGGTGCGGCGCCCCCCGCCCCGAGCGCCCCCCGCCCCGCTCCCCGGGGGCTGCGGGGGGCGGGGATGTCACTCACTCTCCTCAGCCCCCTCGGAGCCGCCTCCTCCTCCTCAGCGGGGCCCGGGCCGGACTGGGGCCGTGGGGGGAGGGGGGCGGCTCCCTCAGGTGGCCACTGACAGGAGGAGGGAGGAGGGAGGGGGGAGGGAGGGGGGAGGGGGCTGCGCGCGCAGGGGGACCCGCCTCGCGCCGGGCTCCCTCCCCCGCGCGCGCCACCAACCGTCACCCCCGGGACGCCGCCCCGCCCCCCCCCGTTGCCAGGCAGATCGGGACAAACTTGCGCCGCGCCCCGCCCCCCGCTCCGGCCTCTGGGTGTGCGCGCGGAGGGAGGGGTGGTTGGTTGTGGGGCTGGTGGGGTTTTTTGTTTTTTTTTTTAAACGACGGACGGACGGCTGCGGCGTCCAATGAAAAGCTGGGGTTGCCCGCCTCGCTAGCCAATCGCAGCCACAGCCCGCCCTTCGGCCCGCCCACATACTAAGCGGTGAGGAAAAGAGGCGGGGCGGCCTCTTGATTGACGGGCAGCCTGGCCAGTGAGCTCCGCGTAGCGCTCGGTGGGTGGGGGAGCGGAAGCCAATGCGCGGCGCGGCGCGCGGGGAGGGGGCGTGGCCTGCGGCCCGGCCGGGCCGTGAGGCGCCGGGCTCGGCCGCTCCCCCCCCCCCGCCCGGTGCCCCCGGGGGGGGCCGGCCGGCCGCGCTGAGGGCCCCGCCGGCCCTATCTGCCCGCGCAGGCCGGCCTGGGGCCTCGGCTAGGGGCGGGCAGCGGGGTCGCTCGCTCCGGCGGGCGGGGGAAGGCGGCCGGGGGTCGGCAGCCCCGAGGCCTCCGCCGGGCATTGCCCTGCGGTCCCCGGCTGCCCCCGGGCCCCGCCGTAGCGTGGGGCGGGAAGGGGGTGGGCGGGGCGGCAAGTCCCGGCGGAGCCCTCCGGGGGCCGCCCGGCCCGGTGACTCAGCCCCGCTGCCGCGGCGGATCTGGGTCGGGGTGCGCAGCCGCTCTCGGCCGCACCTTCCAGGGGGCCCCGATACGATCGTTCCCGCAGGAGCGGGCGGAGCGACCTTAACCCCTGTGCCGCGGGCCGGCCCCGGGCGATGCCTCCCCCGCTGCAGAGTCCGCGCCGCGCTCGGCACCGCCGCGGGTGGGATTAGCTGAATCCGCCGGGTCAAGCCAAGGCGTGGAAACGGGAACAAAGGAATTCATAAATTAACTTTCCCCGAACGACTGGATCCCTACAAGAAAATGTCTTCGGTGCTGCCAGCTTGCGAGTACCTTCGCTGGCTCCGACATAAGCCCCGGGACTTCTTATTCAGCGTTTTTAGACACCTGCAAGTGAGCTTGTTCTTAGAAGGGGAAAAAAAAAAAATAATCCTGGGTGTGAAGCAAGTTTATAATCGAGGGTGAATAAAGGGAGAGGAACTGCACTTTATTTATAATGCCGGTACCAATCTTTCATCAGTTATTTTCCACGCAGAGCTTATTGCAGGGTCAGATGCAGCTTGGTTCCAGGTGATTGGGGAACTTGTTTCAAAAGAGTAAAAGTGAGGTGATGCTTCTTAGTGATGCTCCTTAAGGAGCGTAGATGGGTGTGGGGAGGGGAGGCAGAGGGCAGGTAACCCAGGCCTCTGCAAAGGAAAGAGCAGTGGAACCCGAGCTGGAATCCGGGCTCCCTCCCTCCCTCCCTCCCTTTTCCACGCGCTCAACTTTTCGTGGCTCTCTTCCACTCTGGATTAAAGATTCTCCATTTCTGTTAACAACTTGGTGTTCAATATCATTTATCTAAGACTGAACGCCATTTCTCGCGTTATAAAGAACCTTCCCCCAGCCTTTGTACGAGACTATTTTAGCTACAAATACTTAAGGGTTAACAGCACAGCTTGGTTGTTAGGCTGGGTAATGACTTCTCCCAAAGCACTAAAAGCCGGGGGCTTCCCCTCAGGCCAGCCAAAGCTTCGTGGTTAACCCCTACTGGCTCCATCCTGCTGAAGCCAGGCTTTAATCCCCAGGGAACAGGCACAGATGAGGCATCCCAGCTTGCCTCACTGTGCCATCAGGAGAGCTTCAAAACTCCTCTAGCACAAGATGTGTTTCATTACCTAGAAGCGAGGTAAACTTATTTCCAGAAATCCCTTCAAAAAACTTTTTTCTCGTCCTGCTTGGCCAGAATTTTACCGAGGTGATGGCAGGCTTTGCCATCTGCAAAGGCGGTATCCAGAAGTCCTGGCAAACGTTGGAAGAGCTGTTTTCTCCTTTAGGTTTCAGCCATGCCGAGGGGTTATGTGGCGTAAGCTAAGTAAGAGCAAAAATACTCAACAAAAGAAGAGAGTCGCTGCTCGTGCGGCAGGCCGGCCTCTTAATTCTGCTTTGTCAGCTCACGACGAGCCTCTCCGGCGTGAAATACAAAAAAGGATCGACTCTGGATGTGTCTCCAGATCCGAGAGGCAAGTGCTGAACTTCTGTACTTGCTGAAGTATTGTAGCTGCATTCCGCAGGGAGTTTTGCCCTAGGTCCATCCTCTGCGAGGAGCTGCGTCGGAGGAGGATCCAGGGTCGGCCCCGGCAGCAGACGCACGGGGCAGAACGGAGAGGAGGCGACGATCGTGCGGTTTATGCCAGATGCAGGGTTTTTTTCTGAGGAAGGAACTGCAGATAACCAGGGTAAGGAGGCTGGAGCGTCAGCAGAGCCGAGTCTTATTTTTGACAGAAAGGAAGCTGCCGTTTGGAAAAAACCTAGGCGGCCTCAGGGGCTAACTTACCAGCTCAGGCGATGGTTTTGACAGGGACAGGCTGCGGTAAGCACAAAATTGTTTCTTCAAAATGTCACTTCAAACAAATTAACTCGGTAGTTTGCTTCTTCCTTTTAAATTTAAGCTCAAAATGTAAAAATACCTGCCAGAAAATGTTGGGATGAAAGAGACAAAAAGCCATCTCCATTAAGCAGATCCCAGTTAGGAAGATCAAATGTAGTCAGCATCCTGCACAGCTGCCGTGAAAAGTTACTGCTGCCCTAGAGCAAGGAGGAAAAATCCCAGGAGCTTGACCAATCCACAAAAGTCTTGTTTTAACCCCAAGACCTGCAGGGGTTGCGGCGGTCTCCAGAGTGGGTTCCCATCCACCCTCAGCCGTCTCTGGCTGCTAAGGCGACGTCTGCAGGCAGGAAATTCTGGTTCTCCTTCCAGGCGGGAGCAGGCAGTGATCCGTGCCCGCCTGCCCCCCGGCTCCCCCCCGCAGGCACCGCCTGCGGCCCCCTGCCCTCCACCACGTCCACTGTCGGCTGGATTGCCTGCAGATCAACTAAAGGAATCGGTATTCTACAAACTGCTAGAAGAAGTAAAATTAAACTTTATTTAAAAATTCTTCTAATATAGAAAACGAGAGGAAGCAAAGGCAAAGCAGTGCCCCTGGTTCCATCTCACTGCATGAGTTACCGTATTTACAGCTTCAGGAAGGGGCGCTGGCAGAAGGTACGTGTCCTGCTACTTACGGGGAACTACAAACACTTAACAATACATCGTACAAACCCGACAGGACATTTAAAGGTTCACTGCGGGAAACAATTAAATACACTCGCGAAGACAGACAGTAGAAGAGCACCGACGGGTGTTGTTTCATCCCGATTTCTCCAGGTGTCCTGTACAGCCTAAACTCCCGACAGGATTTCTTTCCCGCTCGCTCCTCGCCGCTGTGGCAGGAACTGCCGTACATTACGGAAACGGGTTTAGTCGTGATTTGGAGAGGTCAGTAGTCTCTCAAGTGAAATGGGACGTTACTGAGCTCCTCCTGTCATCATCCTGGAGAATTTGGAAAAGCTGAATAAAATTAAAGCAGTGAAGTACCACGGAATACACCGTGCTGAACTCCACGCATCCCCTGGCAGCACAGCGACTTTCGGCCCTAACCTTTAATCAATCAACCTCAATCTTTGCTCGCAATGTCACAGTGAGCGCACGTGTGGGATGACAGGATCAAGTTCATCATTTTTATTTATTTTTTTTAAAATCCCCAACCGCCAGATTGATTTAGATTTCCCGTCTACGTGGGCCTTTCTGATGTTCACACTGTAGGAAGTGAAATACAACAGGCAAACGCTTCAGACTGCATTCTCTATACATACAAAAAAAAATTCTCTAAATTAATCTTTAAAGAATAATTTTTTTTTTTTAGAAGTTCATAAAAGACTTCGTGTTTGTTTCTATAGAGAATTAAATGATCGGACAAGAAAGATTAAAAATATGTTGTTCAAATCAAGTCAGACAGACCAAGCACTTAACAGAACATTGTAAACTGTAAACTTCTATTTTTCTGTTCAACTTTACATACGCATTCGAAAATTAGGAAGAACTTCAGTTATGAGGTCCTTGTTTTAATCTCTGCTACATACAAAAGATACTGGAAAGCAAAAACTATTAAATAATTTAATATACAAGTGTAGTTAAAAAGCACTGTACATTGTAACAAATGTACATTGGATTTCAGAGATAGAAAAATCACCGAGTTATTTTCAAATTTACATGATTTCTGAAATTCTGTGATGGGAAGAGGACTCTGGTAGCGGAGCAGAGTTCTGAACGCCACAGGGCTGTGGGCGAGTGGCACCGAGCGCTGCCAGGCACAAAAGCAAAGCCCAGGTGAAGCTGGCTTGTCACAGGCGGGGAAATCCCGGGTTGTTCCTCCTGACATTACAAGTCCAGCGACCACGTTTAGCAAACGGTTCCTGTGGAAACCTGAGCGCACTTACATCGGGAGCAAGCAGGCAGCCTTTCCCTCAAGTGCTTCCTTCCCTCCCGAGAGGAGACCGGCAAGGGATTTGAACTGCAAAGCAGCCTGGTTTGTGCACAAGTACCGACAAGGCAAAGCCAGACGATTGCCACTGCAAATTGCTCTCCCCTAACGCAATCTTCGGCTCTGCGGGTCTCCGAGCTGGAAGATGAGGTCAGGAGATGGAGCTACCTGAACGGGCACCAGTGGGCACCTTGCTTGCTGCAAAATGCTTTCCTCAAGCTCTGCCCAAACCACAGCTCTCTGGAGTTGAGATTTTTAAATATTGCCTTATAGAAGCAGCACTTTTTTGGCCAACATTTAAAGTGATTTATTATAGTTGCCACAGGCATGTAATCAGTTAAATAACAGCCTTGGACTGGCTGACAAGAGACAAAAGAGAGAATGTTTGGGATACCTGAATGGGACTCTAGCAGGTTTTAAAGTAAGTCTTTTTCGGTCCCTAGTCCTTCCTCGGTCCCTAGTCCTTCCTCGGCTGCTAAGAGCACTGTCAAGAAAAATGCCATTGCATTTAGGTGCTTAAAAAACAGGTACTGAGTTCTTGCAACTCAGTGACTCGGGGAGGGAACAGCCAGAGAGCAATGCTGCTTCCCGTACACACACACACACAAAAAAAAAAAAAGGAAAGACTTAAAGGCATCGTGGGGCACTGCTACTCCCCAGGTAGGATCTGGCTGATGCGCCCGACGGCAGCCCAAGCACACGGCAGCTGTGGAGCTGACAGAGTTGTTCTGTCTCTAACGGGGGCCTGCACTGGAGCGAGCATGGAGCCACCTCCTCTCGCCTGGAACCAGGGCCACACGGGCAGCGCGCTGCCACCGAGGTGCTGGGGTGGGGACGGGCTCCGCGAGCCGGACAGCCCCACGGGAATGCCGGCTGGCAGCTCAAAGCCTTGGAGGGACGGGAGCCCGGGTGGCAGACACAGAACACGATCTCGACGAGCAAGTGATGCAGAACAAGGTCTGGCTGCATGGATTCGCCCTGTCTTTGGTACCTCCAAATAGCCTGTACGCTACCTCACAGATTTCTTTCCTATTTTTTTGAGTTCTAAGGGAGACTTTAAACCAGCACTGATTATTTTCTGGCAAACCCAGCAATAAGACTCTCTCCCTACACCCATACCAAGGCTATGTTTTCCCCATTGGAGATTTAACAAGGCCCGAGATACACACGGCTTCTGCAAGAGTAAGTGTCTGAGAACAGGAGCTAAATCAGCATCGCGTGTCCAGTGGAGGAAACATAAAATCCTATTTTGGTAACTGGACAAGGACTTGTCCCCTTAATGTCATTCAGTGGTAAAACTGAGGGGTTTGAATCACAACAAGGAAGCGTCTCTGCGAGCTGTTGCCAGATGGGGGACAAGACTTTGGAAGAGAATGACTGTTGGGGGCTGGACTGGATGATCTTTAAGGTCCCTTCCAACCCAAACCCTTCTGTGCCTGAGGACAGACTGCACAGCATGCCTTCTACAATAAAGTCCTAAAGGTTACTGCCTCTAAACCACTCTCCTCCTCCCTCAGAAAAAGCAGCAAATCACAGAAAATGCTACACAAGTAATTTTTTCTTGCAGATTCCTTTTCCCTCCCCCTTTTAGGTTGGGAGATAAATATGCAGAGCTACCAAGAACGCAAAACACCTTTATTCAACCCCGTGAACCTTGCAAGCTTTACATGGCGCTACGACACGCTGGCACAGATCTGTGCTAAAAAGCTGCCTTTGCTTCATGGCATTAACAACTCTTACACTGTCTTCTGCAGAACAAACTTGGGCCTCATCTCTCCCATTTGGAGACGGCTGCAGAGGCACAGGCAAATGCAGTGAGAATTCACAGCTGAAGAGTTCAACAAACTGAGATAGAACAGGAAAGCTAACATGGGGAAGTTTGGAAACATCAAGCTTTGGCCCAGGGCAAGACTATAGTTCAGTTTTCATCCTAAGCCTCTGGCTTGTATTGGATCTGGGTTTTAACCACTTACTTTTAACTCTGGCTTCAATCACTTGTAAAAATCATTAAGGCACAGATGCTGCCTTCCTTTGGTGAGGCTGCAGCAAAGATGCAAAGCGCTGTTTCCCAGTTCCTTTGCCAACGCAGGGACCGGGCAGGAGGACAAGAACCTTCCTCCTTCCGAACAAATCACGAGAAAGTAGCAGAGATGGAGAGAGCTGTGGTTCTGCCCTAGCCTGTGCGGGACGGGACATCAGTGCAGGGAGACGGGAGGAAGACCCTCATAGGGACGAAGCAGTGGCACGTTGTCACGTGCCCATGAATGCAGGAGGTGGAACCTGCTCCTCTGAGGACGCCACTCGGCCTGGAGGCCACCCCGAGGACGCCAGCACGCCCCCGGCTGCAAACACCCTGCCCGTCAGAACTCTGGTCTCGCCACTCGCATCCTTCCCTTCGCTGCAAGGCCACAAACAGCACTGGCACGGGCTTGCAGACAACGAGAAGGAAAGAATATTATCTCAGAAACTAGATTTAGAACTTTAGGGCACCCTACAATCAATCATGATTTAATCCAATTATTCCCCGGAACAGAAGGGTGCAGAACACATTAGGACTGGCACGCATCGTCCTGCAGGGAAGGTTTAGGTATTCAGAATACAACTGGTGTTCAAAACTGTGCGAGTCCTCTTCGTTTCCTGTGACAGTTTTTAAAAAGTAGGTATCTAACGATTTAAGGAACAAGTGTCCTTTGGACTAAACCTTAATTCTCAGCAAGAGGAAAGCAGATTAAAACCAGCAGGTATATACACACTAGCTGTATATTCACACACGTTATGTAAAAGCAGCTTTAAATGCCCTTCTCACTTTGCAAGTCTATGAAATGTACGTTGTCTTTATGCAATCTGTTTCCTACAAGGCCCTCACTAGAAGAGGAATTTGCTGCCTTTTCTTTGAAGAAAAGATTTTGCATGAATTTTTCGTCCTTTTTTTTTTTTTTTTTTTTTTTTAAACACACTGTCCTGATAGTTATTCTGTTTCACAGGAGACTGGCCAGGCTGGTGGTGGGTCCGTTCTGTGCCTGGAACTGTACAGGAGGTGGTCCATCTGTCCACTGAAAGATAACAAACAGCATGAAAATCCTACAGCCGCTGCCTGGGGAGGGGAGGAATGGCGGCGAGGCCCGAGGAAGGAGCTCGCCGTACAGTCGTTGAGGTAATTAAAGATTTCATCACGAGAGGCTGCGTATCAGGTTTGACTTTGTTTTACATGCGTGGAGCTCCCGTCCCTGGAACTGTTTCTTTTCGTAGCCACTCTGCATGCCCGTCATTCCAAACCTAGCTGGCTCCCATGCCGAATCCCGGATGAAAGGCAAGCGAGTGAAAGCCTTTCCTGCTCTCACAGGTAACGTCCAAACGCGGGAAACCTGGACTTGTGCAGATGAGGGCCCTGCCTGCAGACACGTCTGCCCGAGCCCATTACGCACGGCAGCTTAGAGCGTGTCCAGAACAAGCAAAGCCTCTGGCTCTCACCCATTCCATTACTAAACTATTTTCCTCTCATGTTTATCAAAATCTTCCAAAATGGACACATTTAATATATGTTTCTTAATCCTCTTCCCCCTCCAGATTTTATAGTCCAGCCTAGATTATGCAAAAGCCAGGGGAGGCTGGAGCACTGGCTCACATCTCTGTGCCTGGCCCGCGGATGGAGACGGGCGCCTGGCTGCCGGGGTCTCCCAACACAGGGTGCATCACAAACACTTTCGTTCTCACAAGTCTCGGGATCCCCTCGCGAGAAAAAACAGCAAACGGCATCTTCCTGGTGGGCTTTTTCCTCCTTTCTTCTTCCCCAAAGGGAACGTTGGGGAAAAAGATGTCAAGTTCACTGCATCTCACGTTCCCATTTGGACGTTATTTCAGTCCGGAACAGTAAATTATCTTATGCCCTGGCTGAGTTGCAGCTTAGGAAACCATTCTATACTTTTAAAACAGTGTTAAAAATGTTTCTGACAGGAAGAGCATCAATATTTAAAGTCCAAAGAATGCTGCACCTTACAGCAATGGCTACACAGCCATCAAATGGTATTTTAACTGGAAATTCAGATTGATAGATAAGTGGACAAAACCCCTTAGGAACGCTAAAATATCAGTTCAAACTCTACTTTTAGCAGCGTACAACAAAGCATTCCCCAGAACAAGGCAGACTGGATGACCTAAACGTTAAGATTAAAACCTGTGAACATGGTAAGCTCCTTTCAAAAGCAATAGTTGTCACCAAAACGAGGTGGCTGCCTGCTACGAAAGCCATGTAAAACAGTTCTGGTGTACAAGAAAACACTTCTAAGAAACAAAGACGTTACCCACCCATAACCTTTATAAAAATGAACTCATTAATTGAGTCCGGCTTCCTTTTCCTGTTATCAGTCCAGCTTAAATAGAAGACTGAATTTTGGCAACTTAGGAAGTGTGCTCAGCAGAAGGAATAGTAAAGGGAAGCAAAGCACGTTAGTTTGCCTCAGAAGCACTCGTAAACGCGAGGTGAAGGTTGCTTACCGTGATTAGGTTGTGTTCTGGAAGACTGCACGCTTCAATGTGGTCCTGGAGGAGCTGCTGGGAGAAGTTCTGATGCATCTGTGCTGCCTCGTGTGCATCCATGGCGTTCCCACAGGCTTTGTTCAGGTCTGAAAGACAAAGAGCGTCGTGTGCTCACCCAGAAACACCGTTTGCGCTTGTTCTCAGCTGACCGGCTCTCTTGGCTGTTCCCTATATTTAACGAATCCAGGAATTGATTTAAACAGCCACTATACCAGTCACATCGCTTCCGAATGAAAACCCCTTTTAGGAGACGCAGGGGCAACCCGAAGCCTCCCCTTTTCCCATAGTATTGGCAGTGCACATTGCAGGATTTGGTGTCATTTTAGTTTCCAACTACTAAAAAAACCAACATTACAGTAGCTCTAAAAGGAGGAAGCAAACTCCTCACTCCAGTAAAAGCTCCTGTGCAGGTCCCCTGTTGTCTTTTTAGTTTCCAGCACCATCTAGTGGGAATGGGAAAGGCTCGCCGCTTTCTCACTGCGGCTCCACGATTCAGCAACACCAGTTTCACAAGTCAGGCAACACTTTTTCTTGGGCAAATCCTTTGCTTTTAGGGGGGCTACAAAAAGCTCCGAAAGCAGGGGGCATGCACCAAAAGCTGATCCTGGGGTCTTGTTTTCTGTGAGGTTTACTCACAGGTATTGGCTCAGTCAAATTCAGGACTGGCAATGTATTAAGAATCGTGTAATTTCAGGTAAAAATTACAGGGAGCGCAGCGTGGCCGGGGCTGAGACGCTGCACCTCCTATCGATGGACACGTGGTTGTGTTTTGCTATTCCTCATCAAGCACCTTTTCTTCAAGAGTAGGTAATTAGTTCTATAGAGGAAGCTCTTAGGAAAAATCAAAGCAGAACGGAAACTGCCTCTTGCTGCTCCCAGGCTAGAGGATACGACCGGAGGCGACAGCAGCTGAACACGGGGCGGGTGCTCCATCTACAGCGGATCCGTTGTACTATCGGCATGTTTTGTACGTGAACTACCGCTTGGAAATGAGTAAGGGAAGTATTTTCAATCGCCTGGAAGCGGTTTGGTAGCAAAGGCAACAGCAAAGCAGAAAATAAACCTGGCCCCCATCGCTCAACGTGGAGCACCGCGCTTATAGTAAACACGGCAATTTAATAGAAATTGAAGCTGCGGGGTAAGTTCTTGGAAAAAGGGTAGAGTTACTGCTTTATTTTCTAGTGAGAGCAAATCAATTGCAGCATTAATGTTGACGGTCTGCCAAGAAGCCAGTCAATATTTGAACAAAGCATCCTGGGGCCACATAAGTCAGATTAAACAATATGTATGAAGTGATATAATGGTCTCTTATACTTATTAAAGCCCATACACAAAGCAAAGCCTAAGTGAAACTTAATCAAATGTTTACTACAATTGGAACTGCAGTCGAAGAAAAGCAGAGCAGCAACAGCAGCAGCGAGGCTGCGTGGGTGCCAGCTGGAGCCCTTTCCAAAGGGTCACCAACCGGTTCAGCTCTTTATATCCGAAACTGCCGCCCAGCAAGAGCAGGAGAAACCCAACTGCCACCGCACACCAGTTCCACGGGGATGCTGGAGCCCTCTGGGGCCGCCTCACCCCAGATATCTCACAGCTCCCTCCACAGAAAAACCACCAGGAGCACCTGACAGCAGCGCCAGAGCTGCAGATCAGTAACTGGAAGAGCCACCCTGCACTTCTAGCGGTATTTTGTAAAGCCAGGCAGCCCCTCGGCGAGTGCCAGCATCGGCATACAGCCCCATGCTCTTCCCCAGTTCGTAGGGATGGGCTCTTTGCCTTTTCTTTTTTTTTTTTTTTTTTCTTTTTTTAATTACAAGACCTTTTCCTAACTTACCTCTCAAGAGAGCTGAAGACCACAGCTGCACAGACATATCTGGTATCTTGCTTGCAAGCTGCATGGCTGGCACTACCATATTATTGCTTTCCTGGTGAAGAGCAGATATCAAAAATAAAATGGCTATTTTTTTTTTTCTCCCCCTTGAAAATTACAGAGAGATGTTAAAATTGTGACCAAAAATTCATCTGCTTTAATTGCTGCCATGTTCTAGCTAAGAAGTGGAAGTGGGACGATAACCCAAATACATCACCTAAAGCTGTCTGGAATTTTGCTGTATCCTAGGAATTACAGTGTCTATGTTGTGCAAAACAGAACTACTTCATGCATCCTGGCATATGGTGAGAATTAAGGAGCTCGTACCCACAATTCCTCCCAAACAACCCAGTTGAACTAGGTGATTGTCCTTTATTCAGCTCCTTTTTCTTCCAAGTGATTTCAGGCATTGTGGAAAGACAGACTTCCAGAACAGACTTCAGACACTACTGCTTCATTAAAGCCTTATTAAACACGCAAATTACAGCTACAGAGGTATGCAAGTCAATAAGCTGCATTCTTAAAATAAACAAGCATTCTTAAAATCAGATTAATTTCACTACGTCCCCATTTTCTTTGGCAAATAAGCCCAACGTTTACATGGCAATACCAGAGAGGTGAAGGCTTACCCTGTGATTCCCTAACACATAGAATATATGACCCAGGAGGACGAGGGAGCACGCTGTTAATCGATTCAAGTCTTCCGCGTTTGACATTTTCAGTGTCTCTCGCAAAAATCGTCTACCAAAACAGAGCAAAAACCAAAGCGTTTTAAAAACTCTCCCCTCCAGTATGTAAGAAACATCATTAAGAACTGAATTAATCCAACTGGCAAATATTAGCGCTCAGGAATACATGTGTGCTGTGGGTGACCTTAAACAAGGCGCTTAATTCCCAAACCTCACCTGTCATCTAGCCAAAATGACTGTAACGCAGGTTCTCCTTTGAAACGCTTTTGTTTCGGATGCGCCGCTGCAGAACACTGCATGAGCATTAATGCTGGCATTCAGAACTAAAAGATCTAACCCAAACAGTTTCAGGGTTATTGTCCCCTAAGTAAAAACCAGAAGGCTGACGAAATCCACGGGGAGATCCTAGCGGGTTTGAAAGAAAGGCCTCGGGGGGTTCACTTGCTCTTAAAAAGCTCGATTTAGTCTCACCTGTTGCCCCCCCGTGCACCGGTTTGTACTCACTTTGCCTCGTTGTATCTTCCTTGGAAGAAGGAGAACAGGCCGCGGATGTAGAAAGCCGCCGCTCGAAGACAGTGAGAGCTACGGACAAAGCAACGCATTGAAACGTGGGCATTGCGCCGCGATGAAACGCATTACAGGCACATTTCTAGGAATTTGCCTCATAATCAAATCTCCAAACAAAACATTATATTTACTGCGTGGTCAGAACTTCTGCCTTGAAAAGAAGTTGATTATTTTGTTTTCTTTTTAAAAAAAGCCTGCTACAAATCCAGTATTACCATCACCAATGCAACATCAGCATGTAGATATTTTCTGGAATTCTCACCTCACAGGAAAATTATGGTCTGGATTTATCCTTTCCAATAAGCTGTAAAGCTACAAAGTGGGAGGGGAAAAGAAAGATAATCAGCGTTTCTCACATATACAGGCTTACAGTACTGACAGCAAATGTTTCTACAGGAAGCGCACATCAAATCAAAACGGTGCCAGTCACCACAAACACACTCAAGTTTACTTGTACAGATCAGATCATGGCACAAACGTTCCAACATTAGGACTTTTCATGCCCATTTTGATCCTAAAAACCAAGTTTTATACAAAATATGCTTTCTCAGACTTTTACAGAGCTTTCAATACGACGTTAATATTTCCTCAGAGAACTTTTAGCTGTCATATCCGAGCTGCTCGAGACCCCAGTGAATGCCGTATCAGATTTGCTATTTAACTAAAACCAGAAATCAGCTAAGCAAAACCAAACAACAAAGGTCAACTTTTTAAAATCATTATTTTTGCTCCCTAAGCTTCTAAAGGAAGTGCTGCGTGCTTGGCGAAAAAGTTCATTTACAGCCTCGTCACGAGGAACCTGCAAGCACGTCCCCGAAAAGTTACTACTGAGGAATCAGACACGTCACTGGAAGAGTGCGCGCAGATGGATTTTTGTGGTAACAGGGCTTCAGGCAAAGCGCGCGCACACACGCGCACCGACCCATTTCGGGATGTTTAGTTAAATCTTTCTAGGGTTTGTGTAATCTCATAAAGCCCCTATACAGATGGGAACTGAAGCAGACAGGTTGAGTGAGACGGAGCGAACCGCACATTTCACACTGGGAAGCTTGCCCTCCCGGTGCTGTAGAGGATTCTGTGTACGACCCAGGGCTCTGCTTTGGTGGTTTGCAGCTGGGCCAGCTGATAGCACCGGTTCTTTACCATTAACTGACACTGCCCTGATGGAGGAGTTGCCTGGCTGCCAGACAAGGCACGGCTTTGCAAAAAGAACAATCCAAGAACAGGAGCAGTTTTCCCTCCAACAAAGCTCTGACTTTAGGAGGAGTCAGAGACCAGCTTACCTCTTGATGCCGGTTGCCTTCCCTGATGTACACGCTGGCTAAGTTTGTCACAATAAATGCCCACAGCTCTTGATGTGTAGTGAGCTAAAATAAACAAGATACCGACAGCACAGTCAAATACTTCAGCATCTAAACCAGAATTTCCTCACCCCATACAAATCACAGATTTGAGGTCTGGTATTTTGCTATTAATAAATCCTCCTGAGCTGAACTGTGATCAGCAGAGAAATAAAATGAACCAGTGCAAGTAACACAGATGATCTCCAGATTTCCCTTCCAGCCTCAGCTGGTCGGTGACCCACACAACAATTGCAGCGAGCCCCTTTCCACACTGAACACCCACAGTAAATAGCTTGGGAAGGAAATCTTACCCTCAGTGCTGTCGTGAATTGTGCTTCTGCATTGTCCATGCAATTAACAGAAATGCAGTAGAGCCCCTGTAGAAGACACGGTATTTCTAAGGTAACACAGAACACAATTACCACAAGCCGAGGACGCAAAGAAAAGCACAAAACCATGGAAATCTCAGGGTGTAAGCAGGAAAAAAGGTAACCAACAAGTCTTATGTTTGCTCTGGGAAAAACGAGCAACTTCTACACAAAGTCCTTCACAATTACATGTTCCTGTAAAAACCGCCCCATTTATCCAAGAAAAGCCTCTTAATTTCTTAAAATACTCAGACAGCATCGCTAGGTAAATTCTTCCCCTTGCACAGTTCCCACAACAAACCCTCTCAGGCGTGCGCAGTATAAACCTCGTGTATTCACCTCACGTGTTAACTATCATGCTACACGTCACTTATTTTAAAAAGGGATTTAAGCTTTCGACAGGCTTAAATAACAGCGGGTGCCAGTCCCCACAGCAGGGCTGGCACTCGGTAAGGCAGACCCCATGACTCAGCAGGACAGCTTGCTGTCTGCCTCACTACGTTCTCGTTAGTTACTGGTGACGAGTCTTGGGTACGGTCTTCCAAAGAGTCCAAAGTTTACTGCTAATCACAGACACTTACTAATAGCGTGTGCAGCTGGGCAGCATGATTAGAAAACAGTCTGGGAGACTGCTGGCAGAGCTGACAGACTTGTGAAATCTGTTGGGGAAAAAATAGTATTTTAAGATACTTCTCCATTTCATTTTATGCTCTAAATCCATCCGTTTGCATCACCCCTGTCGTTCGGTACGTTTCAGCCATTGGCTCAAGAATCCCAAGTCACGCTCCTAGGTAAAAGCAGAGGCTGGACCTGCCTGGAGCCAAGGTACAGGCACAGCTCCACACACCCCTCCCACACAGACGTGCACTCAAAACTAGGTTTGAATTATTTGCGTTGCGGCAGCTCCACCATATGGTGGCACCACCTGCAAAGCAAGCCGCGGATCTCTCCTGACACGCTCAGAATTTGAGTTGGCACGCAACAGAAAAACTGGAATCAAAATCTTCCACGGGGTACGTGCTTGTGAGGAGTTTTATGAGCCAGAACCAATGACTATTCTTTTAGCAGGCTAAATTCCCCCTCCACCCCACCCTCCTACCCCCCGAGTACGTTCCCGAGAAGGCTGACAGCAGAGGCTGTGATGATACAGCAGCATGTCCTATAAATAAGGATGGATGAACAGGATTTTAAAATTACTGAGAGAGTGGGAAAGAAAAGCACAGTTCTTTCTCGCATTTGAGACCACCATTGGCCTCTTCTTTCCCCCCAAACGATGCAAGAGGAAGAAAGGACAGAAAGGCAGGGAACCTCAAAAACTGAGAATTGCTTGGCTAAGATGGGAATGATAAAAGTTAAGAGCCACTCAGTCATAAATCTTAGGGAAAGGGAAAAGACACCAGGGTCAGACTGCACAGTATGATCAGGAAGGCATCAGCTGTAGCCACTGATCAATGATTTGTTGAGCACTAAAATATCTGAGAGGAGGCTAATTCCACAGCTTCAGAGTTGTGGTATCCTGAGCACCATTGGGCCTGACTGTATCTGTTCGTAGGTTAGCACTGCTGGAATATCCATCTGAGCCCAAGTATCTTCCTCAAAACCAAAGTTCCTGTATTTTAAAAGCTATCACTGCAGACATCCACGACTAAGGAAAGGATAAAGCCCATTTTACCTCCTGCAGTGCGGTGGCTTTGTGTCCTGTGACAAGCCGACACATGATAATATGTTCCAACAAAATAACTTGGAAAGATGACAAGATAGGACTGCAGTCCAGCACTGAAGAGGGAAAAGTAATTCAGTGAGTGAAGTTAAGACACGATTAATACCCCAACCACGCAGCCTGCCCCGCACCCAGCCAGCTTCCTCGGTTGCGGGTGGTTCAGCAAGACTTCAGTACAGATTCCTCTGTGGAAACCTGATGTGATGCCTTTGGCTGGACTACCCTGTCAGAAGAGCCAGCATACTGCCCAGCTCCTCCTCCGTATGCCACGGGAAGGATGGCACAGGGTTAAAAACTGAACAAACCACACCCCAAAACCCCACATCACCCCCCAAAACCACGACACCCTGAACCGTCAGGAGTGGGAGTCTGAGCACCAGTTAAGGAAATACTTCTTGGGAACACGTGCTCCTTTTTGGTTACCCACGTTCTGGATTCTCTAACACACGGACGATCAGAAAGGTGGTGGGAAAATAAACGCGTGTTGCAGCGCAACTTAGAGTTACAATAAGAAACTCCCCAAAAACTTGATTTCTGTATTCAAAGTAACTATCCAGTTTTAAAACAGAGCAAAGTCCTTGGATGCAGCAGAACCTGACTGCAGGCCGGCCCAGTCAGCTACAGAAGGCTGCTGTGGCTTCGGTTTGTTTTTTTTTTTAATTTAAATTAGCAACAAGTAATGGAATCTTGCGGCATCAGCTAAATTATAATCCTTATCCTTACTTTTTAGCTTCTCTAGCTGCATGAGTGCTTTGTCTGTGTACTTCTGAGCCTTCTCCAGGTACCCCGCTTGCATGGAATGCATCACTGTTACCTGCCGGAAAGCACAGGGAAGATTACCAAAAGTTACCTTTGCATAGAGGAAGGCTGGGAGTTCACATAACTCCTCAGCTGCCAGCTTTTTAAACTAAGTTTTGACATCGTTCAGGAGCATCACCATATTCAAGAAGTGGGGCAACTAATTTCAGAAATTTGAAGTCAAGATTGTCACTCTGTTGGTAAAAATAAGCCGACATAGTGCTACTTTGTATGAGTTAATCTGATTCTCCTTGGCTTGGATATTAATAAAGTTACATTCCAGTTTCCAGGCTTCGTGCACAGTCTCTTCAAACACTGACATCACTGAAAGCAAGAGTCTCACAGATGCTGTGGCAGAATTAAACTGTCAGCGTAATGTAAAGCAGCATATGGTCTGCAGAATCTATCGCTGCCGGCTCCGAGCAATTTTTAACCAATTCCTCATTAATTAGCAATATACATGAAGTAAAAAAAAAAAAAAAAAAAAAAAAAAAAAAAAAAGAGGCTCTCACCAAGTAGACGAGCACACACATGTGTTCCTTGGGCAGCCAGTGAAAGAGATCAGCGGGGTTGCTGGGCAGGATTTCGTCGTCGTGCAGCGTGGAGATGGTCTGGATGCACTGCTGAAGCTGTTTCAGGCACGGCTTCACGCTTTTCACCTGCGAAAGATGATTCACATCAGATATAGCTGCTGCAGCCCAGATGCTTGAACACTTACTTAAGTTGGGAAAACTTGCCAGGCAATAAATAATCTCCACATTCAGAAAATTAGTTCACGTATAAATCACAACACCAGCATGACAGAACAGTGACCACCTCGGGCCCGTTCCAGGCTTAACAACAATCAGCCCCTCATATTTGCATATGCGACCAACAGACACTCAGAAGGTTTTTCACAATTATACACAAAGCCCGTTATCTCCACCAACGTCACACAGAAGCAAGAGTGGCTGCCATGGTTGTAAGTGTACCACAGTAAACCTTTCCTCGGGGAAGAAGAAATAAATGTCATTTCTTCGCTCATTTGTGATTAAAATCTATAGAAATTAAGTTCCGTTAACAAGAAGCACAGCAAAAAAAAAAAAATCCCCCCCAAATCACCTCAGTGTAACAATTTGCTGGGTTTGAGGCAGCACTGTGCCCCCAACTTCTCAGCCCATGGGGACTGTAAGCAGCGCAACTGGCACGTACCTGCCCCGCGTCCAGGTAATGCGTCACCTGCAGGACTAAGAAGAATACGCGTAACGACTCTTTCTGGATGGGGTTTCCTTGCCAGTTTTCAACTATCTGCCCGCAAAGGGTAAGGAGAGGGTGCACCTCCTGCAGCTTTCGTTCCATGAGAAGGAGCTGTAATTTAAAAGAAAAATTTGTTATTTTTGTGCTAAATAAACACTCAGAGAACCACAGTAGAGCCCCAGGTATGTTGCTCTGTTACTTAAAACAAAACCAGGCGCAAAGACATCTTACTGTCAGAGCCCCAGCCTTTTCACAAGACCAGATTTTTCAACCCTAATTAGAAGGGCTCCCGTGACAATTTGCAGTTATCCTTTTCCCTTCCAGAAAATTATTTGTCACAATTAATAAAGGAGGAAAAAAAGCCAAACCTATCCACAAGAATTTCAAAAGAATCCCACACACTCAAGGCTTATCCCAGGCACCTTCGAACACTGTGCTTGCTCACGTGACTAAAACAATATATAAAGCACATATAAGCATGCAAAGTACCTTGAAACAAATAACCCATGTTCAGGCAGGTTACGTTCCACTGCTCTGTAACTCGCATTATACTAGTTAAACACAGAAATAGTTTATTTAAAAAGCACACCCGACTTACCATCCCTTTGCTTAGCAGAAACAGTGCTCTGAAATGAAACAAAATGATGTCACACAAAAAAAGTTACCTAAACCACAACTGTATATAAAAACCCTGGAAAAAAAAAAATATATATATCTGCCATTCTCCCCCTCAAAGACAACAGACAGAATGGTATTAAGGAACCTGCCACAGAAAGCACATTTAAAAGGTTGCTGGAACAGTCCCACCATAGCACCAGGGATCAAAATCCCAGCCTCTCAGGTTTGTATCTAAGCTTTGGACAGTTCCAGTTACAATAGTTTCTATAAAGGCCAGAACAGGCTACTGGGAAAACTGGCTGATAAAGACAATAAACAAAATTCATTTTGAAAAAAGACTCCCCAGAGTCCAAGTGACCATTACTGGTTTTATCAGGAAAAGGGAAGAGCTGCAGAAACTCTCAGGTCTAAGAGAACACTCAGAAACATTGCTCTGCCTGTAAAACCCATGTGGCAATCACATCTCTAATCACAACTAGAATATCTCTAAATAAAACATAGAGGAAACCCAAATGTTTTCTGTGGGAAGGGAAAAAGCTCTAAGGAACTCACCTGGTGTACTCTGACCCTACCACCCGAGCATACTCTGCTCCAACTCCGAGAAGGTCACACGCAGATACTAAGTCTTTTTCAAGTGTATGTAGTTGCTGAAAAAAAAAGAAAAGGCCAAAAGAGATCAGCATTTTCTTTGTGAACTTCATTAGCAATGTTTTAAAAAGTAATTACTGCCGTGCTTTACACATGACAAGTGCTAAACTGGTGTTCGTTAAATGTATCATCTGATTTTAGACTCATTTTCCAGGAACACCTGGCATTCTCAAGAAAAAAAAAAAATTTTTAACATTTCAAAGAAAATGTCTCAGCCCAGTTTTACACCAAGCAAAGCTGTTATAATTCATTAAAATCACGTGCAGGTCGGGTCCCAACAGCTCCAACATAACCACGGCCCGTTACATTGGAGTAACTGGAACAACAGAGTGAGTTTTCCAGCAAGAAGAGCAGAGAAAATCTGCCAGGTGTTTCAGGTGACGGGGAGAGGATGACGCAGCCACCAGAGCACCTCTCGCTCCCTGCCGACTTTTGTACCTTCTCCAAAGTCAGGTGGAAAGCCAGACAGTTGTAGAAGAACAGGCACCAAGGCAATGAGACACAGGCCTCTCTGGGCAAGCAAAAGCCAGAAAGGAAATACCCCACAGAGGAGAAATCAGCAAAGAATGTCAGGCTTCGAGGAAGGATCCTGCTCAGAGGGAGGCACTGAGAAACAAAGCTTAAGCTTCTTGTGAGTACCCAGGCATTAACTCATTGCAAAGTAAACATTTGTCCTTTAATCGATAGCAGAGTAAGGCTCTCCACAAGTCACTGTTCCTAAACTACACAAAGGAGCTTGGCAATCCCTTTTAAACGAAGCTGGTCTGCTTGTTTAAGCTCATCAGGAAGGGGGGGGAAAAGACAAGTCTAGGTGACTATTAAGACAGTCTTCAAAGATAAAATTGCTTCCTAACCAGCTCTCTGCTGCGGACTACCCATAAAGAGCAATTAACTCCCTCAGCTCTTGAGTTAAACACCTCGAGGCTCTTCAGGAGGATAGAGGCAGCATAACCTGGAAAAACAGAGGGATTTCTTCAGCAATAATCTGCTCTTTGCCCTGACCAGTCAACTTCCTGGATATGCTCCCCACCTAACGCATTGGATCACTCCGGAAAATCGGCGCTTTCAGAGTAGTTACACAGCTGAAGACCGTACCAAACATTCAGCACTGCAAATTCCAACAGGCACCAGTTGATTACTAGAAGCCAAGATGGTCTGTGCAGCTGAAGCCACACTTAGAGCGTACTACAGAACAAGAGTAACGTTGCTTAGAGGCCTTTGCACCAGCTGCTTTTCCCACCCCGGTTCTGCTCTGTGCGCTAATTAGGCTGAAAATAATCAAACGAACACTTCAGGTTGGCAAGCTCCCATTCCAGCAGACTTTAAGAGAACACTTGCCCTTCCTGCAAGCCGTAAGGTGGATTTTATTTTGCTCCACCTCTAAAGTTGTGTGATGCTAGCACCCACAGGATGATCCTTGCTGCTTTCTTCCCTTCAGCAGGTAAAAAGCAGGCCTTGATCCAATCCGTAGTCTACCAATGTATCATTAATTTCTAGCATGAACTTTTCCTTTTCTCCATTAAGAGCAATGATTGGGGGTGGGGGAAGGCATCCGAGCTCTTTTTAAGAAGAATACAGATATTTTCTAGGCATTTTTTTCCATTTGCAGTGCTACAGCAACAGGGCCATCAATATAAATCACTTACTGCAAGTTGAAAAAGCAATCTACAGTGCCAGTACGGAGTCTGCTGTGAAATCTGAATGGCTTTGCGCAACAGAGGTTTTGCTGTATCCACTGAATTCTGAAAGAGAAACACACACCCGAGTCAACATAAAAACCAGGCTACGGGGAACTTCATCACTAACAATAACAACTTGTAACGTAGTTGTGTTCTGTGTTGATCCCCCAGTGAAGTCCCATAGGTCAGGAACCTCAAAACGTGAAAAGCAACAAACCCAAGTATTCAACCCGCAGGCCCACATATCTACACTGGTCTCAAAGTCTGTTCAAGGGTAGGAGCATTTTAACTCCTGGTATTTAACTCCTATAACACTATTCCAATATGCACATCTATCCTGCAAGTGAAAGAAAAGGCAAATATTTGCTTTAGTGAAAGTAAAGGCTAGTTAAGGCTTCTCTGGAGAAAAAGTATTAAAATAGCCTAGAAACACAATAAAAACCTGAGGAAAAACATCTACTTCCCTCCCGCCCCCAAATTTGCCTGTCTTTGTCTAGATGAGGGCTAAAGAAATACTTTGGCCGAGTAAACTTCCTTTGTCGCAGAAGACCCGCATTGCAACTCCAGCAGCAACTTTCACAATGAGAAAGACCAAAAGTCTTTCAGGCTTACGCCTTAATATTCTATATTTGCATTGCAGCTGACCTCTAAAAACTTCCCAAATCCTATTATTAACAGCAATATGCTACTCTGACACCAAAGACACTCAAATTAAATGCAGCCCTGGGACAACCAACAATTCCTGAAGTAGTCTCAGCGCACTCACCTCCTGACAATACAGCTCGGACAGAAGGCTGGCTGCCTCAAACTTAACATCTTCAAACTGGGGAATCTAGCAGCATCATTGTTAAGGAAATATTAAACACTGGCTGGAACGCAGCAACACCCCAACATCAAAAAAACCCTTTACAGAACACATATGTTAGGAAAGCAGCCCACCAACCACGGAAGTAGGTTACAAATACCAGCTACATCCCCATCCCCAGGGCCAGGCTCTCTCTGGGGAGGTGTTTTGGTATCAGAGCCCTCGCTGCAGGAGCGAGGCGGCCGGGCAGCGATGCTCCTCGCCCGGGCAGCCAGGAAAAGGATACTTGCTGGGATATCAACCACTGCAAGAGAAGACAGCGGGTTAGTCTGCAGCCACCACAGGCCGGCCCCGCTGACAGGGCCCCCCCCACGCCCCAGCCGCCCCCCTCCGGGGCTCACCGCCTTCTCCAGGTGCCCACGGGCCTGGTCGCCGTTGCGGGTGTGGTGGTAGAGGACAGAGCCGAGCTGGAGGTGGGTGCGGGCCTCCATGCGGGCCGGGGGCTTGCGGGGCAGCACGGCCTGCAGGCAGTGCACGCAGAGCCGCACCTTGGGCGGGCTCGACGTGCGGAAGTGCTCGGCCAGGCCCAGCAGCGCCAGGTACCACGACTCCCCCCCGGCCGCGCCGCCGCCCGACCCCGACCCCGGTGCGGGCCCAGCGCCGCCGCCACCTCCGCCGCCTCCTCCGCCACCGCCACCTCCGCCGGCCCCCCCGCCGCCTCCGCCGCCCGCCTCCCCGGAGCCCGCCGCACCACCCGCCGCCGGCGCGGCTGGGGGGGCGCCCGCCGCCAGGCCAACACGGGCGGGAGGGGGGGGCGGGGGCGCGGGGCGGCGCGCGGGGGCCGCCGGGAGATGGAGTCCGCGGGCCGCCGGGAGGCGTCTGCGCGCCTGAGGCGCTGACGGGAAATGGCGGCGGCGGCGCGCGCGGCCTGATGGGAGTTGTAGTCCGACCGGCCGCTGCCGCCGGGCTGGGGCGGGGGGCGGGGAAAGGAGCGCGGCGGCGGCGGCTCCCACCGCAGAGAGCCGGCTCAGCCCTCCGGTCGGCCCCGGTACGGCGGGAGGCGCGGGGGGGCGGCGGAGGCCTCCGCGGGACTACATCTCCCAGAGGCCTTTTCGGCAGCGCCGGCTGGCGCCGCCCGCCCCGCCAGCCGCGGTGCATGGTGGGACGGGAGCTCCAAAATGGACAACCCCAGGGATGCGCCAGGTATGGCTGGTCCCGCCGAGCCCCCGGCCCCGCCGCCCCCAGCCCGCCGCCCCCGCTCCCCAGCCCGCCCCTGGGTCCCGCGGCCCGGCAGCCGGCGGGGGGGGGGGCGGGCGCTGCCCGGGGCATCGTCCCGGCGTCGTCCCCCCGGTGGGCGCGGCGGTCGGGGCGGTCCCGAACGCCGCAGCGTTAATTTTCATCCCCCTTTTCCCGTAGGGAAAGCGAGCCGGTGGTTTGGGGTCGCGCAGTCTAAATCGGCCAAGACGAACGTGAATATTCTTCACCAAGAGGAGCTGATAGCGCAGAAAAAGAGAGAAATTGAGGCCAGACTGGAGCAGCAAGCGAGGCAGAATTACCTGAGCATCCAGCAGCTGCCTCTCTTTGGAGAGTAAGTGCGGATTAGGGTGCTTTTAGGTCGGAGCTTCCCTGACAGAAACCGGGCGTGTTCGCCAAATGGAACCGCAGAGACGAGAGCTTTACAAAGCTTTTGCGCTTGGAGGCAAATGCTGAGAAAGTTAAAACTGGTAACTTCAAAAAAAAAAAATTGTCAGAACAGGCTACTTGCACTTTAACTGATCTAGCCGGGTTTTTCGGCTGCTGGGGAGAACAGATATGTGCTAACAGCAATCGTATTTTTAACAGGGTCTTACTACACTTTCCTTCTGCTTCCTGCTTGTTACCTTTCTTATAATCACGACTCCAAAGTGTTAGCAGAATTCTCCTGTTAAATGCTTGCCTGGCGTTCTTAGAAGCAGGGTAGCCTAAGAAAGCAAGCAGAAATCCTGTTTCAATGGAGTATTAAACAAGGTGGAGAGCTTGGGTCAGTGCTGTAAGCAGCAGGCTGAATGGTTCTTGAGCCTGCACGTGTTTTCAACGTCAGCTGAGAGAGATTAGCAGTCACTGGTGTTTGTCTTGTTTTCTGTTAAAAATAAATGGTGGGGGGGCTGGGGAGGAAGATGATGAATACCATCACCTGCTTTTCTTTTTCTATTCAGAGATGACGGTACTGACAATGAAGCCTGTGTTTCCAACAAGTTTGTTAATGATGGCAGTTTCCTCCAGCAGTTTCTCAAGCTGCAGAAGGAAAAATCAAGTACTGGTAGGTCGACTTATGAGCAACAGGAGGCCTTCCTTCTGGTGATGCCAGCTTTGTGTGAGCTGCCTCCATGTATGTTCACTTTAGAAACCCTGCTATGAGCTGTTACCAGTATGAGTAAGTTCTAAAGCAATGATGACCCCTTTAAATTTGGATTAAAGTCTTTCTTCAAGGTGTGATAGGGAGGTTTCCCTCTGCAGGTGCTGTAAAACAAGCATCTCTCTTTTAGCCTGAATCTCACTTTGTAAAAATCATCACAGCTTTCACTTAGTTATGCAGCTTTTACCAGCCAGTGTCTTTAACTTACTCTGAAAATAACAGCCTCTTGCAGCTGTATTACTGCCTGAGTTGTTATTTGTAACCTTCTGAGATTAAAACAGTGAGGATGCACAGGAATTATTTTCCCCTCATTCTTTTCTAAGAACCTCCCCCAAGTTCTACTAATAACTCGGCAAACACTTCTGCATCAAATGTTGGGAAGAAACCTATGCTGTTTGGGAAGCGCCCGGGTCAGGTCCTGAGCAGCATGCTGCACCAAGCGAAGAACTACTCCCATTCCAAACAGACCCCAGTCGTTAACCGCCTCAGTGTGTTTCAGTCGCCAGATGAAGATGAGGAGGAAGATTATGAGCAGTGGTTGGAAATTAAAGGTAAATGACACCTTCTGCTACATTGTTTGTTTTGGGGTGCAGGTTCGCTTACCTTAGCGATAGGGGGATCTTCTATCCCAGTAGAGGGCTGGGGTTTTTTTCCTTATGCTGGGAATTGGTATTCTTAGTACAGTTCCCTGTGTGCAGACTTCTGCATCGTGAAATATAAACAACGCAGGTTAACGCTGGTGGACTTCTTCAAAGCCAGCTTCAGCAGAAAAGCTGGGGACCAAATGCTGTTAGATATTCCTTACCCAGCCTGAACTCTGTGTGGGAGACGGGTCACTCGCCGTGGTCCGACTGGATCTGGTTTGTGCCTAGAAGATTTATTTTCTTTGAGTTATCAAGGCAAGCGCTTGACTGGTCTATAAGCCTCTGTGAAAAATAATACGTAGAGAAGAAACATACCCTGCTCGTAATGGAGCTTGATTGTTTGCTAATCATAATAATTCTGCTTTTGCCCTGTTTAAATCTGTTACGGCTAGTGCTGAGTTCTCTAGGACATAAATAGATACAACGCTTGTATTTAAAATGGAATTTTAGGGTTTTTAAATGATGGAAAATGACAAGCCCTCGGTTTGGGTGTGGCTGCCTAGGGTGAAAAATTCTGTGTGTCAATAAATAAGATTACATGTGGGGCATGGAACTATGACCAGGTAAAATCAAAGTCCCTGCCTCTTTTCAAAGTTTCATTGGAAAAATCTCACCTCTAGGTCCTGACTGCTTTAAGTAGGATAGATGAAGAATACTGCAGCACTTAAATAACCATGTTTCTCTGGATAACCTAGGCTAGGAGGCCAGAAGGCAGATTTGCTTAATAATCTGAATTTCATGCGTGTGTATTAATCAAGTATAAAATTAGATTGGAGTTGCTAAGTAAGTCACACTAAGCTTTGTGTCAGAATTTATTTCATTATATGTTTACAAAACCATGTCTAGCTATTGCTGGTGGGATTTATAAAAGCAGATTCTTAGCAAGGCTGAACTTAAGCATGAAATGCACTGCAGGAATGTGGGAAATAGCTACTGGCTGCAGAAAGTAAAGACAGAATTCGGATGCTTAGTTTAAAGATTGTGGGTTTGAATCTAGTCTAGATTAGTGTGGACAGCTGCTCCTGTGTGCTCTCTGTTCAGCGCCCTACCCAAAATATCGTTGTCTAGACAAATGCCTGTGTTTAGTTCCCATTGAATGTGTCCTGCATCAGCTCCGTAATCACTGTCGGTGTTAGTGGGTTCCTTTCTTGGCACAGAAACCAAAATACAGTTTCTTGGAGACTGAGCTCTCCTCTTATGTCTGGTGGGATTCTGTCCAATGAGGGTTGAGACATGGGCATATGCCGGTAGGAAGAACTATGTGCTCTGGCTACACAATCTGTCTCTGCTGTCTGGGTACAGAGCGATGCCTTGGGAACTGGAATCTGTAATCCTTAGCGAGTAATGTGGTTGTTAAAACCAAATTCCTCTTCCTCCCCATTGTGTTTTGTATGGAGGAGAATTGTCAGAAGCAAATTACGTTGCTGTTCAAGTTGCACCCTACACTGTGGTGATCCAAATCTTAGGTTCTTTCGTTGTAGGAGAAATCTAGACCAGATATTATCTTCCTACTAGGGGAGTGCAGAGGCTGACAGTAACCTAGGGATTGTAATTTGTACAGCTGTGTAAGACTGGATCCCCCATTTCATCCTTTTTCTTCCCATTCCCGTTCTACTTTTGTCTGCCGCCGTGATTCTTAGAAGTAATGTACCTGTTGCCTGTTTGGTGTGTGAGTTGAACCCCAGTACTGACAGCCTGCTTAAAGTTTTACCCCCAGAGGATGCGGAGACCCGACAAGTGGTGGAAAAGCTGGCTAGGTTCGTGGCTGAAGGGGGACCAGAATTAGAGAAGGTTGCTATGGAAGACTACAAGGATAACCCAGCTTTTTCGTAAGTGTGGTGATAACTCTTGTCTTCCAAAGCAGAACGCTGTCTCTTTGTAGGAGAAAAACATCAGCCTTGTGTGTGTAGTTCTGGTGGATCTGTTTGGTTTAATTATAATTTGGTGGATTTGAGCTTTGTTGTGAGTAACTTTTTTATAGCTGGGGAAACTGAGGCAGAGCATATGGGGATGCTGGACTCCATCCTGGGACTGGTTCTGTCTCTTCCGCAATTGATGCGCTGTGTGGCAGTGGACAGAGGATTCCCCCCTGTATCAGAGGACACTTGTTACTTATTTCCCTTCAAGTGACACAAAAAAATTGGCTGCAAGTCCTTAAATTAAAGCTATGTGTATTTATACGTACTGAAGGCTCTGTAATCCCCATTTTAAGTGCATTCTGCGTTATTTATCTATTTTGTATTTTTTGGGTTTGAGCAATTTATATCCCAAGGTATCAATGTTTGTGTATGGTTGTTGCTGATACATATTTTTTTGCCCTTTTTTCCTCCATCTCCACCCTAGGTTTTTGCATGATAAGAACAGCAGAGAATTCCTTTACTACAGAAAGAAAGTGGCAGAGATAAGAAAAGAGAATCAGAGTTCTCAGGCATCCTCTTCTCAGAAAGGTAATTAAGACTGGGATCTGGAGAATACGAATTGCATAAGTCAAATTTGACTTCTTCGCTCTCTCTGTAACTGCTTGTTAGGCCTGTTGTGGAAACAGCTGGGGTGGATATTTGGCTGTCAGTCTGCTCCCTGTATATCAAATTTCAAAATGGAAGGAGATGGTGATGAAACATCACTGTGATGGCACCAAATTCTTGTGCCAAAACAGTTGTTTCCCAAGCCTGCGGCATGCTATACCGTGCTGTCTGTAAAGGGCTCTTGAAAGAGATTTTCCTTGTATTTCTCCAAAATCCTTAACAACGTGATCTAAAATGATTCTCTGTCCTGTGTGTTCTGGGAAGTGTTTCAGCCCTGAAAATGCATTTAGGAAAAGTGCTTTTTGTCAGATGTTCTTACTCAGTTTGTTATCGATGAAAATGGCTGGTTCGTTTGTGGAACACAATCCCCATTTCTGCTGCCATTTCCCTAACTGAAGCTTTTATTTTCTGCTTGGGACATAAACCCTTGCAAGTAAGGGACTGTGTTTTCGGGTGGGAAAACAGCAGAAGTGGGTGATCTGCCAACAGGAAGGTGGTGTGAGCAGGGCAATCTGGTTAACTGTTCAGAGACAGAAATTATTTAGTGGGGTGAAGTGTCTTCTGTGGGCCAGCCAGTTTATTGCTTCTGGGCCAGCCGCCATTTCAGGCCCGTGTGTGTCCCTGGTGAATCGCTCAGCCTCTCTGTGTCAGCTTCCTTTGCTGTGGAAATAAGCGTTAATGCAATTTAGCTGTCACGCTGATGAGTTAACAGCTCAAACAAATCATCGTTTAATACACTGTAGGCTGAAAGGGCTTGTTACCAATATCAACTAACTGATACAACGGTTTGGCAGCTAAGCGGTATTATCCATACTTTACAGGTGTGGAATATTGAAGCAAGGAAAGGTTATGACTTGTCCATGGGTTATAATCATGTCTTCTGCCTCCTGGTCCTGTGCCAGCACACTGGAGTACTGGCACTGGTACTGTGCAGGTAGCAAATGTCATATAAGGCTGTCGTGGCTAAATAATGTATTTGCCTGGCTCCTTATAAACACCAAATATGCTTGAAATATTAATGATCAGAACCTTCTCTGTGCCTTTGGACTAAGGCTGCAGTAGCCACCTCTTCCAGGTGAGGACTGGGACTGTTCCATGGAGAATTTCCTCTGTCCTACAACCCTCCCCTAAAATGGCCAGCAGATGTGTAGTGACAGTAGGTACAAGTGGGATTACGGTGCGGGATTAGTCGGCCGCTTTTTCTAAGGCCTTCCTGTTGCTCCTGGGGATGTCAGTGGCAAAGTCTTTAACTAGAGATAATTGCGAGTGCTGAGGTGTAACCTTATGGAAGAGTGCCTGATGCGAGGGCAAAACGGAATTCCTCTGCAGCAGAGAGAAACAAGTGTCCAACTTTGAAGACAAAAGCTGGTTTTTCTGTTAATCTGCTCTCATCTGGCTCCTGGCACAGAGGAAGCTGATGTGTGAATGGGCACTCCTCTGGTTACAAAGTTGTTGTACAACCTTACGGAATATCATGTTTTTGTGATATAAACTCTATGACTGTTCATGTGTAATATTTCTAAAAATTAAACTCGACCTTTTGCCCTTATTCTGCTCTTGGGGTTCTTAGAACAGATAGGCTTTGACTGTTGCTTGTGTGAGTTGGGCCCAGTACTGACAGCCTGCTTAAAGTTTCACCCCCAGACGACGAAGAGATAAAGAACTCTGCTGAGAAACTGGCCAGGTTCATAGCAGACGGGGGTCCCGAGGTGGAAGCTATTGCCTTGCAGAACAACCGAGAGAACCATGCTTTCAGGTAAGGGAAGAAACCGGCTGCCGATGTCCTGCAGGAGGGGCTTGGATGGGTCTTTTTGGGGTTTTTTTTAAGGGGAAATAATAGACAAGCTTGTGATAAGTCTGAAGCTACAAGGACTGCGCTTATATAGCAATGATACTTTTACGTTCTCAGCTTCCCGGCTTAAAGAAAGGCACAGAGAGAGAGAAATCGATTTGCTTTCCCCAAAACTAATTTACGACTTCCACCCCTGCCCCTCGCCTGCTTTCTGCTGCAATGCACTAGTGTAACTCTAACCTTTATGCTTTTCCCTATAGCTGTGTTTTGGTGTGGGCCCCCATCCACCACTCATACCGCTGCTCTCCAATTAATTTCCCGGGTTGCTCTTTACGCAGCATCCTCACTAACGTACAGGTAGCATTCCCTCACCATTAGGAACACCTTTGGAATACCTTTTTCAGCCTTTCAAATGTGAATTGTTCTCTTCAGTGCTTTCTGACAGCTGTTTAATGCCTCCCTTTGGTCTCATCCATGTTTCATTTTGCTGCTCTTACAAACAATTTGGTATGTTCTCTGGAAGGGAAGCAGGGCTCAGCAAGGCTTGTTTTATTGCTGATATTTTGGCATTTTATTGGCTGCCTTCTGGCCCTCTGGGGTACTCCCCTGGTCTTATGAATGACATTGGACAGATGTGCTAATACCTGAGCTGTTTCATTATTTACTTTAAAACACCGCTGTGAGCACAGTCGAGTTAAACACCATCTCCTTCGTTAGGATTTCATCAGGTTTGCCATAGGGGGGGCCCCATCCTGCCCTCTGCTTGGTCCTGAAGCAATCCTTAGTGCTGTTATTCAAATGGAGGGATGCAGGACCACATTTAGTGAATTTTAAAATCCGTCAGAGCGCTGTTTGTGTTTGCCTGTGCGTGTTGCCCAGTGGTAGATGGGAAAGACCTGCCATCTCTTACATTTTCTTGTGGGAGCAGGCACTGTCCTGAGGGGAGGTTATATCAAGTATTAAACCAGTCATCTAAAAAGAGAAGATCGTAGAGGAGTTAGGAATAGACAAGTTTTCTGTGTGAAGTATTTAAACTGGAGTGAGTCCAAAAAGATAACATGGTTGTAACAAACATGACTATATTGATTTTTTTTTTATTTTTTTTTTGCGTAGCTGCTAGATTGAGGGTTGTTCATGTTCTTCCCACAAAGCCAAAGGAGTTTTATTTTACCCAAAAGGTCAGAGATGCCTATTTCTGGAAGGGGTAGCAAATAAAGTGATGCATTTTTTGCATATGAGGGAACAGAAGGAAGAGTCATGGTGTAATTAAGCAGACTAGTAATGTCAACGCTTCTAGCTTGAATAGAGACTTGGGAGCAGTTTCTTTAGGCAGTGGTTTGGCATTCCCATTGGTGAGGCCTGAATGTTTGTTTTCTTCTGGGAACTGAAACCTGACATGTTGTGGAGCCCTTGCAGTTTTTCCAGACGTGTTCTGGAAGGCAGGTGAATTCTGGGGGAGGACCTTGCATTTCCACAAATGTAACATGATCATTTCTAGTACTGTGTGTTTATCTGGCACCAAAAATAGCTGTGGCTTGCTCATGAATGGGAAATACGCTTCCTGATCCCCAAGGCTTGCAGCCTACCTTGCAAGAGCACACGGAGCCCTGCATTGCATGCACAAACACACAGGATGGTGCTGGAGAGCAAGGAAGCGTGTGGGAAGGCCAGCTGTGCAAGGGTGTTGCAGGAAAGAAAAGCCCTGACCCAGCTGTGCTAGATCCGACCCCTGCAAACAACTTGTTACATCTAAACTTTATTTTTTTAAATTTATAGGTTTTTATATGAGCCAAACAGCAAAGGCTACAAGTATTACCGGCAGAAACTGGAGGAGTTCCGTAAGGCCAAAACCAGCACTGTGTGTGCCCCTTTGCCTGTAGAGTCCAGTCTGAAAAGGAAGACCAGTCCCGAGGCATCACCATCACCTCTGTGCTTATCGTCTTTGCCTTTGCCCCTGCCCTCACCTTTGCCTTTGCCCCTGCCCTCACCTTTGCCTTTGCCCCTGCCCTTGCCCGTTCCCTCGCCTTTGCCCTTGCCCATTCCATCACCCTTGCCCGTTCCCTTGCCCATACCCTCACCCTTGCCCTCACCTTCACCATCATCCTCTACAACTCCACCTGACCAGACAGCTACAACTACTGCTGCAACAACAACCACCGCTGCTGCTACGGGCACAACTAAAAAGAAGCGGAAGAGCAGATGGGGGCCAGAGGAGGACAAGGTTGAATTGCCCCTCCCACAGCTCGTCCAACAGCTGGATTCTCCCTCCCCTCTTTCAGGTTAGTGGGTCTGTACGTTGTGTTGAATAACTGTTTTTCCTGGGGAGTGCATTCTGCCTTAGCCCAGCTGGCTTTGTAAACAGAAAACCCAGTGAGTCTTATCTCTTGTTGTAATCTCCTTGGTTGCCAGCCCCCTATCTTTCAGCTAGGTCTAGCAGCTAACTCTCCCCTGTGTGGAAACCCAGATAAACCACTTTATCTCGCTGACACCAGGGATTGGATCTTATCGTTCTCCAGCTATCTCTAAAACCCTGCTGTGCTATAGCTCATTACAGCCTCAGCCTCTACGCTATTTAGGGCTATTTCACTTCAGGAAGAGAGTCTGTCAGAAAACAAGTATCAAAGGCTGAATTGCGCTTATTCCCCATGGTAGGATAAAATCCCTGGGCAGCACTTCCATCCCACTCTAACTGATCAGAAGGCTAAGTGGGAATAGCTGTTCCCCAAGTGCTGGCGGATGCAAGTATAACTTCCAGCTCCAATTTATACCCATTTCAGTTCATTTGATTAGTCTGGAGAAGAGGAGGCTGAGGGGAGACCTTACCGCCCTCTACAACTGCCTGAAAGGAGGCTGTAGCGAGGTGGGGGTCGGCCTCTGCTCCCTGGTAATGGGTGATAGGACAAGGGGAAATGGTCTGAAGCTGCGCCAGGGCAGGTTTAGGTTAGATGTTAGGAAAAATTTCTTCACAGAAAGGGCTGTCAGGCTCTGGAATGGGATGACCAGGGAAGGGGTCGAGTCCCCATCCCTGCAGGGATTTAAAAGCCGGGCAGACGAGGTGCTTAGGGGCAGGGTTTAGTGGTGGGATGGCAGGGTTAGGGAAACAGTTGGGCTTGATGATCTTAAAGGGCTTTTCTAACCTAAACAATTCTATGATTACAGACAGGTTTCACAGTCCTCATCCAGCGTGGAGGCTCACGCTCCTGTTACTTCACCTGCCAGGTTCAGCCAGGGGGTGCAGCTCTCTTCCAGTATTGGAAGAGAATTCTTCCAGTTGAGGCACTTCTAGTGAGCTCTCGGAAGTTGTTCATCTGTGCGTGTGCAGATAGGTAATTAGGCAGGCAGTTAGAGATGCGTACAAAAATTGAGTTGATCAAGGACAACAGGTGAATGCAGACATTTAAGATGGCATCTTTGAATCCTGTGCCCAATTAGTGTGGTGCGGGGAAAGGATGTGAAAAGGAGAAAAAGACACAGGATAGGGCAGTCGGTGTTGGCAAACTGAGAGGATTAATAGTGTGAGGCTAAAGTCGCAGGAAAAGTAATAAGTACCTGTCTCAATAAGGACCTTTTTCAAAAAGCAATAGCAGAACAGATGAAGTAGGACAAGTAATAGAAAACAAGCTATAATTTTCTGAGCTGCAGGGTGAGACCACAGATAACTCTCAGCGCATGGCCATCCTGTACAATTCGTTGCTCCAGCGAGTCAGTGGGTCTTCTGCTTTGGCTGGGTTTTAGAGGAGATAATTGCTCAGCCATTAATAGCTTTGATTGTTAGGCTTGAGGAAGATGTAGGCTTGGCTGTGTATGCTGTGGCGTCTGTTGATTCTGTGGAGGTCAGGAAGGAAGGGCTCTATCTCCTAATCCAGCACTTCAGATGTAGATGACGAGAAGTTCCTGTGTAATTGTGTCTTCTGATCACAGCCCTATACAGAAGTCTTGGCTATACATCTCATACGCACAAGACAAGACACTGACCTGGATGGTTTATTCATTTGACCTCGAATTGCTGCTCGTAGTAAGGCAGAAATCAGATGCAAGAGTCTTTCCTGACTTTGCACCCCTAGAGTAATTTTTTTTTTCTTGCAGACAGTAATGAAGCTTCGATGATGAAGCTGGGCAGGCGCTATCAAAACAAGCATCAGATTCCATCTTAATACCTCCTGCTGCAGTGGGGGGCTGCAAGGGTATCCATGTGCTCATTCCAGCATGCTTCCTGCTGAAACCTCCCCTGGCTCTCTTAGCCTCCCCTTAATTAGACAGGGACATACTCGTTGTGTTCATGCTCACTTTCTGCAGGGCTTTGTGTCAAGTAGAAGAAAAGGACAGCAAACAATTTGCCAGGCATAACAAATCAACCGTTAATGCGCTGTTAATGCTCTGCAGGGGGAAGGATTTTTTTTATCGGTTCAGATGGACTAATCCCTTTTTAAGAATTAACATCTTCAACCTGACAGGTGACGAGAATTCCAAATTACACCCCTGGTCCCATGGAAGGTTAGAGTTGCACAGTATGCTTTGGTACCTAAGTATCAATGTCTTAGTCCTTTATCCTGAGCAATTGTTTTGGATTTAGTGGAGGACCGTTCTGATTCTTTTCCTGTCTACTCTTAGTAATAACTCAGTAGTATCACGGAGAGGAGTAAGTGTGGCCCTTTTGGAAAGAAGCAAGGCTCCTCTTAAATGTATTGATATCAAAACGTGTAACTGCATGCATACTGCAGGGACTGATACATCTGAAAAACTGAACAGAACAGAGATCCTGTGATCAGTGAACTTTGTGGACCAATGGGAAATTACAAGCTGTCATTAGAGTTTTCTGAAACCTCATACTGGATTGGTTTGGGTCTGATTAGTTTTAATTGAGTAAGATCTTCAGGCTGTGAAGCAAAAAATCAGGCACTTCTGTATTGGGATTTCTCCTGCTTGTCCTTAAAGGACACTCACTTCTCTTGTAACAAGCTTCTTTTCGGGCATGTGGGAAAGGGATAAACCTTCAGGTAGTCTTCTGCCAATGCTGCAGATAGACTGCACCATTAACCCTGTAGGCAAAGCTGATGTCATTCAGGGAAAAAAAAAAAAAAGTATTTTTCCCAGGCCTGCTGAACATGAGACTGAGAAGCAACTCCTTATCTTTTGCATAGTGTTTGCCTGGTGCAAGACCAGTGTAAGGAATTTATAAATCTTACCTTTTTTTATGCAAATTCATTGACTGATCTTAGTTATGAATAGGCTTTTCTATCTTCAGATGTGGGGTGGAGCTTTGCTTTTCCATCAACTTTGCCTGTATTGTGCTACATTGGGCCAAGACTACAAAATTATCCCCCAGAGCTAAATTTCTGCAGTGACTCTTTCAGCATCTCTCAGCATAAAGTCTGCAAGGTACCAGGGCAGCCAGACAAACCAGATGTAGCTTTAGCACAAGCAGGAGCAGTGACATATGCTTTCTGGGAAGTAAAAGAAGATGCTGTGGTCTCACCTTTCTCCTCTAAGGTGGTTATATATGCTGGCAAGCCACCAGCTCGCGGGGCCTCTAGAGCTATGCCTGGCTCTTAGCCTGAGTGTTTATGCAATTCAGAACTAAGCCAAAGAGCTGCTGACCTCTGTGAAGGGCAGAGAGTCTTCCTCGGTGCATTCAGAGAAAGCTTTCCCATGCCCTGAGACAGGAGGTGAATCTTTGACTAGGGCTGATGCTGAAGTGCCCCAGTCTCACATAACATTGGGGGCCAGATTCTGCCGTACGTGCAATGGGCGGACTGCGTTCGTTAAAACTGTTTCCAAATCTCAGCGCTCTCCGAGACAGAAATTGGGTTGTTTATCAATAAGATACGTTTATTTTCCTATTTGTTCTTATTTCTTGGGAGCTGAAAGTGCGTATCCTAGCACCAAGCCTAGCGTGACACGGCTTCTTGCTTTCCCTCTTGGAAAACCTCTTGCAGTGTTTTACATAACTCTTCCTGCAGAGTTGACTCCCGGCGCTGGTGCAAATGTGCAGAGGCTGTAGCTGTGCGAGGGAGGGTGGATGCCCTGGTTCATGTTCTCCTTGGAAGGCTGAGGTTAAGGAAGCCGCTTTGCAATCGTGGAATGCTCAGCCGAAAGCAGGCGAGGAAAGGAGGGGAGATAAGAGGGCTCAGATCAATTGCCCTGAGTGCGAAGAAGAGGAAGGGAGAAGACGACCCCTGGGGCCTAATTAGCATGCTGTGTAGACATTTGGTGTCATGAACAATGATCCTATTATTATCGGGCTTCATAATTAATAGATAATGAATAATTAATGAAGCATCATTTAGCTGTAGTCTGGACTTGTGTTCAGATGGAGGTTTTTGCAGTCATTAGGAAGAAAACCTTTTCCTTGTATTGAAAAATGCAGCGCGCTTCCAAGTGCGGTTGTGTGTCTTCTTTTAATCCCTTAAATATTTAACTGTTGGGATCTTAGCCCTGAGGTGCTTTAGAGGGGAGCTGCCAGCCCTGCTCGATATATAGGAACCAAGTTTGCAAGGCAATCTCTGTTGTAAATCTCTTTTTTTGCAGCCCCAGCAGTGTGTCTATTACTTTCTTTCATGGTGCAGCAACTACAAATAGGCTTCCCTTTCCCCCCCGCCCCCCTTTATTTTAACTTGCCCTTTGTACTCAGAGTGTCTTACAGTCATTTTAAACCAGTAGGTGCCCTGCCCAGATAATGTTAATATCTAATTTCAGAGCTTATCTGATACAACAGCAAAAATCATTCCAAAGGAGGAGCTTCCGAAAGGGGATGCTGCAGGACAAAGGAGGCTACGTCAGTGGGATTGTCAAGCAGAGACTTAAAATGCCCCCTCTTTGAAAGCAGGGGCACCATCCCTGGCAATGCTGCTCTTGAGCCTGTAGATTAGAAACTAAAATCTCCTTGGGGAACAGCAACTTCCAAAAGCAGCATAATGCTCATGTCTTTATTCTAATGTGGTCATTTGCTTTTCATTTTGAATGAAGTTGCTGTTTACATAGTAATCAGCAGACTCTTACGTGCACAGATTGGACAATATGCTGACAGGCTCGGATCTGCTTGTGACTCAATTCTGAATAATTAAGTACCACTCTTTGCAACGGCTGGGGTTCGTGAGGAAGCCTTGTGAGGGGAATTAATCTTAAGGAGGTGTATGATTTTTTTTTTTTTTTTTTAAAGCATGGTATAGCAGATTGCCATGCAGTGCGACCTCCGAGGATGTGAGACGCAGTGTGCGAGTCTGCTAACGCGATGCGGGCAGAGCCTTGGACCAGGGTGAGGGAATACTCTGAGCTGGCTGGCGAAGGAGGTGCGACCTGGTGGCTTTCCTGCTCTTGTGGTTCTTAAGTCCTTTCAGGCAGTTGTTCTTCCATTAAGTGTCTTGATGCTGGAGCCACGAAATGAGTGTAAAACTTCACAAGGGGGGATCTTGAGATGCGGTTTCACTGGTCTCAACAGCTGTCTCAGATTTTTGAAACTCTTTTAACATGTGCTTATTACAGTTCAGGACCTCAAGGGTCTTGGTTATGAAAAAGGGAAACCGGTTGGTTTGGTGGGTGTGACGGAGCTCTCCGAAGCCCAGAAGAAACAGCTGAAGGAGCAGCAGGAGGTAATGCCCTGAAATGATTTCCAAATTCATATTGCGTTGCGGCATGGCTGGGTTAGATGGGAAAATGGAGGTGGAGATAGCAAAGAAACTTTTCCAGTGGCCTGCAAATAAATCTCTAGGATTTGTGCTGAATGCCTAAGAATCATGTGATGCTGCAGTCAGCAGAAATGTTAGAGGACTTTGGGGAAAATGAATTAAACCAGCCAATTGCCGTCCTACCAAACTAAACCCCAAAATCTATAAGGTCTGTTGTGTCACATCTGCAGCTGCTTATGTATTGCTTGGCAGCGGGGAGAAGGTGAGTGGATACTTGCAAGCTTTTGGGGAGTGAGAGCAGAATTGGCTTTTGCCAGAACGTGAGGGTGATGTTTCAGCTGCGTAGGGATGATCAGATGGCAGCAGTCCTCGCTGTTAATATCGAGGTACTTCTGCTGGAGGCACCAGCACATGATGCTGCTGTTTGATCTGAGAGGCGAGCGGATCAGGTCAAGCAACAGCACCGCCTGTTGAGATTTGTCGTTGCCATAACCTGTATTCTGTGTGGCGGCTGAGGGCTCCGCGGCGGAGCTCTGCCTGCCTCTGTGGCAGATTCTGCCTGCGAACTGGTTGTCTTACTCAGTGCGCTGTTGCGTCTCTTCCCCTAGATGCAGCAGATGTATGACATGATCATGAAGCACAAGCGAGCCATGCAGGAGATGCAGATGATGTGGGAAAAGGCAATTCAGCAGCACCAACATGGCTACGACAGCGACGAAGAGGTGGACAGCGAGCTAGGAACGTGGGAGCACCAGCTTCGACGCATGGAGATGGACAAGACGCGAGGTGTGTAGGGAGCTGCCGTGCAAACGTCTTGCTCTGCGGTTGTACAAAGGCCTCCAGAGGGAGATGTCTGAGATCGCGTTGTTGGCATGGGAGTTGCAGGGTCACTTCTCGCTGGTCTGTGGTGTGGCTTCCCTGCCTGTCAAGTGGAGATAATAACCGTCTGTTGCTGTGAGGCTTTATGCTTCACAAACCCTCTGAAATTCCAAGTCAAAGAACGCTGCGTTATTGCTGTTTCCTCTGTGTCTTGGGCAGAGTGGGCTGAGCAGCTGACCCAGATGGGCAGAGGAAAACATTTCATCGGAGACTTCCTTCCACCTGACGAGCTGGAGAAATTCATGGAGACGTTCAAGGCATTGAAGGTGAAATAGCAGAGACTGCACAGGGCAGCGGCGGTGCTTCAGACTTGTCCTGTAGCAGTGAGGGAAGGAGCTCGAGCATGCTTAGCCCTTTGTCACAGCAGTTAGCTTCCGTGCAGCCGTGAGGTGCTTCTGCCCTTACGCTGGGAGCTCTGGTACTTCTGGAGGAAACAAGGGGTCAGTTTTCTGCTCTTCCCGGGGAAGCGGCTGTAGCAGATTAGAGAACAGACTATTGGGACAGTATTTGGGGGTTAGCTGAAATTACAGACAAGCCTCTTGGGCTACCCACCATTTGTCTGCTGTTCCTGTTTCGGATAAGTGGTTGCTGATGCCAAGCAAGGAAAATGTGAATTTTTAGCCAGACGATTGCAGTGAAGTGAAAATATAAAGCCTACAAAAAGCTTATGCAAAGCACTTCAGTACCTGCCAATTCTTCCTAAACTGTAGAACTTCTTGATGCTGGCCCATCCTTCAGAATGTTTTCGTGTAACCAGCATGGGATCTGACGTTCCCTGGCGATCCTGGCTTAAATAAGCACTGTATCTGAAGCTTGATCCAGCGAGCAACTTTAAGTTCAGGAGCTAAATATTTCTCAGCTTAATCTCACCGTAGCGTTCCTTGCTTCTTGCAGATTATGCTGTAGGGCTCTGCAGCGCTTTCTCATTTACCTGTTTTCTTCTCTGTGGTGGTGCAGAACTGGAATCCCAAGAAATCGTGCTGGTTATTAGTTGTTTGCCAGAACCATCCTAACTTTGAGTAGCTGAAGCTGGTTTTCCCCTCCTCTGACCCACAAGGATAGGTGCCTATAAAAAATAACCAACACTACCTTTTGTGTCTCTGCAGGAAGGACGTGAGCCGGATTATTCTGAATACAAAGAGTTCAAACTGACTGTGGAAAACATAGGTTATCAAATGCTAATGAAGATGGGCTGGAAGGAAGGCGAGGGACTTGGCTCGGACGGACAGGGGATTAAAAACCCAGTCAGCAAGTAAGCAGAGCTCTTCTCCTATTGATTTAGTCCTTTCCTCTTGGGCTGATAATTGATGCTCCTGCCCTAGCCTACTGGAAGCAGCTGCAGTGAATGCAACTGTAATTCATCACTCGAACAGAACGTGGAATCCTCGCAGCAAAGGAGAGAAATAATTTCTGATTTCTTTGGGGTTCCCTCCCCCCAAGGCCTGGGTTTGTTACTTTATCACAGGCAGGAGGTGTGATCTGAGCCCAGAGTTTCTAATCTCACCTTGCATAGAGCGTTCTTCTGAGGGGTGCCTTCTCCCCGTTTTCCCTGTCTATAAAATGACGATAATACTTGTCTGCACCTCACCTCTCTGACTCATGTGAGGATTAAGTCATGTCTTGAAAGTCATAAATTCACGTAAGTATTGAAGAACTTGCCTTTTGCCTCTGAAGTGCCGTTGGTGCCTGCTAGCTAGTCCCTGGTGTAGCGTGGGTGCGAGGCGATGATGACCAGTGTTTGCTACCGCTAGACCCGTGTTTGAAAGGTGCTTCGGTCCAGATCAGAGAGCTTTGTGTGTGACGATGCAACCATCTTGACGTCACTCTTCTGCACAGAAGTTTTCTGATACTAAAGCTTTATGAGAGTTCTGTCCAAAAATAGATGAGCCTCTTTTTAGGTGGATCATCTGCTGGTAACATATGCTGAACTTCAAATATTGGGGACAAGAAATACACCGAATTGGGTATTAGCGTTAGATCCTTTCAGGAATAACAGTCGTTTGTTTACGGCACAGTAGAAAGTGTTTCTACAAAGCACTTCTGCTCCCTTTCACAAGAAGATCTCTCTGGCAAGATGCTTATTGGTTCGGAAAAGTCCCGTGGTAAACGATTGCTGTAATCAAAACAGCAAGGCTCACAAACAACAGAAGGAAGTTCTGGTCCATCACAGGGTTGAACAAGGGTTGTGATTTGCTTGGGCTGCACCATCTCTGATGTTCTTAGAGTGGGTAAGGAGCTGCTACTGCACATGGCAGGGAATTGCTTCCGCTTTTGGCCTGTTCTGGAGAGGAGTGGGCGGCAGGCACGCCGTTTGACAGTTCTGTGTGCCTTAAATCAGTGAGATACAGATCAGCACCTTTGGTTGGCAAAGGTTAGCCTGCCAGCCAGAGCGCCGTTCAGCAGGGAGGCAGCCAGAGCACGGGCGGTCTGGCTGTTCCAGCCATAAAAGGTTCAGCAAATACATGTTGACACCACCGCTTCCATCTGACAATAGCAAGCGTCATTGACTTGGAAAGGCGACGTAGGAGCGTGGCAAATGCAATGAGGTGTCAGTATTAGCTGTCTGTCTTGATGCAGCGCGCTCGGTGCGATGCCACCCAGTGCTCCCCGACGCCTGCTCTCTGGGTGGGTGTTTCTGGTGAGGAGGGAGGCGACCAGCCACATCTGCTTACCTCGGGGGCTCTGTTCCCTCCCTTCCAAACAGGGGAACTACTGCTGTGGATGGAGCTGGTTTTGGCATTGATCGTCCCGCCGAGCTGACCAAGGAGGATGATGAGTATGAGGCATTCCGTAAACGAATGATGCTTGCCTACCGCTTCCGACCAAATCCACTGGTAAGGTGGTCCCGAACCCAGAGCAGTGCAGCGACAAATCCACTGGGGCTTCTGTGCGTCTCTCGTACGGGTGGGGGTGTTTCTAGTGCTTGGCCAAGAGAGCGAACGCTGTCAAAGTTTCTCTTTGGTTCTGTTCTCATGTTGCATCAAATTATCACTACCAACACATCCATGGATGCACGTATTTCCTTGCTGTGGGTTTGGTTTTTTTTTTTAATACAACCCCCCCCACCCCCCCATTTTTTAATTTTATCTGGTACCTACAAAGTATAAACTCTGCGCGCAAAAGAAGTGGATGGGTTGTCCCGGAATCCATGGTTTATTTCGAATAATTGTTTGCCTGGTGGCCTGTGAGTTTGTGTTTGCCCGTGTTACGCTCAGCATGCCAGCACACCTAGAGAGCTCCATTTGTAATTTTTGATGGGAAGCCTCAGGTTTCACTGTCAAAAATGTCACGTTTCAGTGGCTTATTCAGATAATTAAGCTCAGATGCTCATTGTTCTGTGAAGACAGCAATTTTCATTAACTTTCTCTTGTTATTCCCCACAGAACAATCCACGACGACCTTACTACTGAGAATGTTTTTTTGGGACTATGTATTTTCAAAACAATTGTAATTTTACTGTGAAATGTTATGAAACCGCATTATCATTCTCTTATTTGCTAATATTGTAAAACTTACTGAAGTCACAAGACCATCTCTCACCCAGAAGAAAGGCCCGCTCGCTGCACACTCGAGTGTCATGACAACCGTGTCGTAACAAGGCCAGGGTGGTATTGAGGGAGGAGAACAGAGCAGGTGAGAAGGGGATCTTCACACGGTGCCCTGCTGACGGTGGAAGGGTAGCACCAAAGACACCCCCAGGAACAGTTCAGGGACTCCGTGTTTAGCTTGGTGCCACATTACAAGAAATGCATTTTTTATTATTTTTTTTTTTGTGTAACAGCAGATCCTCTGTTTGGATACGCAGCATGTGTTGCTCGGGAGGGATTTTTGGTTGTGGTTTTTTTTTTTTTTAATTGCAAATACAAGGGACTGTCCCAGACCCAGCTTTGGGGGCCGTTGTTCAGTCAGGCTGCTGTTCCCTGAGGAACTGCCTGCTGGTGCTGTCGCAAAGCCCAGAGTACAGTCTGACCTTCATCTGACACTGCAAACCCCGTGCCTCGTTTTACCTCTGCCCTGGGGAAGGCGAGGCGCGGATTGGTGTGGAGCGCGGCTGCAAGGGTTGAGGGGCGCAGGGCAAATTCATTCAACTTCAGAGGCGAGAGCCTCGTGGTTTCTTGAACACTAAGTTCACCCCCAGCTTCCCTGCGAACTGAGAGACTTGCTGACACCTTCTGTGGGCTGGGGTGATGAAGAACCAAGCCTTCAAACACCGCTGGTCAAAGGCCTTTTGGATTCTGTTGTCATGAGAAACCCCTCTACAAATACAAATTTTCTTCATCCACTCTGTAAATAAAATAAAACCCATTTGTTCCTTAGTTTTAATCGGTGAATTTTTGGAAAGAGGGGTCTTACTGTGGGTTTGCATTGGCCAAGAGGCTGCTCTAGCTCTCTTTCCATCCCAGCATCTTAAAGGAAGCAAAGTGAGGTGGATTGGGTTGGTTTCTTTTGCATCTGTTTTCCCCCAGCCTGGACCCTTGGCGTGTGATTCTCTTTTGTTAACTTTTCTTAACAAGGTCGAGTCAAGGACGTGGCTTTCAATAAAAACATTTGAAACAGTAAATTTGGCAGGGGTTCGTTCTGAGAAAAATCAAAATCTGTGAGCACCTTGCAAGTGCACGGAGCTGGGCTTGGTCCCGTGGTGAGCCAGCATGTCCCCTACCCTCCCTGCAGCTTCCACACGGGGATGTTCCACTTAGGATGGCTCATCAGTGTGGGCAGCAATCCTGGAAAATTGGGAAATCAAGATAAAGCTGATGGGTCAAGCTCCTGCTCAAATAATCAAGGTCGCTGTGACAACTGCGCTGTCCTGGTGTGTTAGGACACCCAGCCCTTGGCTTTCCCCGGGCCCTGGCAGTGCCGCTCGGTCTCGGCCGGCAGGAGCCTGAGCTGTTTGTCCTGAAATACCGGAGCGCCACGGGGCTGAGGCTGGGCTGCCCATTGCCCTGCTGGGTTTTCTGTAGGAGTAGGGGCTCGCAAGGAGGCTGCTGGCAGAGAGGAGGCATTTTCAATCTTTATTATTTTATTCCCAGCATATACAGCTTGACGCCCTGGCGCTGACAGTGAGCCGGTCCCAACGTGGCCTCCAAGGCAGGGTGAGCGGGCAGGCTTGCTGCTGGTGCTGGTCGGGTCTTTAAAGCTGCTCTGATACCGCCACGGTTCATTACTGTCGTGTTGGCAAAAGTTGTTTTGGTCCTTTATTTCAACACGGTGGCCTTGCTCTTCCCGAGCCCCTTCTCTTGATAAACGTGTTCATGAAGAGGGGCTTTTTTCCTGCTCTGTTTTCTCTTGCGCCGTTGTAAGTCACGCACTCTTCCCCGTGCCCTGCCGCTGGGAGCAGCAGGCAGGGGTCAGCTCCGCAGAACCCCGGCGCGCCACTTAGCGCAGTCGTCCTCGCCGTCGTTAGCTACAAAGCGGGGATTTAGTTCTTCAGGAAACCGAATCAAACGGGCGGCTGCTGCGGCAGGCCAGGAAGGTCACCAAAGTTGGACTCTTCTTTAGATCAAAGAGTCGATCCCTGGTGCCCGCTGTGCAAACGCCGTGCCAGCTGCCCAGCCAGCGTGAACAGACGTGCGACCGAGCACGGCACGGGGGGGCACTGCGAAATCACCCGGCTGGGGAGAGGCAAAGGGGTTGGGGCTTGTTTGCCCCAAGAGCTGGGAGATGGAAGCGATGCCTGTAGAGGGCTCGGCGTTTGGGAAGGTCTGGGGGTTATTGCTTCAAGTCCCCCCAGATCACCTGCTTTCACCACCCTTTTATTTTATTTTTGCAGGGTGTCACGCAGCTTTTCCCCATACAAGCAGGGCTGGTGGGTGGTTTCTCAGCTACCCGTCCCCATCCCATTACTGAGCCCTGGAGCCCGAACCCCCCCTTGCCCTCAGCTGCGCTCCCTTTGCCGTAAGCTGAACGAGCCACCGCCTAACGAGCCTTTCCTCGCCCTAACTTGCCACTGCCGTGCTGACGAGGCACACGGGGAGCGTCCGAGTTCCTCCGGCACGGGGGAGCGACGAACAAGCCTGGGGCAAAGTGCGGGGCGGCCAATTCAGCTCCCGGACTCTGAAGCAAGAGGGCAAAAGAGTGGCGTGACGCAGCGGCGGGTTCGCCGAGGCTTGGTGAGGAGGGGGAAAGGTTGAGTGGCCACCCTGGGGGGCTGCTGAGTCCAGTGGAAGGTTGTAAGCGCGTGCCTGGTTCTGGACCGCTGAGCCAGGTTGCTCCGCGGCTGGTGGGGAGGTAAACACTCGTGTTTTGAGCAGAAGGCATGAGAGGAGGAGGTCAGGGAGACTCTGGGCTCCCAGCTGGATGCAGAGACCTCGCAACTCCTGCTCTCTGCTTGGTTCAATTCATTATTAAAGGCAGGGATGAAGTGTTGGCTTTCATGTGCTTCGCTCCTTCCCTCCCCCTCTTACAGATCTCAAGAGGTGTGTCCCTTGGCTCTTTAAGGACTTAAAGGTTTTCATAATGAATTGAAAAAAAAAAACAACAAAACACAGTCCCTGAGCTTTTGAAGCCTCTTCTGGGGTGGTTTTATCCTTCCCCGCAGCCCTCAGCACCATTTCTCAAGGCAGCCCTCGAGCACAGAGACCGGCAGGGACCCGTGTATGGAGGAGACACGGTTTGGCTGCTGCCTGCTTCCCTGCCGGGACCCCCTGGCCTTCCTCCCCCCGGGGAGCCCGGCCGGCTCTGGCGCTTTAAGGGCGCTGCCTGTTCACCGGCAGCGGGGCCGAAGTCCACGGGCTCTGGCGGTGGCGGCCGGGCTGGGGATGCAGCTCCCCGCCGTGCCGGCCGTGCTCACCCCTTCCCTGCTCGCCATCCCCGTGGCCTTCGGCATCAACGGCGCGACCGCCTTGGCAGAGTGAGTGTGGGCCTGGGACAGAGCTCGGGGGCCAGGATGCTGCGGTCTGGCTCGGGGCAGGGTGTTGGGTCCTGTCCTCCACTGGTCCTGGATGCTGGGTCCAGTCTGGGACTGGGCGGGAGCATCTGGACGGAGGCAGGACAAGGCTCTGTCCAAGGACGGTGGGAGCCACCCCCCCCCGGGATGGGCCACTGGGTCCCATCCGGACCCGGAGAGGAGGGAGCGGTGTCCAGGGCAGGGTGCTGGGGTCCCTCCTGGGGCTGGGGGGAGCAGCGCGATCCAGCCCGGGGCAGGGGCTCAGTCCAGGGGCTCCTGCCCCAGCTGAGCCCACTGAAAGGTTGCTGCGGGCTGGGGCTTCACCGCCGGGGCTCATGGCTGCCTTTATGGCTTTTAAATCCCGTTATCAGTGAGTAGAGGCGCAGCAGGGTTGCCGAGGCTCATTGCACAATGCAGGGCGTAACGGGGCTCGCTGACAGCCCAAATCCCCCAGGGACTGGGGTGCTCAGCGCCTCCCTGATTTATGAGCATCCTCCCCAGCTGCCTGGCCCCAGCACAGCCCTCGGGGACAGAGGGACAGCCCCCCCCGACGCTGGGTGTCCCCTCCATACGCGGCTGTTCCTCCCCAGGCGCTGGGGACCCCTCCAAGCCCCATCTCCCCCTCCCAGAGCGATCTCCCTGGCAACTCGGCTGCCAGCGTGTCCCAGCGTGGCCGATGCCACCCCTCCGCGCCAGCCTCGTCATCGCCACCGTCACGCTGCCCGATAACAGCCCCGCTTTCGGTTTTACTGCGGAATGACGCCCCGCGATGCCTCGCGTCAGGGGATTTGGTGCCCGCCACCAGCCAGGGGCAGCTCCCTGGTGCTTTATTTCTCTTTCATGCAAACCCACGCTCTGGCTGGTTCCTTTTCTCTAATTTCCCATCTCTCGCCCCAGGACCTGCCAGCTCTCAGTTTTCCCCTTGCGTTCTTTCATGGCTTTACTGCACTTTCTATCCTTTCATTCCTGCCAGGCCCCTCCACCCTCCATTTCCCATTCATTATCCTTTCCTTTTTACAGCTAATTTCTGCTTTCGCTTTACCAGCAGGAAGGGCTTTTCACCAAACTCCTCTTAATTGCAGAGCCAGGGCTTTCCTGGCCACCTCAGAAACTTTGCTTAAAGATCTCCCGATTCTCATTCCCATCTTTTCGCTCTCCTCTTTCCCTTCCATCCTGCATGGCACCCAGATCTCCGGGATCCATCGCTATGAACCCCGCAGCCCTTCTGCGCGCCGCAGCTCCGGGTGAAACCCATCTGCAGCCGTGGGGAGCGCTGCCCCCCCCAGCCTGCCCCCCAAACCGAAGCCCCTAACACCAGCATTCTCGGCGTTGCAGGGGGCTGTGGAGGGGGGGGCACATCCCCCCTCGTTTCTTAATTAGTCCCTGCTGCAGGACGAGCGCTGGTGGCCTCAAAGCCCCTCAGCCTGGCAGGGTGAGCTGGGTGCCCGGGGCGCAGCACCCCAGGGTGCTGGTTACGTGGGGGGGTGGCCGCGGCGCCGGCCCGTGTCAGCGTGTCTCGAGCCCCGTCACGCACACCGTCGCGTCTCGCGGTGACGGGAGGAGCCCGGCGTTGTGCTACTCCACCGCAGCATTCGTGGTTTAATTCTGAATTAATCATTCTGGGGGAGTAATTAGTTGTGTAGTAATTAATTATATACTAGTAATAATGCACTTAGGCAGTGACGCTTCAATTATTTGATTGTTTTGAGGTTTGGTTTTTTTTTTCAAGAGTATCTGTGTTGGCTTTGGGTGCTCAGGGCAGGCGGTGAGGACAAGCTCAGCCTCGCTCCGTGCTGCCAGGGTGCCCGTCCTGTCCCTGGGCACGGGGTCCTGCGCTCCCCGTCCCTGTCCCTGGAAGAGCAATTCCGCCTGCACAAGGCAAACACGAGCCGGGTGTTGTCGCAGCCTCCTATAAATGAGACCTGAGCTGTTCTCAGCCGGGTGACCCGGGGCGGGGGACGGCTGGCCTTCCGGCCCCGCTCCGCACATCCGAGGGGCGCTCGGGCTGGTAATTGGGTGTTTCTCCAGGATAAGCTGCTAACAGCGGGGTCTGCGCAGACGGCCACGGCATTACCTTTTCTTTTTTGCTGGTAACAAGGTCAAAGGCTTGAGTGACAAATGCTGTCATGTTTTCCGTGTTTCCTAGCAGAAATATTGGCTAGCCCAGAGCTGTGGCTATTCCCACAGACACAAGAGCTTCTTGGAGGGGATACAGCAAGCTGGGGATGAAATTCCCTAAAATTTCTTCGCTCTCTTAGGACACATCTTCAGTATCTGTCTCCTTGTTACCGATTTGCTTTATAACCAATTTCCCCGGTCTCGCAGCACCCTGCGCCACTGTGGGACCCCACCTGTGCTGGGGTGCGGGGTCTGATCCTGCCGTTCCCCCGGCTTTGGTGTCAAAACCAGCGGGGGCAAAGGGTGTTTCACCTGGACCGGGGAAAAAGGGGCTTCACCACCCCCCGCTGTGCCCCCGGTGCTTGAACCCGTCCCCCTGTTCTGCAGCAGCCCGCTGGCGCTGATGCTGACGGGGGTGCTGGTGCTCATCAGCCTCATCTCCATCATCTTCTTCGTGAGCGGAGGGAGCCACTTCCAGGACCCCCTTTTCTGCGGTGAGTCCCCCGCCGTGGTGTGGGGACCGATCCCATGCCGGGGCAGGGAGCGGAGCTCTGGGATTCGGGGGGAGCGGTGGGACCCGCTCGGAGCCGGCTCGCTCTCCTGCAGTGTTTGTGGTGTTCTCCTTCACCTCCGTCGTCGACTTGATCATCTCGCTGGAGGAGGATGGCTACATCGCTGGCTTCATGGAGGTCTACGTCAGAGAGGTAGCGCCTCGCCCCACCTCGGGCTCTCACACTCCCTGCCCGTGCCACGAGCAGCCCCGTGCACCCGGGGCGAGCACGGATGCTCCTCCCGCTCCCAAAGCTGCTCCTGCCTCAGAGAGACCACGCACGGAGCAGCCCCGGTTCCCGTGGGGTTCCCTGGGGAGGAAGGTGCCTGCCCCCACCCCATATGATCCCCTCTCTTCCGAATGGGCAGGGCGAGCCCTACCTGCGCACGGCACACGGCATCATGATCTGTTACTGGGACGGCATCATCCACTACGGGCTCTACCTTGCCATGATCGCAGCCATCGGCCAGAGGTGAACGGGGACGGTGGTGGGGAGGCGACCTTGGAGGGGCTCGCGGGGGTGGGAGGGTCCCAGATTTTGTGAGGAGGGGAGCTCGGAGCCTGGCAGGGGTGTCTGATCCCCGCTGTCTCTGCAGAAAGAGCTACAGGAACCTGGGTCTCTTCTGGCTGGGCTCTCTGATGATGAGCATCGTTGTCTTCCTGCTCGGGAACCTGATAGGTACGGGGGTGCGGAGGGGGGCTCAGCTCCACCTCCAGCCCTCGCTGGTCCCTCCAGGCTGCCTCCATCCCCCTGTCTGTCCGGTGGGTTTGCTCCTTGGCAGAGGAGGAAGGTGCTGACCTGGGGGCAAGCGGCAGGTATCAATACTGGGCGCCGAGCTCGCCGCCGTGCCTCCCACGTGCTCTCCTTCCCCAGGGAAATACAGCTCCGACCTCAGCCCTGCCTTCCTGCTCAACCTGCCCTACGTCCTCATCCCCATCTGGGCTGGGGTGAGGCTCTTCCAGCAGCCCAAGGCCCTGCCGTGCCTCAGTCCCGAGAAGGTGAGCGGGGAGCCGGAGCTGGGGCAGGAGCTCTGCGGGGAGCTGCACTGGGAGCCGCCAGCCTTATCCCCCTCCCGGGGCTGGACCACAGGGTGAGGAGCTGAAAATACAGCGTTTTCCTCTCCCAGGTTGCAGAGGAGCAACGCAAGCCCCTGTACCAGCGGCCCCAGGACGTGGGGCTGGTCCTGGTCCTGCTCCTCACCGCTGCGTTCACCTTCTTCAGGGGGATGGTGAGTGCTGGGCGCCTGCAGGGGGTCCTGGAGGGGATGCAGGGGGCCCGGGGTGGGTGCATCCACCCCACACCCACCTCCCCTCCACTCTCCTCATCCCCAGGTGGTTTTGGACTGTCCCGTTGACTCATGCTTCGAGTACATCTACCAGCACGAGCCGTACCTGCGTGACCCTGTCGCCTACCCCAAAGTGCAGGTGAGTGGGGCCGAGGCGGGGCTGGAGCCCCCGTGCCGCCGGGGACGGGGTGACCCTCTCCCTGTCCCCCCCAGATGCTGGTTTACATGTTCTACGTCCTCCCCTTCTTCTGCCTCTGCATCTACGGGCTGGTGCTGCCCGGCTGCTCCTGGCTGCCCGACTGGAGCCTGGTGTTCGCCGGCGCTGTCGCCCAGGTGAGGGCTGCCCCATCGCCCGTACCCCGGCTGCGGGGTGGGGGGGCACTGGGGACCCCTGGGCTGGGTTTTGGTCCCGGCCAGGAGCGAGCAAGCGGGGAGCCAGGGCTGAGCGTGGGGGGACAGATCCGTACCCGTGGCTGCATGTGGAGCAGTTCCCAGCGCCGCTGCCTGATAATTGCTTTGGCCTCGGTGGATCTTAATGGAGCCGGGGATGAGTTTGACAGAAATAGGCTGGAGCCAGCCCGCAGGTCTATAGATAGGACGGGCTGGGTGTGCTCCTGTGAAACACCCTTTGGTGCTGGGTGGGCTGCCCCGGGCCAGCCCGTCGCTGCCAGCCCCCCGCGGTGCCACCCCTGCCCTGTGTCCCCAGGCTCAGTTCTCCCACCTGGGCTCCTCGCTGCACGCCCGCACACCCTTCCCCTACCAGACCCCTGAAGACGTCTGGTGGAGCTTCCTCCTCACCAACGTCCTCTACGCGCTGGGCCCCCAGCTCCTGGCCCTCCGCTGCCTGCGCTGCCCTGCCTTCTTCCTGCCCCCCGCTCCCGCCAGCCTGCACGGGCCGGGGTCCCCACTGGGGTGGCTGGGGGGGCCCTGGGGTGCTCTGCAGGGGCATCGCTGCAGCCACGCCCTGCCCTTGCCTGGGCTTGGGGGGTCTCACTGGCGGGGGGGGCTGCAGGAGCCAGGCTCCCCTCTCAGCGGGTCCCCTGGGGGCCATGGGGGCCCGTCCCACCCCGGTGCTCCTGGCCACACCAGAAGGACTCAGGAGTGGGGACCGTGCCAGGAAAACACTGTTTACAAAATAAAGGAGTGGGTGCTGCTTCTGAACCCGTGTCCATGCTCCCGCTGGGGATGTAACCCTGTGCCCGTGGCCCAAGGACTGTGCCAGCCCCCCGTGTCATCGGCCGGGGCCCTGCCGGTTCCCCCGGTGCCGGGGGGCTGGGGGGAGCTGCCTGAGTTTGCCCCCTCCTGCCCTTGGGCTGCGGGCCGGGGGGGGTCTGCACACGGGTGGGGGTACGCACACGGGTGGGTGGGTGTGCACGGGTGTGCATGCACGGGTGGGTGCGCACGGGTGGGTGGGTGTGCACGGGTGGGTGGGTGTGCGTGCACGGGTGGGTGGGTGGCACGGGTGGGTGGGTGGCACGGGTGGGTGGGTGGCGTGCACGGGTGGGTGGGTGTGCACGGGTGGGTGCGCGTGCACGGGTGGGTGGGTGCGCGTGCACGGGTGGGTGGGTGTGCACGGGTGGGGGTGCACACGCGTGGGGGTGCTGGCGGCGGCTCCAGGCTGGGGGGGGGATTTACCCGGCACAAGTCCTTTTCACCCCGCGGGTCCCCCGCCCGCAGCCCGGGCCGGGGGTCCCGGCGGTACGGGGGGTCCCGGGGGGCCGGGCGGGCCGGTGACCTTGGCGAGCCGGCGGCCCTGCGCAGCGCCGGGAGCCGGGGCAGGGCCGGGCCGAGCGGGGCGGGGGCTGCGGCGCGGCCGCGGGGAGCCGGGACGGGACCCCCGGTACCGGTAGCCCGGGCGGAGGCTGCTGGCGGGGGGGCGGCGGCCGGGCCGGGTCCCCCCGCGCTGCGCTGCCCGCTCCCGGGCACCGGCGTCCCGCGCCCCGGGGCGCCAACACCGCACCGGCCCCGGGGCCGCCGGCGGGGGAGGGCGGGGGGGGAGCCGGGGCTGCCCCGCCCCCCGACCCCGCCCGGCCCCGGGACCCCCGGGGGGGCTGCCCCGGACCCCCTGCCCCTGCCCGGCACCAGGAAACCCAGCAGAGCAGCCCCAGGCCCCCCGGAGGGGCAGCCCCGGACTCCCTGCCCCCCAGCCAAGCCCTGGTTCCCCTTCCCCGGCCCCACGGGAGTCTCATGCCACCCGGGGGAACCCACCCGGGCTGCCTGGGCTGGGGTCTGGGACATCACTGCGGAACTGGGGCTCGGGGGGGGTCCGGTTTCCCCCCGGCTGTCCCTGGGGAAGGGGGCCATGGCACGGGGCAGGCGGCTGGGGGGCTCTGGGGGGCTCTGGCAGCCGCAGCCCACTCCCACGCCATCAGTTCAGTTTCCAGATGTGCCAGCGCTGACATAAATAACTCAAGAGATCCGGCCCGGCGCGGCTGCCATGAAATATTCATCCCGGCTGTAACTGAGCGGGTGAACCGGAGTTCAGCGCCGGCGCAGGCCGGGGGGCGTGGGGGCCCGGGGGCCCGGCCGGGGGGGTGGGTGCCCGGCGCCTGGCCCCCCCCTCGGTGCGGGTGGGTGAGGTGGGAGATGGGTGGGGGGCTGGTGGGTGACAGCATCTCCTTCCCCTGGCTGGCACAGCCCCCACGGGGTGCGGGTTGGGGACCAGCATCGCTGCTGGGCGGCTGCTGAGACCGGGGGGTCGGGCAGAGCGTGGGTTTGCTCACAGACCTCCCCTCCGTCGCTCTCCTCCCTGGGGGGCCGGTGGGTGCTAAGGGGCTCTGCTTGCCCCCCAGATGCGTCCCCGAGGCCCCTGGGCCACTGGCCCAGCAGCTCTGCTGCTCCTCACCAGCGTCCTCGTCTCCGACGCGCTGCTCAGCACCCGGGGACGGAAGAAGGTGGTCCACGTCATGGGTGAGTGGGGATGGGGGTCTGCAGCGGGGAGCTGAGCTGGACCCCTGGGATGGGACAGGGTGAGGGCATCCTGCAGCCATCGGGCAGTTGGGTTTAACATCCATTAAATCATGATCAGGGGCTCTGGGGCTTCCATTGCGCCCCCCCTGCCCTGGCCAGGAGCTGCCCAACCCTCCTCAGGGTATGCAAAGCCCCCCAAAGAGGGAAATTCCCCCCAAAGGTGGCTCCCCTGCCTGCCCCACGCCACCAGCCTGTCTTGTCCCCACCGTGGGTCCTGCCCATGTGCCGGTGCTGCCCAGGGGGGAGACAGGGGCAGGCTTGGGGACAGGGACTTCCCTGAGCTCGGTGTCCCTTGCAGAGGGTGACAGCGGGACCGTGGTCGTGCAAACAGCCCCAGGGAAGGTGGTGACGCACCGGGGTGGCACCATCATCCTGCCCTGCCGGTACCACTACGACGTGTCCGCCCACGACCCGGCCGAGATCCGCCTCAAGTGGACCAAGGTGACGGAGCCGATGGCCTTCGTGGACGTCTTCGTGGCGCTGGGGAAGGCGCGGCGGGCATTCGGCAGCTACCGTGGCCGCACGGCTCTGCAGGAGGACGGCTTCGGCGATGCCTCGCTCATCATCCGCAACGTCACCCTGCAAGACTATGGCCGCTACGAGTGCGAGGTCACCAACGAGCTCGAGGATGACACCGGCATGGTCAAGCTGGACCTTGAAGGTAGCGTCACGGCTACTGCAGGGAGGGGGGACAAGGACAGGGAGGACCCCAGGTGTCCCCATGTCCCATGTGGGGTGGCCAGGACATGGTTCCCAGCGCCGCGTTCCCGAGCTGGGCTCGGTCCTGCTTTACGGCTGGTTGTTTTTCCTGGCGTGTGCCGTGGTTTATTGCCTCTGTTATTGGCTTTTATTGTTGCTCCAGGTTTACACGCTGGCAGCTAATAAATGCCGGAGATAGATAGTGGCACGGCCTCGTAAAGCACCGGGGAGGACCGGGATGTGGCAGCAGCGTTGGTGCTGTGCGCGGCTCCAAGCCTCTGGGATGGACTGCTGTGTCTGGGGATGCTGGGAAAGGGGGAAAGCCCTTTTTGGGGGGCTTGGGAGGCACAGCCGTGTGCCTCGGGCTGGTACAGGCTCACTCTGGGGACACCGGGGCTTGGCTGAGACCCCAGGCAGGGCCCACTGATGTCCCCAGGTCCCAGGCAGCAGCCCCCGGAGCCCGGGGTGCTGTGAGGGTCTCTGCAGTCGCAGGGTGGGGGAGCTTTGGGGTTACTGAGCAAAGCCTGGAGCACCCAAACTCCCCGAGCAGAGACAACGGCAGCTCACCTTCTCTGGGCTTTGCAGCTGCTCCCGTTCCCCACCAGCTCCCAGTGCCTTGTGCTGGCGCAACGACCCCGTTCGTTGGGTGCAGCTGCAAAATAAGGGGGACACCCCCCCCAGACCCCAGCCCTCCTCTCCGTCCCGCCCCAGGTGTGATCTTCCCCTACCACCCGCGCCTGGGGCGCTACACCCTGAACTTCCACGAGGCGCAGCAGGCGTGCCTGGAGCAGGACGGCATCCTGGCCTCGCACGACCAGCTGCACCAGGCCTGGCTGGAGGGCATGGACGGTGCAACGCCGGCTGGCTGGAGGACGGCTCGGTGCAGTACCCCATCTCCCGCCCGCGGGAGGAGTGCGGCCGCAAGGACACGCCGGTGGGGGTACGCAACTAGGCTACCGGCACAAGGAGAGCGAGCACTACGACGCCTTCTGCTTCACCTCCAACCTCAATGGTAACCCCGGGGGGGAAAGGGGGGGGGGGGGTGTTCCCCATGATGGTCTGGGAAGGTGCTCAGCGCTGGGCGAGAGAAGGGTGTGGCTGCGTGTGCTTTCCCTGGGCTCCCCGGCACATCAAGAGGGGGTCCAGCGCTGGGGACCCCCAGCATGGACCAGCGTCCGACCCCATCACATTTGGGGCTGGGCACCCGCTTTTTGCAAGACCCATCTTCCCCGGGGCAGGAGCAGGGGAGAGATAATTGCAGCAGCAAACGGGACGGGTGATGGATGAGGCCGGGGCCACACAAGACGGATGGGAGCCAGGAGGGCTCCCAGGCTGTGTAAATTCCTCCCGGCTGGCAGGGCCGCGCGGGGGGGGCTCTGCCGATGTTTATTTAATGGTGGCAGGCAGAATAAATAGCGGGCGTAATCGCCACGAGGAGCCATCACCGACCGCTGCTCTGCAGCCCCCATCAATCTGCCTGCACCACGGCGGTGGCTCCCCAGAGCCCACCCGGCCGGTAGCCTCCTCCAGCCCCTCCAAAAATGTGTTTGGGGGTGGGGGTTCCAGGGGGCTTGCGGCGCTCAGCCCCATCCGTGCCCCATCCCACCGCTGGGTGCTGGTGCTGTGCTGGCTGCGGGGTGCTGTGGCCAGGTCCCCGTCCCCGACAGCCCCCGCTTTGTGTGTGTGTCCCCCCCCACCAGGCAAAGTCTACTTCTTGAAGACGTACCGCAAGCTGAGCTACGCCGAGGCGGTGCAGGCCTGCAAGAACAACGGGGCGGCCGTGGCCAAGGTGGGCCAGCTCTACGCCGCCTGGAAGATCCAGCTGCTGGACCGCTGCGAGGCCGGCTGGCTGGAGGACGGCAGCATCCGCTACCCCATCGTCAACCCCCGGGCGCGCTGCGGGGGCCGGGAGCCCGGTGTGCGCAACCTGGGCTTCCCGGACAAGAAGTACAAGCTTTTTGGGGTTTATTGCTTCAAGAAGGCTGGCGAGGCTGCCCCGGAGAAGGCGCTGGGTGGGGGGCACCCCAATCGTGTGTGAGGCTCACCCTCACCTGGGAGCACCCCCAGACTTGGCCGGGGACCCCCTCCATGTGCTGGGGCTCCCCGGCGTTGCTGCGGCGGCGCGGGGAGCTGCGGGCAGCCCCTGCGTTGGACTGGGAGAGGTGCCCGTGCGCTGCCGGTGCGGCTGCGGCACTGCAGGCTGCGGACAAAGCCCGGCGACGCTTGGGGAAACTGAGGCAGCAGGAGGGGAGCGACTTCAGCAGACTTCAGCCAGGAGCCTGGGCTCGGATCCAGGGCCGGCTCCCCAGCTCATCGCAGTTATTGCTTATCAGTCAGCGCATTGCATGTGCTAACGGCCCCTCTGGAGCAAAGTGGTCTCGAGTCCCCCACGTCCTCATCCTTGTGTCTGGGGTCCCCAGCTCCTCGCTGTCCCCAGGGCTGTGCAGCGCTGAACCCCTCTGGGAGATGCTGCAGGTGACCGGCAGCATGGGACGGGCAGGTCTCTGTGGGGGGGCAGAGCTGCCACAGTGCCCAAAAATCCCACCTTGGCTCAGGGCAAGGACTGGGGGCACCGGGCTTGGCTTCGTGCAACACGGGCAGGCGGGCGGGGGGGACACCTGCAGCCCCTCCAGCACCCGCATGCACCCGCTCCCCGCTGGCCACCCCACGGGGCTGCTGCTGGGCGAGCTGAGCGCCACACGCCACGAGCCCGGGGCTGGGACAGATCCTCGGCACTTGGCTTCATGCAGGAGCGGCCGATGCTGGGAGCGGGGAGGTGCTGGGTGGGCACCGTCCCCTGCGCCCGCCCCCGGCCAAGCTTTCTGCAGCCCTGGCACTCGCGAGCTGGACGTAGATGAAATAAAAGCTTCGGCCGCTTTTGAGAGCTGAGCCGGGCTCTCGTGTCTCCTTCGCTGGTGCCACCTCCGAGGGGCATCTCGGGTGCCAAGGGACCCTGGGCTGCCCTGCGCCACGGGGCTGCTCCCTCCCCAGCTCTTATGTTCACCCCCTTTTTCACAGCCCCAGCGTCCCAGCCCTGCTGCACCCTCCCTCACAGCCAGCGCTGGGCACGGTGGGAGCATCCCGACAGCAGCATCCCGACAGCAGCATCCCGACAGCATCCCCTTGGATTAATCGGGGCCAGATCCAAGGGAGCAGCGTCAGCAGAGCTGCCGGTGCTGGCAGCAACTGGGAGCCACCGTGGGGATGGCAGGGGTGGGGACCCCAGGGTCCCCCATGCCGGAGGGGGCTCGGGGGGGTCCTCCGCAGCTGAGCACGGGCCATCCATCACCTCACTGACTTCCAGGGAGGGACACAAAAGAGCTGCTGGGAGCTGCCACCCCTGGCCATCGTGACCCCCAGGAGGGGATTGTGGGGACCTTGCCGTGCCGGGGGCCACCGGAGCCCCAGGTGGTGGCTGTCACATGCTGATGGATGGCAGCTGGGGTGGGGGGAGGGCAGGCTGCAGCCCCCGCACCCATGGCTAACACAGCCAGCACCCTGATAAATTCATCAGCATCGCTGCATCTCATCAGGGCTGGCCGGGAAAGCCACGGCCACGCTGCTCACCATGGGCACCGCACGCGGCAGCCACCGCCGGCGTCACTCACGCGCTCTTGGCTCACGCCACGAGCCAGGCTGGCACAAGGAGCCCTGGGAGAAGGATTAGGTTTGTTTAAATTAATTTAGTGGCGGTGAAAGGAGGCAGATGGAGAGTGCTGGCAAGGCAGCCCCTGGCCCAGGGCTGTGCGGGGGGGGGACCGTCCCCGGGGGTCCCGCACCCTCCCTGCCCCCAGGAAAGCGCAGGGTCAGGGCCACACAACTGTTAAAAAAATTTATTAAAATGTCCAGCAGTACAGAAAGGCAGAGTCAGAAATGGCACGGGGATGGGGGGGGGGGGGGGCGGGGAGGGGGCTTGGGACACGGCAGTCACGTCGCAAACAGCAGAGATCAGAAAGCGCCGTACACACACGCACACGCCAACTCCAACAGGGACCCGACGACAAACGGGAAGGGAAAATAAAAATCAGCCCCCGAACCAGGCGGCAGAGCGGGACACTGGCCCCAGCGGCATCGTGTGTCCCCCCCACGCCAGGCAGGGTCCCCGTGCCGGCCACAGGGACGCCCCATGGGCAGGAGCGGGGGGCCGGGGTTGGAAGATGGGGGGGGGGACTGCTAAAAAACCAGGGCCACCCTGGGCCAGTGTGACATGGCGGCCAAGGTGGGAGATGGGGGGGGCTGGCAGATCAATCCCCCTCCGTTGGGGAGGGGGCCAGAGCCCAGCCGGGGAACAGCCCCCCCACCGCGGGGCTGGGGGGTCCCTGTGCAGGGCTGGGGGCTCGACCCCAGGCTGGGGGGCTGAGCGTGGGGCATGCAGGGAGGGCTGGGGACGCACACGCAGCCGCCCCCTCCGGATCCTATTCCCTACGGGGCCGGGCATCCTAGGAGCTAAAGCCAAGGGGGCTATAAAAGAGGGGGGGGGGTGGGAGGGGGGGCAGGAAACGTCACCACAGCCGGTCGGGGGACCCGGCTGGTCCCGGGGGGGGGCCCTTGTGCTTCCTTGTCCCCCGGCTCTAGAAGTAGTGGCCCTCCTCCATCCAGTCCAGCCGGAGGTGCTTGCGGTGTTTTCGCCGCTCCTTGCGGGGTTTGTGGTGGTGGTGCTGGTGGTGGGGGTGGCTGTGACGGTGGCGGTGGTGCCGCCGCGCTCGGTGCGACCGCCTGGCTAACGGGGGGCAAGGGAGGGGACCCGGGGGGGTCAGGGACCGTGGCCCCCGGGAGGGGGCTGGTGCCTTGACAATCCCCCCCCCCCCCCGCCCCAGGACCCCTCCCCGTCCCCACTAACGTTTTGTGCAGAGGATTTTGGGCCGGTCCCACTTGCCGGTGCTGTGGCACTTGATGGTGGGGACGTGGCGCTGGGTGAAGCCCTCCTGGCACTGGTAGCGCACGCTGGAGTGAATGCTGTACTTCTCCTTCTTCTTCCCCACGGTGAAGGCATTCGCCACCTCCGGCGGGGGCCCGCACAGCACTGGGGGGGGGACAGATCCCCCGTTACCCCCCTGTCACCAGGAGGGGACAAGGGGACACCCTGCCGCTGCCAGCGGTTCCCTCCACAAGCCGGAGCGGCGGTGGGTGGCTTTAGGGGGGGCTGCTCCGACAGGCGGGCAGCGAGGTGTTCCCCAGGATTTACTTCGTTAATTAACGGCCTTATTGGCACGAGCGCATCGTTAACACGCGGCCGGCGGGAGAGAAATTAAGGAATGAGAACTTAATAGTTTTAATGGTGGCAAATTAAACAAATTAAAGTGGAGAGGGAAGAACTGACTGGGAGGGAAAGAAGGAAAAATGGAGATTAAAGGGGAACGGCTCAAGTTTTCCTGGACAAAGGGCTGGGGGGGTTCCTGAGGATGAGGAGGTGCCCGGGGACTGTGGGATGGGAACACGGGGGGGCTGCGGGATGGGAACACTGGGGGGGGGGCTGCAGGATGGGGACACCGGGGGGGGAGCTGTGGGATGGGGACACCGGGGGGGGGACGCTGGGGCAGGCGGTACCTGTGCCTTTCTTGCAGATGTAGGGCAGGTTGTAGTTGCAGGGCACGTCGTTCCACTTGCCGATCTCGTGGGACACCAGCACCACACAGTCCTCGCCGCCCGCAAAGAAGTTATCGGGTTGGTTTTCCCGCCAGTTCTCGTATTGCTGGTGGGAGATGAGAGCGGGTGAGAGCCCCCGCGCCCCCCCCCCAAGCCCTGCTCCCCAGGGGCCGCCTCCGAGGGTCTCACCAAGCCGGTGTTGTCGGTCCACTGGAAATCCTGCTCCACGATCCTGTCATTGAGCCCGATCCAGGTGTTCTCGTGCCCAAAGCCTGCAGAGAGAGGCACCCCCATCTCACAGGGTGAAGGCGAGGAGCACCCCTGGGTGCCGGTGCTGGGGGAGCTGGTGATGCTCACCGTTGATGAAGCCGTGCTCCTCCCACGAGTGGATGCTGGTGAGGTGGCCGGCGCGGCGGCGGCAGTCCCGCTCCGCGTCCTCCCAGGAGCGCCGGCGGGCGAAGTACCGGTAACAGTGACCCTGGAACTTGTGCCAGTTGTGGTCACAGCCCTCCGTGTCTGTAGGGAGATGGGGATGGTGGGGACAGTGAGGGGGACCAGCCCCCCTCCAGCACCCCGGGGTGGGATGGAGGGAGCAGCTCCTCGTTGCTGGGGGACACTGGACTCCTGCATCCCCTTCCCAGCTCCCTGTGCCTGCCCCCAAAGGGACAGGGGCTGGGCAGTGTCCCCAGGGAGGTCTCGCCCACCCCATGGCGACACCCCCAGGGGGACATCGGCTGCGCCCTGGCCCTCGCGGCTGCTCTGCTCCCCACCTTTCTCGCAGCGGCTGCCGCCATAGCTGGGCAGGCAGAGGCAGACGAAGGCGTTGACTTCGTCAATGCAGGTGCCGCCGTTCTGGCAGGGGCTGGACAGGCAGTCGTCGATGTCTGCGGGGACACGCCGGGAGCTGCGGGGGCACAGAGATCCCCCCACCCACCCACCCACCCCACCGTCCCCTCTGCCAGCACCAGTGCCAGCAGTGACTGAGGATGGGGGGGGATCGGGCAGGACTTAGAGGGGTCCTGCCCTGGCACGGTGGGATGCTCGGGCCGCTCACCGATCTCGCAGTTCTCGCCGGTGAAGCCCGGGGCGCAGCTGCAGCCGCAGACGGTGCCGTTGGCGCGGCAGGTCCCCCCGTGCAGGCAGGGGTTGTTCTGGCAGGGGTCGGCCGGAGCTGCGGGGGGGGGAGCGGGTGCCTTGAGCCAGGCGGGGGGACACCGCAGCACCCACCCCCTTCCCCACTGGGACCCAGGGCCTGGACCTGCCCCGGCGCTGCCCAAACCTCCACCTTAAAACCGACGCTGTGGCTCAGCACCATGCTGTGCTGGTCCTCGGGGGGTCCACCCCGAGGTCCTCCCACCACCCAGCCCGTCCTCCCCATGCCCATCAGCTCTGGGTGCCCGCAGCCCCCCAGCCCCCAGCCCCGTGCTCACCGTGCCGGCTGGCGTTGGCAGCGCCCGCCCAGGCCAGCAGCTCCTGCTCCTCCAGCCCCGGCTCCTCGCCGCTCCCGCTGTCGGCATCCAGCAGCGGTGACCCCCCCGGGCCCCCCAGCAAAGCCGCCCTGGAGGGCTCGAAGAGCGGCCCCACGCTCGGGGACTCGGGCACCTCTGGCACCCATGGGTGGGGGGCGGTGGGTGATGGCCAGGGGGTGTGGGGGGTCGAGCTGGCGGGTGCAGGGGGCTCTTCCCTCTTCACCTCCCCAGAAGCATCCTCATCGCCAGGGGCTCTTGGTGCATCCTCCTGGCTGGGGACACCCGGGGGGCCGGGGCTGGCGGGGGGCTGCCGAGGGGCTGGGGGGGGCAGGAGGAGATGCTCCGCTCCCCCCAGCTCTAGTGCAGCGTGGCTGGTGGGCCATGGGGCTGCAGGGGCAAAGCCCGTGGACCCCCCTCAGCCACCGGCTCCAGTGCATCCACCTCCACCGGCCGCTCGATGCCAGCCCGTGGGGTCACCTCACCGGCCACAGGGGAAGGCGAAGGTGAGGGGACATCCCGCGCCGGGGGGGACACGGCTGCTTCGCTGCTCGGCTCGACTGAGCCCTTCCCAGCATCCCCGTACCCAGCTGACTGCTCGTGCCTGGGCTTAGCCGGCGGCTCAGCTGGCCCATGGGGAGCTGTGGGGCTCAGCCCCCCCTGGGACTGGGGGGCACCCGCCTCGGTGGGGCCAGGGGTGGTGGGGTGCCCCACGGAGGGGCTGGCTGGGTGAAAGAAGGTCAGCGCCTTCCTCTGCCTCTCCAGCGAGCCATCGCCTGGGGACCCGCTGCTGTCACCACTGTCAGCATGGGGCTGCGGGGCCACCTCGGGGCCCTCAGCCACCAGCGGGGCCGGGGGCAGCGGGGGCCGTGGTGGGACGGAGCCACCATCCTCCTGGGAGAGGGCGTCCCCGGAGAAGTCCTCAGTGTCATCCCCGGGGGGCCGGGGAGAGTCCCCGCGGGCGCTGAGGATGCGGGGCTCAGCCCTGACCGTGGTGATGTCCTGGTGGCTGGGAGCATCGTGGGGAACTGTGGAGGCAGGGAGGGATGGGGATGGCGGAGGGGGTGTCCGTGAGGGCCCCCCAGGATTGTGGGTGGCTGTGCGGGGGCTCCACTGTGGTGAATCCTTCCGGGCAGGCGCCTGTGGCGAGGGGGACACTGGGGTGGTGGCTGGTGCCATCAGCTCTGAAAGAGACGGCGCAGACATGGGGTCCCCACATTGGTGCAGCCCCCGCCAGGACCCCCCCAGCCACTTTCAGGCACCACTTACTGGGGCCGATCTCCTCCTCCACCGTGTTGGACGGCGAGGAGGTGCCCTCCTGCCGACGGCTCTCGGTGCCGGCACGGGGGATGCTCCACGTCTCCACCGCGTTGGCTGCAGCCCCTTTCTCCTCCAGGGCCAGGACGGGGGCCTGCGTGACTGTCCCTGCCGGGTCCCCAGCCACCGTGGGGTGCCCAGCCACCACCGTGGGGTGCCCAGCCACCACCGCGGGGTGCCGGCTCTGCCGCTGCAGCTGGAAGTGGCGCCCGTTCAGCCTGGCGTAGCTGCTCCGCCTCGGGGCGTGGGAGCTGGCCGGTGGGGCGCTGGGGGTCTCTGCTGGTGCTGAGGGCTGTCCCCAGCCCAGGCGGTGCCAGCGGTGAGCCCGTGACGTGCTCCTGGGCTGGGCTTTGGGACCACAGGAGGAGGGCGGCCGGGGGCTCCTCGGGGCCAGGGGCTTCTTGCACTGGCGGTGCTGGGCTGGTGCTGTCCAGATCCTGCCAAGAGCTCACTGGCGCCTGGTCCACCACGTTGAGGGCTTCATCTTCGTGGGGCCATGCCGGTGAGGAGGCCGTGGTGGGAGGCAGGGATGTGCCATCACCCGGCTCCAGGCCACGAGCCACCGGTGCCCATGACGGTGCAGCCCCAGGGAGGTCCCCACGCTGTGCCGCTGGGCTGCTGCTCGCCAGCCGCAACTGCTCATCCTCATCCTCACCCAGCCCCACGGGCCCCCCGGCCCCGGCCCCCCCTTGGCCGTGGGAGACCCCGAGCATCAGCCGTGCCAGCGGTGGGACCAGGATGGGCATCCAGGGGATGAGCGGGGACCCGCATCCCGCCCCGGGGCTTGGTACCAGGCACCGCATCCCCCAGCCTTGCGCCACGCCAGGGTGATGCATGGAGCTGGGCTCCCTCCCAGCACAGCTCTCCTCATTTATCTCATTAATTCCCCAATTAAATATTCATCCGCAGCAATTTTCCCAGCCATGCCCAACCGATTCCCAAGGGAAGAAGGGCCAGAGCTGGCGGGGGGGTCCTGGGTGGGAGGGAACACGGTGCCGGCATCGCAGCCGGTCCCCCTTACCTTTATAGCAGTAGGCATCAAATTTGGAGGTGGCGGGGGGGAAGCCGGTGCGGTTGGGGAACTGGTAGAGGGTCCTGACGCCCGAGGCCTCGCCGCCGCATTTCCTGCGCGGGAGCCTGATGGGGTAGCGGACGCTGCCATCGGCCAGCCAGCCCGGGTCGCACTGGTCCAGGCCCTCACGCCACGCCAGGTAGAGCTGCCCCGTGGTGGCTAACAGAGCCCCCCGGCTGCGGCAGTGCCTCCAGGCCCCCTGCCAGCTGAACCGCCCCGGCACCGTGGAGTAAAACACCGTCCCTGCAAGAGAGCAGAGCCCGTTGGGGAGGCGGGGACAGAAAGCTGTGACAGTCCCGGTGGCTTGGAGCCGAGGGGTGTTTTTTGGAAGTCTCCATGGCTCGAGCACAACAGCCACGCCGTCCCAGCAGGCACCAGCGCCGAGGGCGACACCGAGCACGGCACCGGCACCCATCCCCACGGCAGGCAGGAGATGCATGGAGACGCCCACGCTCCCAGCCACAGCCACCTCCCCGGAGGGACATCCCCGCGCACGCACCCAGCACCACTTGCCTCGCAGCTCCCGGGCGTAGCAGTAGACGTCGTACTCTTCGCTGGGCTCTCTCCGGCCGTAGCTGCGGACGCCGGGGAGGCTGTTGCGGTCTCCGTAGCAGCCAGGCCGGGAGAGGGTGATGGGGTACCTGCCGGAGGAGGGCACGGCGGGTGCTCAGCTCCACGGCCGCCCGTGGTGAGGTGCGCCCGGCTGGCAGCCCCTGCTGCACGCTTACCGCACGGTCTGGTCAGCCAGCCAGCCTGCGTCACAGTTGTCGTAGCCATCCTCGAAGGCGGCCTGGAGGTGCTGGGGCGAGGCGATGACGGCCGAGTTGTCCAGGCAGGCGCGGCGGGCGGCGGCGAAGGTCAGTGCATAGCGCTCGCCCGCGGGGCGGTAGTGGAAGACGACGCCTGGAAGGGCAGCGGTGGATGCACGGCTTGTACAGGGTGCATGGGGCGCGTGGGGTACACGGGCTGCACGGCTTGGATGAGGTGCAGGGCTTGCATGGGGTGCACAGAGTACACACATGGGGTGCACAGGGTACATACATGGGGTGCACAGCTTGTCACGGGGTGCACAGTACAGGGGTGCACAGCTTGTACAGGGTGTGGCTTGCAGGGGTGCAGGTGCAGGGTACAGGGGTCATGCTTGGGGACACGGCTTGCACGGGGTGCATGACAGGTGCACAGGGGCACAGCTTGCATGGGGGTCCGCAGCTTGCACAGGGTGCACAACCCGCACATGCCACCCCGCCACGGTACCCACGGGCCCCCCTCCGGCAATGCCGCCCCACAGTGCGGTGCCCGGCTCACCCGTCACCTCCAGGGGCAGCAGGTCCTGCTCATCGTCGATGCCGGCCACCACCTCGCAGCGGTACAGCCCGGCGTCGCTGGCGCGGGCGGCGCGCAACAGCAGCGTGGCGTTGTAGCGGTCGCGGGGGTAGCCAGGCAGGGACACCCGGCCCTCGTAGGCTTTCACCACCTTCACCGCGTTGTCCTTGGCCACCAGGATGGGGACATCCTCCCTCTGGCCGGTGGCCGAGCGCACCTTGCTCCATTTGACGCGGGGAGGGTCGGGGGGCTCGTTGGGCCCCAGCGAGGCGGAGGGCTGGAGCAGGAAGAGGCAGGGCAGGGCCACGGGCTCCCCCAGCCCCACGTGCACGGCCTGGTGCTGCACCCTGTTGATGTGGATCACCTTCCCATCGTCCTGGGAGCCTGCGGGGAGAGGCGCCCAGGTACCAGGGGGATGGACGGCGGGAGCGCCCGCAGGGCTGGGGAGAGCTGGGGGCACCGCAGGGTGTTGGGGGCTCCGCACCGGGCACCCCTGAGCCCCCAAGGAAGCGGGACGACGCACAGCCTCCCCGTCTAGCAGCTGCAGACCAACTTTGCCAGTTAAATCTGCCCCTCTGGGGTTGAACCCCAACTCGGCCAAGTCCCCGTCCCCCCCAGGCTGCTGCCAGGCTGCAGCCACTGTTCTGCACCCCCGGGTCCCACAGCACCCCCGTGGGGACAGCAGAACTCCCCATCCCTGCCCGCAGAGGTGGAGCCCGCGCCAATGCCTCCGTGCCATCCAGCCCCTCTGGCACCAGCAGGGAGGCCATCCCCACGCTGGGATAAAGCGTGGCAGTGATTGTGACCTCCTCCTCCTCCCGCACTAATCCCGCCCCAGCCTGTGCAGGCTCCCAGCTCCACCACCACTAATCCCCCCCCGGCACCTTCCCCCCCAGCTCCCCATCCTCCATCGCACCCCCAGCCCTCACGGGAGGGTACCAGGGCGGGGGGATCCCAATCCCCCCCCATGCAGCAGGATGCCATGATGCCCCCACATGCAGGATGGGGGGGGTCTCCCGGTCAGAGATACAGCAAATCCCCGGGGGGCTCAGCCCCGTGGCGGGGAGGGGGCCAGGGGTGCCGCCATCAGGATTAAGGATTTAAGGCCTTGCCTGCAGGGATCCCAGCGTGGGGGACGTCCACGGTCGCCTGGGGGCTTCTCCCTCGCTAATCCCCCCACAGCCCAGGGCAGGGAGGCGTGGGGGCTGGGGGCCCGCAGCCTGCTCCCCTCCCCCCCGGTTATTATTCACCCTCACTATTTATTACGGCTGAGAGTTCATGATTTGCCACCGTTTACCGTTATCGGCTAATTCGCCCCGGCAACGGAGCGCTGGCGGCGCTTACCCAGGATGGTGATGGGGAGGAGGGAGAGCCCGAGCAGGAGCCAGCAGCCGGCATCCCCCATCACATGGACCATCCTTGACCTGCAACGAGAGCGGGAGGCTGGGACGCCGCTGCTCACCGCTCCCTCGGGCCATAAATCACCGCGGGGCCGCGCTGACACCAGCCCCCGGGCGCGGCGGGGAGGGCAGGATTAGCCCCACTTAGCAAGACGCCATTGGGCTGGAGAGAGTTTGATTTCCCTCTCGACATGAAGCCAGCGTGGGGTCGGGATGTAGGACGGGGCGCCACCCATCGCCGCCCCACCAGGGTGTCCCTCTGTGTCCCCTGCCACCAGCGCCACCCACGGTGACACCCCTGCACCCACCCGCTGCGCTGCTGGTGGTGGGATGCACGTCTCTGGGGGGGGGGCAGCAGGCAAGGCTGGGGGTCCCGCAGCCCCCCAGCCCGGCCGCGGCAGAGCCGGCAGCTCCGGAGCCGGCCCTCGCTCTGCCCCCAGCATTAACATGCAGCGGATGCCTCCGGCTGCCGGAGCCGGCGTGCGGCGCGTGGAGCACAAAGCCGGCACCGCCGCTCGCCCAAGATCTCCCACCCATCTGTTTGACTGCAGCAGCCACCGGGGTTTTCTAAACCATTTGGTGGTTGCCGGGCTTGGAGGGAAGTCGGACAAATCGCTCACCCAGCCTGGGCACAACCAGCACCCGGCTCCCACCACAACCAGCACCCGGCTTGGGCTTTGTTTGGGATTTTAAGCAGGCTCCCGCACCCCTCTGCCGCCAAACCGGCCAAGCGGAGGCAGCAGGGATGCAACCAGCACCCCCAAACCCCAAACGGGGCCACACTGGGGCTCGGCACCACGTGCCTGTGAGCTCAAACCAGACCCAGGGGCCCCTGTGCACTGGCAGATCCAGCATGGGGTTGCTGGTCCCTGCACTGGTCCCTCAGCTCTGACGCTGACCCCAGCCAGGACAGTGAGCTGGGGAGTGCCTGGTTTTGGGGGGGGGACACACCAGGAGCCCCCCATCCCTCTCCCAGCTGCCTGGAGCTGAGGCTTCGGCTCAGCCCGCAGGTTCCCCCATCCCTGATGCTCCATTTTCCAGCCCTTGATTTCTCATTCTGTCCCTTCTGCTTTTATGGGACAAAAATAGAAAGAAAGAGCAAAATGGCGAGAAAAAAGGAGACCCCCTGTGTTCAGCGCTGGAAAAGGGCCTTTTGGGGGGCGCAAATCTGGGTTTTATCTCATCTCTTCTAAAGAAGAAAGCATTTGCAGCCCCTTCCCTCCTGCAGCAACTCCACGGGGCTTTCTGCCTCCAAACCCAGCTGCTGATAAAAGATGAGGAGGTGACCTGACCCGGCTCTGGCCACGGAGGGAAATTCCTCCTCCCGGGAGGCTGCGGAGCGGGGAGCGGGCTGCGGCTCACTGCGCCTTCGCCCGGCTATGGCCCCCAGGAGCCGAAAAACCCCAGAGCAGCCCCAGGGCTGCTCCATGGCACCAACAGCACGATGGCAGCTCCTTCCTCCCTGCCTGGAGATGCTCCGGGAAGGAAATCCCCCAGCTCGCAGCCTCGCCAGCACCAAACTTTTCCTTGTCTTCCCACTACGGAAGGGGGGGAAATAAATCGCGTGGCACAGCAGCGCTCAGGAGGTTCCACCTCCCCCCAAATGAAGTGCTAATTTTGACTTTCCAGGGTGTCAGGAGCTCTTCCAGCACAAACCATCAGCACCCGGGCGTGGGATGGGGTGGCTCTGGGGTGGCCCCTGCCCCCCACCCTCCCCCCGGCCCGGGGGGGGGGGGGGGGGGGGGATGGGGACATCCAAGACACCCAGTGCCGGGGGAGAAGGGTGCCCTGGGTGCCATGCCTGCGCACGTCCCAGGGCATGAATCACCCACGGTCCCTTTTTCATCCCTTTTCTTTTTTGCATCCCTCGACGCTCCCCCTGGCAGCATCCAGGCAACTTTTTTCATCAAAGGGCACCACGTGGGACAACAGCGACCGAGTCTCGCTCCCCAACGCCTCTCCACAGCATCCCTGAGACCTTCCTCTCCATCCTCCTCCTTCCCAGCCCGCGGCTGCTCCAGCTGCAACCCGGGGCCACCAGCCCCAAACCACTGGGCCAGGGCCACATCGTGGGGGCAGGTGGGAGGGAGCAGGAGCTGAAGGGACCTGAGAGACCCCGAAGAGCCGCGTTAATGTGCCAGCATATAAATACTCCTCTAAGCTCTCGGCTGTTTACCCAGAGCCGCTGTTCTGGAGACGGGTCCTCACTGAGCAAACGCCGGGCAGCGCCGCTGGGTAAACAGCCCGGGGTTTATTTAAATGTTAAACAGAGAAGTTGCTCTTTGGATTTGCACCCACTACCCCAGCCGGCTGCAGAGCCGGGCGCACACCGTGCCGGGGCTGGCTGGATGGGACCGTGGTCCCCGACCCCGCCAGGGGCACCCCAGGCTGGCAGCAGCAGGGGAGCAGGCGCTGCCAGGGCCGGGGGGCTGGGGGCCACAGGGCTGCACGGCTCCCGCTGCGCCGTCGCCTTCCCTGACATCAGCATTTCTGCAGGTTTTGCTTTCGCAGCAGGGACGGTGCCGCGGTGGGAAAGGCCGGCCCTGCTGGCAGCACCCACTGCCTCCTTGGGGAACCCAGAGCAGGGGCCCGGGGGTCCCAGGCTCCGGGGGCCCCCCGCGGCTCCCCTGGGGCCACCCGGCTGCCACCCCTGCCCTCGAAGCCCATGGGGTCCCCGTTCCCAGCGGCACCGTGGCTCTGCCCTGAGCCACAGAGACAAAGGAAGGTCCCCGCCATGCTTCATTCCCCCCAGCCCCTCACCGGACCCCCGGCTGCGCCCCCACCCCCGGCCCGCGCTGAGCCGGCAAAAGTTTACCCCAAGGTCAGGGCACGGCAGCCTCCCCCCCCCCCGCTCGAGCCCGCACACGTCGAGGCAGCCCAGGGCTGGCACGGCCGAGTCCTGACCCCCTGGCACCACTGGGATCAGCCCTGGCCAGATCCTGGCTCCCCAGCGCAGGCAGGGGAACGCTGCTGCCAACACGGCTCAGCACCACCAGCCTCTGTGCCAAGGGGGGGAAGCAGCATCAGCCCCATCCCGCTGGGAGGCCGGCCCCGTGCCACCCCCAGGGGTGACAGCAAGGCAAGGAGGGTGGCACGGGGAGCCAGCGCTAGCCATGCCACTGCAAGCCCGAGGGGCTGAATGTCCCAGGGGGTGCCTCCCTCCACAGCCAGGGTGATGCCATGGGCTCAGGGCACAGCGATGTCCCCAGGGCCACACGGCTGGGCCCCCTCGGGGACAAGGAGCGTGTCCCCGTCCCCCGAGCAGCCCAGCCCCAGCCGGGGGAACGGCAGACGAGAGAAATTTAAAATAACGCCGGTGCAAAGCTGCTCCCCCCCCAACCCAGGCGAACATTTTCACATCTGTCACTAGCTGTCACCTCATGAATAATTCATCTGCTTCATGAATATGCAAAGCCGGGGCTGGTGATTAGCTTCAGCTGAAACATAGCTTAATTCCTCACAGGCCATTGGGCGCCGGGATGACCCGGCCAGTTTTGGGGTCTCCTCTCACCCCAACCTACCCCAAGCCATGGGCTGGGCTGTGGGTGGCTGCGGACCCGGGGATCCCCATGGAGCAGAGGGGACATTTGGGACAGTGGGGGGACACGAGCTTGGGATGGGTGGGAGGGGAGAGGGGGCACTGCCCACCCACCCGGGCAGCCTGGATGCAGCGGGACAGGGGTGCCCCCACCCTGGGGATGCCCCAGCCCTGGGGGTGCCCCCAGCTGCCCCCCAGCCAGGGCACAGACCCTGTGACCTCTGCTGTCCCCATGGGTCACTCCAGTCCCCAGTGCCACCAGCGCAGACACAGCCCTTCAGGGCCCCCCACCCGTCCCCCCCGGCGGGGCTTCCGCACCCCCGCCCCAACCCCCCGGAGCCCCCCCCCCGCCCCCCCCCCCCCCCAGCACCACGATGCCCCCACCGCCCCAATGGGGAGGGGGCATCTGCCGAGGGCCCCCCCGGGGCTGCGCGGCCGCGGCGGGAGCCCGGCGGTGGGGCTGGCTCCGCGTCCCCTCCTCTCTGCCCACAACAAAGGAATTCTGCAACCCTCGCTGCCGTCACATCTCACAGGCAACGTGACGCTTCCCGCTCCCCCCCAGCCTGCGAGAATAAATTAGCACCTCGGAAAACTGTGATCCCGTCCAATATGGGCCCTTTGCTGGGTGCGATTTTTATTAGGCAGACAGTCTGCAGCCTTTATTTTAGAATTTGCTCTTCTTTTTAGTTTTTTATTTATTTATTTATTTTCCCTCCCGCTTTCTGCCTCTCCCTGGGAAGCTGAAAGCTTTGGGGTGGGAGCCCCAAAGCCAGCGCGGCAGCACCGCAAGCCCCCGGGGGCCCCATCCCTGCCGATGGCTCGGCCGCACACCGGCGAGCGACTCCAAAAGCAGCACCGGTGCCTGGCACCGAAAGCAGGGAGGAGAACACCGAGCCGGCAGGCCTGGCGCAGAGCTGGGCCTCTGGCACCGTCCCCCCCACCGGCGCTGGGTTTGCCGAGCCCCCAGGCCGGCGCATGGGAGCGAGGAGCCCCCAAGCAGCCACAAACCCCTCACTGGTACCCGCACCCGCGTCTGTCCGTCCCAACAGCCCTCCGTCCATCCAGCCCGGCCTCGCCACGTCCCCACGCTGGGGCATACAGGCTGGGACTCATCCTGCCCGTGGTGCGGAGCCCCCACTGCGCTGCCAGCCCTGCCTGCTCCCTGGCAGCCGGGGGCATCCCAGGGATGCGAAACTTCCCAGCTGCCTCCTTGCCAGGGAACCGCTGGCAGCTCCACCAGGGAACCGGGGGCAGGGGTGGGGGCCGAGGCACACCCGGCTCCAGCACCGCAGGGGGACGGCTCCCCGTGGGCACCCACCGCCCTGCCTGCCCGGCCCGTGGCCCCCAGCCCCGCCTGTCCCACCGGCCCCAATGCCACTTGTCCCCCCTGCCCCCAGGTCCCCCACTGCCCCTCCCAGCCCCAGCGTCCCCTCCACCCCCACTGTCCCCAGCCCCAATCCCAGCATCCCCAGCCCTGACAGCCCCGGTCCCCTCAGTGTCCCCAGCCCTCTGTCCCCCCCCCCCCGGGCCCCCCCCCGACCCGCCCCCCCCGTCCCCGGGTGCGCTCCCACCGCGCGGCCCGGCCCCGCCAGCACCGGGCACCGCAGCGGGGGCGCGGCGCGGGCGGAGCCGGAGCTGGTGCCGGGGACGGTGCCGGTGCCGGGGGGGGACGGTGCCGCACGTACCTGGGGCGGCGCTCACGGCGCGCAAGGGGTCATCGCCGCCGGGGAGCCGAGCACCCCGCCGGCCCGGGGGCTTAAAAGCGGGGCGCGGAGGGCGGAGGGGGGCAGCGGGCCGGGCCCCCCGGAGGGGGCCGAGCCGGGCCGGGCCGGACCAATCGCGGCTGGCGGCAGGCGCGGCCCCCCCGCCGGTGCCGCCGGTGCCGCCCGCCCGCACCTGCCCGCAGCGGCGGCGAACCCGCGCCCGCTCCGCGCCCCGCCGCGCTGCCCGGCGCAGGGCGAGGGGCGGCCGCGCATGCGCCGCCCCCCACAAACTGGGGCCGCCCCCCCCCCCCCCCCCCGGCGGGGCCGCCCCCTCCCCACCGAGCGGGGCCGTCCCCCCCCCCCCCCCGAAGGCCCCCGCCGCTGGGGGGGGTCCCTAAGTGGGGAGGGGGGGTCCCTAGGAAGGGAGGGGGGGGTCCTTTCCAGCCCCTCCGCAGCCCCCCTTGGTCGGCGGGGGGCTCGGCGTGCCCCCCCCTCGTGCACCGCCCCCCCTTCCATCCCTGCGCTGGGAGCTGGCTGCACCCAGCAGGATTTTAGGGAGGCTCCAAAAAAGGGGGGGCACGTTCCAGCCCCCCCAAATTACTGTGGCCCCCCCCATCCCTGCCCTGGCATCCAGCAGGATTTCGGGGGGCTCCAAAAAAGGGGGGGCCACGTTCCAGCCCCTCCGCAGCCCCCCCAAGTCACTGAGGGTCCCCCCTATCCCTGCCCTGGCACCCAGCAGGATTTTAGGGGGACTCCAAACAGGGGGGCATCTTCCAGCCCCTCCTGCACCCCAAAATCCCTTCCAAACCATACAGGGTGCAACCACCAGCATCTTCCAGCCCCTCCTGCACCCCAAAATCCCTTCCAAACCATACAGGGTGCAACCACCAGCATCTTCCAGCCCCTCCTGCACCCCAAAATCCCTTCCAAACCATACAGGGTGCAACCACCAGCATCTTCCAGCCCCTCCTGCACCCCAAAATCCCTTCCAAACCATACAGGGTGCAACCACCAGCATCTTCCAGCCCCTCCTGCACCCCAAAATCCCTTCCAAACCATACAGGGTGCAACCACCAGCATCTTCCAGCCCCTCCGCACCCCCGTACGGCCCCATATGGATGGATGAAGGCTTGAAAAAGCCCAAATAACCCCAATAAAATGGATGAGAAACTCCACGGAGCTGCAATACCAGAAACGAACCCCAACATAGAGAGAAAACCATCGCTGAGCTCTTGGGGAAGGGGGTTTTTGGGGGGGTGGGGGTGTCACCTTCCCACCGGTGAATGGAGAATGCCACCCTGTCTCCCACGACTTGGCAACAACCGGTGCAAAAAGATTCCCCCCCTCCCCCCTTTCCCCTTCATTTTCCTCAGAAGATGGATCCGTGGAAACCCGAGAGCAAAGTTCTCATTTCCGACTCCATTGTGCCAGACTTTTTTTTGCGGCGTTTCCTGCCTTTTGTGAACCCCCCCCCCCCCCCCGGCCAACCCCGGCTTGCCGGCACACAGAGCTCTTCTGTTCCCCTTCTTTATGTGGCTGCAGCTGGCGTCCCCGTCCCCACGTAGGTGCCCGAACATGGGGGACAACGACAGGGGTTAATGCCCCCATGGTGTTTGCCAAGCAGGACTGGGGAGAGGGTCCCAATGGATTTGCCGGGATGTCCTGGCTACTTCCCACTCCGAGCGGATCCAGGTGGCCGGTGCTGCCACCCTATGGGTCTCCATCCCACTGTCTTGCTTTGGAAAGGGCACCCATGGGTGCTGGCTGGGGATTTGTGGAAGGAGGGTGCTGCACCGTCCGAAGTGCCCGGAGAGGATGTTCCAATGCGGATGAGCGTGGCTCCTGGTGGAGCGGCGGCGGCATGGGGGCTCGCTCCGAAATGCTCGCCCTGCTCATGCAAGGGCCTGGGCACCCTTTGGGGTGAAGATGCTCCCACTGCCCCGCGCCGCAGCAAGGTCCTGCACCCACAGCAAGACCCATATCCCACCTGCCTGCTGCCTCTGCGCTGCCCGCAGGGCCGCCCAAACCCTTCCTCCCCCTCTTCATCTCCCTAAGCTGCATCCAGAAAGCCAGCAGTGCCGGCAGGGTCTGATCCGCACGATGCATCGCGCAGGGGTTGGGGATTAAACGGGTCCATCAGGGAGCCCAGCTCCTTCCCATACATGGTGGCAGGAGGGGGCTCCCCCCAGCACCTCCCTCCCATGGGCCACCCTTCGCTCACCAGCACAGGGGCGAAGCTGCACCCAGCCCTGACCTGGACCCACCATGGGTCTGCGGAGCCAAGGGGCTGCGGGGAGAGCGGAGCTGGAGCCGCTCGGGGACTCAAACCTCCCCGTGGGCTCGGAGCAGCGAGGGGCAGGTTGAGGGGGGAGCGGAGGGACCTCGGGCACCCACCCACCCACCTCCCGGGGGGACCCAGGGCCCCGGCTGGGCCCCGGCCGAGGCAGCGTGGCTGATCTGCTGCCGGCCATTTGTCTTGCCGAGGAAGGTGCCGGCAGTGAGTTATCGGAGCTCTCCTCTCGAGTGGAGATAAATGTCATAACAGACACCAGCCAGCGCGCCTTATGGATGGGGATTTAATAGACACCTCTCCCCCCGCCCTCCTCCCCGCGCCGGCAGCTGCTCTGCATCCGGGGACCGCAGCCCGCGGCGGGGCGCAGTGGGGACCAGCTCCTCTGCCGGCACCAGTTTGGAGCCCCAGCATCCCCCTGGCCAGTCCCTCCAGCTGGGAGGTGACTTTAGGGGGTCCGGCCGCCCCCCGGACCCAGCCTGGATCGCTGGCATTCCGTCGTGCCCATCACTCCATCCCAGTGGGAGAGCCAGCTCCGCCTGGCATGGAGGGATGTCCCCATGTCCCCATCCTTGCCCGGCTCAAGGTCCCTTCCGAACCCCCAGCCCCACATCCAGCCTGCCCTCGTGGCGTCGCCCTGACAGCACCAACAGCTCCGTCCTGAGCTGCTCCCACGTGGCACCAACCCACCATCGCCGGTCCCCGCTGTGCCCCATGTCCCCCACCCCACCGGGGACAGTCCAGGCCTTGGGGCAGCAGTGGCTGGGGTGACTCCATCCCTCCATCCCGCTCACTCAGCCCTGCCCTGGTTGGGTCTTGCACCAGCGTCTGCCGGCGTGAGCAGGGACCCGAGCATCTTTTTGAGCCGGAACACTGGGTTTCTGGTGAAATCCTGCAGCAGTGTTGCCGTGACGACCCTCCTGCAGTTTCCATCCAGAGATGTTTTCCTTTGTTGTGACAGGGATGCTGGGAGGCGGCCGCCGGCGATTGGGGTGCGCAGTGGCGATGGCGAGGGGCTCCCACCACAAAGGGCTGGGACCCGCTGCTGCCCCCGGGGAGACCTGGTGGGGCTCCGGCTCTGGCCTGGGGCTCGGGGGGTCCCCATGGCTTCATCACAGCCCTGGCTTGGCCCTGGCCACCCAGGGGACAGCGGAGGGGCCAGGAGCCATGTGACATGAGTTTGATAGGTCTCAGCTAGGTCTCACTCCCATCAAGAGCCACAGCAGAGAGGTGATGTGGCCAACACGCACGTGGGGGCGGGCACAGGGACACTGCAGGGTCAATGGGGACCCAAAGAGGATGGAGGGGTTGGCCCTGCGAAAGCAGGAGGCGAAGCACCCTCATCACCCTGATGGCAGAGCCCGTTTTGGGGGGCAGTGAGGCCAGGAGCCTCCCGAGCGCTGGTGTTGCCTGGTTTGGCAGCTGGGACCACGGCACCGTGACCAGGGTGCTGAGCAGCACCGCTGCTGCCATCCCACGGGCGCCGAGTGCCAGGGGGACCGGGGCGCCAGGGACCCTCCCTGCGCAGCCAGGGGCCCCTCACCTCCCCGCAATGGGAGCACGGCCGCGTGCCCCGGTCCCCACATCACCGGGGGTGCACGGGGGGACCCCATCCCGTGCCCCGTGCAGCCGCTTGTTATTCTGCTCAGGTCCGCCGGCGGCTAATGAAGCCCGTTCCAGGAGAGCTGCCACATTCATCGGGAGAGCGGCGTATTAATGAGGCCTCTGCCACCGCAGCTGGGGCCAGCGCTCGGGGCACTGGCACAGGGACAGACAGCGGGATGGCGGACGGATGGACGGACGGACGGACGGCTCCATGGCAGGGTGAACCAGCAGGCAGTGCCCGTCCTGGCTGAGGTGCTGGTCCGAAGCAGGGGCTGGAGCAGGGCAGGACGTCCCGCCCTGGGGTCTGCTCCGGAGGGGACGGGCTGAGACCCGACGCCATGGACCTGCTTCCACGCTGCCCCTGAGCCCTCGCCCGCTGCTCCTCGCCCCCGGCTCGGCTGGTTTCTGCTTTCGGCCAGGGCTAAACCTGCCCCATGGCACAACCTGGGCATGGTGGCGAGGCCACGGTGGGGGCCAGGCTGGGGGTTCCAGCGTCCCCCCCCCAGGGGATGCAGGGACTCTGCCCTGGCCAGGCCCAACTTCCCTCCAAACCAGCCAGCAGGATGCATTGATTTTATTTTCTGTTTCCATGGCAACTACCTCCTTCCCTTCCCCCTTCCGGCAGCCGGACCCGCTCCATCACCCTCTGGCAGCACCCAGCCCTGCCAGCACCCACCCTCCACCAGGGACACAAGCACGGTCCCCTCCTCCAGGGATAATCCTGGGTGGCAATGCCACCAGCTCAGCATCTGCAGGCAGGGCCCAACCCTGCACCCGGGTGCCCACTGCCCAGAGCAGCCAGCAGGGCTGGCCTGGGACTGGGACCAGGCGCGGGGGACACCAACCCCGGTCAGCCCCTCTCTGCCACCTGCAATAATTAGCAGCAGGGCCGGCAGGATGCCACACTGGTTCATTAGCCAGGGCAGTAATTAATTGCCACCCCCCCCGCCAGCACTGCCTGCGTGGGGACACCGAGCAGCGTCTCCCGTTAGCAGAGCCGAGCTCGTTAACCACACGTCCTGCCCCGGCACCTGCTCACGGCCAAAGTGCCGCATCCCCGGCACCCCCGGCACCGCAGCAGCCAGGAGCCCGGTGCCCTCACCCCTCCGGGAGGCAGCGCCGGTTTGTGGCTTGAAAGTGGGGCTGTAACAAGATAATTATAGTTATATCCTTTTACCCGTCCCCTTCCAGAGGGACGCACCCATCCCCGCCCTGCACGGCTCCTTCCCAGCGCGGAGATGCCACCACATCGTTATTTTGCACTTATTACCAGCTGTGACAAATCCTGCCCTTCCCGGCCCCCCCGGGACCCCTGGTCCCTCTGCGCAGGCAGGGGGAATAAAGGCAGAGGCGCGTCCCGGAGAACAGGCAGGGCCCTGTGCCGGACGGAGAGGCCGCGGCGCTGAATAACGCCTGTGCCGCATTCACCGGTAATCTCCAGTGTTTACACGGAAGTGGAAATCAATCGCTGCAAGTAATTAACGGCGAAGGGCACAACAGCCGCTTCTTTTTCGGAAGCAGCTCCCGGCGCCAACTGGGGTTGCTCAGCAAAACTCACACGCCGGCAACCCGCCGCACAAAAGGCACCGGCCCCCGTTTCCTGCGCTGCCGGCACGAGGTGGCCGCGCCGGCACAGGGCCAGCATCCCGGCGGCTCGTGGGTGGGAGCTTGCGCCCGGTGGGAGCAGGGGGGGCCTGGATCCGTGCCGGCGCCTGGTTTGGCACCAGCCTTTCTATTAGCGCTTGGATAAAACGCAAAGGCCCCCCCGGCGGGCGGCTGAGTGCCGGGCTGGACGGCAGCCGGGAGCCAAGGCCACCAAGCTGCTCCCGGCACAGCCCGGCACGAACCAGCTGCATTTACCGCCCGCCTCGTTCCTCGAGAGCGAGGAGGGTGAGGAAGACACCGAGGCCAAAGAGCCCCTGGCTGGAGCGCTGCCCCCCAGTTCCCTCCAGGTGGGCAGGGCTGGAGGGGCCGTGGGGTCACTGGGGCGAGGGGGGACAGTGCCGGCAGGCGCAGGCAGGAGGGGACACAGGCGGCGGTGGCACAAATGACAAACCCCTCCCCAACGCGCGATGAGCCGAGGGGCAATTAAGGCTCCTGTGGTTTTTGACCCAATTTCTCAGGCAAAACTCGGTGGGGGGAGAAAGGGAGGAAGGAGGAGGAAGATGGAACGCGTCACGCGTGTGCTGCTGTGTGTCACCGCATGCGTGTGCGCGCAGGGGCACACGCGTGTGTGCTCATTGACATGCATGTGCAGGCGTGTGCGCAGCCCCAGCCGGGGGCAGGAGCCCCCCGGGGGGGTGGCGGCTTTGCAGCACTCGGCTGGGTTTATTTTTGCTTGTGGCTGAGCGCAGGCAGCCTCGGCGCGGCCGCCGTGACTCATGCAGGCAGCGCGGCACCCGGGGAGGTTTGGGAGGGCTGCAGAGCACCGCTGTGCCCTTGCCTCGCATTGCCTCCCCCAGCAAGGAGGCTGCAGGGGCTGGCTGGGGCCGTGGGACCACCGTGGGGTCAAGGCTCGGCCACCTCGCTGAGCACCAGGGCACATCCGCAAAGCCCCGGGGCCGTGGGCAAGCGCAGCGGCACCATATGCCTGCGAAGGCGCTGTGCCCTTGCCTCGCATTGCCTCCCCCAGCAAGGAGGCTGCAGGGGCTCCCCACGGGTGCGTGAAGGATGATTTTCGGCAGCTGCTGTGTTATATATGTGTGTGTGGGGGGGGGGGGGATGATTTCTCCCTGTGCAGCTGCTCCGGGCTCCCCACGGCTCCCTCGCAGGCTGGGGGGGCTCAGGCCTGCCTGGCTGGGGTGCCCGTGGGCCAGCTGGGCTCGCTGCGCTGGCCGAGGGGCAGCAGGGATGATGGAGCACGCAGGGGTGCTGGGATGGGCAGGGGTGCTGGGATTGGCAGGGGTGCTGGAGCACGCAGGGGTGCTGGACACATGGGGGTGCTGGGGGGTGCAGGGGTGCTGGGGTGTGTAGGGAGGGCTTGGGTTTCCCGGTGCTTTTTGCTGGTGCTGGGGTGTGCAGGGGTGCTCCAGCACACAGGGATGATGGAGCACGCAGGGGTGATGGAGGGGGTCCTGCCCCCCCCCGCCGCTCGGGCCCTCGCCGCTCTGTTCAGCCGCGCTCCGCCAGTGCCCCCTACAGAGCTGGCCCAGGAGGGCACCCAGCCGCCCCCCCACCGCCCCCCCAGCCGTCCCCCCAGCGGCTCCCCGCCCCGCGGGGACCCCCCGGAGCCGGGCCTGGAGGGGAGGACGGGGGGGGGGGACACCCCGACCCCAGAACCGCGCAGGGGCCGGGGGTGGGTGGCTGGGGGGGTGGGGGGGAGGAGAGCTTTGCGGAGCGGGCGAAGCACGGGGGGGGGCGGGGGGCCCCGGGGGGGGGGGGGGCCCCGCCCGCCGGTGTCCCTGGGGCGGGGGGGGCGGAGCGCTGGGGGGGGGGTCCCGGGGAAACGGCGGCGCGTTGCGGGGGGGGGGGGGCCGGGGCTGCCCGGGGGGGGTCCCCATTGCTGCCTGGATGCCTTTAATGCTGCTGGGTGTCCCCATTGCTTCCCGGGGGTCCGCATTGCTGCCCGGGGGGGTCCCCATTGCTGACTGGATGCCTTTAATGCTGCTGGGCGTCCCCATTGCTGCCCGGGGGTCCCCATTGCTGCCCGGGGGTCCCCAATGCTGCCTGGGGTCCCTATTGCTGCCTGGATGTCTCTAACGCTGCCGGGTGTCCCCATTTTTGCCCCTTGCTGACCCCATCTCTCCGCAGGCAGCGATGCCCGTGGAGCCCCTGGTCTGCGCCGGCACGGCCGCACGGTGAGTCCCAGCCCCCCGAGGGGACAGCAGGCAGCAGGGTGCTGCGGTCACCCCCCAAGGCAGGTTCCTCCTGGGTGCCACACGCTGTCCCCTGGGCCTGCGAGAGACTCCAGTCCCATCGCTGACCCTGTCCCCGTTGTGTCCCCGGGATGGTGGCACGTGTCCCTGCAGGGTGAGCTCTGTGCTTAACCGGGATGCGAAGCAGTTTGGGAAGAAGCACATGTTCGATGCCAGCGAGGAGACGTGCTGGAACTCGGACCAGGTGGGAGGACAAGGACAGGGGAAGGCGGAGGGGTGGGACGGGAGCCGTGCAGGGGCCGGGAGCCGGGGCCGGGGGCCATGCACATGGTGAACACCCCGCTCTCCCCGCCGTGACGGAGCCCTGGTGTCGTTCCTGCCCTCAGGGCACGTGCCAGTGGGTGACCCTGGATTTCCCCCGCACCGTCAAGGTCTCGCAGCTTCACATCCAGTTCCAGGGGGGATTCTCCAGCCGGCTGTGCACGCTGGAAGGTGAGGAGCTGGTTTGGGGGCGTGGGGGTCCCTCTGCCTCTGTTTACCCACATCTGGATCCCACAGCTGGCTGTTGCGGGGCCCAGAGGTATTTGTTAGCCATTCCCCAAACCCCAGAGGGGCTCGGGCCATGGGCTGGAGCCGAGAAGAGGTGGGTAGCGAGGACCTGGGGTTCTGCTTTGGGTGCAGATGGGAGCCTGGTCTGTGAGATGGAGCGTGGCTGCCGGCCCTGCGGCAGAGAGGGAGCAGCCGAGGCCTTGGCAGCCATTGGGGCCCCCCCCCAGCACCAGAGCCTCGGCACGGCTGCCTCCACCTTTGCCCTCCGCAGGCTGCAGAGCAGGTGAAGAACTGGTGAAAATATCTGCCCTGTACCCCGAGGACACCAACGCCATGCAGATATCCTTTGCCGCGTTGCAGGCTGGGTCAGATGGTTTGGTGGGTGGGTTCAGAGCCCCCCCGTCACCACGGAGGGGCAGGGGGCGGCGATGGCAGAGCTGCGATTTAAACGACAGACCCACGAGTCCCTGTTGGCATTTTGCTGCCACTAAAGCAACTCAGTGGAGCTGGAGCAAATCTGGACATTGCCGGCTGTGCTACCCCCGGGTGTGAGCCCCACGTGGGCCCGCTCGGAGCACGTCTCCCACGTGTCGTGGCGGCCCCCTGCCTATTTTTCTCCTTTACAAGCCCTGCACAGATTCCAGGTGGAGGAGACGGTGCTGGATAAGCTGAAGGTCACCTTTGAGAACAGCACTGACTTCTTCGGGAGGATCGTGGTGTACCACCTCAGGGTGCTGGGGGAGAGGCTCTAGGGCAGCGGCAAGGGACTGGGGGGACGCTCCCTCATTGCCCGTGTTCCCCCACAGGGACTCTGCTGCGTGGGGGGGAAATGGGACAGCAAACCCTGCCAGTGGGGACGTGCTGCCCCCAGCTGCACCCCAAGGCGCTGAGAGGGAGCCCCTGCCCCACGGGATGGCAGTGACAGAGGGACGCAAGTGCGGAGATCCACGGGCTGAGCTTCCGAGCCTTTGGTGGGGGACAGCCTGTGTACCCAGCCAAATAAATGGTGTCCCCACTCCTTCCCGGCTGCTCCTTGGGCAAGCGGCACCCCGAGACCGAGCCCTCTGGAGTTTGCTGTGGCCGTGCTGGTGCGTGGCTTGAGCAGGCGAGAGAAGTGCCACCTCCACGTGCTGTGGGCTCTGGTTGTCCCTCACCTTTGCTAACCACCCCTGAACTTCATGGGGCAGCTTTTTGTGGCCTCGTGGGGCTCCGATTCGGGATTGTAGCGTGCCAGCTGTCAGCCGAGGCCATGCTGGGTTCCTGGCTGGCAGGGTGATGCTTTCCGCGGGATTTTGCTCCCGCCTATGGATATTTCCCTGGCTGGTTATAGCGCTGCTTGGCAGGTTCATGGGTATAAGAGGGAGCTTCCCTCCTCAGAGACAGCTCTGGAGAGGGAATACCAGGGCACTGGGAGGGTGCGGGCCTTGAAGAGGTTGGTTGGCCCAGTTCCCCTCGCAGTTCCCCAGTAGCTGGTGCTGGGAGCAGAGACTGGCAGCTGTGACAAGGCTGAGGCAATGGACAGGGCTCCACACGGCTGCTTTAGAGTTTACTTCCAATAACGCAATACCTGAATGCACACGTGCAGGAAGCAGCCGAGCCCGGGCAGGGCAGAAATGCAGCTGCCCTGAGGAACAAGCGTCCCCGGGTGCGAGGCGCTGTGGCCGTGCCACCCTCTGGGAGAGGCAGAGATCCACCGAGGGCAGGCAGTTCCTGGCTTCCTTTGCCTGCTCCTTGATTGAAGCATCGTGCCGCTGCCCGGTTTGGGACGGCTGGGTGAGGCCACGTTGGTCCCAGAGGAAAGCCCTGCATCGGCCGGGAGAAGCGCTGGTGCTGCAGCAGTGCAGCGCGAGCCGCAGCGTCACTCCAGCTCCTTTTTCTGAAACAGCTTGAGGATGTGATTTTCGATAACCTGTTGGACTAAGGGAGGGGAGAGAAGTGAAACCCAGGGAAGCCAAGCCTGTGAGAAACCACTATCACTGTGGGCAGGAACCGGTCACCATTTTGCTCCTGTTTTTCCAGTGGAGGCTGGAAAACCCCTTTCTCCAGGGGCCTGTCCCCATCTCTCCTGTCCCAGCCCTATCTCCAGCACAGCTCTGGTTTGGAGGGGGAGCAAGGGGAACAGGACCCATCTGGATTTTTCTGGTGTGGTTTCTCTGCATGGCAGAGCTGGGAGCTATGGTGGAAGGTCAAAAAAAGCCCTGAGCAAGGCTGGAAGCTGGGAACTGCCTGGAGGATTTTTGGGGCAGGAAGGCAGGGCTCCCTGCCAGGCACAGAGGGCACACTTGCCTTTCTTGTGTCCCAGGGCCACGGCCAGATCCATTGGGGTGTAGCCAGAATCTGCCTCCGTCGTCAGGTCGGCGCCGCGAGCTGCAAGCAGGCAGTGGAGATCAGGGCACGGTGCTCCCCTGCCGACGTGGTGTCCCCTCTGGGTCAGGCACAGGGCAAGGGGACCCCCAAAAGATGCCCATCCTGGCTGGGCAGCCCCCCATGGCATCCCCGGCTGCTCAGTTTCTCCCCCCAGGTGTGTCACGTTCTCTCCCCAAGGCGGTTACCAACGAGCAGCGATTCGAGGCCAAGGACTCAGTACAGATCTTCCCCGTTACCTAGTAGGGCCTCGACACACTTGACGTGATTGCCGCGCACGGCGTAGAGCAGAGGAGTGCCGCCGTTCTGCAGGGAAAGGGAAGGGGCTGCGTCATTGCCGGCCTCGCCTGGGGCTGTGCTCGTGCAGCCCCCGCTTCTCCCGGAGCGGCAGGTCCCCAACCCGCTGGGATCCCCTTTCCGCCCTCTCCCAGCTCCAGGCTGGGTGTTTTCTCGCAGAGCAGCACTGCGCAGGTTTCATTCTCTGTATGCAATACAGTAATTTTTAAACTGTGCAATTTTAAAGACAACCGTAAGTTCTGAGCGCTGTTTTCCTTGCGGCTGGTAACATCACCAGTGTGAACAACTGAGGAAACCATTTAAAATTATTATCCAGATTAATTTCTCGAAATGACTGCATGAGCAGGCAAACGAGTGCTGCGAGCCTGGGAAGCATCTAGGAGAAAGGCACTGCTGCTAACTCAGCCCGGAACGATGTGAACTGGGGCTTGGTGTCGCTCCCAGTGCTGGCGCGGTCCCCGCAGCAGCCTGCGCCCGGCGGCACTCACCCAGTCGTAGATGTTGATGTCCACGTTCCTCTCCAGCAGCATGATGACGATGTCGGTGTAGCCGCCCATGCTGGCCAGGGACAGGGCGCTCTCCCGCTCCTTCGCCAGCGTGTGGGGGTCAGCGCCCTGGGGACGGCGCAGGCGTTAGCCCCGACGGGCGAAGGAGCCCTGCTGAGACCTGGGGTGCTCAGCACAGCCTCGCTGGGTACCCCAGGGGGGCTGATCACGGGGCCAGGTTGTGACGGGCTGATGGGGCAGAGACAGCTCACGTGTTCCCAGTGACCTCTCCTTACCAAAGTCCTTACCAAACATGTTTTAAATCATCATCCAACATCTCAGGTGAGGACTTAATAGCCCTTCTCCAGTGGCTGATGGTTCCTGTTACTCAGCCCTTTTTCCTGTCACTTGTAATAGCGTTACCGGCCCTGTCTAGATGCCTGTACAGTGTCCACCGTCTCTTTTGTTACTGATTTACCTAGAACACCTCCCTGTCCTCCAAGCCCTGCCAGCCACGGACCTCTCCTGGACTTCATTACAGCCTTTATCAATCTACCACCTCATTTATTTTGGGTTCTGTTTGTCTCTCTGGTAACGCGTTGTAATTTTGCTGCTAATACAGTAACAGAGTTTGGCCAGGGCTTGTGTGGCATGAGTGCTCGCTGACCGTTGGACACACGTGGATGTGGGACTGAGCTTTGGGGAGCAGCTCGATCCAGAGTGCAGGAGGATCTGGTTCCTTGCTCACCCCCAGACAGCCCTCGACTGCAAGCCTGGCACTCAAGGACGATGAAGCAATGAGTTCATTAACTGCAACGATACCTCGGTGAGCACATTTGCTGGCAGATTACAGGGCCCAGGCGATAAGCCTGATCTCAAATTACCAATAAGCAGATACTTAATTACAAACAGTTATTGCTAGCTGTGAGATAAGGCTCTTCATGCTCCTGACTTAGCTCGCAGCCCAATGGGGAGTAGCATCCGACAGCGCCTGAGCCGTTAGCTCTGCAGACGTGTCCTGTTTGGTGCCATGGGGAAGATTGGCTGAGATGGTACCAGGATGGTGCTGGGCAATTTGGCAGCCACCGGGATTGGAGCTGGAAGTCTCCTGTCAACGAGGCGCTGCGTGAGCGTGGCCTTACCCATTCCAGCAGGTGACGGACCGTTTCGATCTCTCCGAAGGCTGCAGCCCAGATCAGCGGCGTGAAACCTCTCTCATCAGGCTTATTTACCAAGTTCTCACCTGCACAAACATGGATGAGACATCGTAAACAGGAAGGGTAAACCCCCCTCTGCTCCCTGTCCCCCCTCAGGAACCCCCACAAAGGCTGTGAAAATAAGCCAAGGGTTTATCAGAGAAGTGGTTGAGTCCCCATCCCTGGAGGGATTTAAAAGCCATGTAGATGTGGTGCTTAGGGACAGGGTTTAGTGGTGGGATGGCAGGGTTAGGGGAACGGTTGGGATCGATGATCATAAAGGGCTTTTCCAACCTAAACGATTCTGTGATTCTATGATTCTGTGGCCTGACAGGACTCTGCATGATCTGGGGTAAGAACCCAAAGGAAGCGACGTGTACCTTTCTGAAGGTGCTCCTTCAGCTGGCTGAGCTCTCCTTGAGCAGCAAGCTGGTGGATGGACAACGCTGGGGGACAGAAAGAATTCACCCATCAGGACAAACTTTCCCCAGCTCAGCAGCCACCATCTGTAGGTGGGTCACTGCAAGTCTGGGGCAGTGGTGACTGGACAGCCCCAAAACTGCCTGAACCCCCAGGACTGTGTGAACCCCAAAACACCCGATGGGTAACTCCTTCTGCTGTACAGCGGTGGGGACGGGCAGCCACCGCGAGTGCCGAGAGGAGCAGCACTGCAGGCAGCAGCCTGAGAGACCGCCCAGTGGACACTGAGCAGCGTGGCAGCAGGAGATGGAGGAAGGCTCCAGCCCTGCAACCCCTCTGCTCCCTCTACGCCCTGTACGCATCCACGGCCTGGGGTGCACAGCCTGCTCTGCCCCGCAGTACTCACTGTCCAGCGTGGCTGGGAGGGCCGAGACCTCGTTGCCTCGCTGCCTGTTGGTCAGCGTGTTCGAGTGCTTCAGGGGGAAGCCTGTTCCAGAGAGAGGAGAGAGTCAGGGCACGTCTCCTCCATGCACAAGGAGGAACTACACTGACTGGAGGCCAAGAACCTCGTGAAAACTCAGGTTTCACATGCCTTATCTGAAGCTGTTCCCTCCTGTCCTTGGAAAAAACTGAGTCCTGCAAGAAAGGAATTATTCCCTTGCAAGTAAAGAGCCTGGAGACTGAGGTTTGACCAGTGTGCAGGGACCAACAGCTGAGCAGGGAAGATAAAACAGCCCGAACAGCTGCCCAAGGAGGGGCAGGGTCCATCTGGGGCACTGCGGGAGGCAGGGATCTGGCATTAATGGCATAATTGCAAACGATATACTGCAGAGGACAGCCTGGGGGATGCACTCAAGTTCATCCTTGTATTTCCTACCCTTGAAGAGCTCCACTTGGAAATCTCAATGTGTTTTCAACAAGCGATTTGTAGTTTAATGAGGGAAATACATGGAAAGAGTTTGACATCTCTGATTCCACTGCACGGAGCTGCGGCAACCTCTCACTGCTGGCACGAGTCATCAGCAAGGTCTGGATTTGGCCTTGCCATGTTATGGGAGGGACCGGCAGCAGTAAAAGACTTTTTTTCTAGCTGCCTTGGTGGGACGAGGGATCCAGATGACCTCTCCCACGCCTGTCTCCCGCTGCGGCTGCACCCGAGCATCTGTGAGCACCAGGCTCTGCAACACTCACTGTCAAGGGCTGAGCGCTCAGTGCTCCTCTGCCTGTCCATCGAGGCAATCGAGGGCTTCGGGAGAGTGTCTGCTCCACCTGCAAAACAAGGGCGGCCCTTAGGGAGCTTGGGTCCACTTGCTGGGGGGCCGGCTGGGCTCCATGTGTGGCACAACGAGACCCAACCGGCACAGCAAGCACCCCGTGTGCACCCCAACCCCAGGGCGGAGGGCACGGTGATCCCAGTTTACAGGGGGGCAGACGCTGCAGGATCCCAGCCCCACACATGCCCCGTCTCGGCTCCCACTACCCTGTCACCCCCAGCACTCACTGTCCCCATGGTCCATGCGTGGCACGTCCTGGTCTGGCCGCAGACGGCCCAGGGGGGCACCGCTGTCCCCCACGTCCCTGGTCACAGCCAGCAACTCTGCAGCTCCCTCGCCTCCGTTTTCACCCTCTTTTGGGAGCTCCTGGGCGTCCCCATCGTTCGGAGGGATCTCCATGAGACGAGCGACCGCTTCTTCAGCTTCCATGGGGCAGCTGCCACACAACAACGCCTTAGGGAGGGGGAAAAAGCGGGGGCATCTCCCGGGACGGGGAGGGCGGCGGGGGGGGTAGCCCCAGAGCACCGGCGCTTGCGGCCACCGAACCCCTCCGTGCCGGCAGCGCGGGCCGGGGTCCCGCTCGCCCTCTCCGGCCACCCCTGCCCGCCCCGCCGCCCCCGGGCCGGCCGGTGGGGCCCGCCCCAGCTCAGGCCGGGCCGCCGCTGCCCAGCCAGCAGCCCGGGCTCACCCGGCATCCTCCGCCGCGGGGCCCCCCCCGTTCCCCCGCCCTGCCCCAGCGCTTCCCCTTCCTCCGGCCTCGGCCGGGCCGGGCTGCGGGGCCGCCCCAGGGGGGGGGCGCAGGGGGGGCCCCGTCCGCTCCACCTGCCCGCTGGCGGCGCGGGGGCCGGGCGAGGCGGGCGGCCTGGCGTTAAAGCGGCAGCCGCCTTCGTGCGGTGGGGACGGGGTGGCGGTGGCCGTGGGGCTGCAGGTCCCCGCTGACACCTCCCGGTTTGTCCCCCGCCCCGCACGGGGCCCCACGTCCCGCCCCGCCCGAGGAGAGCGGCTCCGGCCCCGGAGCCCCGGGGGCGGGGGGGGGGCCAGCGCTGGGCGCCCGGGGCCTCCACACACGGACCGGGGAGGGGGGCGGGGGGCACTGGTGAGGAAAGGGGCGATCGTGGTGTTTTAAACCCACACACCCCCCCCCGGTGCTGGGCTGGCTCGCGGCTGCGGGGGCGCAGTGGCCGGCCCCGGGCAAGGCCGCCCCGGGGAACCCCGGCGCCCCCCGGGTGCGGGCCCGGCCTGGGCCGGGGGGGGGGGGAACAGCCCGGGGGGAGCACCCGGCCGCTGGGGGGGCGGGGGGGGAGCAAGGGCGGAACGGCCGCGCTGGAGCGATGTTTCCAGCCGGGGCTGTTTGTGGAGCGGGGGGGCGCTGCGGGGTTTCCCCCGGGGGGTTTTGGGGGCCGGGGGGCGGCGGGCCCGCGGGGGGGCGGGTCGTGACAGGGCGCGGGCTCTGCAGCGACAGCAGAAGCCACGACAGGGCCCTGCGGGTCGTGACAGGGCGCGGGCTCTGCAGCGACAGCAGAAGCCACGACAGGGCCCTGCGGGTGTGACAGGGCGCGGGCTCTGCAGCGACAGCAGAAGCCACGACAGGGCCCTGCGGGTCGTGACAGGGCGCGGGCTCTGCAGCGACAGCAGAAGCCACGACAGGGCCCTGCGGGTTGTGACAGGGCGCGGGCTCTGCAGCGACAGCAGAAGCCACGACAGGGCCCTGCGGGTCGTGAGAGAGGAAGGTGCGCTGGCAAGCTGCGACAGGGTGGGCGGTGGCAGGGAACTGCAGTCACAGCAAGGCCCAAAAAGGCACCATGGGGTTGGTCGCGATGGGGCACTGGAGATCGTGACAGGGCGGGGGCTGAGGTGCCCCGACAGGACCCCGCTGCTCGGGGCGGGCAGAGCTGGTGGGAGCCCTGGGGCCCCCCCCGGCCCTTCGGAGCCTGGCCCTGCCGGGACCTGCCTTGCGTCCTCCTCTCCCGCCTTGCCCCCTCTTTGCCGGCCCCGCTGCGTGGTTCTGTGGAATATCTCACGGCAGGAGGGGAGATGGACGGACGGATGGGCAGACAGACAGGCAGCAGCTGTGTCTGCACCAACCAGCTATAATTATTGCTGTGTTTGTTCCCGTGTGCGCTCAGCAGGCTTGGCATCACAGAACTTTTGTCACTGAAAGAAGAGCTGAAGGGAGGAGCAGAGAATCCTTTCCCTTAAAGCAGGAAACCCTGGGAGGTTCTGCTTCAGCCTGGTGAAAGCGCCCCCGCATTCGCCCCTGCTGTGAACGCAGTGAAACGATCACCCTGGGGTTTGTGTCCCTTAGCAGCGGTCGGTGTTCTCCTTTCAAACCTGCAGGGAAAGAGAGATCAGAGCTGGGCAAACCACCAGCCAGAAAGGTGTTCCTGGGTGGAGGGCGCCACGGACGGAGGTTGGGCCAGGATAAGAGGGGTGGAGGCGGGGGGAGCGGCTCAGCAGGCGTTTCAGAACGGCACTGAAGCTTCCTGAGCCCTGGGCTGTGGTCACTGCGCCTCCTCTGTGGATGTTTTTAGGATCTCACCTGGGAGAGGCGTCTGGAGGGGAGCAACAGGACCCCGCAGTGGGGGGTGGCTGAGATGCAGGGGAGCTCGAGACCCTGAGCAGAGGTGAACCCAAAGAGCTGGTAATGAGACAGGGAGCCTCCAGGCTGGGAGATGCCAGCATTCCCAGGCGGATGGGGTGGCTGCGGGGTGCAGGAACGGGAGCCAGGTCACCGCTGGGCTCTGCTCACCTCCTGCCCACCTCCAAATTGGGTCAGAAAGGGCCCAGTGATGGGCATAATCCAAGCGGTCCCTGAAAACAGAACAGCCAGAGCTTGTAGGGGAGCGGTGACATCCCAGGCTGGTCTGTCTCCGTCTGGAGCCCAGCTCGTCGCTGGCTGCAGGTGCTGTGATGGGGAGAGTGGAAATGGAAACTCCTGTTTAGCGGGATTTTGCTCTCACATCCTTGTTAACAGCCTCGTTATCTCAAACACATGGAGTTTTGCTCTGATCTCTCCCCTGGTGCATTGTTGCTTTGGAAACTTTGGGCTTTTTGTTGTTCTGCAGGTGCTGAAGGTGGAGGGTGCAGTGGGCGCTCTCTGAACCTCTCCAGCCCACACATCTATGCAGGTGTCAGAGACTGTGTTGGGGACAGGACCAGCGCTCCAGGGCACCCTCTCCAACCCCACCTTCTCTCCTCTTTCCATAATTCTATTGTTTTTCTTGTTGCAGTTACGGACAAATTCACTGAGAGCATGTACGTCCTGGCCAACGAGCCCTCCGTGGCACTGTACCGGCTCCAGGAGCACGTGCGGAGATCCCTTCCGGAGCTGGCGCAGCACAAGGCGAGTCACGCTTCGCTTTGGACTCCAGAGCTGCCACACAGTCGGGCACAAGCTCTTTCCCTGACTTGCACATCGTCCCTTTTTCACCATCCTGGTGGGGAGCAGGAAAGAGGGAGGAAATTGGCCATCAGGGTGCAGCGTGCTGTGGGACCCTGGCTCGGTCTGAACCAGGGGGGATGAGGGGATGTTGCAAATTTACCTGCAGACTTAAGAGCGAGTCCAGCTGCAAACCCATGCTCTCACAGCTGGACTTGCGCATGGAGGCAAAGAAAAATGCGTAGTCTGTCTTGTACAGGGAGAAAGGTGATGCTAAATCTTATTAGGCCTGCCTACGCTGTGAGGATTTTATTTCCTACATAAAATAAGGGGGAGGGTGAGAGGAGGGAAGGGGGAGCATGAAGGAACAAGTGAGAAGAGCCCACATGAGGCAAAGCAGGATAATGAATCGCATCTCACAGCTGTGTTCCTGCTTTCCTCCAGAGCACGGAGCACAGACACTTTAATGCCAGCCTTGTTGTCCTTCTCCCTCTTCTGCCGGTCATGATTCATTAGGAGTGATGTCTCATGAATAGATTACTGCTTCATGTCTATGCTAATGCGCTGTCAGGCCCCATTTTTCACCTTTGCTTTACAGCCCTGGTTTCCAAATTAACCTGGATTGTGACACTTTATTATTCAATTATTTATTAACGTTTTATATACGTGTCTGTGTGCAGTGGTAGGTGTATAGAGATGTATATGTATGTATAGCACATGCTGATGCCATTGCATCACTGGCATGCGGGAGACAGGTTTGTAATATTATTCCTGAGCTGTCACTTGCTTTCATTTAATCAAGATAGTCCCAATTTCAGGGAATGTGTCCTGAACAAAAGGAAATTGAGCAAATTGTATGACAAGTCATGCAGAGGGAAGAGATCAGTTTCCATCACTGAACGGTGCGCAAGGGGGATGAGGGCGAAGGGCAGCGCAGAAGCTCTAATGGAAGTGACAGCCGAGTGAAGGCACTGGACACAGAGTGTGTTGTAAGGCAGCGGGGTTTATGCTGAGCAAGAACCTTTGATTCTCTCGTTTTCCCTGCTTGGCGTGCTCATCACAGTTATCTGCGGTGTCCTGTGACCTCTCTGGCTTGTCTCAGTTCATTTCCTACCTGCAGCCATCCCAGAGAATTCTCTTCTGTAGCCAAAATTGCTGCCATTTTCCACTTCCTTCCTGTGAGAAAGGAGCTCGTGCTGTCCTGTGGATGCCAGCAGCAAATACAAGGATCCTGCATCTCCCCCGTGTGACTGTAGCCATCAAAAGCATCAGACACCTTTGGTCTTTGATGCTTTTGTGTTCAGCTTTTCAGCCTCCTTCCTGCCCTGGCCGCTAGCCCCAGCTGGGACAGTGGTGGCCTTTGTACACGAGGAGGAGCTCGCCATGCTCCCTGCAGCAACGGTGCCTGCAGGACAAAGCTGAGCCGACTGCGCGGTGTCATCTGCCCCGGTGCCACCCCAGTACCTGTTTGCCTCGCCACGGTTAGAAAACATTCCCTGATGCTTGCTCAGAGGTGCTGCTGGTTACATCCATTTATTTTTGCCCGCTGCATGGGTGCTTCCAGCTTCCTAACTGCTTTCCTGGTTACTGTTAAAGGCTGTGCCTTTAGTGGTGCGCTGATGTGGCAAGAGCTGGGAGAAAATGGAAAGAAAACTATCTCTGGCAGCTGGAATGACAACAGATCCAGAGCTGCTGCTAGTGACTTCTCCAGCCTTGTTAGCGCCTGAGTTCGTTTTTTTCTAAGGCTGCAGCATCGTGTTTGGGAGCATGCTCTCCTGCCGGTAACCAGTCCCTGGCAGGAACTGGGAGGCTTAAACGTAACTCAGTTAGGCCAGTGTCCTGACTGTGCTGCCAGGCTGCTGGTGATGGGCTTGTGGCCAGATTCTCTCCGTTGTCCTTGATCCCACTCTCCTTTTATCGAAATTTCAGACATTGCTGTTTGCAGGCTGGGCCCATCAAGCCCTTGAGCCCTGGCAGCCAAATCCCAGGAGAGAGGGATGTGCTCAGGGCCCTGACAGGACCGTCGTCACAGTGGAGCGTTCAATTAGATGGGGATGGATATTTTGGGTTGCTCTGCCAGAGCACATCGGCTTTGTGGCTACAGACTGGAACAGGAGGGTGTCAGCAGGGCTGTGCACCGTGAAAACGCTGTCAGGTTTTATCTAAATCAGAGCGAAGGCATTAAAGTGAGGTGGTTTTAATTCTTCAAAACAGAAAAGAAGAAAAAGCAGCATTCTGTGTGGATTCATCCTCAGGTAATTTAGTCCGAAGATGTAGGTAATGTATAAAGGAAACAGGATTTATTGGTAGTTTCCATCTTTCCTTCAGACATGGAGCAACTCCATCTCTGGCTGGCTGAGTTCTCCTGAGACGCAGCCTTTGAAATTCCCCAGGGGATTAAACCTAGGAAAAACTGGGAGGGAGGGGACTGGGAGAAAAGTTTCTGCAAAGAGAAGGTCACCTCCATGCCTTTACAACAAGCAACTTTCTATGACTTGGTAAAACAATAATCTTAATACCTTCCTCACCATCTCAAACTCTCCAAGCAGATTTACCACCTCCCTGATAAGATACAGCCGTGATGCAAGGCCCTCGCTGCCTCCGCGTGTCGTAGCTGCGCTGCTAAGCCCCGCTCCGCACAGAGCGGCCTTTCTGGATTTCGCCTGGTCTTTTGAGAACTTACGTCTCCTCGTTAATTTACTTCCAAGTGACAGTAAAATATCATTAGTGCTATTGTGTATTAATAGCTGGCTTTAGTTCTTAAACTGCATCCGAGGGCACGTCCTGGGAATTTGAAGAAAGGACATCAAGAAAAGATTAAGAAGTGAGGAGCTCTAGGGAAAGGCTCTCGTTCCTAATTAAGGACATGAAAATCCCAGGAAGTAGTGACATCACTAATTCTGATACTGGGAAATGATTACAATCTACTGGTGCCCAGAAACAGCAGGACCAGAGGCAAGTGGCTGTGACACACACGACTGAGCCAGTGCGGTGTTGGGGTCTAAATGGCTGTTACAGATCATCTGGCGCCTCTTGGAGAGAGCAGGGTGAGGAGCTGCAGGAAAATTTCTGCGTCTTTTGCAGCCGCCTCTGCATGCAAAGCGTGTTCCCAGCAACAGAGCTGTGTCAAATGCAATTGGGCTCTGGGACGAGCGTGGTCTCTGGGGGGTTGCGAGTCCTGGGTCGCAGGACCCTCTCCCGCAGAGAGCGTTGCATGTCGAGGCTTGTTTCTTTTGTCATCTAAAGCTATGTGGTCAAGCGTCCTGATGTAGGGCAGGCTTTGAACAGCTGAAGTGATTTTGGACAAAGTCCAAGCTCCTACCCCACCTCCTTCACTCACAGAAAGAGGCCCTTGGATTTCCTCTGGCTTGTAACTAGACCCAGCAGAATAGACCGGGGAATTAGCTCCCATGAGAATGTATTTTAAAGGGTGCTCAAACTACTTAAGGACCTTTGAAATAGTTTTATCTATTGAGCTACGCCTCTGAATTCAGCTGCGCTTTCATTGCGATTTGTGTATTTGTTTGGTTTTCCCTTTCCTTGGAGCTGCAGCGTACGATTACGTCCCATGCCAGAACGGGCTGCCTGCAGTGCTGCTTGAGTCTGTGTGGCTTTTACAGGGCTCCTTCCACGCTCGTGAAAAGAAGGGCACAGCACTGACTGCTGCTCGGGATCAGACGCCAGAGTTTCAGAGCAGACTGGAGGACAGGGACGCTTGTGGCTGTGAAATTGTTTATGAACAGCAGGTCTAATGAAATGAGAACTTCCAGTGCTGCAAAAGAAACTTCTACCTGGTGTTACATGAAGGGCTAAGGACAGGGCTCCCCAGGAGCTGTGTTAGTTCAGATCCTGGCTGCCTGCTGGGCCAGGCGCACCGGGAGATCCGAGTACTCTGAAATATCCAGCTGGTCCATTGCACTCGGCACAGTCGCTGGTTGCTCGCAGCCTGACTGAGCATGGCTAAAACACCTAAAAACAAGGGGAATTTTGCCAGAGTATCCAAAGCGTTGGCCTTAACTCGTAGCCCTTCCAGAAATACACACAATAAATGTTTCTTTTAAATGCTAGTGCGTGGCACCCAGAGTGCATCGCAGGCTGTCAAGCAGGAGACAATCCAAATGCAATTTCCAGTGAAAAGCAGCCAGAGGCCCTGTTTGGGCAGGGCTGGCAGAGCGTGTCGCTGCGGGCTGCGCCTCTCCGGTGCGCACCTAACAATGCTGCCTTCTCTTCTCTTTCAGTCCGACATGCAGAGCTGGGAGGAGCAAAGCCAAGGAGCCATCTACACAGTGGAGTATGCCTGCAGGTACAGGAGACTCCTCCAAGCAGGAGGGTTGTGTTTGCAGGCGGAGGGGCTGTAGAAATGAAGCAGAAGCCGCCTGTGCTTCCCTGACGCCTCCCTGGTGTAAGCCAGGGAGCGAGCGTAGCCGGGGTGGGGGGGTGAGAGTGCGAGGCAGTGCTCTCCAAACCGTTACCAAGAATCTCAGGGGCTTCACTTCGATGAGCGTGCCAGCTCTCCCCCGGTTCTGTGCGCGGTGCAGACCTGCTGATCTCCTGCAGTAAATCCACCCACCAGCTTTGCTAGCATGCGAAGATGCCGCGCGCCACATAAAGCTGAGGTTTCTTATTTTCAGCCCTCTCCGTCAGGGGCTGTGTGTTCTAAAACCATGACGCCTTTGGAAACACTAACCAGTCCTCCATCTCCCTCCGCCCCCCTCTTTTCTCCTTCCAGTGCCATAAAGAACATGACTGACAGCAGCGTGTACTTCAAGAGCATTGACAGTCTGCTCAAACACGCCATAGCCATGAAGGACCAGCTGAACGCTGCTCAGGGCCGCAGGTAGCGAGGGGATGCGACACTGCCTGTTTAGCCTGGCAGAGGCTTTGGGGACGTAACGCAGCGCAGTGCGACTATGCCAAGCAGTTATCTCAGTAATATGGTTCTAAGCTGTTAGTTGAAAGTTATTTGAAAGAGTGTGCCGCTTGCCTTGCGGTGATCTTCTGGCTTTGTTCACTGGGCAGCAAATAATCTTGTTTACAAAAGGGTAACTGGAAAATCATTTATTTCCTTACTTTAAAAGGGATGTATGGTTGTGTAATACATTAAATCCTTGTTGTGTCAAAGGCATTTGGAGTGAGATGATGCTACCGAGATGGAGTGGGTGAGGGGCTGCGTTTGGTGCTGTTCTCTGCCACGCATGTGGCTTTTTTGGGGGCAGTCCCATAGAGATGAGTGGTAGCAGAACGACGATGCATTTTTGTATGTTTGCAGTTGAACTACAGCTACTATCTCTCCTGAGAAGGGTGTTGGTATTGGAGTCTGACTGGGTAGGAGTGAGAAAATTCCCAAATGCCCATCCCTGATAAAACCACCACAGCAAACAGAGGGCCTCTGTCTCTGCAGAATGACGCTGCCTTAGATGCCTCTGGCTTAGGTTCTCTATTTTCCCACTGGCCTGCGTGGCAGGGTCACGCTCTGTGCAGCCCAGAGCAGTTTTAGTGGTTTTTGCGGTGGTGTGGCTGCAAAGATTTCTGTCTCGACACCCTTGGGGGCTGGCGTACGCTGCTCCGTAGTCTGCACAGCACGCTGAAAGGTGCGCTTGTCTAAGCTGCTCTGCTGCTGCAAGCGGGGAGGTTTTATTTGAGGGAGCCGCTGGTTCTTCACGTTCTTATGGCTGCTGGTGTCCTGCCTGCCTGCCGGACGTGACTGTCTCTTTCTTTTTACAGCACGGTTGCCCCACAAGCCAAGAATCCTCCGGCCAGTTCCTGATTTCAGACAAGACTGGCTGTCCTCTGCCGCCTTCTCCAGCCCAGGCCTATGTTCTCCAACCACGGGGAGGAGTGAGAAACCACCTGCGAAGCTGCACAGAGGCCCCTGCCTGCCCTTCCCAGTAACAAGGTGCTGCACCTGAGCAGGCAGGTCCTGCCACTGGGCTCAGGGCTGCCTTCGGGGGTTGCTTTGGGGAGCAGTTGTGTCCCTTTCCACAGCACTTTGCAAAAGGGAAATGGGGTGGAGCTGCATTTGTCCCTTCCAGTTCTTTCCGATGGCAGACTGCTATGAGGCGTTTTTCTCTCTACCTCTTGGCCACAGAAATATCTCGGAAAAACTAGGTCTTGCTTTCAGTATTTTGTAGATGGCTGTGTAAAGACGTAATGTAGGCACACTTCAGCTTCGTTCAGGAGGCATTTGGCAAGGAGGGGTTTTCATGTGTGTGCCAGGGAGCTGCTGAAATTGGTTTTAGTGAGAACAATAATAAAAAGGAAAAAAACAAGAAAGTTGTGTCGAAAACCTTCCCCTGTTGCTCGCCTCGGGCTGGGGGGTCTTGGAGCCTGCTGGCTCCGCGTGTTTCAAAGGGCATGGAGCAAAACAAAGACATGCAGAATTGGAGCCTTTCAAGTGAAAAAAGAAACTGTCCTGTTCTTCAAAAAAAAAAAAACAAAAACAAAACCCAACAACAAAAGGACTTTCTTCATCCCCTGTCAAGCAGTGGGAAGCAGAGCTATGCGCCCAGCTTTGGAGGTCACTTCAAAAAGGATGCAACTTCAATCTTAATCTTTCCTGGAACCAACAGTTCTGTTCTGCTGAAGAATTTACCAAGGATGCGGGGATCAAAGCAGTGCTAAACTCAGTTTCCGAAGAAATGGTATTGTGCTCAGGATAACAGGTATCTTTCAGGATAATAGCACGGGAGGTGAGAGGGAATCTGAATCGGTGGCCTCCCTTCACTCCCTGAAACGCTTTTCTGATTGCTGAATGATAAGGAATTGGGGAAGAACTGAGCGTGCTGCTGCCCTGGGCCTGGGCAGAGCTGGCAGAGCATGGGGCTGCAAGTAACCAGCAAGGTGTTGGTCAGCGCAGGGACGTTGTGAGCTGAACCTGCTTGTGTTTCACAGCAGCAGCTGCTGCCTTTAGTACTGCACTTTCTGCCCCTCACACAGCACATGACTGGCCCTCAGCCTCGACATCGGCACCCTTCTGCTGGCACCCAGATAATCCCCAGAGAGGTCCCTCTGCCACCGAGCCAAGCCAGGGCACGGGGCTGCCCCGGCACAGCCCCTTTCCCTGCCAAGACCCTGCTCGTCCTGCTCAGAGGGTGGATGTGCTGGTGACCAAGCAGCAGGCTCTGCCACCCCTCGGCAGCTCGCAGGCTGCTCTGGCTGCATCTCGCTTGCTGCTCCTCCTTCACTTCCCTTGGTTTCTCACGCCTGCCTGGCTGCACGCTGAGGGGAAGCCCTGCTGGGATCGGTTGTGTGAACCATCTTGGTGTATTGCTGGCTCCTGGGGATGGAGGAGGAAGGAAGGAGGCAGGGGAAGGGCAGGGAGGTGGACAAATCAGCTGGGGTGTGCTGGAGGAGGGCAGGTCTGTTTGTGGACAAGGTTCACTCGCTGCTTCTCTTCCATTTATTCCGCTTCCATCGCTGCCATTGGGACAGCCATGGGGGTCCTGCCTGGGCCACCGCCAGCCGCTGCCCTGCCGGCGCAGTCCTTGTTCGCAGGGTGGCAGGAGGGGCTGGGGGCTCGGGGCAGGCGGCCGGGGGCTTTTGGCTTCGGGTGGAGCTGGCATCTTCTCTGCACAAGAAGCAAAGAGCATCAGGCAGTGGCTGCGCAGAACCACAGGCTCTGGTGAGACGTGACCTATATTAAGCTCTAAACAGATGCAAATTTTGGCCCTGGTGCCTGCAGCTCCCCAGGGACGAAATGGGGCGAAAAGGTCCCACTTCCACTCACACCAGAGTCGAGTCCTTGCCAGAGGCTCCGGGTTTGTGTGACAGCACGTTCCTCATCTCCTGGGTGACGCCGTTCCAGGGCTTGCCCTGTGCCTGCAGCAGGCCCGACTCTGCCGACAGTGTCCTGTGCGTTCGGGGCAGGTTGTAGCTCTCCTTCTCGGAGCGAAGCTCGGGGCTGCCCGAGGAGGTGAGGTTGCTGCTGGCTGGAGAGCCCAGCTGGGATTTGCGCTCCAGGAAAGGAGGGAAGGAAAACTCCCGGTGGATCTCAGGCCGGGGCCGGGGTGCAGCCACGTTCCTGTTGTTGAGATCACTGGTGGAGGATTCGCCGTGCTGGGCAGAGTCGTTCTCATAGAGGGTGTGGGAGACCTCAGAGCGGCTGCGGTGCGAAACCTGGGAAGCCCGTACCAGGGCGTGCGTCACCGTGATCAGCAGGACGATGATGCCGGAGGAGAGGATGCAGGCGCTGGCGATGCCGGCCTCCAGTTCAAACAGCAGCAGCATGTAGATGGCGAGAGCTGGAAGAAAAGGGGGGAGCAGAACATCTTGAGGAACCAGAAGGACTGAAGCGATGCAGCTGACCTGCAAACTTCAGGCCCTGTGAGGGCTGGTCACCACAAACAGAAAGTTCGCAGTATGGGAATGAGCTGGCAAAGCCATTTGCAAAACAAACCCGATGCTGAAGTAGACACTCAGCAGCTCACGAGCCCTCAGCAACCAGTGCAGGATGCGTGGTCTGGGCTGAAAATGCACGGTCCCAGCTGGGCTGGGCTGGGCTGGGCTGGTGGGAAATGAGCACTTGCCTGTTAGGTAGACTGAGACCCCACAGCAGAACAAGCCGATGGCAGCGTGGCGAACTGTCCGGCTGTCCAGAAGGAACCAGTCTGCCCTGCAAAACCAGTGAGGAAAAACACAGGTCGGTGGGGTCTCCTGGCCCTGGCCTCAGCACAGGAAAAACGCTGATGCTCTGGCCCCTGCTGAGAAACTGAAACGCTGGTTTTGCATAGAGAAGAGGTTCAGAGCCAGGTCACAAGCCCAAGGACCTCTGCTGAATTCCCCCGGGCTGCTGAGTTGCACAATGCAGGGCTGCTGTCGTTCCCGCTCTGGAACAGAAGATTTTGAGATCACTTGAAATTTCAAACTTTTCCTGCCTGGTTTGAGCTCTGCTTCAGAAACCAATGGGGGCAGGGGCCCAGGAGGGAGGGACAAGTGGCTGGAGGCTCTTTGCAGGTGTTCAGCAAGCAAGGAACAAAACTGAGGCCTGTCGAGCCCATCTCCCCCTTAAAGAAAGAATGACAAGTGCTGGCGCGTTGAATTAAGCAAGGCCAAGTTCTCTCTTCACCCTTGGGATTGGATTTCTGTGCTCAGCTCAGATTGCAAGCCTTTTGTCTGGAAGGGGCTTGGTACTTGAATTGTCCTTAAAACACATGAAAAGACCAACTCCTTTCCAGCAGGGTCTTTGTTTCCCACCCCCCTGCGCTTTCTACCGGCAGCCCCGGCACCCACAGCTCTGCTTGGGTGTCTTCGGAGCCCGATTGAGCTGGCAAACCTCAGCCCAAGCTGGGCTTTGGAGGCTGCTGTCACCAGAGGATGCCTCCGTTAATTGGGAGAGCGGGCTGTGGTCGTTAGGGGATGCAGCACAGTGTGGCAGATGGGTGCCAGGCAACTCAGGGGGCTGGAAGCATGGGTGCTCGGAGGGATGCTGGTAGGACTGGATGCTGGCAAGGTGCAAACGGTCCCTTGAAGTAACTGGGGGTGCACAGGGCCATCGCTGGTCCCGCTGGCCACCTTCAAAAGTGCCCCGGAGCAGGTTGGAAACGTGCCCTGGCTTCAAAGGACCGGCCGAAGGGGCAGCAGCACAGGCATCCTGGCAGGACCAGCCCTTGCGTTGCTCCTCTGCACTGCCAGCTCCTTCCACCCCGCCGGCTGAATTCCGCAGCCAAGGATGCCGTGCCCTGGCCCAGTCTCCCCCCAGCGTGGCCTGGTCCCCTCCCCTTCTCCCAGGCTTGTTGTAGCCCCTCGGCCATTGCCGCCTGCATGGGGAGCCTGTGGCCAGGAACTGTTAACAGACCCTGGACCCGCTCCCGCTCCTCGCTGCTGGCCGGGAAGAGCAGCCGCTTTGTTTTATTAATTACCTGAGTCGGGGAGGGGGGGATTAGCGGGGAGCAGAAGGACTTTGTTTGGAGCTGGCTTGGACTATTGAGCGCAGCGCTGAGAAGCGGAGCGGTAATTCAGTGTGACAGGCCCAACGTGGGAAAGGTCCCTGGGACGTGAGCGGGTCCCCTAATGAAACCAGCGCCCAGTGGGGCCAGGACAGCTCGGCCACGAGGAGATGGTGGCTACCAGCGTCCCATGTCGTGGGGGAGAGTGGCTGCGTCGTGATGGCACCTCCTGCCTGGGGGCAGCCTGTAGACCAGCACCCTTTGTCCTGAAAACCTGCCCTTTTACTCCCAAAGATGGGTGTAACCTTCAGGTCACAGATGGGGAAACTGAGGCACAGCCAGACTTAAGTGATCTGCTTGAGATCCCGGGCAGAGCGACACCAACCCAGGGCTCCCAAACCCTACCAACGCCTCCTATCGCCTGCAGCAAAGCCAAAAGCAGCTTCTTGCTTCGCCGGGGCTCTGGAGCAGAGTATGGAAATATTACTTAAAATCAAATGTTTGGGACCAGCTTCCCTGCTCAGTCCTGCACCAGTGGGGTCCGCAGCCGTGCAGCGACGGTTGCTCTGTCCAGTAAGTCCTTGAACAAGTCGCTGCTGTCCCGCGCGCCCGGCACGCTCCGGCTCTCTCCCTGTGACTTTGCATCTGGCTGCCTGATTAGCGCTGCTCCCCTTTCACACTCAGGAATTTCAGAGTTCAACGTCCCGACTTCGAAACTGAGCATTTTACAGCCCAAATCAATGCCCGAGCTCCGACACGTTTGCAGCTAATGGGGAATTCTCTGCTGTAACAGTTTTCCAGCAGAAACTCAGCTCCCTCAGAAAGCAAAAAGTTTGCTACGGGAACTTTGTGTTTTGCACAAATATTTTGCTCTCCTTCGTTAACGAGTGCCCTGAGCGTCAGCTTCGCTTGGACGATGCTGAGAGGAGACGCTGGAGTTGCCTCCAGCCGTCGTGCTCCATGCAGAGCAGGAGGCATTGACAGGATTGTCTAATTAGGAACAAAACCAACTGTTGAAACCTTATCATCTCCTTTAAATGCGTTTTGAGTTGTTTAAGTCAGAGTGGTCCCAAAATGGTCCCATGGGGACCATCACGTGAGCCACGTGGAGGGGCCTCCATGTACAGACCAGTTGCCACCAAGGTGCTTTTAAATCTGATTATTTGCATGGTGCTTTTTGCTTTTAACCCGGGAGCGGAGCCGGGGCTGGCGGGGCCAGCGCAGGCGGAGGAGCCACCAACCCAGCCCAGGTCTGGGTGGAGGAAGGAGAAGGGAATTGCTTTGGAAACGGTTTTGCAAGTGTAAATGTGCTGGTAATGATTAAGTCAACACATGTCCGTGGTTAATGACCCCAGGCCTGCGGTCAGTTTTGGTGCCTGTGCAATCACCCCGGCAGTGACCCGCAGAGCCCAGCTCTCCTGCTGCAAAGGGACAAATTGCGGGTGCTGCTGGGCACTGTGGCCGAGCCCAGCACATCTTCCCTGCCCTGGCCCTCGAGCTGAACTGGGCTGGTGGGACCCCACACGCTCTTACAAGCCTGGAGAGGGACCCCGATGGCCCAGGTTTACACAGGGATGTTATCGGGGGAATTAAACAGTGGGTATCAGTGCAGCCAGGCGGATGGGCTGCTCTAAACTGGCTCCTAGTCAAGACAGTCGCTAAGCTCAGCTACACCCCAAATTAAGGAGCACATTTACTGTGGAATTCATCGGCCAGAGAGAACCCTGCATCCCAGGCAGGCACTGCAGAGATGAATTTTGTGATACCCAAGTGCTCAGCAAGGGCCAGCGGCATCTTTCGCTCCCCGCAACCCCCTTTCTGCAGGGGCAGTGACTGGGGGGGCCCTGGCAAAGGATTGTGGGGTGCAGGGGGGACAGGCGCCCTGTGACAGCTCCCAGGGCAGGGGCGCTGCCCTGCACCCCTCCCCCTCCTTGCACCCCTCCTTCCCCCAATCCCCTCTGCGCCCCTCCAGCCCCCTCCCTCCTCTGCCGACCTCCCTCCTCTCCAGCCCCCCGCTGCCCCCCAGCCTCCCGCTGCCCTCCCCGCCCCGCCGCAGCATCCCCGGGGCTCCAGAGCAGCCGGTGCCCCCCGAGGCCTCCCGCACCCCCGAGCCCCGCTGCCCCCCCGGCCCCCCGCGGCTCTCACCGGTCGGGCCCGGGCTGCCCCCGGCACAGCTCGGTGCTGAAGTAGCCGTGGAGGAGGCAGAGGAGGAGGCAGCTCACGTTCAGCACCAGGCAGAGGGCGGCCAGCACGGCCGACACCGGCAGCAGCACGGCGGCCGCCGGCTCCGGCAGAGCCCCGGCCCCGGCCCCGGACCGGCCCCGGCCCGCCCCGACGGCAGCTGGAAGATGAGGCTGGAGGCGAGCAGGGCCATGGCGGCCGCCAGCGTGCCGAAGAGCAGCAGCACCGTCAGGGCCCGCTGCGGGTAGGCGGCCGGCATGGCGGGGCCGGTACCGGCACCGGGAACCGGGGAGGGGGGGGCCCCGGGACTCCCGGGGGGCCCCGGGCCAGCAGACCCGCTCCGCGCCGCCGAAGTTGCGTGGCGCCCCCCCGCCCCCCCCCCCGGCGCTGCCTCTGCTCGATCTCGGAGCGGGAACACGCACCGGGAGCAGGAACCGGGAGCAGGAACCGGGAGCAGGAACCGGCCCCGGGGCAGCGGAGCTGCGGCCCCGCCGGGCGCCCCCGCCCTCCCTGCGCTGCTGCCCGGCCGGGGCGGGCCGGGGCGGGCCGGTCCTGCCTCCCGGCACGGCCCCTCGCCGCGGGGCTGCAGCAGCCGAGCGGCTCCCCCGGGGCCGGGACCCCCCCCCGGGCAGCGGCGGGGCCGCTCCGCCCAGCGGCCCCCCCGGGCGGGCGCGGGGAGCGGGGTCGGGGGGCCCCGAGGAGCCCGTCTGGGCTAGGGTGGGCGGACAGAGGGACGGACGGGTGGAGGGACAGAGGGATGGAGGGACAGACGGACTGTCTGCCGCAGCTGCTCGGAGCGGCGCATCCCACCGCTGCCCTCAGCTCGCCCCATTCCCAGGGCCGGCCCCGGCTTTCCTGCCCCTGGGAAAATCCTGGGATCAGCCCCTCCAGCATAACCGTGGCCTCGGCGTGGAGCGAGCGGGGATGAGGGCGGTGAGAAGGGGACACGGTGGTGGCCCAATCCTGCTTCCCCCTGGGAACAGGCGTATTTGGCCTCCCCCCGCTGTGGGAGCATCCTCGCTGGTCAGGAGCAAGCACCCAAAATGTTCTCAGTCCCACAAGGCTGAGAAAGGACCCGCGAGGCACTGCCCTGCCGTCAGCCACTGGCCCTTGGGGCCGGCACCGGTTTCCCGTGTCTTATAAATATCCTGGGAAGCAGAAGCGCCTTTTCCCCCAGGATCCACCCTGCCAGCGGGTCCCCCCTGGGAATCAAGCAGGATTTGAGGAGGTTTAATTCAGGAAAATTCACTCTATGGGTTGCCTGTTACTTTGGGAAAGACCCTGTGCCTTGGGAGCAGTGGGGAAACTGAGGCAGCCACTGAAACCCTCAGCCCCAGAGCAGCAATTTCCCCTGCGCATGAGACCAGGGGACATCGGGGTTGGGCCTTTCTGTGCATGTCCCGGGCACCCTGCCAGCACCAGGCCAGGGGACCGGCTGCGACGCTGACTCCTCCAGCCTGGTGTCATCAGTGCCTGGCCCGTGCCCAAGCCCAGCTGTGGGATCTGGACAGGGTGACCTTTCCGTCTGGTGGAGGAGCGCTGCCCGCCGCGGCGCTGCCGGCCTTCCCGTCCCGCGTGGGTGGTTCCTGCTGGCACCCTCCACTCCGGCCGGAGCCGTGCGGGACACGGGCTATTTTGAAAGCCGGTGTGTTGGCCTTGGCAGGCAGCACGGGTTTGGCTCCCGGCTCGCTTCCAGCCCCGCTCGCATTTTTGGCTGGGGGGGATGTCGGTCCCTGGGCCTGTGGCGCTGGCACTTGGCCCAAAGTCCCCCGAACCAGCTCCTGGTGACGGTATCTCTGTCCCTTCCCCATGGCTAGGAGAGTGACGGGGCTGAGCCGTGTCCTTCGGGCTGCATCACTTGGGGTGCAGAGCACTGTGAGTCAGCCTGGGGCACCCAACAGCTTGGGCTCCCCAAAACCCTGGAATTTTGGGGCAGGAAGGGCCTCAAGAGGGAGCTCAAAGCTTTCAAGCTGCCAATCTGCAGCTTGCAGGGAGGCAAAGCCCAGGGTGGGCACCCCTTGGCCTGGGGGGGTCCAGCAGCCCCTGTGCCCAAAAGGGGGGGGGGAAGCGGCTCTTAGCCAGGCCAAGCCCTGGGGCAGCCCGAGGCAAAGGCGGGGGGACAGGGCAGGGAGGTCCCACGCCCTGGACAGGCACAGGGGCCACCCTGCGTGTCCCCAGCCCCATCCTGGGGCAGGACCAGGCGTCTGGATGCGCTGTCTTGGATGCCGTGGCTGCCAGGACGCTGCTCTGCAATGGTCTCTCACTTCTGTTCTCCCTCCCACCTCCTCTTTAGGAGCAATTAAGATTATGAGCAGGGCTAATTAACAGTCTGCTAATTGCATTCTGAAGCCCTCTATAAATCATGAGCTTTAAAAGCAGATTTAAGAAAGATGTCCTGTCCTTTCTGCCAGCACACCGAAAGCCTCGTCCAGAGTCCCCATCTCTCCAGCCCCTCTTCCCGAAGCCCCTGGGGCCGGGGCTGGGCCCCGGCATCGCCGGGGTGGAAGGATGTGTCCCCGCCGTGGGGCTGGCGTGGGAGCTGATTTCCAGCGAGCCCTTGATAACCCCCTTCCCACCTGCTGCCCGGGCGGCTCCGCTCACGTAAACAGGAGCTTGGGAATTGCATCAGTTCCCCCTCGCTGCTGTAAACACGGGTGCTCCCCGTGGGAGCCCCACGCCGAGCGGCTCCCGGACAGCCCTTCGCCTCCCTGCCGCAGCCGGAGGGAGCGGGACCCCCGGCACGGCCACCCGCCCCCCGGCACACAGCACCCACCCAGGGCATGCCCAGCGATTGGGGCAGAGTGTGGTGGTCACGGTCCCCCCTGCAGCCGCACCGTGGCTTTGCCCCTGCCAAGGCAGAGGTCACACAAGGACAGGAGATGAGCGGGGGCGTGAATTGGGCAGCGCTTCTCCAGGGCTGATTTTAGGGCCAGGCTGGGACCCGGACAGAGAGCCAGGGCGCATCCGCATCCCCCAAGCTCAGCTTCTGCTCCCCCTGGGAAGAAGCATCTTCTCAGCCTGGCTTCTCTGTGCCCTCCAGCCGAAACGCTGACTTCCAGCTCTGCCGGGCTGCCCGTGGGTCTGTCACCGTGTGACGGAGCAGCGTCTGCAAAGTCCTCTCTGGGTCAGCTTCATGGGCTTCAAAGCCACAGGATCCGCAACCACCTGCAGCCTCCAGTCCCTGCCCAAGATGCTCCAGTGCAGCGCAGGTTCCTGCCACCTCCCCCAGGCTGGGAGTAGGGACGGTGCCAGGAAATCACAGCCCCGGATTGTCCCAGGTGTCACCGGGGCCTGTCCCCACCCTCTGCGCTGGGTGGGGGGACACAGGGGTGTTGGGGTTTGCAGTAAGCAGGCTTTGGGCTGCTTTTGGTCGAAGCAGCGGCAGCGCGTGATCTGCGTGGGGAGGTTTCGCTCGGCGTCCCCAGGGCTTCCTCGCAGCCTCCCTTCGGGTTGCGTCCGTGCGGTTCAGTGGCCCAGGGTCCCAGGGCCACTCGCTGCAGGGTGGCCTCGCTCGCAGGACGGGGATGGGCGAGGGGCAGGAGCGCGGGGCAGCCCCCCCCCCAGCAGGTCGCTTCATTTATAAAAATCAAAGACAAAACCGAGTGGGAGTGCGATGGATGTTTCCTTTTGGAGCTACAAACCAGTGGCGGGGTTTTGAGCTTGATGAGGTTTTTTTCCTGCTGTGGTTTTGCTGAGCCCTCAGTGACAGTGGGGACTGGCACCCCTCAACCCTGTGGCCAAGAGGGCTAGTGGTGCTGGGGGGGGTTCCCTAAAACCAAAAGGGTGGTCCCAGGGATCTGGTGTGGGCCAGACCCAGAGCTTGGCCCTAAACCTGCGCCCAGGGCCCCTCCAGCCCAGCCGGAGCCTGAACCCCTGGCAAGGGCACAGCATCCCCCGGGACCCTCCTAGACATCACCCCCATCCCTGCCCCCCAAACTCCCCCAAACTCTCCCACATCCTCTCTTGCCCCTCGGGTCACCCCCAACATCACCCCCTCCCCAGCCCCCGGGGTCCCCTCCAAACTCACCCCCCCACAGTCCCCTGGGTCCCCCCCAACCCGCCCCCCCCCCCCCCCCCAGCCCCCCTGGTTTCCCCCAGCGTCACCCCTTCCCCATCCCCCCGGGTCCCCTCCAAACTCCCCCCCCACCCCCGGGCCCCCCAATCCCCCCCCCCCAGCCCCCGGGTCCCCCCCAGTTTCCGCCCCCCCCAGCCCCCTCTCTCCCCCACCCCGCCCCGCCACCTCCACCCCGCCCCGTTTCCCGGCAGAGGCGGGGCTATGCAAACCAGCCGTCCGGCCTCCGCCAATAGAGAGCGAGCCCGGCCAGCGCTATGCAAATCACCCGGTGGAGGGGGCGGGGCTATGCAAATGTTGCCGGCGCGGCTGGGGCAGGCGGCGGGCAGCGCGCTGCTCCGGGGACCGCACCGGGACCGCACCGGGACCGGACCGGGACCGCCCGGCACCGGCACCGGCCCCGGCGGCGGCGCCCGCGGCCGAGCCGGGGGGGGAGTTGCCGAGGAGGAAGGGGGGGGGGGGGGGGGGGTCCCGGGCGCACCGCGGCGCGGCCACGCTCCGGTGTCACCGGTACCGGGGAGGAGGGGGAGGGCGGGCCCGGCCCCTTCCCCGGGGGGGCCCCCGCCCGCCGGCCGCCCCGGGGGCCGGGGCCGGCCGCGCCCCCAGGGATGGCGGGCTATAAAAAGCCTGTGGTTTGTGCCGCGCTCGGGGCGGTTATTTTTACTCGTCTCTGTGCAGGGAGGAACGCCCGGGTTTAACCCAAAAGTGCAGCCTGGATGGCAGCCGCCCTGCCCCGGCCCCGCCGGCCACCTCCCCGCCACCCCCGGGCCCGCCGAGGCCTTCAGGCGCTGGGGCTGAGCCCACTGCACAGAGGGGAAACTGAGGCACGGCACCGCGGGGCTGTTGGCTCGACGTGGGATAAGTTGTAACGCCGCCGGTGACGCGGTGCCAGGACACCCCGATGCAGGGCCAGGGCCTGGTGTCACCGCAGCTTCGCTGGGGTGTCGCGCCGGTCTGTGGCAGTTCATAGCACAGGCCGAATTGCCACCCGGTTCCTTACTGCTCCCGGGTGGGGATGTGACCCGTCCGTGGCTCTTGCCAGCATGTGGCATCTCCAGCATGTCCCAGCGCACGTGAGTCTCCCTCCGTTGCCCGTCCCCACGGGGTGAGCGAGGTGGATCCTCTGCCGGATCCTCCTGCCCGCTGCAGCCGATTGCCAGCGAGTCCCCGTCCCCGGGGCTTTACTCTTTTAATGAGAGAAAGTTTCCCAGAGCTGCTGGCTCTGGAGATGGGTTTTCGCAGGTAATGAATTAACGTGGCAGCCGGCGGGTCAGCTGGAAGGCAGGGACCTGTGCCGGGGGAACGATGCCCCCTCAGTCCATGCACATCCCTTGGGGCATCGGATACTGGTTGGGAAGGGAACGTGGGCGACCTGGCTGGGGAGCCGGATCCTGGCCCTTTTCCATGTCGCTGGCTGCCAGCTGGACGCATCACACGCGGGTGACATGGGAGGAGACCTGGGTAGCTCGGCGGGGGGAGGATTTGGGATGTAGATGCAGGCCCCAGGTTTGGTTTAGGACGTCAAACGCTCCTGCTCGCTTCCGAGCCTGGGACACTGATGATGCCCCGGTGCTGAGAGCCGGCCGGCGCAGCAGCAGGGATGGAAAGCGGATTTGGGAAACTATGTGTGGTGCCAGGGGATGGGGATTCCTGCTGGCACCCAGGAGAAGCGTCCCAGTGGTGAGGGGGCTGGAGAGTCTGGCATGCCGTGCTGCCGTGGGGGTGCCCAGAAGGAGTGGGAGGGGGCAATTAGTGTGTTTGAGACCCTCAGATTTCCCTCTTTTCACAAGAATTACAGCAGGATTGTCAGGAGCAAACCAGGTTCGTAAGCCCCACAGCCCTAACGCCACAGGGATGGGCTCAGCCCAGCCATCAGCAACTTCTGGCTGCCCCCAGCAAACCCTCAAGCAGCAACGAGCATCATTTCCCGTATTAATGCCCAGCTGCAGCTTGGGGCAGCCCAGCCCCGCGGGAGCAGCATCTTTCTTCCCTTGGCTGCTGCCAGCCGTGTTGCAGACACCAAGCAAAAAAGATGGTCTGGGCCCCAGAGGGGGTCCGTGTGTCCGTCTGTCTTCCCAAGGGAAAGAGCTGCCTTGTTTTTTGGGGACATTTCAATCCTTCCTCCCTCCACGCAGTCATTTTGGAACTGAAAAGCCTCCGCCCATCGCCGTGCTTCGCCCGATGGCGCCAGGCTGCGGCGATGCTGGTGGGACTTTCGGTCTGTGTCACCCTGAGCAGGGCTGGGGCTGGTGTGGGGCCGGGGCTGGATGGTGGCCGGGTCCCCCTGAGCCCAGCCAAAGCCTGGATTTGGCTCTGGAGAGGCACAGGGCAATGCCACGGCTGGGTCCTGTGCTGCGATGGGGGTAGGTAGATGAATTATAATTGCCCCCAGGGACTTTGCTGGGTGCTGGGGTGATGCTTGTGAGATGGGGGAAGGTGGTTAGTGGAGGCAAATCCCTCATCCTCAGTGCCCTGATGTGCCCTCAGTGCCCTGGCGGTCCCCAAGCCCCCGCAGCACCCCGTCCCCACCGGACTCTCCTTTCCCCTGCTTCCCAGCAGGCTCTTCCTGCCTTCCCCACTCCCCACGCTGCCAGCTCCATTCTGGTTTATACTGGTTAGCTGTTTAAACAACCTATAAAAAGCAGAAGGGCCTGTCAACCCCCGGCAGAAACCCTGGTAAACTTTGACTTTTCCCTCTGCCGCGCTCGGGATGCTGCTCGCACCACGAGGCCCCAGCGCTGCTGTTCCCTGGGGACTGGTGAGAGCTGGGGCCACGTCCCCGGCTGGGAGCAGGACAGCCACCGGCCAGGGATGGATGCGGTCCACGATGGTCCCAACACCATGATGGATGGTCCTTAAAGCCCCGTTTACAAGCCCGTTGGCTTTCCCAGCCCTGGCGAGGCAGCTTCTGGCCTGGCCCCCCCCCGGGATTTCACTGCTCCTGGCTCAGTTTTTCCCCTCCCGGCCACGCTTGCTGCTTCTCCCTGTAAAAGATGGGATGGAAACTCTTTTTTCCTGCTTTAATCAATACTTTTCTCCAGCAAAACACTTTCTGGAAGCCGCCGAATGCCAACAGCAGTTACTTGCTGGCTACTCTCTTCCCCCCCCTATTTCTACCCAGCTTTCAGATTTGCAACAAAATCCCCATCGTTTGGCGAAAACGGCCTTTTCCCCATTTTCTATTCCCTATTTTCTACGGCAATGCTGCTTTGTCCCATGGGGATGGGAGAGGTGAGAGGATGAAATTGCTGGGGAGCTCAGAGACCCTGACCTGGGGTTATTAGGGGAGCGCTCGGACCCCGGAGCGGCTTCTGCCGGGGTCCGAGCGCTCCCCTAATAACCCTCCTGCTGTGACTTTAGGATAAACTCAGTGGATTTAACATTTCTGGGATTATTCAGGGATGGAGAAGGATGTAAAGGTGCCAAAAGCAGCGCTGGGACACCCCGGTACCCTGCCCAGCAGCCCACACCACACCGGGACTGCGACACATGGAAAAACACATTCGCTCTCGAGGGGTTCGCTTCGTCTCAGCGCGCTAATTAGGGAGCTGGGATAGGAAGTTTACACGCTCCGGCGTGATGCAAATGACCCCTAAAGCTGTACAGAATCCGGGGAGTTAATTATAAACCGGGTTGCAGCCCAGGGGGGTCGGGGTGACACCTCGTTGCGGGTGCTGGCAAGGGGACAGAAGGGACGAGGGGCTGTGCCTGGGTGTGGAAGCGAGCCCGGTGCGTGCGAGCAAGCAGAGAGCCCGGGCTAAAGATAAGCGCGCGTAGGAGGGAGCGGAGGCCGGCGGGATGCCAGGCAGTGCGGGAGCCTCTGCCTGGCACAGGCAGGGGGAAAAGCTTCTCCTCTCTGAAAGGTTTTGACGGCTCCGAGGGCTTCGCTTGCGCTAGCTTTTCTTGGCCTCGGTCGTAATGATGATGCTGAAGGATGCATCGTCCTGGCAGCTGGATCGTGTCGTGGGTCCCCATTGCGGCCACGCGAACAAGGAGCTGTTTGTGCAAGGTGGGACTGGCTGGAAATTAATGCAATGAGAGGCTGAGGGGTTTCTCCAGGGCCGGCACCCCAACCCTGCTCCCTCCACAGGGGTCCCCAGCCACGAGTGCTCGCTGGACGCCAGCTCCTTACGGGAGCCAGGCTGCTCCTCGATGCCATGGGGACAAGACTGGAGGATGCCACCTTGCTGGACCACGGGATGGAGGGGGCAATGCCGGGCAGAGCCACCCCATTGTGCCCGTCACCGCCAGCTGTGATAATCGCCTGCAGCTGTAATGCTGCTTATCGCCTTATCACCTGCGCGGCAATTAAAATCCGGAGTGAAAGTCCCCCCCTCCCTTCCCAGCCCTTAATACCTGCCCAGGGGGAACCGAGTGCCCGCGCCCTGCCGCACTGCGGTGGCCAAGGCACAGAACCCCATGGAGGCAGCAAGCCAAAACGCTTCATACCTCGCTCCCGGAGAGCATCCCCCCCCTGCCCCGTGGCTGGGCCAAACCCTGCACCCACACCGCAAGACCCCGGCACATGGCGCGGTGCTGCTGGCAGTGGTGGCCCAGCTGGGACTGTGCCTGTCCCCACGGGTCCCGCATGGCTGTGGTGGCCGAGCGGCCGGGGCGATGCCGCAGGAGGAGCGGAGCTGTAATGAGCTGCTCAGGGAGGCGGCTGATGAAACCGCCCCACGTGTTGCACGAGGCCTCAGACGGTTTCCCCGGCGGGGGGACGAGCTGCCCCACGCCCAGCCCGCGGCGAGCGTGCCGTGAGTCTGGCCGCAGCAGGTCCCCGGCTCCCCTGGGCCGACAGCGCTGCGGCTGCCGCTTCCTCTCGCCTCTCACCCCCGCCTGCTATTCTGGGCTGGGACCCCTGCAGCATCACCCCCTGGGTGCTGGTGCCCCCCTGATACCCCTGCAGCATCACCCCCTGGGTGCCCGTGCTCCCCTGGGACCCCCGCCGCATCTCCCCGTGGGTGCTGGTACCCCTGGGCCCTGCTCCTGGGGCACCCTGCCTGGAGGGACAGGCAGATGCGGCTCCTCCGGGGCTCAGAGCCAAGTGGGTACCCCGGGGGTGGCTGCTGGCCCCTGGCCCCTGCCATGGAGCAGCCCAGTGCAGGGGACATGGCCAGGCATTGGGACAGACTGGGGCCTGATTTTTTAAAGCCTCCAGGGTGCTGGAGCAGGGCATCGGGATGCCGCAGCAGCTGAGGAGCTGGGGGGTGCTGGCCCCAGCCAAGGGGGCCCCTGGCAGTGTTTCATGTCCTTGCTACAGACCAGGGGACGCATCCTGCTGTCCCCAGCACCCTGCAGACTTCAGAAATCCCCCTGGGGTGAGGCTGTGCGGGGACTCGCAGCCGGGTGAGCATCCCCTGACCCAAACGGGCCAAACCCAGAGCCCCGTGGAGAACAGCTCCCGTTTCTGCACCCCAAATTAAAGATCATGGGATGGGGGTGGGCAGGTGAGAGCCGACCCCTCTGGGCAGCCCCAGCCGAATACCTGGGAGTGCCCTGGCCCAATGCTGCGCCGCAGGTGTTGGTGCCAGGAGGGCAGGAGCAGCCCTGGCCCTGCGTGGGCAGTAGAAATCGTTGGGAAAAACCTCTGCCTTTTCACCAGGGAATCGTTGGCTTTTTCCGGGAGGGCCGGGGTGGTCTCGGCAACCCCCGTACCTTGGTGTCGTGCGTGGGCCCCGGGACACAGGGTGGCAGCGGGGCCGTGGGAACGGCAGCACAATTTCCTTCCATAAATTAAAATTAGTTTTGATCAGCTAAATATAGCAGCTGAGCAAGATGGTAAATGGCAACATGCTTGCGAGGGGGAAGCGGGACAAGCTGGGGCATTGGGGGAGCAAAGGGATGGCCGGTCCCCAACCTGCACCCCTGCAGTGCATCCCTGCGATGGGGGGGCTGCTGGCCAGGCTCGGGGGGCTCCCAGGGTGCCGGCTATCCCCGGGGAGCTGCAGCACAGGGCTTCCAGCCCCGCTGGCTTCCCAGCTTGGCTCTTGCCCCGCAGCCATGGCTTGGGGATGGCAGGAGCCAAGCTGTGCCAGGTCTGCACCCAAATTTGGGGTGAAGAGGCTGGGTGCAAGGGTCCCATTGGGAGCGTCTTGATGCCATCTGTGGCTCTGCACCAGGCTGCAGTGGCACTGGGACATCCCAGAGGGGTTTTGGGGTGACCAGTGCTGGGGGATAACGAGAGGAGCAAGAATTGGGTCCCTGCGGCAGCGGGGGGATGTCACGGCAGGGTGTCACGGCCCTGTGCCGGGCTGCGATGGGTGCTGGCACCCTGCAAGCGGGGTGGGATGCAGGGTCCCCTGACCCCTCACCCTTCCCATCACTGCCTCACGTGGCCCCAAGAGGTGGGTGGTTTCGCTTTGCTGTCTCCTCATACAGCCACTTCCTGACCTGCGAATGGCGGAGGTCAAATTTAGTCTCTTCGCGTTAAAAAAAAAAAAAAAAATTAAAAAAAATAACCTTGAACCTAAAAACAGCCCTTTTGTTTGACGGACCCTCCCCGCAGCCAGCCCGGCCTCCCTTATAACCGCCCTCCCCATCGGACGGCCCCGCCGGTGAACAGCATCAGGGCAGGGGCACAGCAGCCCCCGCAGCTTCGGGCGGGCGCTTGGGGATGCAAAGGCTGATCCCATGCTCCCGGCAAGCGACCTGGCATCACGGCACCGTGGCTTTCTGGCTGGCACACGCAGGTGCTCGGGTCCCCCGGGCCGGGGTGGGGTGCGGGTGATGGAGCCGGGGCGGTGGAGCCAGCTGGACAGACCTAAGGGGATTTTTTCCCCCCTGCCTCAGCAGAATTTCCCAAATTTTTTTTATTTAGTTTTTCAGTTTGCCACCATCTTTGCTGGAAAAAAAATGCCGAAACTTCCTCCGAAAACTTTGGTTTTTTTCAGCAAAACTTATTTTTGGCAGCTGGAGGGGTGAGGAGGTGCGTGCGGTGCTGGGGCGGATGCTCGCTCGGGCCGGCCCCACGCTGCAGGGGCTCAGGGCCTTCTCACTCTCTTCCAGCCCCCCGTCGAGTGTAGGAGGCGAAAATGGGCCGGAAAAAAATACAGATTAGCCGAATACTGGATCAGCGGAACCGGCAGGTAGGAGCTGCTTGGGGACAATGCGGGGACGAGGGGGATGGGGAGCCACGAGGCCACGAAGGGAGGCAAAGCAGCTCCGCTCCCACGGGTGTTGGATCCTCCGGAGCTGGAGGGGGTTTGGGGAGCCAGGAGGAGGATTTGGGGCTGTATCCTGGGTGCAGCATCCTGTCCCCTTCCCTGCTCTACAGGTGACCTTCACCAAGCGGAAATTTGGTCTGATGAAGAAGGCGTATGAGCTGAGCGTCCTCTGCGACTGCGAGATCGCCCTCATCATCTTCAACAGCACCAACCGCCTCTGGAAAGGGCTGCTCGTACACGGGTCGCGGCCCCGAGAGCCCACCAACCGCCCCAGGGTGGGGGGCGCCTGGGGGGGCCGGGGTGGGCGCGGGACCCCGCTCACCGCCCCGCTCCCCGCAGACGTTGAAGCGGAAGGGACTGGGGCTGGAGGGCCACGAGCTGGAGCTGGATGAGGGGCCAGATCCTGGGGAGAAGGCACGGAGGCTGAGCGAGGGCATGGACCTGTCGGTGGCACGGCCCAGGTTTTACGTGAGTCGCTGCTGCCTGGCGGTGCAGGGGGCGAGGGTCCCTTGAGGGACCCCGAGGGTCCTCATCCCCTCCCTGCCCCTCACCTCCACTTCGCCCCGCAGAGCCCGGCGCCGCTGCCCGAGGCAGCCTACGGCAGCTCCCCGCCGGTGGCTGATGGATCCCTGGGCAGCACCAGCGGGTCCCCGCAGGGCCAGGGCCGCCCACCCGCCTTCAAGCCAGCAGCGCCGAAGCCACCAGGACGCTCGCCGGGGCCGCTGCCCCCAGGTAGGCTCGGACCCATTGCCCAGGGATGCTGCAGGGAGCCGGCTGCAGGGAGAAGATCCCCATGGCGGGCACCCCCCCCGGGGGCCCCTCCCCATGGCGGGCACCCCGTCCCTATGGCGGGCACCCCATCCCCATGGCGGGCACCCCGTCCCATGGCGGGCACCCTGTCCCCATGGCGGGCACCCCGTCCCTATGGCGGGCACCCCGTCCCCATGGCGGGCACCCCGTCCCCACCAGCCCCGTGGGGGATTTTCCCAGCCGGGCGCCGCATGCAAAGCTCCTCTCGCAGCATCTCTCAGGGACTTACCGGGAGTGGGGCCAGGGTGGGTGCGTGGGCAGGTCGTGCCGCTGCAGCTGTGGAAACACCGTCCCCTGCCTCCAGCTGCTTCCTGCACCCTGCCGGCACCCGGCACCCAGCACCCGGCTGGCCCCGGCACCCCAGGCACCCCATGCCCACAGCTCCCACCTGTGCAGCACAGCTCGGAGCTGGGCACGAGGGGCTCGTCCTGCCCGGTGGGATGGCACCAGCCCGGGGTGGTGACAGGGACATGGGTGCCTCTGGGACCACACAGCAGAAAAGTGGTTGGAAAAAATGATGCTGGGGTTTGACCAGTGGAAACCCCCTGGGTGGGTGGGAGCTGGCACCGAGCTATTCCCGCACAGGGCGGGGCAATATTCCCAGTGCAGGATGCGGGCGTGCAGCATCCCCGCCTCCCTGGAAGGGGATGGTGTGGTGGCCCCAGGCATGCTGGACGTCCCCGCAGGAGGTCCTGGCCACTCTGTGGGGAGCTGGGGCGAGGGTGCTCCCCACAGCGGGGTCCGGCCAGGGAGGTTTGCAGGGTGCTGGCCCCAGGGCCGGATCCAGTCCCACCTTCGCACACCATTTCTGCTGGCAGCACGCGGCCGCAGCGGGCCGGGGGTGGCTGCCGCAGCCCACCCAGGTGCACCGACGGCCTCGCGCAGGAAGTGGGTTTGCCGGAGCGTGGCAGCGTGCACACGCGCACGGCCACCCGTGGCAACGAGGGCACTGGGGCCACCAGCCACAGCCAGAGGGGTCTTCCTGAGGACCAGAGCCCCCGGGGCGCTGCATCCTCGAGGCCACCCTGTGCATCCTCCTGTCCCTCTGTCTGTCCAGGTATTGGCTACCCCCTCTTCCCCTCCGGCAGCCTGAACCGAGCCCTGGCCACCAAGACGCCCCCACCGCTGTACCTGGGGGCGGAGGGCCGGCGCGGCGAAGCCCACAGCAGCTTGGCAAGCAGCCGGAGCGGCGGCAGCGCGGCGGTGAGTGCTGGGGGGGGGACCCCGGCTCTGCGGTATCTGCTGCCTGGGTTGACGTGTGGGGACAGCGCTACCGGGGTGGGGGAGGCAGCCCCAGTGTGGCCTCATCGCTGGGACGTGTCCCCTGCGTGTGAAACAAAGCCCTCCCCAAATCTATAGCCCTCTGGGGGGGGCTGGCTCTGGGTCCCCAGGGTGCCTCTGATGCCCAGGGAGGGGGTCAGGACCCCCTGGCCGTGGGGTTTCCCTGGGGGTCGGTGCCAGCAGTGACACCAGCGGAGGGGGCAGCAGGGCAGGCGGTGAGGGGACCCCCCCAGCTCGCTGCAGCCAGGCGTTTCCTAGCAAGTCACCGTGCCCGGTGTCCCCAGGGCCGCATGGACGTCCCCTCCCCAAATTCAGCAGGGAGTTTCTCTGATCTGCTCCCACCTCCTCTTCCTCAGCCTGATACAGGGGTTTACTGGGGAGTGCGGAGAAGGGACTGGGGGGGGAAGATGCTGCATCATGGGTCCCCCAGGGGGTTGGCAGCACGAAGCCTGACGGGGGGCACCCTGCTTTCCCACAGCGGCCGCTGTACCCCGCTCTGCAGACCCTGAGCCCCGTGCTCGCCCCAGGCAGCACCGGCGTCCCAAGCCACAGCCTCACCGGCTTCCCCTTCCTCGCCTCAGCCCACGCAGGTAAGTCCTGGCCCCTCGGCTCCGGGACAGCACGGATGCCCCCCCCTCAGGTCACAGACCTCCCCAGCTCCTGCTCACTCTTGGCCTCCTGCTCGGCAGAGTTTGGGGCTGGCGAGGCCCCGCCGCCCCCCGGCTTCCTGCAGCCCAGCCCCCCAGCGTGGCAGCACCCACGGGACATGGCAGCGCTGGGGTAAGGATGGGGGACGGCGGTGGGGTGGGGGGACGGGGGGGGAGAGCATGGCTTGGGGATGAGCTTGTTTGTGAGGAGCTGCTGCACCCATGGGTGCCACCTCCCAGCCCTGGGTGCTGCTGGGCCCCCACCCACCGAGCTGGAGTCTGTCCAGCTTCACCCCAAAAAGCGGGGTGCAATGGGGTCACCCCCCCACACCCACTGCTGTCAGCAGAGCCTATTTTGAACTGGATTTCCCCAGGGGACCTGGCCCCCATGTCCCCCCTCCATCACGAACCAGGTTCCCAGCAGCCGTGCCAGGCATGTGGGTGGGTGACTGCCCGGTGCCTGGCTGGGTCGGAGCTGGTACGTGAGGTGAGTTTGGGGGATCTCAGCGCCTCTAGGGAGGAAGAGGGGGGGTGGGCTTGGCCTCTCCCCACCCCATGCACCTCAGCAGGGGATGCAGGGAGACCCAGCCTCACTCCTCATCCCCTCTCACCCCAGGGTCAGCAGCCGGATCGTCCCCACCGAAGAGCCACCCCCGGCCCCCGGCAACTCCCCCCAGCACCAAGCCATCAGCATCAAGTCGGAGAGGGTCTCCCCGGGGCTGGGCTGCCCCTCGGGCACCCCCCAGCCCCCCCTGGCCTCCCTGAGTGAAGACTCCCGAGCCCCTGGAGACCTCCAGCCACGGGATGACTACGCCAAGGGGTACCCCTACCCCCTGGGGCCCCCCCGGCCGCTGGCAGAGGAGCAGCGGGCCCCCGTCCCCACACGGCGGGCGCAGGCCATGGACGCTTGGCAGAGATAGCGAGGCCGATGGGGTGCAGGGGGGGGTGTGCCGAGCCCTTTGCAATGGGGGGGGGGGGGGCCGCGGGTTCCGCAGGGTCCCGGTCCCCCACCCTGGGGCTGCAGCTCCCGGCAAACCCCCTCCCCACCCCAGTGCCCCCCACACACTGCCGCCCCCCCCCCCCCCGCAGCTCTGACCCCCCCCAGCCCTCCTGCGAGACCAGGACCCCCCGGGTGAGGAGCGCTACCCCAGTCCCCTGTCCATTTCTGGACACTGTACATCATCGTCTGTCCGTCTGTCCCTGCGCCAGCGTGTCCCCAGCAAATGGGAATGCCTGAGAAGTGCCACGGGGTGGCAGCAGGACTGAGCAGCAGCAGCAGGTCCAGCCCTGCACACCCCCGGCCCAATCCTGCACCCGGCCGGGGGAGCTGCCAGGGTCCTGCAGTGAGGCGGGAGGGAGGGACGGAGGGAGGCAGCCGGGGGGGGTGTGGGGGGTGCTGCTCCCCGGGCCCGGGGGCTCGTTACTATTTATTATCTTCTCACCAATAAAGAGCTGGGGGTGTCAGGGTGACTGGTGTGAGCTTCTTGGGGTCAGGCAGCATAACTGGGGGTGACTAACGAGGCGGCACGTCATTAATGTCCCCAAGGGGAGAAGTGACCCATGCCCTGGCCCCCTTGGGCTTGGCGTTCCTGTCCCCTGTGTCCCCCAGGCTCAGAGCCAACTCTCCATGGTCACCAACCAGCAAAGTGGGTGACAGCCGGGTCACCCCCAGCTCTGGCCAGGTCCCTGCGGCCCAGCTTTGCTGCTTCCACCCCTCGGCTCTCTGGGAGACCCCAAAAAGCCATTCGTAAGGTCTCAGTGCCACAGCCTGGCGCTGGGAGCGGGCAGGAGGAGGAAAAAACCCTTCTGTGCCCTTAAGATCGGCATCGGCAGGGGCAAGGGGGGGGTTAAGTGGGGGGTGGGCCTGGCCCAGCTGAGCTGCATCTCTTACAGCTCAGGGCTGGGCTGGGGGGTGTGGTGCTCCCTGGGGTGGGGGAGCAGCCCCCGGGGCCTGCGGTGTGCTGGCCACGGCCACGCTGCTGAGAGGTGAGCGGGGGGGGGCGGGTTGGCAGGCCCACGTCCCTGGTCCCCAAGCCGGCCCCCGCGGTTGAGCTCGGGGGGGGGGGTCCCCCCACACCGGCCACTTGCCAGCGCTGAGCTCAGGCCCTTCCTGCAAGGTGGGGGGGGGGATTACTGGTGGCTGAGCCCCGAGATTAAAACATGGGCAGAAGATTAATCCTAGGAAGAGTTTGCCCCGTTTAATAGAGCCCAACAAGCAACGTAAATCCCAGCCAGGATTGGGGGCTGTACAGAGCCCCAACAGCCCAGTGCGGGATCCGGCCTTGGCCCAGGTCCCCCCCTGGGCCAGCGGGTCCCCTCCCGGGCCACCCTTGGGGCTGGGAAGGGGCTTCTGCGTGCAAGGAGGTGGCGAGACACCCAGGGAAAGTGTGGGGGCTGGGGTAAGAGACACTGATTGAATAGCAATGACTGCATGATTTATGGTTTGCATTATTGCATGGCTCATTTGAATATATGCTAATAAGGCTTTTCTCCCTGTTTTGTTTGTAAGATTTAGATTTGCTATGGCAACCCACTGGCATGGAAGGAGAGCCAGGAAATGTCAGGGCGAGGTGAGCCCCGGGGAGGAGCTGGGGCTGCTGGGGAGCCTCCCTGCATCCCACGGGGACACGGGAGCGGCCAGCAGGACCCGGAGGGCAGCGGTGGGAGACCTGGGAGCCGACCGGAGCCGCGCATCCCCCCAGCTGCCTGCAGGTCCAGTAACGCCCTGTTGCGACAGGTCCTAAACTGGGGTGGGGGGGTGCCCTGGGGTGCCCCCAGCCCCACTTTGGTCTTAGAGGGAGGCCCCTCTTGCCCTCTGCCCCCAGCCTCATGCCAAGCATCCCTCCAGCGTGGCAGAGATGGTGGGGTGCCCCATTGCACTGGACCCAAAGGTGGCACCCAGGGACCCCCAGCTTTGTTGCAGGGGGGGACAGTGCTCGGGGTGGCACTGGGAATAGACAGAGCATTGGCGTTTGCTCTGTGTCCCCCCCCAATCCATCCCACAGGGTCCTGGTCCACGGTGGAGGGGTTTGGGCCATCTCCCCACCTCTGTGGCTCCATGTGCCCTTCCCAGCTGGCTGGGGAGCTGCCCCAGTAAAGCCCAGTTACCTGCAGGCCCAGCATGGCAGGGGGCTGTGCTGCTCCGGGGGGGCGTTGGGCTCCGGTGCTTGGGGCTGCGGAGCCGGTGGGGCTTTGTCTCCCGGCTGGTGCCAACACCTCGTCCTCTGCTGGGGGGGATGTGCTGCCGGGGCTCTGCACCCCGATTTGGGGGGCTGTGGACCTTGCAGTCAGGGGCTCCCTTGCTGGGGAAAGGGCAGATGGATTGGTTTGGGGGGGATCATCCCCACCCCAGAGCCGAGTGGGAGTAGCCCCGTGTTATTGTGTCCGTGTCCCTCAGGGTCGTGGTGCTACCGAGGGGACACCCCGGGTGGGGATGGGGTCACCCCGCTGCTCCCACCCAGGCGGCTCTGCCCCCACCGGGAGAGCACCGGGCCTGTCCCGGGCTGCGGGAGCCGGGGGAGGTGCCGCCCCTCGGAGCCCCACGGCCACGCGTGACCACAGAGCAGCCCCGGGAAGGCGGGCAGGGCAGGGCCGGGGCGGCTCCGGGCTGGGCCGGGGCTCAGCCGGGGCTGGGTACTGCGGGTCCCTGCAGCGACCGACGGGACGGCCCGCCCGCTCCAGCCGGGGGCCGGTCCCCGCTCCCGGGTTACCGGAGCAGTTTCACGCCTTATAACGGGGCCGGAACGAGCCCCGGGCTGGGGGCGAGCGAGCGCGGCCCCGGCCCCGAGGGTACCCGGCCCCTCCTCGCCTCCCCGCCGCAGCAAACCGGGGCCGAGCCGGGCACCGGGGGCTGCCGCCCCCCTCCTCCCCGGTGTATCCTCCCCCAAACACCCACTTTGTTGTTTTGCAAAAGCCCTGAAATATTCATGGCGCTGCGCCGAGCGCCTCTTAATGAATTTTTGATCAAAACCTTATCAGGGAGCCAAAATACGCCACCCCGCCCCCCAAACCCCCGCCGTCGGGTGGGGGGGCAACGGGCCTGCCGGTACCGGGGGGCTGGAGAAGCCGGGCCCGGCCCGAGCGCCTTTTTCTGGGGGAGCCGGGCAGCCCGGGGGTCGCACCCCACCACGGGGCATGGTTATTCCGGGGGCGGCGGCAGGATTTGGGGTGTCCGACGTGCAGGCCCGGCCTCCTGCTGTCCCCGGGGTCGGGAAGGACCGAGCGGACCCCGGTGAAGGCCCGGTTGGACGGGACAAGCCATGGGCGGCCGGAGCAGCGGGTCCCGGCGCCACCCAACCCCGCCGGGAGAAATATTCGTTGAGGGGGAAATGCATACGCGGAGCTCATTAGGGGAGAGCACGGAGCCGGCGACCTCCCCGGCAGAGCCGGGCCGGGAGCTGCCGGTACCGGGGGCGGGCAGGGCCGGGGGGGCACCGGGGCGGCACCCGGCACCGGCCCGGTCCCGGCTCCGCGGCGGGGGGGGACGCGCACCCTGATGGCTCCGATGGCTGGAGCCAGCCCGGCCCGCTCGGCAGCTCGGGGTCGGCGGGGGTTTACACACACCCCCCCCCCGAGCCCCCACCCTGTCCCCGGGCCGGATCTGGGGCGCAAACCCCGCCGGGCGCTGCGCGGGCCGCCTTTGCAGCCCCCGTTTTGGGGGGGGGGGGGGGGGGGGCCCGTCCCGGCCAATCGGGGCTCGGAGGTTTAACACCAGGGGCGGGGGAATTTTAGGTTTAATTAAAAAATAGCCGATTTCTGCTTCATTTCCACGGAATAATCCTGCACCGGCCGGGGAGCGGGGTGACCCTGCCTGCCCGCCGCCTCCTGCCGCAGCCTCGGGAGGGGGGGGGGGGGGAAGGCAGGAGGCCATCCCCCCCCCCCCCTCCCCCCCCCGGATCTGGCCCCGCTCCCTCCGCGCCCCGTGGGGTGCCCCGAGCCCCCCGGTCCTCGGGACCGGGCGGAGGCGCGGTGGGGGGGCGGGGATCAGGATCCGGCCCTGCCTCCCGCTGCCCGTGCGGGGCCGCATCCGCGGGGTCACCGGGATTATTATTATTATTTTAATTTTTTTTTTAATAATAAAATCCCCGTTATTTTTAGGTTCTGCTGCCAGAGCCGCCCCCGCCCCCCCGCCCCCCCCAGCCCGGTGCATCCCCCCCAGCGCAGGGCTAACCTATCCTGCTCCCGACGTGAGGACGTCATGCCTTACGTAGTAAAATATGGAGAAAGCAGGGAAGGAAAAAAAAAAAAAAAAAAAAAAAGAGCGCATTTTCTTTTTCTCCTCCTCTCTCCATTTCCAAAAGGGACAAAATGGATGTTTGGGCGGAATCCGCCCCCCGCTCCCGAGGGCCCGGCGGCGGCGGGCCGGGGCTGCCCGGGCCCGGTCGGGGGGCTCCCGGCGTTAAAGCCCCGGGCAGACGTTATCTGTTTAACCCCACGTAATGGCAACGTGATGGCGGGGGGCTCCGCTTCCCGCAGCCCTGCTGCTCCTGGCAGCCCTCGCCGGGAGCCGCAACCCGGCTCTCCGCGCTGGGCCCCCGGGGCCGCGTCCCTCCCGCCCCCGCCCCGGGGCTGCCGGTGTCCCGGCGGCTCTCGGCTCACGCTGTCGCTAAGTCATTAATGGATGCAGATGTGCGGAGGGAGGTAAATAATCCCCCCCCACTCCCCTTTTGCGTGGCTGGTTCCCCCCCCCTCCCTGCCCCGCACTGAACTCCCGGGGCCGGGGCAGCGGGCGGCCGCCGGTGCTGCCGCCGGAGGGGCAGGGCAGGGCTGGGCGGGCACCGGCAGCCGCCCCGCTCCCCCCCCTCGCTTCTCCCAACTTGGAGGAAGTCTGCGAGGGGGGACCCCGCGCCTTCCCCACCCGGGCCTTTTTTTTGGGGGGGGGGTGGTGGTTTTTGCTTTCCCCCCCGCCCCCTCCCCCCCGGGTTAGGGGCTGCGGGTCCCATCAGCCCGGTGTGAGTGTCGGGGGGGGGGAGGTGGGGGGGGGCCCAAGGCGTGGAAAGCTGCCCTCCCTCCGGCTCCCGCAGCGCCGGGAACAATGGCCACGGGCTCCGTGGGGACAATGCCCGGCGGAGCCGAGCTGCTTGGGTTGCAGGACACGTCCACCACCGCCTCGGCCACCCCGGGCCCCGGCCCCCCGCTCCCTCGGGGCAGGCACCCCCCGCTCCCCCGGGGCCGTGGGAACACGCGTGGCCGGGGTTGGGGGGAACGGGGGTGCCACCAAACGGGTGCCCCCGCCCCCCCCCAGGGGCCGGGGCCCGGCTTTGGGGCCCCCCCCCCCCCCCCCGGCCCCCCCCCCCGCTTTGGCCGCAAACTCCACCGGGTGCTCTCGCCCGGGGATCAACAGGTCGGTACCGGGCAGTCCCCGGGTGCGTGCTCCGCCGCTCCCCGCCCCCCCCCCCCCCGCCATTTCCCAACCCTCCATCACTCCCCCAACACCCCACCCCACCCCCCTTTTCCCCAGCCTCCCCCCCCCCCCCGGTATTCCCGTTATCCCGAGGCAGCCCCCGTGCCCAAACGCCGGCATGTGCGAGGCAAACAGAGCGCGATTGTTCCCAGCCTGGGAACGCGGGGAGGGGGCGCGGGGGCCGCCGCCCGCCGCCCCCCGCCCGGCCCCCGCTCAGACGCGATTGTGATGGAAATAGGGCCCTGCCCGCATGCTGTTGAACTTGATGTTGACTCCTTTTTCTTTGGGGTTTCACATCTCCTCGGCCACTTGTTTTGTGGGAAAATTTTCTCCCGAGCTCCGGGTGTGAAATTAATTAATCAGGGCCTCTAGATGGCAATGGGACACAAAAGGGGACAGCCCGGGGAAACTCCGGCAAACTCACAAGAGCCACCCCCGGGGTTTATAGCCCCGGGCCGGTCGGACCGACTGCCCTGCCCGGCCCGGTGCCCGAGGTAAGGGGCTGCCGGGGCGAAGTTTCGGTCCGTGGAGCTATTTTTTGTTTTTTTGGGGGGGGGGGGGAGAGACGGTTTGGGGGGAAAAAAAAGGGGGGAGCAGGGAGGCGGGGGTTTGGGGGTACTGTACCGGGGCGGTGTGATGTGCGGGCGTCCCCCCCTCCCGTCCCCTCCCAGCTCCGAGGTGGTGCGAGGCTGTATCCCAGCCGCCAAAAAAAACCCCCAAAAACCAAGCAAATAAACAACAAAAAATTCCCCTCGCAAAGGGCCGGGGCTGAATTCGGCATTTCTGGAGAAAGGAAAAAAAAAAAATTGATCTTGTTTTATTATTATTTTTTCCCCTCTAAAAAAGTAACCGAGGTTGTTCCTGTGCTGAAGAGCCTGGCTCTGCCCGGGCGGGCACGGCGGGGATTTCCACGCCGTTGTTTCCCGAGCGGGGAAATCTCTGCCGTGCGCGGGGGGAAACAGTTTGCCCCCAGTTTGGACTGGGGGGGTGGTGGTTGCATTTCCAGTCCCCCCTCCTCGCGATTAGTTTCGGCGGGTGCCGCGTGTCCGCGTCCTCCGACGGGGTTAGCAGCGACGGAGGGGATAAATGTAAACCCAGATTTTCTTTTGGAGCACTTCGCAGGGCAGGATGAGATCGTTTTTTAGCGGGATCAATCTTTGCAAAGCACTCGGGGCTTTGGGGCAATATTTCTGCGCGGGAACAGGCCAAAAATACGAGCATCAAATCCCCTCCCGCTCTTTGTTGCTACAACACCTTTGGGTGACAGCGGCTGCGGAAAGAAAAATCATTAAAATCTGTGAAATCTTTAGTTTTCGCCCACATCGATATTTCCAGCCGGGCAGGAATTCGGGTGGATTTGGCCGGGGGCTTGGGGACCCCTTTTCCTCGGGGTCGGTTCCACCCTCTCCGGTGCTGGTTGAATTGAGCTGCGAAGCGATGTGCAGGGGAACGAGTCGTTGTATTTTAAATGCAAATAATTTCCAGCGACAACGTTGGAATCAAACGGGAGGGGGGGCGGAAAATGGGGCGGGAAAAGGAAAAGAAAAAAAAGGGGGGTGTGGGGAGATCGGTGGGAGGAAAAGGGCGGAAAAAAAAAAAAAATAGCTGAAAAATCCGCTTTCGAGGGGCGCCGGGCCGGGCGGGCGAGAGGCTCCGCTGCCCGGGGAGCGGCGGCAGCAGCCCGGTGCGATGCTCCGGTGCCCGGGGAGGCTCCGGTGCCCACGGCACGGGGGAGCTGGACCGCCCCCCGCCCGGTAAAGACAGACAGACAGACAGACAGACGGACATCGGGTGAGGGGCTGCCCCTCCGTGAGGGTCTCTGTATTTCCCCGGCAGCAGAGGCCGTGTCCCGGCTTGGCCCCGTGGGCAGGGCCGGGGCGCGGGGGGGGTGGTGGTGGTGTTCCCACTCCACGCGTGGAAGGGACCGGCTTTAGGGCGTCCCACGCCCCGCCAGCCGGCGGGACCGGCCCCGGGCTGGCCGGGCAGGGGCTCCAGCGCCGCCCACCCCCGCCCCCGCCAACGGCCTCGCCGGGAAAGTTGCTCCAAGTTGGAGCGATGGCGGCGGCGGCTCCTGACGCCTCTTCTCTCTCTTTCCCTCCCCAGGTGGGCTCGGCCGAGCGGCCCCGCGGGGGACCGGCACACGGGCGAGGCGGAGGTAACCGCGGGTGTGTGTGTCCCGTCCCCACCCCCCGACCTCTTTTCCAAAGGCAGCCCCCGGGATGCGGCCGGTTCTACCGGAGGGATGCGGGGCAGGTGCCGGGACCAGCAGTTAGTGGCGTTACCGGTAACGGTGGGAAGTTACCGGGAGCGGCACACCGCGGCATCCCTCGGTGCGATGGGAGAGGGGGGCCGCTGGCTTGCTGGGCTGCCCGGGCTCCGGTTCTCCGGTGGGAGCCGGGGCCCCCGAGCCGAGCCCAGCCGCGCTGCCTCCCGCCGAGGCGGCCGGCGGCTCCTGCGGCGAGCGCCGTGCTCGCACCGGAGCCCAACATGGCTGCTGTAGTGAAGGTATTTGATTCACACGAGGGTGTAGGCGAGGGGAAGAAGGGGGGACGAGATGCGCCGAGGCCGGAGCCAGCGCCCGCAGCCTCCGGGGCGAGGGGCCGGGGGCGCGACTCGGTAAGTGCCGGGGAGGAACGGGGCCGGGCGGTCCCCGTGGAGCCCCGGCCGCGGACACGCGTGGGGCGGCCGCCCCTTTCCCCGTGTCGGCGCTGCCAAGCCTCCCCCGCGGCCCCTCGGGGGCAGGGAGCCGTGGGGAACGGGGACCGGCAACCGGCGGGGGCGAACCGGGCCGCTGCGGCCCGCCCGGGCCCTGCGCGGCAGCCACCGGGCCCGCGGGGGCGGGGCGCCCGGCCGCGGGCCCGGGGCGCGCTCCGCCGGTGCCGGCCGTTCCCTCGGCGGAGCTTTGGGGCCGCGGTCGTTGTTGGGGTTTTGCCCTTTGGGGAAGGACCGCGGCCGGGCCCGCCGGGGGACGGAGCCGTTCGGTAACGGAACCCGCCGGGCCGGCGGAGCGGGGCCGGGGCCGGCGGTGCCCCGGGCGGTGTGGACGGCAGCGGGGCCGGGATCCCGGCGTTTGGAATCCCCGCCGCGGAGGTAACGGCCCGGCTCGGCCCCCGCGTCGTGCGGGCCCGCGGCGGGGAGCGCGGGCGGCTGCTACCGGGAGCGTGCGGGGGGACGATCCGTTAATTTGGCAACCGGTTGCCTCGCTGGCACCATCTTCCCGCTCGGAACGGTTGGCCGTGCCGCGGTGCACCGGAGCGAGGGGAACCGCGGGGCTGATAACGATAATAATTAACAGGGGTAATGATATTTAATTAGTGGCGGCTTGGAGAGAGGCGGGCGGAGGCGGCAGGACCCCGCGCAGCCCCGGGGCGCGGCGGCCGTTCAGCACCACGGAGAGCGGCGGTGCCGGTGCCCGGTGCCCGGTGCCCGGTGCCGGCGGGAGCACCCTCGGCCGTGCCCTGCGGTGCCGCGGCCGCCGCCTGCGGACCGGGGCTCCTGCCCAGGGCTCCCCGTCCTGGGGGGGGGTCCCCCGCTTGCGGGGCACAAAGCCCCGCTCCACCCGGGGAGCCCCCGGTGCTCGCGGGTTGGCATCTCCGCAAGCGCCGCCGCGCATCGCTCCCAGCCCCTTCAGACACCGGTATTCATAAATATTATCTGTATTATATATATTTACATATACAGGTGTGTGTATATAAAAGGGCGGGTGTGGACAGTGGGGGCCGGGACGGATCCGTGCCGCCTCCCCGAAACCCGGCGCTGCGAGCGGCAGCCGGGCCCCGCCGCCCGCCCCGACCCCGCTGCTCCCGGGCCCCGCTGGGAGCGGAGCCCGCCCGGGGCTGCCCGCAGCCGGGGCACCGGCACGGCCCTGGGGCCGGGGGCCCGGGCCCCCCTTGGTTTCGTTTTCCGCCGTTTCACCGGGCGAGGTGCGACGAGGCGGCCCCGGGAGGGCTGCGGTGCCCGCCGGGCCGGGGCACGGCTGGGGGGGGGCGGGGGCGGGGGGCTGGGGAGAGCCAGGGTGGGTGCCACCGGCGGCACGGGGGGGGGCGCCCGGGCCCCGGGGGGGGGGGCCGGCTGTGCCCGCCGGTGCGCTCCCGGTGAGAGGCGGCTGGGGGGGCCGGGTGCCCCCCGCCCCGGCCGGGGCTGCCCCGCCGTTGCCGGGAGAGCGGAGCGGGTCGGGGCCGCCGGGGGGGACGTGGAGCCCCGGGCCCGGGGGGCCCCCCCGGCCGGGGAGCAGAGCCCAGACCGGGGCGGTCGAGGGACCCTGTCACCGCCCGGGGCGGGGGGGGTCGAGCCCGGTTTTACCCCGCCCGCAAATTTTCCCCTTGCCAGCGGGGCCCGGGGCGCAGCCTCGCGGGGGGCCGGCCGCCCCCCCCCCCCCCCCCCGCCGCTTCCCCTCCCCGGGCTGGGCCGGGGGCCGGCGGGGGGGCCCGGGCGAGCAGACGGGCCGGCCCCCGGGGACAGCGGCGGCCGTGGCGAATGGCGCTGCCCCCCCGGGGGGTGACCCCTGCCCCGGCCCCACGCCCGGGCTGTCCCAGCCCCGCCGCTGGGGCTTTGTCCCTGCCGGCCGCCCCGTCCCTCCTCCCGCCCTCCCCCGCCCTCCAGCCATCCCTCCGCCGCCGGCTCTGCCTCAACTTTAGAGACAGGTCCCGGAGGCGCCGGGGAGCGGGAGTGGGACCCGCACCGGCACCGGCACCGGCATCCAGCCTCCGTCCCGGGCCGAGCCTCCTCCCAACCCTGCCAGCCTGGGAAGGATGCGGCGACCCGGAGCCGACGGCGACCACGGGCAGCACCGGCCCCAGCGGGGCGAGCAGGTACCCCCTCCCCGGTCCCTTTCCCGGTCGGGGGGCCCCCGGCCGGAGCCCCCCCGGCTTGGGCAGCTCCCCGGGAGCATCCCCCGCCGCGGCCCGGCCGGTGCCCGGGGCCGGTGCCCGGAGCCTCCTGGCCAGGGCGCGGGGTCCCCGCGGGCAAGGGCGGGCGACGACGGGGCCGCCCCGGGGGGGGGGCGGGCAGGGGTTCCCCCCCGCCCCGGCAGATCCACGGCCCGGCCCCCCAGGATGTGCGGGGTCCCTGCCGGGGTTGCAGGGCCCGGCCGGAGGGAGCTGGTGTGGGAGGAAGGGGAGGAGGGCAGAGCCGGGGTGCGGTGGGGACCACCGGGGGGGCTTTCGGCTGGGCCCGTCCCTTCCCCAGCCGCTCTCGTGACTCAGCAGTTCCGTGCCAGTAATTACAGTAATTATAAAGTGGGAGCTCCGGGGTGGGTCTGGGGGTGAATTTGGGGCTGGGCAGGTCCCTGGGCCACAGGCAGTGGGGATGGATCCTGGGGGAGCATCCTGCCCTGCGATGGCTCTTTGGGGGGCCCCGGGGTCGGGGGGGCGGGGGGGTGGGGGCGCCGGCGTTGTGTGTTGCATCTCAAGGCAGATTCCTGCTCTCCCACCCAAACCGTTGGGGTTTCTTCATTATTGGCGGCGAGGGGATGCGGATCGCAGCTGCCCCGGGGGGCTCCGGCACCGGAGCAAAACACCCCCAGGCACACGGCACGGCCGAGGCCCGTTTTATAAAGACCTGGGTTGGTTTTTCTCTTTGGTTATCTAGCTGTATGAGTGTATGTGATATCATAAAGCTAGAGAACCGAATGTAAAAACCCGCTCGCTATTCTCCGGGAGAAGAGCCCTGCCCTCCCGGCAGGAGAGGGGCTCTGTGGCCGCTGGCCTCCCCGAGGCACTGGCCCGGTTCCTTTGCACGGGGAGAGCGGCTGGAAGCCAAACGCGGCTGTGGAGTGGAAATTTCAGTGGGGTTTTGTCTTTAATCATTTTTATTGAGGCCCAGAGCTAGCGCCTATGCCTGGGTGATTATTTCGATTCCAACCTGGGGTTCCTCAGGCTACGCACAGACCCAGCACCTTTATTTTATTTTATTTTATTATATTTTATTTTATTTTATTTTATATTTTATTTTATTTTATTTTTTTTCCCCGATGTGGTTTTAATTTCCACATCAACAATTAAGCTCGCTTGCGCCGGGTGTGCCGGAGATAAATGAAACGGGGCCAGCTCAGACATAAGCCCCAGAGAAACCCTGTTTATAACGAAGTAGAAGGAAAGTTGCTTAAATATATTACCGCATGCAAATTGTAATTTAGCGCAAACCCGTTTCCGAGGCTGGTTTATCTACTGGGGAAGAGAAATAAATCATCATCGCTCGTCGGTTATTCTGCATCTGCAGAGAGATTGCAGCTTTGTTCTTCGGAGAGGGGGATTTGGGAGCATCGCTGCGAGGGTGCTCCGGTCTCAGCCTCCCTCCCGGTCCCTCCTGGACCCCCCCATGCTCCTGCTTTGCTGCCCGTGGGTCAGGGTGCTGCATGCAGCCAGCTGCCTCCTTCCCTCCTCTTCCTCCAGCTCCTCTTGGTCCCCGCGGCGTGCGGGACCACTCGCCGGTGCGAGGGATGCGGGGCTGAGCCCCGGCTGCCCAGGGGCTGTGGGGGCCGTGCAGGCAGGGGAGCGCTGGATCCGGCCCTGATGGCTGATTCTGGAAGAGGGGAAAGGCTGTGAGTTGTGAGCCCAGAGGCTGAGCGGTCCCCAGCTATTCCCGGGAAGCTCAGGGAAGGGGGGAATGTGTATTCAGGCATGTGTTTCAGGGTGCAGGTTGGAGCGGGCAGTGAGGGAGGCCCCTCCATGGCCGCAGGGTCCCCACGCTCTCGGGTGTTCGGCAGTGGTCGGCAGGGAGGCTCTGCAGATCCAGGTGCTTAAACCGTTGCAGGATCAGGCCCTGCCCGTGCCGGACCATCTGCCACTCTCCCGCGGGGGGCAAGCACGGCGCGAGGGGCACAGCGGCCCGAGTAGGGTGATGGCACAGGGGCACGTCCCCCCCCCCACTGCTCTGCTCCTCAGTGCCCTGGCTGGGTCAGTGCTGAGAAATGAGAAAGGGAAAAGCACCAGCTCCAAACATTGAAAATCTCAGCGCCCCGATCCCCCGCCCCATCAGCCTCTCCCTGCCCTGCGCATCCTGGCCAGGGTTTCGCTTCGGCGCGGGGTTGCGCCTCTTCTTTCACCTGGTGTTGCTGGAGTCTGCAGCAGAGGAGGAATTTGGGGTGCGAGAGGCAGGGGTGCACCTTCCTTTCTCTCGACAGGTCTTGCTTTGTTCCGGCAGGAGAGGGGCAGATTCCTTGTCTGGATCGCTGTGATCCCTGGCACTGATCCTGCACCCCCAGCCTGCTCAAACACTTTGGGCTCACCCAATTTGGGCCTTTTTCTGGGCAGGGAGGACGTGGACCCTATATATATTGTGGGATAAAGCGGGGATGGCCCCCGCACACCCCAAAATGTGGTATGGGAAAAAGACGAGACAGTCCCTTGTACACTGTGTGCCCCACGGAGCTGCTCTGCCTGCGGCTCGGGGACGGGGATGGGGACGGGGACAGGAGCGTGGGTGCTTTAGCCGTGGCAGCGCCGAGCTGGGTGAGAGCCTTTGCTGCAGCAAAATGCGGGGCTGCTGCGGCGTCCCGAGGCACCGGCTTCGCTCCTTGGTGGAGGCACAGGTCCCCGGGGAGGGATGTGCCCCATCCGATGGCTGATGCCACCCCGCGCTCTGCTTGCGGGGCTGGCTGGCTGGGGCACTGTGCCGGCAGGAAAACCTTCCCCGGCTCCTCGCTTGTTTGCCCTGAGCTCCTCCAAGGTTTCTGTCGGAGCAGGCTTTCCACGCCAGACTCGCTTCCATCCCTTTGACCATCTCAGGCTCTCCAGGATCTGGATCAGCCATGAATCCCGCAGCTTTGTGTGCGGGTTTGGGCAGGGTTTGGGCAGAGGCTGCCCGCACCGACCTGCTCGCGTTTCCCCGGCGTCGGCGGAGGAAGCCGCTGCCTGGCGGCAGAAGCGTTCCAGCAGCAGCGAGGCCGCGTGGGGACAGCCGGGAGGAGGTAACACGGCGGCCGTGCAGCAGCAGGAGGGATGCACGGTGCACAACACGGGGAGCTGATGCCGTGCATCAATCCTGCCCTCGCCCCTCGGGGTTCCAGGCTGAAATGTACCCCAAAACACAACACCGTGCACCCCAACATCCCGGCCAGGAGTGGAGGGGGAACCGGTGCAGGCTCTGCTGCGCTTGGGAAACCTTCTCCTCCCTCCTGACTACTTGTAAACCATTCAGCAAGAATTTCTTAAAATAGGTTCCACTTTAAGGACTTATCTGCTGAATACCATTAATTTTCTGGGGTTCGTTAAAAGCAAACTTGGTATCATAGCAACTGAATCTATTCCAGGGAAGCAGCCAATTGCGCCGCGCGGTGTGTGCAACCGAAGGCGAGAGAAAGGAGCCTTTCAGGTTTATTCTCGGGCTTGTGCCTTTGCAAGTGAAGTTTTAATTTTCAATGTTTTATTCCTTGCAGAATATTTTATAATTTCTCCCGGTGAATCTGCAGGGAGAGGAAAATCACCACGCTGGCAAATATTTGCAAAATCGCCCTCGTTCCGTGCCGTCTGCGTGCGGGCAGAGGCGGTGGCAGTGGGGTGCGGCGGGTGCTCGGGCTGGAGCCGGTGCTGGCAATTCGGCCGTGTGCTCGGGATAGCCGGGCTCGTCCCGCCGGGCTTGATGCTGATGTCACCCTCGGGAGTGATGCCGAGCGCGGGGGTCTCTGGCCACCCCAAATGGACCCAGGACCGCCCAGCGGGATTGGGGGCTGCTGGTAAAGAGGACGCTAATCCCCGTCTCATTTCCCCGGCCTCGCTAAGGAAATAGTCATTATTTTCCTTTTAATCCCATCTCTCTCCTCTTTTCCATTAGGCCCTAAGCTGCAATCTTGTTCCCGGGGGATGTTATGCTGGGGATAATCCCAGGCACTGCCGGGGCGCTTGGCCCAGCTACTTTGGGGCAGGGGGGCAGCTTGTAGCCAGCCCAGGGCATCTCTGGTCCTGGTCCCCAGCACTAGGAGAGGAGCCGGGCTGAGCAGCCCAGTGCCAGCACAGCAGAGTGAGTCGGGGGGCAATGGGGTGCTCCCCAAAACCCTGGCCGAGCCGTGGAGATGAGAATAGAGAGCTCATGGCCAGCTTGGCTGTTGGGATGCTGGGGTGGTGCTGCCGCCCCGGGTCGGCTGTGTCGGCTTGGGGGGTCAGGATCCAGCCCCGGCTTGGCGGTGGGACAGAAGGAGCCCTTTGTGTTGTGGCTGGTGCAAGGGATGGAGGGAGCGGGGGGATGCTGGGGTTTGGGGTGCCGAGAGGAGCCGGGAGGCAGCTCCACCTCCGCACCGTGGCCACCGAACTCAGCCGGGAAACGTGAAATGGCGGGGCTGGCACCTCGCCTGCCGGAGCCCTAAAAATAATGCTGCCCAAGATTGCCTCCCACCACCAGCAGCACACGCGCAGGTTTTAATTGGGGATGGTGGTGGGAGCCGTGTTTGCAGCCGTCCTCGCTACTGGCATCGTGTGTCTGCGTGCCTGAAGGTCGCTCCTGGCCTTGGCCGTTAACCCCGAATATCCCCGTCCCTGGGTGAGGGGATCCCCGTGCCACCCCCCTAGCCCTGGTGCTGCTCCCTCCTCCCACCACAAACCGGTGATTTTTCCAACTTGATAGCAGGGAGGGGAAAAAAAAAGTCATTTATGATAAAAAGTATCACTTAAATAGACAGAAAGGGTAAAAGCCCTGGACAAAAACATATCCCCAAGCAGGAGAAAATGAAAAACACTGATGTGTTTAACTTTAGGCCATTTAAAAATAACTATTGAACGGGCAACAGTAAATAACAATTCCCCCCCATCAGGTATGTGTCACTGCGGCGGCGAAGCTCCCGTTTATTTACCCAAAGCCGGCGGAGGATGGCCCGGCCAGCTCTTTAGCTGCTAATTTTTATAGATGTCAGGCTGAAGCCTCCAACCTGGATAAATCAGGTGCCGGTGGTGGAGGGAGCGGCGTGAGAGCACTCAGCCCTCCTCCGGAGCCAGGGGGATGCGACGCTCCCCATCAGGGGTACCTGGGGGACCCCCACCCACGGGACCCAGCCTGGAGAGGGGGAGATGAGACCCCACATGTGGGGCCAGGTACCCAGGACGTCAAGGTCTGTTCCCAGCCCACCAGCCCCACACGATGCGCTGGAGCCTTTCTTTCTTTCTCTCTCTTTTTTTTTTTTTTTTTTTTTTTATGGAGAAATTATTATTTACAGTTTAATATCTTCATGTTTCTATGGAAACTCCATGGCTGCGCTGGGTGGAGAAGTCAAAACCAGCGGGGAAATGGCAATATTTGAAAGCGAGAGGAGCGGGGTGGGTGCTCGCTGGCACCGGGGTGCGGGGAGCGGGGTAGGGCGCAGGCGTGGGATGCGGGGGGACCTGCCACATGTTGGTGATGCTCAGGGTGCCAAGGACGTGGCCTTTGGGGGCTGCACTTTGTCAGTCCTGCCAAACCAAACCCTTTGCCAGGGTTTTTCAGGGTGCTCCAACGGAGCAGCATTTGCTGAAGCCTTTCCCCTTCCAGGAATCCTCCTGGCGCAGGGAAAACCCCTTGGGGATCGAGGGTTGGCCGAGCCCCCCTCGCCGTGGGCACGCCTGGGCACCACACACCCGGGGGGAAAGTGCTACGGCCCCGAATGTAGGTCACACACGTATGGGCATCACCACGTACATATGTTGACTTCAAAGAGCTGGGGCTCATCCTCGCCGATAACAAACCCGCGTGTGGCTGTTAAACAGATTTGCATTTATAAACGGCAAACGCGGGGCACGTGCGTTACGTACCGGGGGGCTGGGGGGACCCCCCCCGCCCAGCACTGGCACTGGCACTCGCGTGGAAAGAGCAGGGCGGTGGTGGAGCCCTCCCTCCCCTAATAGCCAGTGACAGGGACTTGCTAGTGGCGATGTCCCCGCGTTAGGCACGGAGCAAGGACGGAAGGTGTGCGACATCCCCGCTTTTGTCAGAAAGTATTTATCAGAGCAGCGGGGAAAGGTCAGTGGGAAAAGCACGCGGGGAGGCACAAGCGGGCCCCCAGGATGCTGTCCCTGCATCCGTCTGTCCTGCTGCTAATACCAGGCAGTGATGCCTTCCCCCCCCCATCAGGATAGCAGGAGATTAGCTTAAAAAATCCCAGCCACTTCAAAAAATAATAACTGTGGGCTTCGCCGCCTTTCCTCTCTGGTTTTCGAGCCTTTGGGGATGGTGTTTTCATGCCTTCCTCCGCCGCCACCAGAAATGTATTTATTTATTTTTAATGAAAAGCACGATCCCGGTGCTATTCTGGGGCTGGGCGCTGGCAAACAAGGGAAGATGCTGGGGCTGGGGCTGGCGGGGGGCGGGGGGGGGGCTGCGCCTTTGCCACTGCCACCGGCTTCGAGGACCAGCCCACCCCCCCCCGATGGCTGCACGGCGAGTGGGACCCCTGGCTCCGCCGTCCCTGTAGCTCCTTGGGAGGCTGAGCCCAGACTTTCTCTGCCCTAATTCCTGGGGAAACCAGGCGAGGGCTGATCCTTGTGCGGCTGTTTATTGTTTTCTATAAATCTTGGCTTTCTACAGAGCTTGGAGAGGATTTTTGGGAAAGCCACGGGCTCAGTGTTAGGGGAAATCAAGGTGCCATGTGCCCAAACCAGCCCATCCCCAGGGAATCCCATCACTGCGTGTGTCAGGTGGGGATTTAACGCCGAGTATTTGCTCCCAGAGCATCAAACACTAGTTGTGAAACCCGGGCATGGCCGGGGCTGCGGAGGAGCCCAGGCTGGTGCCGGGGTGTTTGGGGTCCCCATCGGTCCCCATGGCTGGGTCGTGGACTGGGGTACGGCCACCGGCCGTCTGTCCCCACTGCTCGCCGAGCCACTGGATTTGCAAGTCAGGGGCAGGCACTGGTACCTTTTGGGTCATTTCTTATATGAAAATGGAAGCACCCGGATAAAAGGGAGAGACGGGAGGGGTCTGAGCTGGGGGCATTAACACCGGCCGGGCTGCCCGGGGTGTGGAAAGCCCCCCCAGCTCCATGTTTCTCCCCCCGCCGCCTCTTTCAGAGGGAGCTTTGGGGATGGAACCCGGCGCCAGCTGCCATGCATCAGCCGACAGACGGGCACACGCACGCTCCCGCACGCGCCCGGGCTTGCACACGCGTGTGCGCATGCAGCCGAGCTGGAGTTGGGGGCCGACTGCTCCGGGAGACCGGGTGCGAGTGGCATTTCAATGCGATCCAGGCGGGAACAATGAGGTGTGTTTTTAAGGGACTGTGAAAGGGGGGTTTTTGCTGAAGGACTGAAAAGGCGGCGGGGGGGAGGAGGGAGCCGGGCAGCCCCTCCATTAGCTCAGTGCAGCAGCGAGAACAGCTGTGAAAAGAGCCCAGGCCTTTTTCCCACGCCCAGAGGAGCGGAGCGAGGGAAGGAGCCCTCCCAGCGAGGTCAGATCCCATCACTAATATATACACAGGCTGTGCCCTCATTCACGTCACCCCGGCGCAGGTTTGTTTAAGGCACACACACACTGACACTAATTTCTCCTCACCCTCGCTCCCCCAGCCGGCCCCATTATGGTCCCCGCTGCATTAAACCCTCCCCGTGGCCCGGCGACGGCTGGCGGCACCGGGGCTTTTTTTTTTGGCTGGTCTTTTTTTTTTTTTTATTTCCCCCCCCCCAACACCTGACCAGCAAGGTCAAGACGAGCTGCCCACGCCGTGGCGGCGGCGGCGATCGGCTCTGTCCGGCAGCTGCTGCGCCGGGGCCGGCTCGCAGGAATGTGCCGCGGCGGCCGGGTCCCGCAGATGGGACCTGGCGGGGGTTTGACACCCGGGACTCAGCTGGTGGAGGCGGATGGGGGATGCTGAGCTTAAGTGTGTGTGTGTGGGGGGGGGGATGAAATGACCCCCCCCTCCCCATCCTGGCTCCGTGCATTCACAGGAGCGTGGCTGATTGGTGCCGGCAGAGGTCTGGCCTCGTGGCGGCTTGTTGGGAGGATGAAGTTGTGGGTCTTCAAGTCAAAGGGTTGGTTCAAACCCCCCAGCCTGCAGTTTCCAGAGCCTGATGGGGGCCTGATCCCAGGGGCTCTGGTGCTGCTGGCAGGGTCTCACCGGTCCCGGACAGGACACGGGTGATGGCAGGAGCAAGCCCTCCTGCCCATCCCAGCACCGGCCACACTCTGTGTCCCGTGGGGCAGCGAGCCTGAATCTGGGCAGCTCTGCCCCTGCCCTCACTGCCAGCGTCCCCATCCTGTGCACCCCAGCACCGGAGGCGTTCTGGGGACATTGCATGGGGCTGCTGGGGGGTGCAGGGCTCTGCATGCGGGGCTGCAGCCCTCATAGGGGGTGAGGGGACGCTCCCCTCCTGGCCTTCCCATGCCATGATCCAGCCGCAGCCGTTCCCGGTCCCCCCTTGCCCTGCGGTGCTGCCGGCCCGGCCAGGCATCTGCCGAGAGACGGGCAGCGAATAAATCAGGTCTTGTTTATTCTCGTGCCTGGGCTTGGTGTATGAGTTCATTTTAAAACGTTCTGCCTTAAATTACAGCCTAATAAATCAATACCCACTTAGCGATGCGAGCGAGCGGGAGCAGTTTGCGCAAAGAATTAAAGTTGCCTCCGTGGCTCTTGGGCTTCATGAAGGGCAAGGGAGCAAGTCCTGCCAGGACCCTGCCCTGGGACACGCATGTGCATGGCTGTGCATGGCTGGGACACGTGTGTCATGGCTGGGACAAGTCTGCCATAGCTCTGCAAAGTCCAGACACGCATGTGCATGGCTGTGTGTGGCCAGAACATGAGTGTGCATGGCTGGGACACGCATGTGCATGGCTCTGCATGGCCAGAACACATGTGTGCATGGCTGTGCATGGCTGGGACATGCGTATGCATGGCTGGGACACACATGTTGGCTGGTGGGCACGTGTGTGTATGGCTGGGACACGTGTGTGCACGGCTGTGCGTTGCAGGGACACGTGCCAGGGCAGGCCTGTGCCATCAGCCGCCCCGTTGCAGGGGCTTGGGGCAGCCTCAGAGCTAATCCCAGCCCCCCCCCCCCAGCTCCTCTGACATGGGGGCTCTCTGGATTCTCCCCCCAAAAGGTGACAGTACGGTTCCCCCCATCCAGCTCCCACCCGCCTCTGCCTCTGCGCCCCCTCCCCGCTCAGGGCGCTTCGTTAGTCCCCTGCTGACGGCTTTCCCTGAGCACCCCCCCCCCTTCGCCCCTCGGCTCACACCTTTCACTTGGCTAATCCCCTTGTATTTGTCTGGGCCGCCTTCCAGGGCCACCCACCTCTTTATAGGGCCACTGCTAAGTAAACGCTGCCTTTGCTCTGCTAAACGGGGGCTCCTCCTCGGCACGGTCGGGGTTAGCGGGACCGCACCTTTCATGTGCCGCTCGCCCTTCTCTGGGGCTGCCCTTCGCCTCCTGGCATGGCACCCTCCATCCTCATCCTCCTCCTTCCCAGGGATTTGGGGCGCCCCGGGCTCTTGGTGCCCAGCACCGGGGCAGTCGCAGCCCTCAGCGCCATCGCTGCCTGCTCCCACCAAAGCCGCCCTTGGCGATGCCCAGGGACCCTCACCCCCGTCCCCCCCTGCTTGTGTCGAGGCCGGTTTTATCCCTCCCCCCCTCATCTCCCTTGCCAAGCCCTGACACTTGATGGCAGCCCATTCAAAATGCATGGGCTCCCCTTTCCAAGCGCCCCGGTCCTTTTGAACTAAAAGGATTTTCTCAGAGGCTAAGTTCAAATGTATGGCCGTTATTTATTTATCACCCCGCTATGTATTATTCATTTATTTAAAAATGTATGGCAGCTGGGAGCCCCGTGTTTAATCACCCCGCGGATGGCGAGGGCCAGGTGGAGCCGGCCCCTTGCTCCGCCGGTAACCTGGCGCGGTGGCTGCCGCCGGCCCGCCGGCCTCACGCCTGATTTACCATGAACCCAAGCCAAAACCAACCCTCGCCCCACGCCAGCCAGAGCAGGGCGGCCGTGCCAGCTGGGCGCGGGGCCGGAGCTGGCATTTTGAGGGGGATGCCAAGGACCTGTGATGCCCCGATGCTGTGTCGCTGGGTGTAGGTGCATGGGGTTGTCACCCCCCCCGCTCCCCAGCACTGCTTTTTGGGGTTGGGGACGGGGACGTGCCCTGCCTGCTGCCTGGCTGGCCCCTCTGGTGACCCTGGCCACTGTCCCCAATTGCTGCCTGTCCCCAGTACAAGGACAAAGTGGCCGATGTGCTGCTGATCTGCAGGGAGGCTGGAAGGGGCTGGCATTGGGCTGTCAGAAAAAAAAAAAAAGAGAGAAAACTGGTTGTGCTTTGCATCACGGGGAGAAGGGGACGCATCCAGCCCTCCCAGCACCTCCTTGTCCCTGCAGGGCTTTAACGCAAGGGCGAAGGACCGAGTCCCCTTGCGGGAGGAGCACGAAGGGTTAAGGATGCTTTCCTTCCCCGCTAAACTCCCCAGATCCCTCCATGAGCCCCCACCACCCTCTTCCTCACTGGGACACTCGCTAATTGAGACAGCTTCAGCCCCTGCCTCCCTCCTCTCCCCCTGGGGCTGAGCTGCCTCTTCCCAGGGGGAGCACATTGTCTGCTCCAGCTGGGTTGATGTAATCCCTAAGCCCGAACAATACTTCCCCACCCCGCTCCCGCTGAAAGGGTATTAGTTGCCCAATGAGATAATTACTCCACAGGCCACCCTAATCATCCCACTGGCCCAGCCGCTTTCCCCAGCGGGCGCTGAGCCGCCCGGCTCAGCCCCACAGCACCCGGGATGTGGGTTCGGGGTCCCCTGGGGTGATGCTGCTGGAGATGCTCACCATATGTGGGCACCTGGACCCCAAACACCAGCAACAAAATATACTGGGGAAGGGGGACGTGCTGCTGAGGTGCCACCTCCATGGCTGTTGTCACCCCAAAAGGCCACCCATGCGTGGGGTGCAGGGTGGGAGTCCCGGGATGCTGAGCCCGGGCTGGCAACGCCGCTGCCACCATGCTGATGAAGCAGGACCCTGCTCCTGGTGCGATGGGGTTTGGGTTTTTCCTGAAGTCACGTACCCACCTTGGCCCCTGCGGGAAGGGTCTGGGCTGGCAGGTGTCCCCCGAGCACCCGGCAGTGAGCACAGGCCCATCAGCACATCAAGAAACCAATTATCAGGCTAAAATGATGGGAAACAAAATTCTACATTTTTAATTAAATACCAGCATTTGCACAGACCTGATTTTGAAAACCAGAATTTCAGCAATTAAAAACCCGTCCCCGACCTATAGGGTAAATGTAACTGTTTTCCTGAATTGGTTTAACAGGGAATAATCCCCGTTTTCAGCCTGGCTTTGCATAGGGTTGGCTACCAGCGAGGGGATGCCTTGGTCTGCCCCAGATCAGCCTTTTTACCACCCAAACCCATGGGGTGTGGCGTGCAGGGCTGCGTGGCACACGCGTGGCGTTAGCGTGTACCCCCAGGGACGCAGGGGCACAGGCACATGCAGCGCTGGCTGCTTGGCCGGGCTGAAATCCGGCAATTTTCCCAGCCGGAAGGTGCCAGGGCTGCCTTTCCCCTCGCAGGGCAGCCAGGACGTGGCTGTCGGCTGCAGAGCTCCCCCGTCCCTTCGTTTTCCGATGTGCTGGAATTGGGGATGCTGCAGGAAAAGGGACCTGTTCAGGGCTGCTGGAATTAAAGCCTCGTTCTTATTAATCCTGCTCTTTGTGGCTCTGGCTACGCTGAAGTCGGGGATTACCCCGTCCACCTTCCTGCCTGCCAGTACAGCAGGAGCGAGGCGGCTGGAGAATTAATCTCCTGTAGGTTTTTGCTCATCCCATCCCCCGGAATGGCGGCTGGGGGCGACCCAGAGGGGCTGGGGGGGACAGAGCCAGGCAGGGGCACACGGACCCTCTGCCACCGCGGAGCTGTGTTGGGCTCGGGGAGGGGAGCTGGCGTGCGGTGGGATGCTCACCGGGATGCTCGCTGGGACCGGGGATGGGGTCTGAGCGATGGGACCGGGGATGGGGTCTGAGCGATGGGTCCAGCAGCACCGCGGTCACCGGGCTGCACCTCCCCAAGTTTCCAGCAAGGACTTTTTTTCTCCCTGGCACCGCTGGGAATATTGCCGGCAGCGCGGGGGCCGTGCAAGGCCAATGCTGCGGCGAGGAAGGCTGCCCCGCTCCAGCCACCGCTCCTCCCCGTCCCTTTCTTGCCCGATCTCTCCTGACAGACAAACACCGGTTCTTTCTCCGCCACAAAGTCCTTGTCCAGCCAAGCACACAAAGCGGATCCATTATCCGATGGGGGACAGAAAGGAGGGGCCGAGGGGGGGCCGCCGCCACACAATGCGCACAAGTGGCGCGCGGGGCCGCCCCTATTGTGTCTGGGCAGGAAGGGCTGGGACCCACAGCACAGCCCCCTCAATGGCAGCATTGTGTCTGAGCCCCCCGTCCCCTTGGGTGTCCCCTTGGGGTGTGCGGGTCCCCCCCCAGCTCTCGCCACCCGTCTGAGGCAGCACCGCCAACCCGCCCTGTCTCCGGTCTTTTTGGGGTCTTCTCTTCCCATCGGACACCAGCAGGAGTGCTGAGGGGTGTTGGAGGGGCTGAGTTTTCGGGAGCAAAGCAAATGGGCTGATGGGTGGTGCCCTCCCACCCCTGGCAGGGTTGTGCGGGGTGAACATGGGTGCTGGGGCCAGCAAGGGCTGAAGTCCTCACCTCCACACCCCGTGTTTTTGGGTGGTAAAAAGCCTGATCTGGGGCAGACCAAGGCATCCCCTCGCTGGCAGTGGGTTTTGGGGGACGAGGGAGATGCCCGAGGGCACATCTGGAGGGGGTTTGCCCCGTCGTCTGACCCAGAGGGGTTTCCCTCCCCACCAGCTCTTGGGAAGGTTTGGTTCCTCTCCCTCATGATGCCATCCCGCCTGCAAAATGGGATGTGGGTGTGATCCATGGGGTGATGGAGCCGCCCTGATGGAGAGGTCAAACCTGTCCCTAACCGGGGGCTTGTGCGGGCACCCAGAGCAGGGCTTGTACATGGAGGTGGGTCTGGAGACCTCGAGGCTCTGGCGGTGCCAGGAGAAACCTTTGTGATCCCCTTAAAGCATCGTCCTGGCCATGTGGACCTGCCCAGCATGGCGCAGGGCTGGTTAAGATGGCTCAGTGATGAGCAGAGTGAGATTGGTGCGGGTTTGGAGGGGACCAGCATGGGTTTGGGGGGATCAGTGTGGGTTTGGAGGGGATCAGTGTGGGTTTGGGTGGACCAGTGTGGGTTTGGGTGGACCAGTGGGTTTGGGGGGATCAGTGTGGGTTTGGGTGGACCAGTGTGGGTTTGGGAGGACCAGTGTGGGTTTGGGGGGATCAGTGTGGGTTTGGGGGGATCAGTGTGGTTGTGGACATGACGGCATCGCTCATTTTCTCTTTTGCAGAGGAGAAATCCCCACCTTGCTTTGATCAACGCAGTCCAGCAGCATCCCTCACCGGGGATGGGCATGGGGCGAAGCGGCCGGGGCGACGCGGAGCGGCCAGGCCAGCGTGGGCAGAGACCGCAGCACCCTCACCCTGGGAGTTGAAGGACGGAGGAGCCCCGTGGGGTGCCGTGGACTGGGCTTTCCTGCCCGTGGGAGCCGCTGGGCCAGGAGGAGGCTGCTCCTGGCACGCGTTTGCAGCGGCAAAGTTGTACGTGGCTGTTGGGGACGGGCTGGCTTGGTCCCATCCCTCCACGGCAAGGGCAGCGCCTGCGGAGCCAGGCAAGGGAAGCGAGCTTCGCTCCTCTGAGGATGCTCAAGACGCCCTCGCCTCTCCCAGCTGGGGTAAGTTTGGGCTTTTCTTGCTTTCCTCTCCCTTCCTGCAAGCCCAGCCAGCCAGCACTGGGTTTTCCCCACAAAACCTCCCCCCTCGGGCTGTCTCCAGGTGGGGATTTGGGGGAACCAGGGAGCAGCCCCGCGGAGGGGGGCACCCACGGTGGCTCCGTGGCTGCCCCTCGCCGCCGGGTGGGGGCAGGCGGCTGCGATTGCCAGGCTTTGAGGCACCACACTGAGGTTTTTCTCATTGTTTTGGAGGAAAAACCCCAGCTTTTGTCCCCATTTTATTTATATTCCTCTTTGAAAACATTTAGATTTCCCCCCCCAAAGCTTGTGGAAGACTGGGCTATCGGTAACAGCTTTTGGTTGTCAAATAATCAGCTTTTTCCCTCTATTTCCTTTTTAATGTACACCTAAAAATCTTTCCTCTATGGCTCAAACCGAACCTTTTCCATGACTCAACAGCACGAGGGGGAATCTTCCCCCCTCACCTCCTGCTTTGCCCCCAGCTGGGAGTGCAGCGCCCCCCCCCATCCACAGCTCCTCCATCCAAACCCTCCAAACCCCGTTTTTCCTGCTGGCAGCCATTGGATTTAACCACACAAGCGACTTCCAGCTCTGTCTGAGAGCCTGTTTTGGGGATAACATTTTCATCCCAGCCCCTGGCAGCACTGGGAAGGGGTGGGGAGGTGGGGGGAGCGCAGCCCCACAGCAGCAGCGTCGCATCCTTGAGAGTCAGTCAAGGGAGGAAAAAAAAACCAACACCCCCCCCCCATCCCCTGCGGTCCTTGCTCCTCCGAGTTTTTTCACCTGACGGTGAAGCTGTCCAAAACATTAGAAAAATAACTTTCACCCTTCCCAGGGTGAGCCTGGCAGCCGGCGCGGGTGCTGCCGTGGTGCCCTTCGGCTGCCGGCATTCTCAGGGTTGGTTTTCCGGTGGGGATTTTGGTTGAAGCTCCAGATGCATGATGGGGAAATGGGGAATATTATCCCCTGTTTTCCCCCCAAACGGTGCCTGTGCTGGGGGGGGGGGGGTTGGGTATCTGCTTGTTGAGGCTGGATTTTGCTGGGTTTTTTTTGCTTCCTGGCCAGCACCCCAAGGAGGATCCGATGGGATCACCCTCCGGAGATGGTTCTGGGATGCTCCCATGGCATGGGGGCTGCTGTTTAGGGGAGCAAGGTGAGGCGGCGGTCCTGGTGAGACATACGTCTCACCGGGACCACCACCGCACCTCGCTCCCCATCACCCACCCCCTCCATCAAATACCTTCAGGGATGCTAATCCCCGCATCGGCAGCCGATCTTCATCCACACCAAGACCGGCATCATCCCATCCGGAGACTCCAGGATGCAGGGATGGAGTAGGGACCCCCAACCAAAGGCGAGGGGCACACTAATACCCCCAAATTACGATGCTTCATTGCTTTAAAACCGCCCCCCTCCCTCTCCATTTGTGCTTCCTCCCTTGCTTTTAAGCAGCCTCTTCTTCCTCATTAATGATGGGTGATGGGGTTTCTTGGTGCCGGCACCCAGTGCAGCCCCCGTGCCCAACGGGTGCCCTGAGCAGATGCTCGGCACCGCGGGCGAAGCCATCCTCCCTCCTCCTCCTCCTCCTCCTCCTCCTCCTCGCTCTAAGATGGCCGGCGGCCCCAAAATGGTGCTGAGCATGAGACGCCATCTGCAAGGCTGGTCCCACGCCCGCCCGTGGCCTTTTTATGCAAAGGGGAATTAATTAGATTTGAATATGGTAATTAAGCCATCAAGCCCCGCCGGGTGCTGTGAGGTCCCTTCTTTTCTTCGGGCTTTCTTCTCACCCCTCTCTCCCACCGCCCCTTAACCCTTCCCCCTCCGCTTTTTGCACCCAAAGTACCGCTCCTGCATCTTAATTAAATGCCGTGTCTCAGCCATGCCATCGCCGCCCCTTTTCCCACGCCAAATTCTGTCCGTCCTGGGGACGCTGTCCGTCTGTCTTGGTCAACAGCCGTATCCGTACCCCTTGTGTGCCCATTTACCCCCCCCCACCCTGCCCCGGGTGCCCGCAGAGGGGTGAGGGTGGCTACCCAAAAGGAGAAGCGGGATTTTGGCAGGTGATGGCTGCAACAAGAGATCGGTCCAAAATGAATTGCCCCAAGGCTGGGTTGGATTTTAAGCCTCTCTGATCCTCACATTCCCAATATCATCTTTTTTTTTTCCCAATGGCTCCGGGCCGTGCAGGTCCTGGTGTCACCCAGGTGCCGCCCTCAGCCGATGCAGGGGGATGGGTGAAGCTGCTTTTGGGATTTCTCCCAGGATATTTTGTGATGGGAAGGAAAAGAATCAAGACTTGAAGCTGCTTTCAACATCTGTGCCCAGAAAAGGATTTTTTTTTTTTTAACTGGGAATTATAACTTTCTCCCTTCCCACATTCCTTAATAGTGTCCATCCAGTCGCTCTGCCCTGGCACTGCTGGGTTTTTATCTGCCAGAGCTGGGGGACGGTGCGGAGACTGGAAAACGGGAATGAGGGATCTGCACAGGGGGGAAAAAAAATCCCTGGAATATTTTTTAATACCTATATCTCTATATACAAGGGAAATATTTCTCTTTTTTTCTCATGTACCTCATAAAGCAAATGAAGGAGATTGGGAATACCTGTGGGAGCTCGTCAGAAAAGCCCCCGGGCGCTTCCTCGGCGAGTTGCTGAGAACTCGAATCGGCTTCTTTAAAAACCGGAATGTTTGCACCAGGGTCATTTCTGGTAAAACTTTTAATTGCGTCGGCAAGCTGCTCCCCTCTGAAATAAGAAAAAGGCTGAGATCATGCATATATATAAAATATTGGGGGGTATATATGGCGATATGGTGTGTGTATATACGGTGCTGGCAGGAGGCTCCCAGGGTTTAATCCCGGCCGGCAGCTCAGTGGCAGGCGGGGGCGACCCCGGGGCCCCCACGCTCCCTCGCCGTGCCGGCTCTGACCTACATAGCGGGTGCTGGATGCGGCCACCCCAGCAGCGGCTGCAGACCCCGCTCCCCGCGGCCCAACGCCTGCCGTGACGGACACGGAGGCGCTGGGGCCCTTCCCTGTCCCCAACCTCCCCCTTGGCCTCAGTTTGGGTGAAATAAGGGAGAAATGGCATTTCTTCTCCTCCGGCTCCTGCTGCCGGGCAGGCACGGGGCACTTGGCAATGATGCTCTGGGTGCTTTTGGGCACCAGTTCCCGGGCTCTCCTCATCCCAGACCAGGCTCTGACTCCCGGGATGCAGGAGATGGCATCTCCTGGTTTGTATTTCGCAGCTCAGCCTGGAATAGGACCATGAGATGTGCCTGTGCTGGCAGCCTGGGGAGCCACCCTCATGGGGACGCCTGCTCCAGGGCACTTGTCCCCACTGCCACGGTCCTGCTGACCCCCCCCGGGCTGGCAGAGGGGAGAGAAAATACCCCAGAGAGAGGGAAAAGGAGCAGGAGAAGGGAGAGGGTGAGGAAGAGGAGGGGAATCTATAGAGCAGGGGAGGAAAGAAACCAGTGGGAGAGAGAACTGTAGGAAAAATAATAAAAAACACGGAGGGGAAAAGGGGCAGAGTGGAAGAAAGAGCTGATAATGGGGGGGGATGAGAGACAAAGCGGGGAGAGGGACAGAGCGGGACATGGGCGGATAAGGCAGAGGGGACGCGGGCAGCGCGAGGCAGAGCGTGGCACCCCTGGAGCTGGTACCCACGGGGGGATGCTCCCGGCTCCCGCTGCCGCCAGGGCTCAGCCCCTCCCAGGCTGGGACGGGGGGGTGGCAGCAGTGGCAGCACAGTCCCTGCCAAGCTGGAAAGACCCAAAGGTCTACAACCACACCAGCATCCGCGTATCCCCGTATCTCATTAGCCAGGGTTCCCGGCTAACGAGCCCAGCCCCGCGGAGCAGGTGAGCAGCACCCATGGCAGGCGGGCGGCTGCGAGGCGCAGGGCTATAAATCTCCCGCCCGGCGCGGGTGCCACCGAAAGCCTTCCAAGCAGGATTTATCTCCCCTTCCCACTTTCCCCGCCTTCCCGCAACCGCCACGTGGATTCCCCGCGGCAAGGGAAAACAAGCGAGGATGCTTTCTTTTGTCTCCACCGCCCGCTTGGCCACGGCTCTCTGGCTCTAATCTGCCTTGGCCTCCTCCCCTCCATTCACAATTTTCTTCCCATCCCTGTGGTGGAAGAAAAGGGACAAAAATATTTTCCTTTTTTTAATTTTTTTTTTTTTTTAATTGCAAAGTAAATCAGTGTCGGGGACGTGGCGGCAGCGCTGGGGAGGGAGGGATGGAGACGCCCTGACAGCCGAGCCTGGCTCTGGCCAGTCCCAGGGTCACCCTCGGGGTTTCACCTCCCTGAGCCCCCCGCACGACGCTCACCTCAGCTGCCTGCTACTTGTTATTCCTTAGAGCCCTTACAAACCATTTATGCTACTTCTGGGCAAAAAAAAAAAACTAATATAAATATAAGTGATGGATGTGCTGGTGAGAGCATTGGGGGAAAAGCGGGGGGAGGGTGGAGAGAGCTTAAAAATTACAGTGGGAATTAGTCGGAGCCTAAGCTGTTGTTTGCGCTGCCCATTAGCATCTGCCTATTTATGTGTCACCAGATCCTTGTGGCATCTATCCATCCATCTGGATCCTTGTCAGTCTGTCTGCCTATCTAATTATCCATTAGCATGGCAAAGCCCCCCCCCTCGCCCCCGACAGCGGTCCTGGCGAGGCAGACATGAGCCCACCTTCACCATCGCGTGGAGGCTCTGCTGAGCCTTGCCGCCAGGCGAGCAAAGCCCCGCTCATACGTGTCACAAAAGAACGCGTTACGGCGGGCGGGGAAGGCTGCGGGGTGCGGACGCGTCCGACGGCGAGGCGGGAAAGCCAGGCTGGCGCAGGCAAACGCCGGGGGCTGCGCGGCAGGGGTTGTCCGTAGGGTGTCGGTGGCGGAGGGGCGTGCGTGTGCGTGCCACGGTGTATGTGCACGCCAGGGCATACATGCACGCCAGGGCAAATGTGCAGGCCACACATACGTGCACGCCAGGGCATACGTGCACGCCAGGGCATATGTGCAGGACCATGACATACATGCACGGCCAGGGCATACGTGCACGCCACTGACATACGTGCACGCCAGGGCATACGTGCACGACCATGACATATTGCACGCCAGGGCATACGTGCACACCATGACATACGTGCACGCCATGTCATACGTGCACACCACGACATACGTGCACGCCAGGGCATACGTGCACAATGCAGTCCATGACATACGTGCACACCATGACATATGTGCACGCCATGACATACGTGCACACCATGACATACGTGCACGCCATGGCATACGTGCACACCATGACATACGTGCACGCCAGGGCATACGTGCACACCATGACATACGTGCACGCCAGGGCATACGTGCACACCATGACATATGTGCACGCCATGTCATACGTGCACACCATGACATACGTGCACACCATGACATACGTGCACGCCATGTCATACGTGCACACCATGACATACGTGCACGCCAGGGCATACGTGCACACCATGACATACGTGCACGCCATGCATACGTGCACGCCATGACATACGTGCACGCCAGGGCATACGTGCACGCCATGACATACGTGCACGCCAGGGCATACGTGCACGCCACGCTGCACGCTTTTCGCTGCTCACAGCTGCTCCATCTCGCCCCTGGGAAACAAACCCGAGCGCGGGCACTGCCGTGCCGTGGGCAGCTCCAGTGCCGGCGGCTCTTTGTGCCCGTGCCGCCGCGTGGGGTTTCTTTGTTCGCGGCGCTGGGCAGGTTCCCCCTCCCCGCCTGCCCACGGGCCCCGGCTCGCAGCGGCCGCAGAGGAGCAAATCAGCGGCGTTTGCATATTCAGAGCAGGTGGGGGCCCATATGCCTAAGATGCACCAGACAAAATTAGCCACCATAATCATAATCAAGTGTGCCGTTGTGCTGGGGGAAGGGAGAGCCTGGCAGACAAGCCTGATAATTATGAAGCTCAGCATGTGCGCAGCGGTTTTGCAACAATTATGCCGAGCTCAGCAAGCCGGCAATGATGCTCGTTACCACCACCCTCCGTCGCCCACCCGCCCGCCGGCAGCTCGCTCCCGGGAGGGCGGCACGGCCCCGGCTCTCCCTGCGCTGCCCTCGGGGAGGGAGCATGAACCGGCGAAGGGGCCGCGGGCAGCCCCCGGCCCGGTGGGTCCAGCCCTTTGCATCCTGGTTTGGGGCTTGGTGGCAGCCTTGCTTGGGCATCCCCCCACCGAGCTGCCCCCCCTGCTCTCCCTGTGCCCCAGCCGCCTTCCCGCAGTCTCCTCTTGCAGCAAACCCCCCATTTCCCACCCAGACTGAACCCACGGTGCCCAAGGCATCTCCAGGATCCATCCTCCCCCAGCCCCGGCGGCACCCGGCGGCTCTTGCCCCGCATGGAGAGCAACACAAACCCTTTGCATAAAGGAGCCCCGGCGCTCTGGCTTCACAAACCCCAGTTTATATTTGCCTCCCAGCACTTTCCCTTTCCCGTCCTCCTCTGCTCACCCCACTCTTTGCAGGGGCGTGTTATCTCCCACACCTCTGCTCCGCAGGCTGGGAGCGAGGGCGGTGGCAGGAGGTGACATTCCGGATTCATCTCCAGCCGCCAGCGCTGGAGGGCCGGTGTCACGCAGCATTTCCCTGGACGAGCCCCGGGGAAGGGGGAATGGGAAGCAGCCGCGTGCGCACGGGGCCGACGGGGGCTGCTCTGCGGCAAGGCGAGGACCAGCCCCCGCGCCGCGGCCTCGGGAAGCGGCAGCTCGGGGCTGCGCAGACACGGCTCAGCATCCAGCGTCGGCAGGATGCTCCGCAGCGCTTTCCAACCTGCATCCAGTGGAGGAGGAGGAAAATAAATTGGTTTCCTCTCTTAAATCGGCTGGAAGGGTGGTGCTGGGGCAATGCTCGTGTTTCCCCGGAGTGCCCCGGTGCAATGGGGACAGGGGGATGGAGGTTGTAGCTGTTCCCCTGATGGATCGGCTATGAAGGCGCTCAGCACGCATGGAAATCACGGCTCTGCTTTCCCCAGCATCCCTTCTCCTCCCTCTGTGCGGTGTTTGGGGGTCAGGACAGGCCGTCCCCTCCCAGCCCCACAGAAAACCCTGCTTGAAGCACAGTGGTACCCGCAGCTCTGGGGTTGAACGGCCCAAGAGGAGGACTTTGGAGGAAGGGTTGTGGACGTACCGGCATCCTGGCACCTTTCTGCCCATTACCTCCCAGCTCAATTAACAGAAGGAAGCACCAAACCAGCACAGAAACACCCAGCGGCACCGGGGGATTGCTCTGCTTGGCACCGGCATCAGCCGGAGGCTGCATTGCTCCCAACTGGAGGATTTATCAGAAGATGATGGCAGATCTGGGGAAGGACCAGCTTTGTCCCATGGCCAGCACAGAATTGCTCCAGGAACATCTCCCAGCGTCCAGTGAAACAGCCCAAAATCCAGTTTCTGTGGGATGGGGCCGCACAAGCCTTAGGGGATGGAGCGTGGGAGCAACCCAACATCGTGGGGGGTATTTAGGGTCCCCGAAGACCCAGCCCGGCTGTTGGAAGAGCTGTCAGTGTCACTCCTCGGGTGTCCAGTAGAGTCATTTGGGGGATTTGCTGGATCTTTTCCGGGCTGTTTTTCCCCCCAAGAAGCGGGGAAGGATGTGAGCCTCAGCAATTCCCCATCGCTCAGCATCTGAGCCACGGCGAGCGGCTCTCCCTCTTACCCCAGGGGAACAGCGGCGGTAGCAGCCGACTCAGCTGGCCACTTGCTGTGCACCTGGGAACAGCCAAACCAGCCCACATTGGCCCAGTTTCCCACCCACAGAGATCCACTGCCCCAGCCCTAGTTTCGGTAGCATTCGAAATAACTCTGCAGGGATTTGGTTTCATGCCCGGTGCCTTCTTGCCCCAAATCACCCATCAGGGAGGGGAGGGGTTGCCCTTTATCAGGATTTTCCAAATCCCAGCAAACCAGGGTCATCACCGTGCCCTGCACCTTCAATCCTCCTCTTCCTTCCCCAAACGTTGGGGTTTCCCTGGTCCATCCCTTCCCAAACAAGCACCTTTGCTTAAATCATCAGCTTTGGAGCCCAGGATGCCGAGGGAGCTTCTGGGGACTTCGATGGGCTCAGGGCAGATCCGAATCTCCCCGCACCCGGGGATACTGGGGCTGCACCCATCCACAGCGTCTCCAGCAGAAGGAGTTTAAAATATTCCTTGCTGGAGCTTTCGATCATTTTAATTGATGGAGGAATTGGGCAGCGAGCAGAAACGCAGTAAAATAAATCAGCAGCGCGTTTCCATCGCCTTTTCCACCCCCTGGAGCTGGTTTGGGAGCAGAGCGGCTTTGCAAGACTTGGGAAAAGTGAGAAAATTCCCCCACCTGTTTGCTTTTAACCAGGCATTTTTTAAGGGGGGGGAAAAAAAAAAAGGCTGGAGGGCTGTGAACAGGACCCGAAACCAAGCCAGGGCGCGTTATTCATGCACAGGAGCTATCCGAGGGGCAGGATCCGCCACGCCGCACCCCGCGGGGCGAAAGAGCAGCGACTCTCCGGACTATAAATCCCCAGATTCCCTGGATCTCACCAGCCCGGCTGTTATTGAGATGCAGGGAGCGGGGGAGAAGGTGACCGCCGACTCCATAAATATTATTGGGGGCGACGGGGCTGCGCGGGGCCGGCGAGCGCAGACAAAGCGCCCATTGAGCTGTCGGCGGAGGCGCGACGGCCCAGCTGCCGCGGGGAGCCGGGACGGGGGTCAAGGTCAGAGGTGGCCCCTGCCCGTATTATTCCCCCCCCCCCAGCCCCTTTCCTCATGCCCATAAAATTAGTGAAGTTAAGCGGGTATCGCCGGCGCAGCGCGCCCACGGAGGGGGCCGGGAGAAGCGGGTGCTGGGGGCAGCAGCCACCTTGGTCGTGCAGGAGGGGAAACTGAGGCACCGTGCAAGAGCCCCCGCTCCGAGGGGGCAGCACTGGTGTCTTTATCTTTTGGGGAGCCTTTTGTGAGTCTGTTTAATAACGGATGTGCTTGTCTTAAAGGGTGGCAGACTTGACGTCCCCAGCTCCGTGCTGGAGCACCCCCAGGACAGTGCCAATGCTGCCGGGGAGCCTGTGCCTGCCCCAAATCACCCAGCACCCTGTGCCCAGTTCTCCCAGTGCCAGTGGTTTCTCCATATGGATGGACAACCGGAGCTTTCAGCTGCACACAGGAGCTGCTGGCGAGGGCAGCCCCTGACCGCTCCATCCACCCCCCAGGACTGGGGGGCTCAATCCTGCTGCCACATAAACTTAGGTTTTTAGAATATTTTACTCCCTATTAAGCACTCCCTTAGCAATGCTTGTTTCCATGGCAAAGAGCAGAGAACCTCCATGCTGATGCCGAGCCTTGCCTTAAACTGTAATTCAGCTCATTTTACTTAGCTGCCATCCCATGAGCCAGGTCCCCAGCACCCGTGGGGGCTGCCCACCCTGGGATGGACCATAGGCCCTGTCCTGGGCTCTGGGCCAGGCTGGGGACACAAAGCAAGGGTGGGTTACCCGGGAACAGGAGGTGTGCAGCGTGCAGAGCCTCTTGCAAAAACCAGGCGCTTGGGGCGCACTGTGCACCCCAAAAAGCTGGTCTGCACCCCCTGCGAGCCCAGCTCGGGAGCTCCTGGGGTCTCAAGGCAGAGCTGTGCCCAACTGCAGGGCAGCCCAGGCTTCCGAAATTGCTCTAACGAACCCAGTGGGGCTGCGGGCTTTCCTCCCATCCCTGCTTTTCACAGTCTCCAATCCTTAATGAACTCAAGCAAATGAGGCACAGGCCACTGGGATGGTGCTGGGTACCAGCGGGTGCTGCAGCACCAAACCAAAGGGGGGGCTGGGTGCTTTGGAGTCTGAGCTGGTGGGGGCTGGCGCTGCATCGTGAGAACCGGCCTCCAGCAGCCTTGCTTTTCCAAAGGGACACGGGAGGCCCTTAGCAATTGGGATTCCTGCAAAAAAAATCCAAGTGGGAAGAGTGTTTTTTCATTTCAAAAAAAATCCCAGCGGCGTTCTGTGCTCCGCTTGGCATTTTCAAAGAAATGGGTTTAATTCTGATCTATCCATCCCCCATGGAAAGAAGCTCCACTTGGGAGCGATGGCCGGCTCGGGGGACGGACCCTCCACGGGGACATTCCCTCCAGGAATCACCCAGGGGCCCCATTTTCCACCCCAAAGTCCCAAATCAGTGTTTCTGTGGGTGCAGGCACAGCATTGCTGGGTTTGCCCAGCTCCATCTCCCCAGGAGGAGAGACGAAAATCTCCTTCCTCGTCGGGCTTTTATTTTGCTGCAGTGGTAACGAATTCTTGCAGTGGTTTGTGCCCTGAAGGAGCCTTAAAACCTCCCAAATTTGACAGCCCAAAATAGCTATTGCTCTGCTTGTTTCCAAGTGTTCACTAGCCCTGATTTATTTACCCCAGTTATTTGAATCCGTCGCGCACTTTGAATTCCAAATCCTAAGCAGAATGGGAAAAAACCCCCCAACCCTGCATCTGTCATTTAGATGCTCTTGCACTTGTTTAACGGGGGGGGTTTATCGCTTTGCCTCGCCAAAAGGGTGTCCCCTGTGCTGGGGGTCCTGGGGAGGGCTGGAAAAGCCGAAACCCATCCTGACATTACCAGCTCCTGGGATTTCCAAGCATCCCGACCATGCGGCTGCTCCAGGAGTATTTTTCCCAGCCCTCGATATCCCCGTTCATGGTGGGGGAGGCTGGCGGGGCTGTGGGTGAGCAGAGCTCGGGGGGGACCCGAGGGCTGAGTTACGCAGCAGCACGGGAGTGTTGAGCAGCCGGAATTGCTGGTGCCATCCCCGTGCCCCCCTCTGCCCCGCACCGGTGCTCCCCCATGCCGGAGCCCATCGGTGTGGATGGAGAAGCCCCCTCCGCGTCCCTCCTTGCCCCGGCCCTGCCGTGGTTTTGTGTCCGGGGTCCCGGCACGCTGCTTGGGGAGCACCAAAGAGCAAAATACAGATTTTGTGGTGCAGAAGGACGCGGGTCAGGCATCTGCAGGGCAAACCCCACGGCGGGACGAAGCCAGGGCAAGGCTCCCAGTAGGGGGCCATCTGAGGGCTTTCAATCATGGAAAATCCCATGGATTTTCTTCCCACTGGCTTGCACAGTCCAAATCTCTCTCCATGATGGTATTTTGAGCCACCCGACCCCAACTCCTGGCTTGCCGTAGGCTCTGTTTGGAAAGTTTTGAAATTTTGAGGCACTGGATGATTTGCAGTGGATGATCCCCCCTGCTTGGGACCAGCATCTCTGCACCAAGCAGCCGCTGGGCAAGGGCAGGCTCCAAACCTTCCCGAAGCTGGAAATGAAGGGATGAAGGGCAGTGAGGGTGGATGGGGCTGCGGGGAGAGGATGGTGCCCCCCCCATCCTCCTCGTCTCCCCAGCTCCCCCAAAACAGGCTCAGCTTTTCTCGTGCACACACACACACACACTCGCCTCTGCCACGCTGCTGGGGAACGGGTGAAATTAATCCCTATGGAAATTTATGTAAATGAATTCCTTGCCTGGACACTCAAGCTGTTCCCAGCCTGGCGAGGGCAGGGCAGCCGGGAGGGGGGAGGGAGCGTGGACCCCCCGGGCACCCCAGTTCCCACGTTACAGCCACATCCCACGGGGTTGTTCCCCCCAGGCAGTTGTCCCAGCGGTGCTGAGCCGTGCCACAAACCCAGGTTTGGGCCAATAAACTGCCCCGGGGCTCCAGGGGGGTCACTTGCGCCTTGCCCCTGGGTGGGAGCGGGGAGATGCCGGTGGCTCTTGCCGTGCCCCGGCGAAGGTCAGGGGCAGCATCCGAACAGGTTGCTTTGTGCCCTGTAAGCAGCTGGGCTCGGTCAGTTCATTAAGGAACAACAAAATTAGCTGAGCAGTTCAATAAATAAGAAATACAGGTTTTCCTGCCCCAAACACACCTTGGTTAATTAATTAATTTCACACTGTGTGCAGCAGCGGGATCAAGCCCTTCCCGTTCCCACCGCGCTGGATGAGCTGCTGAGATCCTCACCCCGGCCGTCCCTGCGCCAGGCTCGAACGGTCTCAGCCCACGCAATAGGGGACGGGGGGCAGATGGGGACCCCCTTGGCCCCAGGGAGGCAGAGCAAGCGCCCCTGTGAACCCCAAGCTCCGGGGAAGCAACGCAGCCGCCCTGGGAGAGGGGGACCCAGGGCATCTGCATCCCCCGGACAAGGCTCCTCCGAGATGGGGCGCAGGCGTGGTATTGCCAGCGCAGGCAAGGGGTGAGGGAGACCCAGGGAGAGGCTTTGCTGTGGAATTGTGGTGGGAAAGACATAGGGAAAATTTTAGACATTAGGAAAAATTTCTTCACAGAAAGGGTTGTCAGGCTCTGGAATGGGCTGCCCAGGGAAGGGGTCGAGTCCCCATCCCTGCGGGGATTTAAAAGCCGGGCAGATGCGGTGCTTAGGGCCAGGGTTTAGTGGTGGGATGGCAGGGGTAGGGGAAAGGTTGGGCTCGATGATCTTAAAGGGCTTTTCCGACCTAAACAATTCCATGATTCTATGATTCTATGAAAGGTTGGGTTTGCAGGGAGCCTGGTTTTGGGGGGTACCCCTCCCAGCCATGAGCACCCTCCCTGCACACCGCCGGCTTTGCAGCGTCCTAGAGGGTGAGCCCAGCCGGGCTCTGGCAAAGCCCAAGCACAAAAGCACGGAGGAGGAGCTTTTCTTCCGAGTGCGATCTTCATGCTGAAGCATCAGGCGATGGCAGCATGGGCGGACGCGCTCAGGCCTTGCCCAGCCCTGACGGGCACCCGTGTGCACGGCTGGGGACACGGCTGGGGACACAGCTGGGGACACGGCCCCGCATGCGTCCCCAAGGGCATCGGCATGCACGGGCTCCGAGGGGCTCGGGGGAAGGAGCCCCTCAATCAGCCTGCCCTGAGCCCCCACCCCGCGCAGAACCCCGAAGCTGGCAGAGCCCTGGTGGGGGATCCGGGCTGGGCGAGCCAGCGAGAGCGGGGCCCTTCTGGGGGATTTATGCCGTGCAGCGCTCGCCAGCGCCGCTTTAGCACCCCATAAAGCAACGCCGAAGGCTGAACGTGAAGGGAGAGCACAAGGATGCCCCGAGTGGCCCACTAATGAGCGAATTCGGGCTCTGGCCCTGCAAAGCTGCGTAAGGGAAAGGCTGGGGGGGGGACGCAGCCGTGGGGAGGAGGGAAAATGGAGGAGGAAGCCGGAATTGGGGAGGGGTGCATGCACTGCGAGGCGGTGCGGCAGCCCCGGTGCAGGCAGCAGCTAACGCCGTGTGAGTTTGTCCGCAGGCAGCTGCCCGGCAGCGCACCAGGGCTTTGCTGGCTGCACCCCAGCGTTGGGGCGTTGGGACCCCCCCCCCCAGCAACCGGCAGCAAGGAGTGAAGCGGTGCCCACGGGGACGGCGTGAGGGGCAGCCTGTGCACAGCAGACCCGGGCACGATGTGCAGCTCTCGGTGAGGATTTTTCGGAGCAGCCCGTGGGAACGGAGTGGGATGGGGGGGGACCCCGTGAACCCCACAGCAGTGCTCAGATCCCCCCAGAGCTCTCGCTGCTTTAGGAGCATCACCTTAAAGGTCTTGCATGAGTTTTGCAGGGCACAACCTCCTCTCCTGCCCATGTGGGAGCTCTTCTCCCCGTTAGACACCAGCAGCAACGTGGTTTTTCACGCTCCCGTGTCACCTGCCATCTTTCAAGATGTCCCAGGGCGTCACCAGCCACTTAAATACCTGCTGACCCCAAACTCCTGCTTGTCCCCACTGCCAGAGTCCCCACATGCATGGAGGGATGGGGACTGGGGTTGCAGGGATGGCAGGAATTACTCGGGCGGGGAGTTGGCCCGGTGGTGACACGGTCACCTCCCGGCCGTCCCATGGGGACTCAGCCCCAGTTCTCACTGGTCTGGGCCTGGGCTCACACCAGTTTTTCTCATTAACAGTTGACATGAGCAGACGCCGTGGGGTCCAGATGACCAAGAGAGGCTGGAGGAAAACCAAGGCTGGGTTGGACGCGTGTGCAGGGTGCGTGCAGATGCCCTGCCCGTCCCCAGGGCAAGGGTTTGCTCCCTCCCTTCCCATATCAGCATCCCCCCGGCTGAAGCCAGATGTGCCTGGGGGTCCCACCAGGGGTGCCCCCCACGCGGTGCCAGGCGGGGTGCACGGACGGCGAGATGACATCCTGGGAAGCTGGAGGGACACGGAGCTGCTGCCACCGAGCCTGAGGCGTCGGGGGGACGAGGTCTGCAGCCTGACAAGGCAAAAGAGAAATAAAACCTCATGCACATTAAAGGTGTTCAAAGCTCCCAGCCACGTCGCAGCCTGGTCTCCCTTGCGCCACTGGTGTTTGAGCAGGATTTTGCCCCTTTTTCTTGCAGGACACCCCAAATCCCCGTGGGACCTGGTGCCCAGGGTGTGTTTCCTTCCCAGCGGGTTGAGCTTTTATCTCGCCAGCCCTCTCCTTCCCCTCAGCGGGAGGTGAGGGGTGCCCTGAGGGGGTCCTAGCCCCGCAGGGATGGTGTCCTGTCCCTTTTGGGCTGGGGGGCAGCAGGAGGAGCCCAGCTTTGGGCTTGGTTGGCCTGGGGATGGGCACGTCTCACCTCACCCTCGCTCCTTCTCCCTCTCCTTGTTTCCACTCCAGACTTGGGAACTGAGTCTGGCTTTGCTTTGCCCGTCCACAGGGCTCCGCAGGGGTGGCCCTGATGGGGGACGGGTGGGACAGGTTGTGCAAACGGGGACCTGGGAGGGACAAACACCCAGCCAACACCACCAGCTCCCAGTGCACTGACTGGTTGCTCCAGCCCCAGCTGGTGCCACTGGTCCTGAGGCAAACTCCAGCCCTGTAGCTCCCATTTTTCTATCTTTAATTCAAATTTCAAGGCAAAAGCAGAACCTGGAGACCTGCAGCTCCAGGAGCAGGAAGGGGACGATGCACAGGGTCACCACAGGGGTTGGCGATTCTGCTTGCTCGCTTGGCATCAGGGTGCCGGAGCTGGTGCCAGATCCAGCCGGGGCTGCCGTGGCTCGGTCCCCTCCCCAGGGAGGGCTGTGGGGTCCCACCAGGGCTTCTGGTGTTGAGTTAAACACAGCGTGGGTGACGTGGAGCCAGGCTGGCTCCTCTATGGATGCATTGGAAGGACATCCTTGCCGAAATCCCTGCCTCCGAAGCCCCCAGCACACGCTTGCCCGCCTGCCCGCCGCCACCAGCGACCCAGACGCCCAAATATTGAGCTATACATTAAATTACCCCGGGGAAAGGGCCGGGCGGGAGCCGGAGCACGTCGGAGGGAGCGTGGCAGTTTGTTATGCTAACCGAGGGGGGCTCCGCTCAGGGGACATGTCGGAGAGGTCTGAAGAGCAAGGAGTTCACAGGCCCTCTCCTTTTGTCATGCTAAAAGTGCAACACAGAAAATATATACAGGCAGCTGCTCAATGGAGCGTGAAATACAAGTGATTTCTCCGGGAGCCCTGGGTAATGCGATGCAGCCCGGACAATTGCCACCGCCGCCGTCTTTGTGCAAAATGGGAAACTTCGGTGGGGGGAACGGGCACAGACCGGCTCCCGGCCCACCAGCTGCCCCCAGCATCGTCCGGAGGCGGAAAGACCCCAAGCCAGTCCCCTGCCATGGTGCCCATGGGGTCCCCTGGCTGCAGGACCGGCAGGAGCTCGGTGGTCTGGGGATTGGCTCCGGCTCGGTGGGCCCGGCGCGGCTGGGCCGGCACACCCTCGCTGGGCACAAGGCTGGGGTGCCCCATTAATTTAATGACTTTACAGCAGCACCGACAACGCCTGTCGCGGCAGCTCCCTTTGCTGATGCTAATTCGGGCATCTCTGCGGGAGCGGTGTAAAATCAGTCCTCAAAGGAGCTTTTGTGTCCTAGGGGAGGGCGGCGGGGCTGGGGGTGCTCCGAGCATCCATCTTCCACTTTTCCCTCCTTTTTTTGTGTCTCAGCGGAGCTGAAAGCCAACGCTGTGGGGGCTGCGAGGATCCGGGGGCCCTGCATTCGTTCCAGAGATGCGCAGCCACCCATTTGTGCAGACCCCGCAGCCAGCGCCGCGCCCCAGTGCAAGGGCTGGGAGGGTCTGGGGGTTCTGGGGGGGCCAGGACGTGGGCTGTGCCCAGCCAGCAAAGCTGATAGAGCAGGCTGCTTCCCTCGATCCTGGCTTGGCTCGCAGCTGGGGGCACCTGGTAACCAGGATCAAGCTACCTGGGGCAAGCTGGGGGGTTTTTTGGCATCACAGCCCCTGAGTTCTCCCCGCCATCGGTGGAGGAGCTGCTCAGCTCCTGGCCAAAGCTGACATGGGGGGTACAGTGGGGGCTGTGTGCCCAGGCCGCCCTGGGGGTGCTGGGGGGGGATGTGGGACCCCCACGCCTGGGTACCCCAATCCTCAGGGGATGCTTGGGGCATGGGCAGAAGCGACATCTAGTGGGAAGCGCATCCCTTTGCCTGGAGATCGATATCCATGGCAACCTGGACCATGCCTGGACCAGGGGCACCCACCAGCACCCACGGAGCCTCCCGGCAGGGTGAGTGGGCACTTCTTGCAGGACAGGGCTGTCACAGCCCTAAATAACCCCAAGCTCAGCTGAAACGCCTGCAGACCCCCACCGTGACACCAGTGCTGGCATCGTGGTGGGCCCTGAAGCCCCTTGCCCACCATCAGCCCGGATGAGCTGCACCCCCAGGCTCTGCCATGGCCTCCTCCACCATCGGCTCCTCCAGGGAGGCACAGTGGGGAGCCACGGGGGGACAAATGCAGGAGAGGAGCCCATTTATCCTGCAGGGAAGACAAAAGGACGCAGCGGGCGAGATGGTTACAGCCTGCCCCGTGGCATCACCGCTCCGCGGAGGGCACCAGGGAGGGGAAGGTCCCAGCTCAGCCAGCCCCGGGCCCGGGATGGAGGAGGATGGGGAGGCCACGGGGTTGGAGCCGCTGTTGCCCAAACCCCCGGTGCCCTCCTTTGCCCTTGAAATACGGCGCCCGGGGGCTGCGTGCAGCGATGGGTATGGCAGAGCCTCAGCCTGAGGGGGCCCTTCAGTACAAATACGCACCCACGTGCGTGCACACACACACACAGGGGGTGCAGGCATGGGCATGCACACGATTTCATTTACACACGCGCACGCGGGGGCTGCCGGGGCTGAGCCGCGGGCCCGCTCAGCGCAGCCGGGGCTCGAACCCGCGGCCCCGAGGCCGCGCCGGGACCACAGCTCCCAGGGGGCAGCGCCCGCGGAACCGGCTGCCGCGGCGGGCCCGCCCCCCCCACCCGGATCTGCCTTTCTATTGGTCGAGAAGCTGCCAATCAGCGGGAGGGCGGTGGGCAGGCTTCCTGCGGCCGCCTTTGGGCTGACCCCGGCATGGTGAGCGGGGGCGGGGGGGCACGGCCGGGGGGGCGCACGGCGGGGGGGGCATGCACGGAGGGTGCTTGCACGGAGGGTGCTGCTCAGGCTGTCCCCGGGGGGGGGCATGCCGGGGGGGCACGGCCGGGGGGTACATGCACGGAGGGTGCTGCTCAGGCTGTCCTGGGGGGGCACGGCCGGGGGGTGCTTGCCTGGGGGGTGCATGCCCGGGGGGGACACGGACGGGCGGGTGCATGCACGGAGGGTGCTGCTCAGGCTGTCCCCGGGGGGGCATGCCCGGGGGGGCACGGCCGGGGGGTGCATGCACGGAGGGTGCTGCTCAGGCTGTCCTGGGGGGGGCCGGCCGGGGGGTGCTTGCCTGGGGGGTGCATGCACGGAGGGTGCTGCTCAGGCTGTCCCCGGGGGGGGGCATGCCCGGGGGGGCACGGCCGGGGGGTGCATGCACGGAGGGTGCTGCTCAGGCTGTCCTGGGGGGGGGCCGGGGGGTGCTTGCCTGGGGGGTGCATGCACGGAGGGTGCTGCTCAGGCTGTCCCCGGGGGGGGCATGCCCGGGGGGGCACGGCCGGGGGGTGCATGCACGGAGGGTGCTGCTCAGGCTGTCCCCGGGGGGGGGCATGCCCGGGGGGGCACGGCCGGGGGGTGCATGCAGGAGGGTGCTGCTCAGGCTGTCCCCGGGGGGGGGCATGCCTCGGAGGGTGCACAACCAAGTGTGCATGCCCAGGGTGTCCCCGGGGTGGGCGCCCCCCAGGGGTGCGTGCCCAGGCTGTCGGGGGGGTTGCATGTCCGGGGTGTCCCATGCCAGGGACAGGGGCTGGGGGAAGCAGGCAGCCCCGGCACTGCCGGCTGGTGAGGCCCCCCCGCCGGCGCTGGGCAGCCGGGTGCCGGGGTTGACCCCTGAGGGTCCCCGGCGCAGGCGGTGCTGGGGGTGCAGGTGGTGCTGAGCCTGCTGGCAGCCAGCGTCATGCAGAAGGTGGCCCCGCACTGCTCCTTCGCTCGCTGGCTCCTCTGCAACGGCAGGTACGTGGCTCGTCCCCCCCGCTCGTCCCCGTGGGGCCCTGGGGGCGCCCGGCGCCGCTGACACCCCCCGCTCCCTTCCAGCCTGCACCGCTACAAGCCCCCCTCGGACGAGGAGCTCTGCGCCCTGGCAGGGAAGCAGCGCCCCAAGGCCAAGCGGGACAGGTCAGCTCAGCTCGCGGCCCTGGCTCTGGTGGGCAGGAGGGACTTAAAACGATAAATAATTTGGGCTTGGTGCTAAAGGAAGGCATCCCGGCGTGCTGCGGGACTCCCCGGGGAGGCGCGGCCCTGAGGGGCTTGGGGCCGGTGCTGGTGACGAGCAGCCCCAAGCTGGGGACGCGGGACACAAGGGACAAGCCAGCTCTTTGCTGCCATCCCGAGCCCGGGTTTCCCTTGCAGGAGGGTGAACGGCGTGACGGATGACAAGCCCCTCTCCGTGCCCCGGGACATCGACCTCCGCCTGGACACCAGCCCCATCACCGCCGTGGATGCGGTAACCCGCACGGCCTCGGCTCCAGCACCCTTCCCGTGCACCCACTGCACGCGGGACCCCGCCGCCCAGCATCTCCCTGGACCCGGGGCCCTCAGCCATGCCCGGGACCCCCCCGTGGGTCCCTGCAGCGCGGTGACGTGTCCCTCTGTCACACCAGTGCTGCATTATTTCCTGGAGTACCAGTGGTTTGTGGATTTTGCCGTCTACTCCACGGCTGTGTACGTCTTCACCGAGGGCTACTACTGCCTGGCGGACCCCCAGAAGGAGATGAATATCGGGGTGCTCTGGTGCCTGCTGACGGTTGTCTTCTCCATGTATCCTTCCGCCGGCTTTCGGGGTACGATCGCTGCCACCCGCCGGGTCCAGGCTGCTGATGGGTGGGCGAGGGAACCCACCATCCTTCTTTTTTCCCCCATTAAAAGCCAGTTGAGGTAGAAAATCTAAATTTATGGATTTATAAACCAGTCACCGTAAAGGTGCCTAATGAGAGCCTTCCCCGTGGAGAAGGTGGCCATGGCCTAATGGCTTCTGGATGGTTTACAATGTGCTAACGAGCAGGGGGCTTCCGCTGGCATTCAGGGGGGGTCCCAAAGCCCAGGGTTTCCTTGACGGCCACCCCTCGCCTGCAGCAAGGTCTTCTTCACGGTGATGCGCCATTACTTCCGCTCGGAGGAGGGGGGCGAGCGCTCCGTCTGCCTCACCTTCGCCTTCTTCTTCCTCCTCCTCGCCATGGTGGCCCTGGTCATCCGTGAGGACTACCTGGAGTTCGGCCTCGAGCCCGGTGGGTGAGGGGGGACGGGAGGGTGGGTGGGCAGGTCCCTGGGGGCGTGGGCCCCCCACTCATGGGCCCCGGCCCCGCGCGGGGGGGGTGGGGGAGGCGGGGGGTTTGGGAGGTTTTTTGGAAGTCTCGGGTTGGGAACCCCCTCCCAGGGCTCACCAGGGACGGGACTGACATGTCCGTGTCCCCCCCCTCCCCGCTGCCTTCTCTCTCCGCAGGCTGCCCCTCGCCAAGCTGGCCTTCAAGCTGGGGCTGGTGGCCCTGTGCTCCTTCCTGGGCCCTGCCTGACCTTCCCGGGGCTGCGCCTGGCCCAGACGCACCTCGACGCTCTCCGGATGGCGGCCGACAAGCCCCTGACCCAGTTGGGTGAAACTGCGGGTGGGGAAGGAGGCGAGGGGGGTGGTGCTGGCGTCTCGGGGGCCGGGGCCCCCGGCTCGCGGCGCGGGGCGGGGGGTTTGGGGGGGGGGGTGGGGGGGTGAGGGTGAGGACCAGTCCCTGCCCGCGGAGGGATGGAGGGAGCGGGGGGCAGCGGGCTGCAGGGGGCTCTGACAGCTCATCCGCAGGGTCCTGCTCCACGTGAGTTTCCTGGCGCCTGTCCTGGTGGTGGTGATGTGGATCAAGCCCATCGCGCGGGATTTCCTGCTCCACGCGCCCATGGGCAAGCAGACAGTGCAGATGTAAGTGAGGCACGGGCAGTGGGTCTGACGCTGCGCCCCGACATCCTTGCTCTGAGGGGAAACTGAGGCACGGGCACACCAGCCCACCTCCTCCAACACCAGTAGCCCTCCCATCCTCCCCACCACCACCACCTCTCCCATCAGACCACACTCTCGGGGGCACTGGGAGGTTCTGGACTCTGATTTCTCCCTGACAGCCCCCTCCTCTTTTCCCAGCATGTCGGACTCTGCCTACAACACCGCGCGCCTCTGGACCATCGTCGGCCTCTGCCTCTTGCGCCTGGCTGTCACGCGCCGCCACCTCCAGGCGTACCTGGGCCTGGCCGAGCGCTGGGTGGAGCAGATGAGGAAGGAGGCCGGGCGCATCGCCGTCCTGGAGATCCAGCGCAAGGTCTGGACGTGGGAGCTGGGGTGGGAGTGGGGGCCTGGGGATGGCCACTGCCCTCCTGCTGATCCCCACCGCCCCCAGATCACGAGGATTTACTGCTACGTCTCCGTGGTCAGCCTGCAGTACCTGGGACCCGTCATCCTCACCCTCCACTGCACGCTGCTCCTCAAGACGCTGGGTAAGGAGGCGGCGGGGGGACACAGGGGCTCAAGGGGGGCAGGATGAGACCTGCAGGTCATCGTCAAGCTGTCAGCATCCCGGGTGTCCCCAGGCCCTCAAGACATGGTTACTGCATGGCGTGAACCTAATGCATGCAACGAGCGTGCTGGGACTCACCCACCATGTCTATAGCACAGGGAGGGGGCTGCAGCACGGGGACCGACCCCCACGGACCTGTCCCCTCTGTCACGCAGGGCACCACTCCTGGGGGCTGTACCCAGAGCCCCCTCCCCTCCCTCTGGCAGCGACCGCAGCACCGCCACGTCCCGGCGGGGAGGATGGGGAGGATGTGCGTGCTGTGGTGGAGCAGATCACCGGCGTCTTGGGCAGCATCTTCACCCCCCTCTTCTTCCGCGGCTCTTCGCCTTCCTCACCGGTGGGTGGCCGCCTGCCAGGTCATCACCAGCCTCTTCGGCCTCTACTTCCACCAGTACCTGGCAGCTTCCTGACTGGGGGGAGCTGGGACCTGCCTTGGGGTGCAGTCGGTGCCTGGCTGCTGGTCCCCTTGCTCCTGCCTCGGCTGGTTTCCACCTTTGCCCATGGCACATGTGGACACGCACGTGGGGACATTTCTGCCACCAGCTCTCGTCATGACGGGTTTTATGCATCCGGGCCGGTGTGGGCATCGCCTGGCCCTGCTGCCGATCACCACCGTGCCTGCTCTCACCCTGCCACTACCCCGGGCTCCGTCCCTCTGGCCCCTCTGCCACTTCCTGGCCCCAGACGGTGATGGAGGAGCTGAAGCCGTGCAGCTGGGGTTGCTCCTGCCTGCTCCGACCCAGCGCGGCTGCCCGAGGCTCTGCTGCTGTGTTTTTCTCGCGGGCAGAGGCTCCTGCCAGCCCTGGGCAGAGGAGGACGCGGCGGGGATCGCCCTTTGCGTGGTGGAGACCTCGCAGCCAGGCTGGAGCGGCAGCGTGGCTCGCCAGCACAGAGGTGGGGTTTGCTCTGCCCAGCGTTTGCCTCCACTGGCTGAGGGTGAGTGTATTTTTGTAGGGTCACTGCTCTGGCCAGCTGGCTCGGAGCTCCTCATCCCTCTGCTTTGTGTGAAATCCTCAGGGCCAGCAGCCTCGGCTGTTGGCTGTTACAGAAATAAATAAGTTAACCCAGAGTCCATTTGCCACGCTGAAAGCTGCTGCTTTGTTTGCACTTTGTGGCCCTGAAGCCGCCTGAGCAGGGCAGGGGTCCCATGGACCAGGGCAGCTGCCTTGGGGCAGGGGGGCGAGCAGCAAAGCCCCCAATGCGTTATTGCACTTGACCAAACCCCGCAGCCCGGCCCTGTCCCGCTCGAGGAGGGGACCTCACGGTCACCCCATCGCAGCCTGGCTGGGTGCCTGTTCCTGGCGCTTCCTCCCCTCGGCACCGGGATGGCACCCGGGCTGATCCGGCGCTGATAAAGCACTGGGGAGGGGGGGGAACACACGGGGTCCGCAGCCCCTTGGCCAAGCTCTTCCCCACTGCATAGTGGGTGCTGGTCCAGCTGCATGAAAAAGGATTAGGAGGTCTGGGCTGCTCAGAGAAAGGGAGAGGGGCTCTGATCCTATTTGATAGCCTTGTAATGGTCTTAATTCCCTCTCGCTAAGGGCCACGAGGAGACGGCAGCCCTCTGCCCGGTGTTAACGGGGCTAATCCCGACAGCCCTCCTCCTGATTCCCGAGTACCCAACTGCAGACACAGTAAAAGCCCTTTTGCAAAAAAAAAAAAAAAAGAAAAAAAAAAAAAGAAAAAAAAAAAAGAGGAAATTCCCCCTTTAGCAACCAGCTGGGAAACTGGAGCCCAGAGCAGCACCATTAACCAGCACAGGGCCAGCAGGAATTTGGCTCCAGCAGCACCCGTCACCAAAAGGTGGGTGGAAAGGTGCAAGGGAGAAGCAATTCCCCCAGGGCCAGGATGCAGCGGGACTTGTTCCAGCCTGCGACCATCCCATTAAAAGCTGCTCCAACTGCCTTGATGGCTCATTTATCTAATTTTCCTTAAGCATGGGGAGGAAGCAGCCGGGGGCTGCGCTGGCAGGGAAGCCTTCGCAGCGGGAGGATGGTTGCTAGGGCCTGGGGTTGTGCTGCATTCAGACATGCAGACAGTTCCTCCCCTGAGATCTGCCCAGACGTGACCCTCTCAGGCGGGGACAATGACTGATAGACTAGCCAAGAGCAGGAGACAGAGCCACAGGCACTGAAATTGGGCCACATCAAATAAAATGAAAGAGCCCCCCCATCTTCCTCTCCCCAGAATTATTTCTACGCTTTGTATCTTTGCTTTATTTAGACTAGGGTACGGGCTGGGCTCTGCAAAGGGCCACGCTCTGGGCATGGAGGGGAGCAGCTGGGACCAAGAGGTGGTGTTGCTGCCACGGCTCCGCTGGCACCGAGAGCCCCTGCCGTGACATGGATCTGGCCTTGCATCACCCCTGCTCCCCTGGCGCACACCCACCTTCGGCTCCCACCGAGCCAAACTTGGCAAGAGAGCACGGTCTGGGGAGAGGGCTTGGGCTGCCACAGCTCTGGGAGGGCTTCCTTGGTGCCCTGGCAGGGAGGGAAGCAGTGAGCCCTGCCTTCCCACCCCCCCTTCCATCCGAAATGAGACCCCCTTGCCACCCTCACCACCCGCAGCCTGCTTGGAGCAGAGGGAAATTTCTGATCACAGCTCTCTCCATGGCCGGCGGCCCAGACCGACCCGGGTGGACGCTCCCCTGCACGCAGGGAGCCAGAAAGCCGGAGGCAGGGATGGAACCCTCGGCCGGCAGGGTCCGGAGGCAGCTGGTCCAGGGGAGATGGATGGGGACCGCTCTCCAGCGCTGCCACAGGCTTCCTTGCAAGGTTTTAGTGCCAGCCCCAGCCCCTGGGTCTCCGTTTCCCTTGGGGTACGGCCAGGACATCGTGCAGGGGCAGCAGTGGGCTCCGGGGAGGTGACTCCGGCAGGGCCGGATCTGCCCTCGCTGCTGACCTTCCTACCCTGCAAGGAGCGGGAGATGGCAAGGGACAGCACCGGCACATCCCTGCTAAACATGAAAGCACCGCAAGCCCCAAGAGCTGAGCAGGGCTGAGCAGCAGCTGGGGGACCCCCAACTTGGGGGTAGCCACCGGGCCATGCCTAAGCCGACAGTGCCACCTGCTGCCATTGCACACCCGTCCCCGTCCCCAACGGGGACAGCACCGGCCGCCTCCGGAGCAACCACAGGCTTTGAGCCAGCTCCAGGAGGGGCTTTCCTTCCTTCCAGCTTCTCCCAACTTTCACGGAAGGGACCTCCATGCATGGCAGACCCGTGCGGTTGGGGGCACTGGCAGCCCCACGCGAGGTGCCCCCAGCCACTGCTCCCCCCACCCCGACACCGCCGTATTTAGTGAAATCCACCCAGATGTGCCAGGCCCCTCTCTCGCATGAGCAACGTATGGTAGGAGACACCCTCAGAGAGCCTGCAAAGTCAATTATATTTTTTATTAAATATACATCCTCTCTTGGCACAAATCTTAAAATATATAAACATTATATAACAAAGTGTCTTCACTGCAATAAAATAGAACTCCAGATCCAAGAAAAGCGGTCAAAATTGACGCACACACATACACGCACACATCGATGGTGAGGACACGTCTTGACAAAAGGCATTTAACAGTGTTTGTGCTAATATATGCATAGACCACACAGGCAGTGAGCAGTGCTGGGAAACCCGGCATCGCGCGGCGTTTAAGGGGGAGATGGGGATATAGCGGGAGGAATCAGCCCCTACAACAACAACAACAAGGCTGTTTCGTAGGAAAGCCACCTCCTGCTCTGGCCCAGCCCAGGTCGGAGGGTCCGTAACACCTGCCCTGGCTCCCCGCGGAGCCTGGGTACCCAGGCAGGCACTGGGGCAATGGCACGGGAATTACCCCGCTGCATTGCCGCCGCCTCCTGCCCCCCCGGGACTGGCACCAGACTCGCTCGGGGCTGCCGCAGTGCTTCTGCTCAAAGTTTCCTTTCATGCTTTTGTGATCAAGACACCAGAGGGTGAAGACGACAGCGCTCGAGTCCTTCCAGGCAGAAGGCGATCAGAAGTTAATGGGAGTACCACTACTTTTCCATAGAAGCTACGAACCTGCTTTTGGAGAGCTTCCACAGGGTACCAGTGCTGCGCCACGCTACCCACCCCACGGCTTTCAGCGACTTCACGCCTCAGGAGGCCACGATCTCCCCTGACCCTTCCACCACCATCCTGCCAACCACCAGCCAGCTCTTCGGCGGCTCCGTCTTCCCGAGGAACCGGCACAGGTCTGCACGGGCCATGCGGGGCAAAGGGGTTTGCAAGAAGCCAGCTCAGATCCCACCTCTCGCATTCAGGTTCCCTAAGTCGCCCTCCGAGGCTCCGCAGCTCTCCCCGAGGCACCTACCCCGCAAGCAGCCGCAGAGTGGGCATCACACGGAGGTACCGAAAGGGGAAATGGTAAAAAGCAGCAGGATGTCCCAGCTTGTGAAGGAAAGGTGCTAGGAGCAGGACAGGCGCTAGGCTAGACAAGGGGTTCAAGAACCTTTCAAGAACAGCTTCTGCCCCACCATCCGGTGCCTTTAACTCCCTGCCCACGCACACAAGCGTCCCCGCCTGCGAGTGGGAAGCCTGGCTGGGCTGTTTGGGCATCGCTATCCAAGCTCCAGTTTTGTCACTTTGGATGCATTTCATTGGACCTGATTTTCTCGAAGTGCTAGTGCGGGATGAAAGGTGCAGAAGCGGGGAGGGAGGGTGTAGACAAGGGGGGAAAAAAAAAAAAGCACACATTACTGTTTGGCAGTAACGCATTAAGGAAGAATGAGAAACATGACTTGAAAATAACAGCAAGGAATTTGAGAATAATAAAAATGCAAACAAAAAGAAAAAAAAAAAGGAGAATTTGGGGTAGTAAAGAAGTTCCAGAGAAAAGGAGGAGAGAATATTCCTGTTCGACTCGTCTCCTTTCTCAGAGCTAAAGGCAATGGACCTTCTTGGCCAGCACACAGGCTTTCCAAATCAGCATGCCCAGAACTCCTCGGGCACTCATTCCAGGCAGCAGAGAGATACAGAACACGTCTCAATTCATGCAAGGACTAAGAGAAGGGAAGAGAACACTCTGTTTCTCCTTTTCTACATTCAAACCAGAGAAGAAGAAAAAAAAAAGCAGCTCTTTACAACCACCCAAAGCAATAACACAATTGCTCTGAACACTTTTGCCCAAGAAACAAAAGCACCAAACCCATTACAGACTGAATTCAAAGATCTGTCTTGGAACAAACACTCAGCCTGCAAAACGTGGAAAAACATGCTTGGCTAAAATTCCATTGAATTAAGATCAGGTGCAGCTGCTAATTAAGGAACAACTTCTCTGAGCCCAAGGCTCCCAAGGCTGGATGTGCTTCAGGTCTTGGTTCTCAGCTCAGTCCCCAGGCTCCGAGCTGCCTGCACCGCGTTTCAGCGGCACGGTGGCCGATGCCAGGGTCAGGAGCCAGAGGCTGCCTCCTCTGCAGGTTTCCCCTTCCTTTACACTCCAGCAGCACTCCTGACGGGGCAGAAGGCAGGCTAGTCATCCAGTGGAAACCTCTTCTCAGTCAGGACCCAGGGGGAATTAAGCCACCTCTGTTGCCATAGGGGTTCAGCGATGCTCAACATCTCCTAAGACAAGATCTGCTGCCTCCGAGATGACCGACCGTACTGCGGAGCGAAGGAGCCCGCTCGAAGTTGGGATGCCCCGGTTCAGCTTCCTCTCATCTTCACGCAGGACCCATCGGCTGTGCAGAAAGGACCGCGCTTTGACCCGGCAGCCTCCAAGCCAAGAGAGAACTCTGCATGGACGGCACACGTGGCCAGACACACAGACGCGCACGTACACACAGGCAGCTGCTGACACACCTCGCTGCTGGTCTGTACCTCGCTTCTGTGGTAGGGTGCAACTGCCTTAGTATTGCCTCACTGGGCCAGACAAGATAAAAGACAAGAGCAGGATTAATTGGCTTCTCCATTGGAGAAAAGAAATCAGAGCTCTTGCAAAGGACTGAGTAAAACGTTACCCAAACGAAGGGAACAGCTGATCACCATCTATTAGCAACGGGAGCAAAAAATACACAGAATTCAGGGCTGTCGTCTCTAAAGACTCTTAAAACACCACCACCTAACATTTCTGTCATTGCAAGGTAAATCAGTGACTGCAGTCAAGTTTCACAACGGAAATCATCAATTTGTGGGCTTGGAAGCAGAAATTACCGAGGTTAATACCCCGCCCATCCACAGCCATTAAGGTAGGATCCATCCCACGTGTTCTGGGAACAACGCACATGCTAAGACTTCAGTATGCTGGCGCTCTGCCGTGTCCACAAAATGGAAGTGTAGGTGCTCAATTCCTAGGGAAATATTTGGCATTAGAAGCAAGTTAGGCTCCAAAGAACAAGTGCAAAGACAAAAGAAAGGAGAAAGCTCCGTCTACCTGTTGTGCAATTACCTCTGTTCCCATTAATAAAGCCATGACACAAGGCTCACGCTACAACGGCCAAGATACATACACCAGAAGAGGACAGCTTTTAAATGATGTCTTATTTTTCTTTTATACATTACGGCCTATATCGGCTGGAAAGGGGTTTTTAATCTTGGCTTATGTAATCTGATTCTGAGAGAAGTCTAAAGTTTGCTCTGACCTCTCTTGCGCTCCAAATTTAATGTAGGCATGGAACATAAAACAAAACCGCCCCCACCAAATGGAGAAAAGTGATTTGAAATAGGAACACCGAAAGGTACTTCACCATTCACTTTCAAATTGCAACTGCAAATGATTGGCACTGTACGGAATCTCTGAAGGGTCAATACCGGCTGCGGAGCCTCCCAAGGACCCAGTGGGTCCAGAAGAACTCTAGGAATAAAAGCAAGTGGGCTTAGGTGTGGACTAGCGAAGGGAGGTGACACAACCTACCCAGCAGGCACCAAGGGACAAGGAGGCTGTCGGGAAGCGGGGCCAGCAGCTCGAGCCAACGCCAGGCTGCACGCACCGGAGGCGACGCGCCTCGCAGCCCCGCCAAGCCCGCGGCACGCGCGCGTTTGAGACGTTTGTTCTCGCGTCATGCGTAAAGCAGCAACAATAATACTGAAGGATAAAACCGCTTAAGTTTTAAGTGTGTAGCACTTCCTTTGCTAGGGCATCAACACCGCAGCCTGCCCAATCCCGCAGCAAACGCTGCCTTCAAGACCGTGACGACAACAAGGGAAGGGTTTGGGTAGCCCGAAAGCTCTGCTGCAGTTCGCCTCAATCCAGTTTGGGAATCCAGGCACAGCCCCCGCTCAACAACACTGACAACAAACATGAGAACTTGACTTAGCAAAACCGCTCGGAGCTTTCCTCCCCTGCTGTCTACAGTCTTTGGTAATCTCAGAGGGACATTGCAAGCAAGGGGTGTTTCATGCAACAGACCCCAGAAACAAGAAGAGCATTGGAAAACGGGCAGCGTTTCCAGCCGGGGCTCACATTCGAGTTCCAGAACAAAAGAAGTGACCCGGACTTGTTAAATCCCGCTGGGTCCTGTTTTATGGAGGCCGACGCTTACAGGTCAGAGGAATCTGGAATTCCCGACAGACTAACTGGAATATTGCACTTGGCAGACTGCCTCCAGCTAATACACGTTCAGTAACTAAAAGCTGCCTCCCAGGAGCAGCAGTCACCTCCCAGACTCAGGGGTTCGTTCCAGCAGCACCGAGTCCTCTCTTTCATCATCCACCGCTTCATCTGCCCCCGGAGCTCAGGTGAGGAGCCAGCAGCAGCACGGGGTTGGTTGGGAGGCTCCGCTCCTGCTATCAAAGAGTCAAAGTGAAGGGTGAGGCAGCTACTTTAAAGGACTCAGTTCTGCAGAACTGCAAGGAGAATTTCGTTTAGGAAAAGTGTTTCAGGTTGAGGTTTCCAAGTAACTCAGAGGCTCATTGAAAAGAAAAAAAAAACAAAAAAAAAAACCAACCCCAACAACGGAAACAAACAAACATGGAAGGTAAGTTCTCAGCCGCAGGAGAGCACGTACAAAGTGAGGGAACGCTAGCATTGCTCTTTGTACACGCGTTGTACTTTTCCCCAGCAAGGGCTGCGGGGATTAAGCTACTACCTTTCAACATTAGTGCTGTGCTGTAATTTACGGAGAAGGATCTGCGTCAGGTCAAAGGTTGTGAAGCTTATTCCCACTGCAATTGGCCCCTTGACCCAGTTCATGCTGAGTCCTTTGTACAAGCCACGGATTAGTCCCTCTTCTCTTATAATCTCCTGCATGGTGAGAAGGATGGAACTGTACGTGTGTCCCATAACCCCCGCCGTCTGCATTCGTCGGCGAACCACGTCCAGGGGGTAGGAAGCTGACTGGCCAATCAAGCCTGCACAGGCACCAAACAAAAGCCGCTCCGGAGGGGATGGCTGCAATTTCCCACTGTGATCTGGGAAAGAGAAAGTAGCAGAGCATAGAAACCTGCTTGTAATAAACACATGATTACGGTCAAGTGGGTTGAGAGCCAAAGAGAGTGCCAGAGCTCCCAAGATTTTGTTCCCAACTTGGTTGTTAGCTGACTTGGTACATAACCAAGTATATAACCAAGTCCTCCTGCACCCAGGACTTGCACCTTCTTGTTCCTTTGCCAGAGAGAGATACTGCTTTTCTGCAGCTTGCCTTCTTCATAGTCTGAAATTGGAGAGGCAAGGGCACGAGGCATCCTCCACAAGCACAGAACTGTGCAGTTGGCTTCAAGGCCAGCAAAAGGATTTGTACCACTGAATTTGAGCATCTCAAATTGGCTAAAAGCCTACACCGTGTCATTTGAAAGCAAACCAAGCTGCCTTTACCTGCATGTAGTTTCTTGAACGTCTCGTAGGTGAAGAAGCTAAGCCCAGCATACGGAATCACTCCAAGGATGGTTGGTGTAAATCCCCTATACAATGTCTTCAATCCTTCCTCTCGGGATATCCGGATGAAGACATGAACAATATTGCTGTACCTAGGATGTGGACACAGGAAAACCAAATCTGCACTGGTTAGTGACTGCACACACCAGTAGTATTTCCAACAGGACTTTCTGAAGGATCAACAATTAATTAATTCGGCTCTGAGCTCATCAAACAGCTCAGAAGGGATTTCAGAAGCCTGTCTGCAATGGGAGAAGCCAGTCCCCAGCTCTCCTACAGCCCTACCACAACGCGCTATCCTGCCCATTAGATCTCTTCCGGAGGCCTTGTGCCAGCTGACCTCCTAAAGAGCCAACACACGGGTTTTACTCGCGAGGTCTTTCAGTATCGATCTCCTTCCAGCCCCTGGGCTAACCAGGACTCTTGGTCATTTAATCAGTGCTCAGACCCCAGCAGTAAGAGGTTTATTACACCAAAGGCTCCGAGCAAGAAGTGACCCAGAAAATGGGAATAAAGTCATCTGACCTCAAAAGAAAGTTCTGCATTTGTTCGTGGTGCTTGTACTTGCTTTCGTTAGGCACTTACATCTCCTTCGGCGTGACAGCCATTCGAGCACGGACCATATCCAAGGGGTAGGTTAACATGGCAGCCGTTGTGCCTGCCAGAGAGCCAGCAATGAATCGAGGAAAGGGTGTCAGCGCTCTAAAGTAAGGTGAGAGAAGAGACCAAACAGATCACCTGGAGATGGAAATACTATGTGGCTTTGGAGGATGGCTCTACTCTATCAGCTACTGCATCCCTTCCCAGCCTGTGTACCGAAGGGAGTTGGGCGGGTGGGGGTTGAAGCAGCCGTGGTTTGCCACAGCCATTCCAAGCCATAGGCTTAGATTAGTATCTGTTGAGGACAGCAAGCCTGACTTGGGGTGTCTCAGACACTACGTGCCCAAGAGCAAGAGGCTCAGGCCGCGCGCATGGCTCAGATAACAGCGCAAGGCTGGATCTTGTTGCTTCTCCCGCAAAGAAAAGCTCTTTGTTTTGCCTGCCCGCTCTCAGCACAGGGAAGTGCTAACTCAGTGTCTAGGCCACTTCTTGCTCATGCCTCTAGAAGACAGGGTCTTGTTCTCACAACCATCTCCCCTGTGCAAGACTAGAAGCCCAGCCCTTTGCTGAGCGTCCTCACGCACCCCGTTCTGCGAAGCCATCGTGAGAGGGGCCGGCACGACTCTGTGCCAACAGAGCTTTCAACTCAGCAGGCCTGCACAAAGCAGAGGAACGTGCTCCCTCCCTGCAATCTACGGTCCCACAAACTGCTCCATCCTCTTCTGCAAGGATCAAAGCCACGTTGCATCTTACTTTCCCTGGAAGCCGTAGTAACTCCCCAGGAGCTGCTTGTACTCTTCGTGCGCGCAGAACTGAATGGCAGCGTAAGGGATCACACGGACCATGGTGGCTGAGTTCCCCCGCCAGAGACTCCAGAAGCCTTCATTGAGGTAGGTGCGATAAATCAGCCTGTAGGCTTCCTGCAGGCAAGGGATCAAAGGTCAGACAGGGAGATCATGATAAGAGGGAGTCCAAACAATAGAGGGGGAAAAGGTGACCCTAGAGCTTAACCTCTCCAAATCCTCCTTCCCACCCCAACCACAGTAAGCTGATACCAGCTGTTTACGCTCACAACCCCGACTCCAGATTAAGACCACTAAAAGGGCTTCTCTGGGGAGACTGAATAGGATACGTTAGAGCAAAAGAGAACTGGAGTCGGGAAGACAGAGTTTTACATTCCAGACATCTTCATTTTCCCTCCTGGACTGCTGTTTGCACAAACCATTTCTCAACCCAAATGAATCTTCTTAGCATAGGACAGAAAAATGTGGATTACACATATTAGCACAGCACCCAGGGAATGGCTGTAATGCAGAACAGCCAGCAAGCGATGGCAGCGATCAGCTCCCAAATTCAAATGTCCTCTGTACTCTGAAACAACTCCAGCGGCAGCTGGGGGAAAGAAGGCAGCCACTGGAGGAGAAGGTCGAACAAAACGAAGCCCTGGGCGATGCCACAACATTTCCTGCCACGTCACAGGTAGAACCCGGAGCATGAACGAGGAGCAAGGCCCCTCTGTGCTAGGCACTGGACAAAAACATGAACGTGGAAGAGCACTGTCCTAGGGAGTATGATAAACAATTTTGTTCCCAGTCTTTCCCCCCCCCATTAGGAGCTCACTACGAGCGCTCCTAATAGAACCCAAGCAAGGAAGTTAAATAAACACAAACCAAAGATGCTGTTAGGGCTATTACTACCATTAATCAACCATTTCAGGTCAACAGGAGACAGACGCATCACCTCACCTTGGCAGAAAATCTTTTTGAAGACACTAAAAAGAAAAAATGAGCATTAGGTCTTGCAATACGTTTAAGATGGATCAAATAAACCATACAGGCATTTTATCTAAGGGATAAAAATAGAAGCAAAAGAATTAATGCAAGAGAAAATAGAGATTCTTTATAATAAGCAAAGGCTTTCCTCTGGTAAGTGCTCCCAAACTCTCTTTAGCATATAAGTTCATTTTTCCACCTAGTGTTATGAAAGCACTCAGTTTCTGTCACACTTCTTACTTTAAAGCACTAAAAATAAATGAGTAAAGAACAAAATTAAAAAAAAACCAAAACCAAAACCAAACCAAAACCGCACCAACCACTTATTTTAGCAGAGCATTTCCATGCCTGGGTTCCAGCCTAATGCCAGAATCCAGCAAAGAACGGGTCTGTTTAGCGAGGCTCCACGCAAGAACGGTTTCATCCTGGCAAAACTCAAATGAACAATCAGTTTCTTTTCTTGCATCCATTCAAACTGACAGCATCTCTTTAACTATGTAATACACAAGGCATTTGGGAGCAAGATTTATTTGGCATACAGCAGCTCTGTTTTGTAACATTCCTACAGCAGGAAGGAAACCCAGGCTAAAACCTCAACAGCCACGCTAATGAAACATGGTTCCAATTAAGTGTCTATTGCAGTTTCTTTCAAACTCCTTTGAGACTGGGAACCTCTCGAGTGTATCAAACAATTGCATGCAAATACATTTTCACCACGCTGCTCCTTTATGCAATTCAACACTTTTTTTTTTTTAAGAAATAAACACACCTCGATAACCCCATTGCAGCTGGCTCTGTGATGGAAAAAGGCTCTCCTTCTCCCACGGAAAATTCTTCAGTCCCTAGTTCAAGGGACAACCTTCCTACACTCGCACGACCCAAAGATGCTTCTCCCTTTTCACAAGCAGGGAAGAGGCCCCAGAGTAAGAACATTTAGGAGGGCAAGAGACTGAGAAATACATTAGATACTAGGACATCGGTCAGGACGGGCAAGGCTTAATCATATCCTTTGCAGCGAGTTTAATGGGCCAAACCAAACAGGTCCTTTTATAAATGTAGGCCTGTACAATTAAAGGTGATTTATAGGGGCAGCTGTTGACTCACGCCAGCTCTGCAGTTTCCATCTCACCTCCGATCCTGACATTTCCAACCTCAGATGAACTGCAGTGTTTGCGCTGGTGAGGAAGCACGGCACGTACTCGCCGCTGCACGAGCATCTGGTCGCAGATGCAAGCCCAGCCTGCAGGCAGCCCGGGCTTTAGCTCCCTACAGCCTGAACTCCCCCCATCTACATCCCCACTATTCCAGACCTCAGCCCCTGCTGTGTTGAGAACGAAAACCATGTCAAATGAAAGTCAATACAAAATTAAATCTCATCCAGGGATTAGATTAAACCTACGCAATTCGTTTAATCTGGGATGTCAACCAGATTGAAAATTCTCGGCCTCACCAAATGCCTGCTGTATTAACAGCCTGCACCCTTCCCTCTGGGACAGCCAGCGTAGCTGACAGCTCCCACACTGAAACAGGGGAACCGAACAGAGCCCACGATGGGGCTGCATCCCAAATCCCGCTAAATGTGTGGGAATTTTCTATTCCAACCAGATGAACTTCATTTTCCGTTACACACTTCATGGGTCCCAGAAAGGGCTTGGTAACACAAAGCTAGGCACGCCAACTTCAGTGCCTCTTGCAGTACTTTTCGTCATGAACCTCAACTCTAACCAAAACAGTTCAGCTGCAACACAACACAACTCTTAGAAAAGACTGCGAACATCTGAGCAGGCATGGCCTGGCTTCCAGCCTTTAGCAAGAAACTCAAACAGCTCGATTACCTCCCTCCAGCATCACCACGTCACCTTCTATTGCTCCTTTCCCCTCCCCACCTCGTTCCTCCAAACTGAACACAGAAATCCAGTGTCACCCATAGAATAGTTTAGGTCGGAAAAGACCTTTAAGATCATCAAGTCCAACCGTTATCCCCACCATCCCCTCAAATGCTGCCTTCACAGCACCTATTTACTCTGCACTCCAAAACCCTCCCTTGTGCCACAAAACACGTGGGGCTGGCCAATGCTCGTGAGCCACAGGCATCTCACCAAATTGTTTAGATCGGAAAAGACCTTTAAGATCATCCAGTCCTAACCAGCAACACGTGCATCTGCGTTACACTGAAACGGCAAAACTCCTGCTGACTACCACGAGACCTGGATCCAACGCTACGGGCCAGAGGCATGGCTGCTTAGCACCTGCAAAAACCCTACCGAGAACCAAACAACAGGTTTTTAGACTCAATTCCTTGTGGTAACATCACTCTTCTGCCTGCACCCTGCCAGGTCTCCGCTGGCTCGAGGAGAGCAAAGCACTGGAGAACAGGCTGGCTGAGCAGATCAGAGAAGCTGTTTTGGATCCTGCTCACAATAAAGTAAGGACATTTTGCCAAAGCCAAGGGGACTCACCTTGAAACATGATTTTTGTCCTATCCAGTGGAGCTACTGCAGTTTTAGCAACGGCGCCAGCCAATGCACCAGACATCAGGGAGTTGAGTACTTTCTTTTTTTCCTGGTTACCCTGGAACAAAGCATTGTTCATAGGACACAGTCAGCCCTAAGCAGAAGTTGTAGTGTTTTACCTTTGCTGCAGCATTTACCCCCCTCTCAAGGACTCGGGTCAAAATTCTCTTCAAAATTTCAAGTACAGTAAATTCCTGGTCAGATCATGAAGAACAAAGATTCGACTCGGCTGCCAAGATGCAAAGTCCTGGGGTCTGCCACCTCTTACGTGTGCTGTTTTCTCTCTGCTAAGGTTTCTAAAAGCAAAGCTGCTACCTCCTCATGATTTAGACATGCACAGAAGGTGAGTGTCTTTCCTACCCTCCCAGTAACACGCAAGCCCCATTTCCACGTTGTTCCCATTATCCTAAGGATAAAACAAGACTATGAGAAATGGAATGGAAGTGGTTTTGTTACTGACATTCCTGCCACTGCTCATATTTATAAAGCAGCTATCTTCTCGTAACACATGGGCAGAAAGCAAGTAAATGACTTGAAATCTAACACCGTGAAGGTTACGGGCTGAAAGACAAGTCAAGACAGGGCTTAAGAACGTTAACTTCTGATACGCTTTGTGTTTTCCTGGAGGAGTTAAGTTTTTTCTTTTTTCCAGAATGTTTCACAGCTAAAAAGTTAATGTTTATTACCAAAATACATGGTTCAGTCCGGTTTTTCCATTCCAATCTTTGTCCGTCTGGTGCTAAACGCGAGGGCAGCCAAGCAAAGGCAGCACTGTGTGAACTTCAGCCTGAGTTTTGGTCTAAAATCAGACCAAGGTTCAGCGTCTCTTCCAGCATTCCTAGCAGGAGCCTGGTAACAGCCGCGAGAGCAGGGAAACCAAGACTTATGGCTCTCTTCCCAGCTCCGCCACTAAAGACATAACAAGACCTAACCTTGAACAAGGAAGGCAGCCCTGCCTGCCCGTCAGCTCTGAGCGATGCCCAGCCCCTTCCCAGAGGGCTCAGCTATCCTCAGCTACAGCAAAACGTGCACGTTTCCGTGGATTGCACGTACGCTGAGACTCTTTTATGCCGCCGCAGCTCGAACCCCATCGAGATGCTTCCTTCAGCAGCCACGCAGCTCTTCTCCCAAACCCACCGCACATCCCCAGCCACCTCCTGCTCTCACCTCTGACGGAAGGTGGGTTGATGTAGCTGGCTCCACATCCTGCCGTTTGCAATCCCCTTGACCTTCTCTCACACCATTACCCATACCAGTTGCACTTACAAGTGGGCAGAAGAGCTACGGCTCCTAAATTGAAAACAAGAACAAAGCCAGAGTTAGTGTCAAAAGTAGGAAATATGCAGGTAATTAAAAGCTTGTAGGAAGCTCCAAGGAAGAGCAACACACTCCCAAGGCCATTTTCAGCAGGAAAACCCCCATCCCAAGCTCCCAGGCTGAGGAGCATTTCCAGGATCCCAGCACCATTTCCTTCCTGGAAGGTGCAAGTGTGTGTGTGCGGGGGTACTTCGGTGCTATGCAAAAACCCCGCCAATCCTATTCACTCTTTTCAGGCCACAAGGAACTCGGCCGCAAGTTGCAACATCAAAATATCCATGGTTTCTGGAGAGAAGAATCAGATCCTGCTCTGTCCTCTTCCATCGCTCGCAGTGAGGATTTTGGTTGCGGCTCAGTCTGACGGCTGAGCATCGAGACATTGGAGAAGGCATGCAGAAATTTAAAACCCAGCCCTGGAAAATGGAAAAAATAGTCACAGCAGTAAGCCCCAAAAGCCTGCCATAAGCAATTGGAGGTTATTTTAGGAAAGAGAGAGATCCAATGCCTCACACGTGCCACGAGGGCTATTTTGATGACGCCGGCGATTGGACTGAAAGCAGCACAGCAGCGATTTCAGAACTCCCCTTCTTCGCAGAGGCAACGCACGCGCGCCTGTCGCGAGGGAATCGGCGCGGCTTGCACGGACGCTCCTCGCTGTCATACAGGCTCTCACGTGCCTCAGGGACGGCAAGGTCAGTTTAACCCCAGCTACAGGATATCAACACAGAGCTAATGCTTTCAACAGAGGTGATCACTTCAGCATCTTTCTAATATTTCTGCTTTTTGTGCAGTATTTATCCTTAAATACGCAGAAATGAAAGAGCTGGAGTTTGGAAAACTCGAGCTTGCCCGGAAAGGTGGCCTCTCCAAATTCTGAATCTATTCCCAAATGGGTTTTTCCAAGCAACACACCTGCCCCAACAGCCACATTTCCAGTTTGTTTGCTTCCATTTCAAGGAATGCAGTATTAGGAAATCAGAATTCCCAAACTGCTCCCCAGTTCTGCTGCAGCCTTCTCACGTGTCCTCCAGCAAGCAACTTCACCTCTGCCCTGCTCCGATGCCTACGAAACCTCAGGCACAACAGCTTACTTGGAAAAGCTGTCTTAAGCCTATTTTTTTCCCCCTTTTTAACAATCTCTAGATATTATATGCTTGTCAGCACCTTTCATACTTGCTGACCTATTTTTTTCCCCACGTCGCTCTCATAAATTAGTGCCAGACTTCACTTTCAAAACCCCTTGGTTGCAGCAGAGATATTAAGGCAAAGCCCGAGACAGAGCAGCTTTGCCTGTATTCGTGCATGACCAATTTGCGATGATGAAGCCGTGCACGCCCCGCGCGCGCCAGCCGAGGGAGGACAAACACACCTGGGTATCCTTAATGCCAGGCATCACTTGCTCGAGCTTTGGGAAGACACATATCAACGTGTTTACAACTCCTGAGGGTGTTTTTGGGAAGAGGAGATCGCGGGATGTTGCTCAGAGGGTAATAACTCAAAATTTTAATGAAAGATAACATCTGGTAAGTCCAAAGCACGACCTAAACAGCATCAATGTTTGCACTTGGGAAGTTCTACCACGGAAGCTTGGTCACATCAGACCACGCGAACAAAAACTCCCGTAAGGATCAAGACCAAAGATGATTCATAACACTACGGGGCAGAGCATTTCATTAAATTATTGTGAAGAACACAGGCTATTGATTATTTCTAATTACTGTCAGCAGTTACTTCCTTTCCTTCTTATCTCACGTACCTGGAAAACGTATCGTAAAGCGATGCCTTTCAGCAAGAGCATGAAAGAAATCACGGGCAGAGCTATTATCCCTAGCTATCGCAAATAAGGAAATGTAGGTCACAATATCAGCTCTATCTCTACCAAAAATAAGCCCACAAAAATAGAAATCACGCTAAAGAGCTTAGAAATGCAATATGCTATTTTATTTTAAAACACGATTTTGAAAGATGATCGAGAAAAAGATGACTAAAAGGAAATTTGAAATACTAAACTGATGTCATTAAGCCTGGACTTATTTTAGAACATGCGCATGCATAAAGATGATATCCATTTACCAACAATATTCTCTTTGATCCTATTCAGAGATGCTCTTTTTTTTATTTTTAGTGCCCAATGCCCTGATCTTACAAACACCTGCTTATACGCTCAATTTTACATATTAAAACTGCCCCCACGCTCCCCATAAATACAGGCCCTAAACTTGCAGAGGCTTAAATGCAAAAATAGCATTTATTATTTTTATTCACATTTGCTCTCTGCAAAGCAACCCAGCTTTATTTTGGAGTTGGGTTCTGATGGCGGTGAGTTATTAACTGAATTCTGGCTGCTATGGCCAATAATGGGCGCAGGAGCCGCAGGGAACAAAGCTTTGCTTTAGAGTTTTAGCATGAATTTGTAGTGCCTGGCCCTTAGAAGCCAGGCGTTATTTTGCATATAGAGCAATTGGACTCATTAAGTAATCCACCGAAACCCAACACAGAGCAGCTGGGTATTTTTTAAATCCTTGTATTTTGTATAGCCCCGGACACGGTCATTCCTTATGTTTACAAAGTCAGGGGAAAGAAGCAAAAAAATAGCTGCGGGATTAGATTTCTTTTTTTTATAACGCACTTCTGGGGTGTTTATGCTGTAGTTACACGGGTCCTTGTCACACGTCTGGATCCGGGCTCCTCAGAGTCTGTAGAACAAGCCGTTTCCCTAAGAGTATATATAATCAGAAAGCAAAATTGCTGGCGACGGCGAGTTCAAAAGTTAGAGAGGTTTAATGAGTAACATACACTGTGCTTCTACAACAAATTTCATGACAGTTTATTATAGCCCGTTATAGCACTCACTCCGGCGCCCAGTTTCAACTCCATCAGAAGCCACTGCCTGTAACTCGGCCGTGCTAATTCACACTCACAGATGAAAGCTCATCTACCACGTTGGGAAACGGGGAAGCTCAGGCCCTTCGTTTCTGGCAGCGGCACCCGAGACAAACCGACGAACTCGGCCGCCACGGGCCGCTCTGCCGTGGTCCTCTGCACCCTGGGGCTCTTTCTAGGTACCCTGCCTGGGTTCCAGCAACTGCAGAAACATCTGCGCGCGGAAACAAGTTTCATTCCCCGCATACCAGGAGATGCACGGAATACGCTTTGCACATTAAAAACCAGAGCGCTGTTCGCCTTCCCTCTCCATTCTCCCAGCTCTCTCTAGCGGCACTTAATGAATACCTGAGCAAGTTCAATCAAGCCGCCAGACTGACTCTCTGACAAGTCAGACGGCCTGCTTTTCTTGGTGGTGATTTTGATTAAAAGGACAGGCGAGACAGAATCAAGTTATGCAGATGATAAAAGCAACCCACGGGAAGGATGTCTCACGGGCAGGTGCCAGCTCATTGCCCAAAGGCGGGCGGGGGTTCAGAGAAAAACCAGCTCTAGCTGTCCAAGCCACTTGTGAATCCAATCACGATGCTCTAGTTCAGCTATTTCATTGGAACGTATTTTAAATTACGCGGTCTGAAGATAATTAGTTCCTCAGCAGAAGAGCCAACGAGTTTCAGAGACCAGCGCCACAACTAAGAAATTAAGCACAAACTCTCCGGTTAGGGTGCGTACAATTAAAATCGCATTGCTGAAGTAAAGGCTTGCAGATTATGACACAGTTCCCTATTTCAAAAATTAAACTTTATTTAAAAGTTTGGCTTTGCATCGCTATGGCACGACCCGCCTGAAATTCCTCCTTTATGTATTGCGCCAGCTACGCACACGCTTTCCACGGCACATCACCACCACCACCAACTTCCAGGAGAAAAATTGGGTTTTCCGCAAAACTCCCAGCTGATGGAGGCAGAAATCACACCGCCCGCCCCCTCCGAGCTTCACCAACATCCTAACTACTCCCATTCTGCCAACACCCAGGCAGACCCAAAACCACCTGCTAATAGAAAAACACCCGAACTACAAAAGCAGACCTAGTGGTTACCGATTTCACGTCACTACGTCGAAAACAGAAGAAGCCCGGGCATCCAGCCCAGAGACCGGCTTGCAACATGTCATTACTGAAAAACAAGTTTGCCTGATGAATTCCCCAGTGGAATTTAGACCTGTCACAAAACACTAAGGTTTCTAACAGAACGTCGTCTCCCCAGCAAGGACAGCAGATGCACCGCAAAGCAAACAGCCAGCACCACCAGCTATCCGGATCCGGCGGCAGCTATTTGCTAAGAAATGTTTGCTTTTTCCTCCAACAGCCACAGTAGTAATTCTAAAAGTAGTTCAGAGCCCTGGACACGGCAGTGTCCTGACAGGACATGGCAAACCCACATAGTTTCAGCTGCTGTGACTTGAAGCCCACAGAATGCACGGTATCCATAGGACAGGCAGAAGAAACGTGGTCCTGCTACCCACTTCTCTCTTAATCATTTGCAAAGCCATCAGCAAAACTGCTTCCGAGGAGCCAGACCAAGGTGCCTGCAGGAACTTCAATGCTTTTTTTATTCAATCATCGGGAGTTGTGTACAGCACCTACCACACTTCCAGCTGACGGGCGTTACTGCCACAGAAGCTTGGATGAAGCCACAGTTCCCCTCCGGGGCAGAATTTCAATTTCATTCAGGTAAAGCCGCTTGCACAACGCCACCCAGACATGCCAGCTTCCCTCGGTACTCAACAGCTATCCAGCTCCTAATTCTTCTTTTTTTTTTTTTTTTTTTTTTTTTTATTATGTCGTTAACATCACTAATGAAAGCATATAATTAAATTACAAAAAAAAAAAAAAAGCAAGCCAAGAGAGTTCCTGCTGAAATTCTCACACATTTTCCCAGGCAGTTAAACAGTACCCAGGGAAGTTGCTCAATTAGGTTTCCTTCAATTGTTATTGTTAAACTGAGCAATTGAGCCTGACAGAGAAAGAGATGTGCTAAGAGCTGAGATCACTGCAGCCTTAAATCCACCCTTGGAGCAAAAGCATCACAGAAAATCAGAGAGAAAAGGGCTGAAACACTCAGAACAGGGGGATGAACTGTAACTAGACGGCCCCTCGAGGTCCATCTTTGCCTTCCAGTTTGATTAAGCCATTAAAAAAATCAAAACCAGATATGCCCTGCAGACTCAACTCTCTTCAGTTGCATTCATCTTCCAGTTGCATACAGATCCGATCCCAAAACATTGGCTATGAATAGTCCATGCATTTCTTCCCATGAATCATAGAATCATTTAGGTTGGAAAAGCCCTTTAGGATCATCAAGCCCAACCCTTCCCCTACCCCTGCCATCCCACCCCCAAACCCCGGCCCTCAGCACCGCCTCTGCCCGGCTGTTAAATCCCCCCAGGGCTGGGGACTCGACCCCTTCCCTGGGCAGCCCCTTCCAGCCCCTGACAGCCCTTTGGGGAAGGAATTGTTCCCCAGGGCCAACCTCACCCTGCCCTGGCACAACTTGAGGCCGGTGCCCCTCGTCCCATCGCCCCTTCCCTGGGAGCAGAGCCCGACCCCCCCGGCTCCCCCCTCCTCTCAGGCAGTTGTAGGGAGCCATGAGGGCTCCCCTCAGCCTCCTCTGCTCCAGGCTGAACCCCCCCAGCTCCCCCAGCCGCTCCCCAGCAGCCTGGGGCTCCAGACCCCTCCCCAGCTTTGGGGCTCTCCTCTGGACACGCTCCAGCAACGTGAAGGTCGTCACAGAAACCGTTCGCATGATTTTACAGAAGCGTTGACCAGGAGACCCACTAAATTACAATATGTGGAAGAGTTTCATATTCTTTTTACGTGCTTCCTTAGCTCCAAAGTACAAAATAAATGCTCCTCCTGCCTCCCCCAGCCAGATAGAACTCGTCTGCCAAAAAACCTGAGGATAAAGATAGGAATTCTCTGCGTGGTTTTAGACTATCTGACTTGAATGGCGCCAGTTGCTGAATACTGCGAAATGGTTAAACCCAAGCCCTGCTAGCAAAGCCAGCTGTATTATCCCGAGTCCAGGAGACCCGCATTTTGAACTAAGCTTGGAAGGAAGGCGGGAGCCACAGAACAGAGCAAATCTTGGCAAGAAGAAACAGTGCTTCATTCTGCAGTTGCTAAAAGACGACTGTTGCTGGGAACACCTCAACTACGCCTTCCCCAGCCAAAAACTGAAGACCAGTTCTTATCTGCAAAACAGATAACAGCTCTATCGGAGGGGGAGCAGAGCGCTTAAACGAGGGGGCTGAATCACAGGGGCCCTCTGCTGAAGCCACCGCGTTTGCCAGACGGCAGTTGCCTTCCTTCAGGAGCAAAGGCAGAAAAACAACCAACTGCACACACGAAACCCCCAGCATCCTCCCAGCTTGAGTAGCTCGAACCCGCCTCTCAAAAATTATTTCTCAAAGGTAACGGCATAAAGAGATGACAATAAAATATTATATATGACCTCTCGGTCAGCAGGCCCATGCACATTCAAGCTTTCCCATCACTGGATCCTAGATGTATTCACCTGAACGTCACCGCAGGCACAGGTGAGGTCCCAAAGTGACAGATCCCAGCACAGATGAAGTTTTTTAACTCAAACTGAGATCATTTGGAATACAAGCAACCCCCAGTCAATACATGAGCAATCTTGGCCAGGAACTATTTCAGCACAGCAACGGGTAATTACAATCTCTGCTCTAAAACCCCAGCAGTTTAAATTGCCTCTGAAAAAAAAAAAAGAAAAACAGAGAACTAAAGACTCTTCCATCATTAAGCAGAATGACCCCCAAGCGTGCCAAGGTGGCACTTCCTAACAGCAACGCTTTCCACGTTGCCTGGACGTAGTCATGCTGGACCGCGAGTTACCACCCCCCGGTGCACTCGCTCCAAATCGTGCAAAAATTAACGCAAAGTTAAGCATCAACTCTGCCTAGCCAAAGCACCGGAGATTTCAATTAGGTTTGATTACCTCGTGGTAACTCAGGCCTAGCAGCACTAACACATGACACAGCTTTGGCGTTAACTGCAAGACAGCAAGGAGCAGCAGACCTAAAGCACAAGCAGAGAGTGAGGAACTCCTCCAACTCTCATTTATTTCATGCCCTGGCGTTGAGCTGTTTGCGTTTCCATTCACCTTCCCATACAACACAAGGAGTAACTGCCCTCCGTAAGACAGCTACCGGGAACACTCACACGTCACCTGGAAAGCGGAGAACAGCGCTGCAGCGTGAAGCACTGGTATCAGTTTCACGTAAGGAAGGTACAAACCCAACTGCATCCTCCTACAATTAGCAGCAAAGTTACCAGACGAAAATTATTCCTGGTTCCTGAGCTCTTTTCTACCAGCAAACCCGTCTGACCTGTACCAAGCCCATCTGCTTCACCAGGTAACCACATACTCAGGGCTGCGTCGGTGCTCACCCTGTGTTTTGTGCAAGCTCTCGAAGCGGAGTTTAACACGCCAGATAGGCCTGAAACACGCACTCGCAGCGGGGACTGCCGGAGCCCACGTACTAACTACAGACCAGGTCAAGCAAAAAGAAATTCTTGCAGCTCCTGACTCCCACTGCTGTGTTATCAAGAGCTGAAATCCCCCGCCTGAAGCAATCACCGGGGCCAGAGAGTTCCTTCTGAAATCCACCACCAAGGACAGTCCCAGTCCCCGCCTCCGCAGCAGCTCTCCTCCAGACCAACGTTCAGAGGTCCTGAACGATGATTTTGACTTGCTGGGGGAAAGAAAAATAAGTGTTGAGTATCCACAGCTCTAGAAGGATGGAAAGATGCTCAGAGTTACCTAGAAGCCAGCCCTGGTGTTTTAGACACCCAATCACTCGACTATTTTTAAATCCATTCACCTACAGGTTGTTGGTACGATTATACCAACCCCCCGGTACCCTCATTACACAGGCTCTCCTCCCTCAGCTGCTTTCCAACACCCACAGAGATCTCTTCTGTTCCTTTACACACTCCCCCCCTTTGCCCAAACTAGAGTAATTTAAAAACCAGAATGTTTTCAAAACACCCTAAATTCCTCAAACCACAGGAAAAGATCGGAGGAGCACACAACCTCCAGAAAAAGCTTCACAGTTAACGCGACCACAGGAGAAAGAGCCAAGCGACAGCAGACTCCAAACCCCCTCTATGCAGTTCGCTAAATTAACAGCCAAGGGGAAAAACACAAAGGCAAACACATCTTCAACTCCTCCAAACTTCAGGGGAGCGCGGGTTTAAGGTCAACGACGCAAGCGCAGCCCCAGCTGCTCGCCTGCGGTACAGCCAGCCGCACCTTTGCGCGCTCAGAGAAGGTGGAACAGCGTTGATTAACCCTGCGCAATCACTTCCAGCATTTTCCAGGCGTCTTTTCACGTTACAGTTTCAGCCCAATCCGAGACGCTTCTCCCCCTTTCCAAGTTTGAAGGCAAAGCAGGAAAAGTCGCCCCCACTCCGCAACTTTTTGCTTATGCTGAAGTAGGATGGAAGCAGAAGGCATCGAGAGATCCGCATCTAATGCGTTCCACGCCCTCCGGTACCTACCCCTCGGCAGAGAAACACCAGCTGGCCTTATCCTCAGGTGCGCATCAGCTTAAAAAAAACCAACAAAAAAATCCCCTCTGGCATCAAAACGCGCGTCTGGAGACACTCACTCATCCGAGCCCCGCTTCCATCAGAAGACCTCGAAGGGAAGAGGAGCCTGGGCACCTGAGAAGCGGGACAGGCCAGCAAGGCGGGGGGGCCGGGGCGGGCCGCGGGGGGGGGGGGCGGGGGCAGGCAGTGGGGCCGGGGCCGGCGCGGGCCGCAGGGGGGGCAGGGCAGGCAATGGGGGGGGCAGGGGGGCAGCGGGGGGGGGGCAGGGCAGGCAATGGGGGGGCAGGGGCGGGCAGCGGGGGGGGGCAGGGGCAGGCAATGGGGGGGGCAGGCAATGGGGGGGGCAGGGGCAGGCAGCGGGGCAGGGGCAGGAGCGGGCAATGGGGGGGGGCAGGGGCAGGCAGCGGGGGGGGCAGGGGCAGGAGCAGGCAGCGCCAGCCGCGGGCCGGGCCGGCAAGGCGGCGGGCAGGCAGGTGGCCAGCGGGGCGGGCGGGGGCCGGGGGCCGGGCTGGGCCTCCGGCGCGGTGCCGCAGCTCGGTGGGGACCACGGCAAAGGCCGGCACCGCTCTCCCGCAGCGCGGGCCGGCCCCCGGCGCGGCTCCAGCCGCTCCCCCGAGCCCCCGAGCAGGAGCGGGGCGGCGGCCCCCGGGGCGCCCCCCCGGCCCCGGCCGGGCCAGCCGGAGGGGGCGGGGGGCGGGCAGCGGGGCCCGCGGGCGCCGCGGCATGTCACCCGGCCCCGCCACACGGCCCGGGGCTGCGCGGCCCTCAGGCGCGAGGCCGCCGCGACGGGCGCCCAGGGCCGCGTCCGGGGGCCGGGGCCGCCGGGGCCGCCCCGCACTCACCGGCTCCGCGCCGCCTCAGCCGCCTCAGCCGCCGTCTCCCCGCGGGCGCCAGGCCTCCCCTCCCCCGCTGCGCCCGCGGGAAGGCGGAGCCCGCGCTGACGGGCGGCCAATCCCCGCGGCAGGGGCAGTGCGGTGCGCGACGACTGGCTGTGCGGCCGCAGACGGACAGTGGCGACAGCCAACCGGAGCGGGGCGGAGGCGGGGCTCCGCGGCCGGGGGCGGGGCGCGGCGGGTCCGTGCGGAGCGGGCGCAGACCCCGCGCAGGGCCCAGCTCGGCGCCCGGCCCGGCCCCGCCGCCCGCCTCCACTCCCGGGCCTGGCCCCGCGCCCCCCTCCCGGGCCCGGCCCTGGCCCCCCCCGGCGGCAGGGCCCGGCCGGTGCGTCCCCCCGTGCGCTGCGGCTGCCGCCGGCCCCTTCCCCCCAGCTCTGCCCCCGCCCCGCTCGGGTCAAAACCAAGAGGCCGGAGCTAGAAGCAGCTCAGCGTTACACCGACGCTCGTTTTCCTGCCGCTGTGGGGGACCCCGCGCTTGCTTCTCACAGCACCAGGTTAAGCTTCGGTGCTGCTTCTCGCCCAGCAGCCAGGCAGAGCCCGAGCGCGAGGCGCCATCCGGCACCCATAGGACTTGGGACCGCGGGTTTCTCCATCAGCTCCCCTTGCCCGCGCTGCCACAAAGGAGGGGGGCTCCTTCACCCGAGGATCTCGGCCAGGTGAGAGCAGCACACAACCCCCCCCAGGCTTGTCACACAGCAGGAAGAGAGGAGACCCAGGCAGCCGCTCCTACAAACGCTCTGGCAGGGTTAGAAGCCTTCGAGGAACACTGTGACCTCTGCTCTCTGCTGGCATATCCACCACCTTCCTTCTCCTGTCTCAGAAAGGCTCCATGAAGAGCCAACCACCCTCGTACACTTTTATGCTTTATAGGGTCAACGTTTCTACAGAGAACATCGCATCAGAAAACAGCCACTCGAGAGCAGCAGCAGCGCAGGAGGAAGGTTCAGCACCCAGAGCAGAGCCAGTAACAACACAGCCCAGCAAGAAACAGGAACGACTTGGCTGGGGGCACGCAGAAGCCTTGAGCTGAGACTTCAGAACCTTTCTGGATGTTTCTCCTCTCCTGTTTTGCCCCCAAGTCTGCAGCTGACTTCAGCCCACGAGGCGCACGGCCTCTTCGTTACAATTACAGCGCTCTCTGATTTGGGGAAGCGCTGCCCTCCTAAGATACAACCAAAGCCCGGGCTCCCCCGTCCTGGCTTCCTTGCTGCCTGGTGCCACTGCCAGGTTGTCCTCGCTCTGAAACTACCGTCCTCACTCCTGCTCCCCTGCTCACCTCGCTGAACGAGAACCTGAACGTTCCTCCTGGATGCAAATGGCAGTGTCATAACATACGTTGCTTTGGGCCATACTATCCCAAATCCTTATTTTGCTTTTGTTTCAAGTGTTAAACCAACAGCTTTGAAGTGTTAACCAACAGGCTGAAAATCCGGAACAAAGCAGCAACGCAGAATATGGTCAGCAGTAAAATAACAGTGGAACAGTACAACAGGACAGAACACAGTCACAAACGATGGGATTCCTCCTCCTCCATCCCATTCCCAGATGAGGCTGCCGGCCTCCATCGGCAGAGAGCAGAGGAAGGAATCAGAACCAGCTGCCACGGTACGTACCCAACTCCCACCAGAACAAAAATCCACTTCTGCTCTTGCTGTACAGAACAGCACACATGGGAATGGCCCCGTTCTGCACACAATAACACACATAGCAACAGGGGGGAGGCGATCATCTTCAGGCATTAGATGATTCGGGGAATGATTACTACACAGAGTTGATCTGCAGCCTGTGAATGCATAAAAGCCATTTCAGCTGTAGCTCCCAATAAAAAGTTCACCGCAGCCTCAGAAGCCAGGCATTTGCTTCAGATATTCCAGTTCAATGCAACTGCAAATTAATCCATGCCACTTTGTTTCCCCCCTTAAGACTTCACGTACACAGATGTCTTGAGGCTCCGCTGCTCAGCAGAGCGGTGATTCACTGAGCTAGGCTTCCCTTCTGACCCGTCCACAGCTCTCGGAGCTCCACTTTGCAGCCAAGATCCCTCAGCGCAGCTTTGGCCACATCGTCGCAGTCCCTGTGTGTTGCACGAGCTTCTGTTATTAAGTGCTCAGCTCCCATCTCTAAGATGGGCTGAGAAAAGTCCCGGCTCCGGGAGACCAGGTTTCGGATCAGCATGCAAGCCTGTTTCTGAGAAAAGAGGTAAATGAGAGTTATTAGCGTCTTTTGTAGGGAAATGGCATCCGGGTAGGATGCTGGCACACACAAAGCAGATCTGGCTCCAGCTAAAGAATCTTTGCTGGGCAACCAAATGTGAGATGCTATAGACAGCAACAAACCGTTTCCTGGAAGAATAAAATCCACGGACAAAAGTATGGCTGCTATTTCATGTTGAGGTTTACACAACAAAACCTCCCGCTTCTGTCAGAAAACCCAGCAAACCTCAAACACCAGCCAGGCAATACCAAAGACTACTTTAAATAATACTAAGACAGATTTCTCCAGTTACAGTGGGCCCACTTTTCCACCCCCCTGTATGCTGTTCCAGGCACCTTCCCTGGCAGTTGGCTTAAACTACTCTTTCAGAAAATATTTTCTATGGTATTTTAATACTCTAAAGAGCATGAAAGCGGACACGGGACCTCCTGAGACTTGTATGAGAAACCAGAGGCTAACTTCTTGCCATACAGGTGTTTTATTTGACTCTGGAGAACAGATGGCAAGGTCTCCTATAGGACATACAACATCATAGCACAGGCTGGGTCTGAAAGAGCCTATCCTCATCCTGCTCTTTTGAGGAGGAGGAAGAGTAATGCCTGGAAGAGAAGCATAGCACTCCACAGTCGCTTGAACCTGAGTTCAGGTGGATTTGAAACCCAAACTAAATTTTGCTCTGATCACATCAGGGTGACAGAGGTAGGGAGTCCTGCATTTAGATGCTGCATTCCCAACATACTCAGAACCTGTTGGTATTTGTCAAGAAAAGGACAAAATCCCAGTGGAGCAGCGAACACAGCCAACACCAATCCTGAATAAATCATCAAGTGCTCCGAGGCAAATACCTGTACAGCCACTTCTCGTGGGTGCGCTTTCATAGCCTGAAGAGCTGCCAACGCCCCTCCGCCTTCCATGATGACATTACAGTTCTCAGGTTTGCGCAAAGCCAACATGCACAAGGCTGCACAACCTTGCTCACAGATCTGCGAGAAAAAGGGGGAGAGACGCACACTCACAGGCTGAAAGTGTTGCTTTAAGGAAAAAAAAAAATAAGTGGAGTTTGTTTCCTTTTTTGGCAATTTTTAAAAATTTGTTCTTATTTTTTAAAGTTTCTCCCACTGAAACATTCTGCTTCTCTGGCATGGAAACCAAGTTTTACAGCCCAGAGGTGTAAAACACTGCATCCAGTATCCATCCAATTCAGGAACAAGAAAAAACCCTAACTAATAAGCTGGATCTACCTTTACATTCACACAAATATTTGCCAAAACATGCACTTAACCACTCTGCAACCACTGGGTGTTGAAGGTTTAACACACTGCTCAGCTGCAAACATTTAACGACCGTGCTTTGAATGTATCTGCTCTCAGCATAAGCTGTTTATCACAAGTCAGAGCAACGCTGTCGGTTGTTCCCCTACACGAGAGGAGATAGCACAGCTACATTACGCAGCCCAAACCTGATCTCCACTCCCAGCCATGGTGGGACTTCATCAACCACTTTGAGCGTACCTGAGGGTTGGCAAGGTGATGGCTTACAGCAAGCACAATGAGGTCCGTTCCCCCAGCGTTAACGATGGCATCTTTCACATCGTCGTTACCAGCAACCGCTCGGATGGCGCTCAGCACTTGCTTCACCACGTCCTGCATTCATCAAGAAAAAACAGCTTAGAAAGCTGCAGAGACAGATTTACAGATTTCTGAAAGCCAACCAGAATGTCCCCCAGCAACTCCATTCCAACAGCTGTAATTCCCCGTTACGAACAGCAACGCTATTCTCAGTGACATCTCAGACGCTTTCTGGCTAGACAGAGTAATAAGGAACCTTGTTCATTTGGCAGAGGTTTTCAAAGAAGCAAACATCAACCCTCTGGGACCCAAGCGTCTAAATCCTCTCGAATCTCTTCTAGGTAGAACGGTGGAAAACCGAAGCTCAGCTTTTCTGGGAGGAAGCAGAGTTCTGCTTGTGGAGGACGGAGGAAGTAACTACAAGCAAGGGGCTCAGAATTACTGCATTCTTATCTGACAGAGCACATGGAACCTAGTTCTGGGTATAAGGCTGCAAACAGGGAGGTAAGTAGAGATCAGTGGTTGGGTTTCAACCCTAACTGCACCGAAAATAATGCAGAGTCTAAGGCTCCTTCACAGCCCTGCTGCATTGCCTCCGCTCGCAAGTGCACTTTCTGTCACTCACCGGGTGGTCGATGCAGTCAGCCAGGAGAGCCACCATAAAATTTAAGCCGCCAAGGTCCACAATTTCTTGACAGAATTCATTCCTGACAGAGAGGCGAGAAAGGGTGGCACACAGTTCACTGAGAACACTGGAGTTATCTGTGAATGCTGCAGAGGAGAGATGATGAATGGAGTTACTCTGAGGAAGGATGGGTGCTGCAGAATCAAGGTGGTTTACTTCGCTTCAGTAAAAAAAAAACAACACCAAAACCAAAAAAACCCCAGGAAACTGTGAATTTCCTTTATATATTAAAAGACATCAGCACAGATGACATCCTGTTCACCCTGTATCTAGACTGAGAGAGAACACCTTTCCCTGGCAAAAATGCAGCACCTCAGCAGGGGTAACGTGCCTGTAAACCTGTGCTGCGCTGTAAAATACTTCCTAAATAGACAGATAGCTCTGAGAACTGTCACTTTGGAGCAGTCGTACTATTTTTCTCTCTCAGGGCACATTTCATTGAAATAATTAAACATCATTTTAGTGGCAAATTTCTGTATCATCTCTGGGGAGCTTCAAGTTAGGACAAAGCAGTTTTGAGATAAGGTAAGAAAGCACAGATGATTCAAAATGAGGATTGACAGTCATGGGGTTAAGTTTTACCTTTTGCAGCTTCAATGAGGACTCTTAACCCATCGTTTTCCAACACAATCATTTTGGCATGATCATGAGCATGACCAAAGGGCACGCGGATGTCATCATCAAACGTCATGACCCTGAGCGCTGAGGCGGCCATTCGGACGACATCGGCACTGTCTCCGTGCTGGACTATAGCGCCGGTCAGAAGCGGGAGAACCCCGCCTCTCACAAAGTCTTGACGATTCTGCTCATGTTTCAGACAGGCGTGCCGAATGCATCGGATCCCAGCCAGCGTCATTTCTGCATCCTCCCTGTATTCTTTCAGAGTTTGTAGCAGTAGATCCTGGCCAGCGGAGTCAAGCAGGTCTGGCTGCCCATCCAGGATGGCAGACAGAGTATAAAAGGCCTTCAGCATTAAATTTCTGTCTCCTGAAGCCAACTGGCAGGCAGAGAATACCACAGAATAGGCACCGTTCTGCCCAGCCAGGTAGCGGAAAGCCAGCTGTTCTTTGCACTGATCAGCAAAGACCCCTAGCTGCTCGGCCATCTCGGCAAGATCAGAGTCAGCAACAGCTCTCCCAAGGGAATCTAAAGTCTAAAGAAGAGAACAAGAGTTACTTTTCAATCCAAATTGTGAAGGAGCAAGAACAGTTCTTTACAGTCAGTCAGATCTGGTTATTTGTAATAAAAGTTGTCTTTTGCATTTAAAATTAGTTTGACATATCTAAGAAATGGCTGTCTCAGAGCAGCGTTTTGTCTTCATGCACAGGACCCTTGGAGGAACGGGGGCTTCTCCATACTTCTGCCATCAACGTCATGCCATCACCGTATGCCAGTCTGACCAGCAGTCGGTGAATTGGGCCCAGCTAGCACGTTCCACAGGGGTCAGTGGTGCATGTGAGCATTTTTATGTTCTTGCTGGTGACGGACTGTATTCAGTCTTTTCGCCTACCCTCAGAAGGGCTGGGTAACAGCTACTGCTCAGGTTACTTATATTTCTTACGTAAAAGTTTTGTGGTTTGAGTTTACCTGACAACAGCAGAACCTGCTTCCCAGTTACAAAAGGCAGTCTCTGCATTTTCTAGGCAGGAAATACTGGCATTTTGCACATAGACACTTCAGCAGAAAAGTGCAAGCTAGTGCTTTGAACTCTTACATTATTCCTAGTCCGCAGAATAGATGGGATTAACCACTTTTTGAAGAGCTCACAAAGAAATGGGACAGAGGCAGAAGTAGAAGGTACGTCTCCTTAGTCTGTTACTCAAACTCTTATATAACCCTGATCCTTAGAAGGCAAGATAAATTTGTGCTCCTACCAGCAAAATCTCATGCTTTTGCTTTTGACCATTTTCAGAGGCAGGCTGCCGCACAGCTTTCACAATATTGCTTAGGTCAACACCTAAAATGAAAAATAAAACCAAGATTAATGTTAGTTACAGGAACTTGGCTAAAATTTGTCAAGTTAACCACAGCGAGTGAAGATAAGCTTATTGTGAAGCGTGGATCAATGCACAAAGATGCTGGAACAAAGCATCACTTCTAGCTAAATACCAAGGGGTGTGTGTGTGTGTAAGTTCCTTTTAATTCACAAAACTGCACCTGCAGTTCCACCTAAAGCAGCTTTTCAGCTGTAATCACTTCATGAAACTAGATTAGCATTAACAACACCTGTGTTGCAATTCACAAAGGCTTCTTTTCAGTACTGGATAATCAATCTTGGCATGCAGGTTCTCTTAAATTTTGAGATTATGTAAAAGCTCAGGCTGTAGCAACCTGAACAGCAAAGGCAAATGAATTTACGATACCTTGGGACTCAAACTGCTGCACAGCTTCTCTCACAGCCTCTTCTGGATCCATTTCAAATTCTGTAATGTTTTCTTGCACAGCATCGTCAAATGTTTCCTGCGCAATCTGTTTCGATCCCATTTTACCTGAATGGGATAAACTGCTTCCTCGTCCTGTCATTAAGACAGTCCACACTTAGTTTTGGTGCAAAACCTTCTAAGGTTAATCAGAAACAAAGGAAGGGACTTGCCCTTTTCCAAAACAAAAGCACGGAATTTGAAACCAAAAATATACAGTCAAAGGGATATTTTGTTGTGTGCTTTTGTTTTTAAACGGGCATAAATATACCAATTCAAAAAAATAAGGAGGAATTTCAGAGGCCCAGGATTTGGATTGGGAAGCCGCCGCCGCTCGGCTGTGGGCGGGCGTTCCCGTGACAGGGCTCCCGCCCGCCCGGCCACACACGGCCCCGAGCCCCCGCACACGGGGCAACGCAGCCCGGGGCCCCCGGGCCCGCCCGGCCCCCGCTCCCACAGCAAGGCCCGGTTCACCCCCGCAGCCTCCGGGCAGGCCCAGCCCCTCGGCCTTTCGTCCAGGCCTGCCCCGGAGCCGGCCCAGGAACCGGGCGAAGGTACTGGGGGCGCTCCCGGGGACACCACGGGCCTCGGTTCTCCTCACGACCCACCTCGCAGCGCCGCTCCCTGACCGGCTCCTCCCGCCTGACAAAGAGCCGCGGGCTCAGCGGAGCGGCCCCGCTCGGCCACCGTACGCGCTCGGCGGGTACGGCCGGCCCCCCCCCAGGGAGCATGCGCAGTATGCGGGGACTCGCTGAGGCGAAGCGCCACAGCGGCGGGGGCCGAGGCCCGCGGGCGGAGCCGAAGGCTGCGGGCCCCCCCCCCCCCCCCTGGGCCCGCCGGCGGGGGCGGGCCGCGGGGCGGGGCGGGGGCGGCTCCTCCTCCTCCCGGTGCCTGCGGCTGTGGCGGCGCGGGGCGGGGGGCGCGACCTGCCGGGGGTCGCCCGGTGAGGGGTGGGGAGGCGGGAGGCGCCGAGGGCCGCGGCTCCCCCTCACGCTGCGTTTCCCCGCAGGCTGGGGGGAGCCGGGGGAGGGAGCTGCCCGCACCCCCGCGCCGTGCTCACGGGAATCCGCCCGGGCCGAGCCCGGCGGGGGGGTCCGGGGCGCCGGGAAGGCGGCGGCAGCGTTAGCGGCTCGGCAGCCGGAGGACCTTCCCCAGCGTCCGTGCCCCGGCCAGGGGCGGCATTGTGCTGTTTTGCTACAGGATAAAAATGGCCTCTCGGCGGATCACACGGGAGACGTTTGATGCTGTAGTGCAGGACAAAGTTAAACGGTATCGCATGGACCGGAGCGATGCTATAGAGGACACAATCCATCATTTTAAAGGTAATGAAACCCGGGCACGACGTGCCGTGGATTACACCAGCTCTCCTGGTAACAGCTATGTTAGATTTCTTGCCTTCCGTTTACATATATTTGCCTAAAATGTGGACTTGTGCTGGCGTTTTTCCACATCCATTTTTATTTTGGAGGCTAAAAGCTTGGTGTGACTGACACTATTTCAATGTGGAACGCAAATTCCAGGCAAAAAAAAAGAATTTCAAACAAAGGAATTCTGTTCGGGCTGCATCAGAGAGTGGGTCCAATTTCAGGGAAGTCTCCAGAGACATCGCTGCAGGATGGAGTTCTGTTGATGTCTGATAAGTTAAATAAATGTAGGAGTGCATTTGAAGCCTTTGCGTCTTTGTATTTCATGTTATTTTTGGTGAAAAAGCTAAAAGCAGGAGATTAATCTAGTGAATGTATACAACGTGATCTGCAGATTCTTTTATCTTCCAAATTTGATATTTAAAATGTCTAGAAAAATATCTTGGATTACATTCATAGGAAATTGAGAGTTTTAAAATGAGATCTCTTCTGTTTTCCTAAAGTTGTGTAAGCTCCAAAGAAATAATTTATTTTAAATACTTTGTTGGAGTATTCTTGACTTTCTGAATTGAACTACTGGAATTAAGGAATAGGGATTCTTGGATACTTTGCAGGAAATTCTAGTATTTCTGACTTCAATCTTATCTTAGCTAATTGTGTATGACTTTGTGGAAAATAAGATCTTCTGCTCAACTGTGGAATTCCAGCATTCAGCGTAGAAACAGAAAGTGCATGCTTTTGATATTTTTACACCTGAGAAATCCGAACGGAAGTGTTACCAGCACAACATTAGCATCTTCCTAGACCGGGAAAGTTGCGAGCAAGTAGAAAATGGGGTTTATAGCAGAACTTGGGTTTCAGCTTTAGTGAGAAGTTTTAATAAATGGTTTTGTCCTGTGTGTTTAGGCATTGCTAATCATCTGTTGCTTTTTGCTTATTATGAATTATTCAATTTAGGTAAGAAAGCAAATGGGAATATCCCGAAGTTAGATATGTGTACTGTTCTTCAGAAGTTTTGATATGTTGACTCTTGTAAGTGTCTACATGTGTTTATTAATTTTTTTTCTGAATACTACTTGCATGCATTGGTGTATCTATGTTTTTATCGTTACAGCTCATTCAAGGCCCATCCCAAGACCAAGATACGAAGACAGTTTTCATGATGATGGAAGATATACTCATGACAGCGCCCAGCACCATCCGCATGATGACTGGAGTGAAGACCCTAGAGATGACTATCCAGGACCTTCTTACAGATCTGCAAGTCCTCTCATAAGGAAAGATAACTATTACCATGAACAGTATGGCCGCCCGGCATCTCATGACCGGGAATTTGGTCACCCAGCATCTCGTGACCGGGAGTACGGGCGCCCAGCTTCGCACGATCGGGAGTACGGGCGCCCAGCTTCGCACGATCGGGAGTACGGGCGCCCAGCATCTCGCGATCGGGAGTATGGACGTCCAGCATCCCATGACCGGGAGTACGGGGGCCTGGCTTCTCATGACCAGAACTATGGCCCTCCTGACTCTTGGGAATCTGCCGGACCACACGAAACTGATTTTAGTTCTTCGGATATTTTAGGTGATTTTAGATCACCGGGACTGATGGAAGACGAATATGGCAACATGGAGAATCAGGAGTATGATGTGGACTTTGGAATTCAATCTGACAGCGAGTTCCGACCCCCGATACGGAGGGGCAACATGGGCAGGGGAAGAGCTCTGCGAGGAAAGCGTATTACAAGGGGTGCTCTTAAAACTAAAGTGTTCAAAGGAGATATCAAAACTCCCCTAAAGAAATGGAACACTAAAAAACTGCCACTGGGCCCTGATCAGAAGCCAGCTATGCAACCTGATCAAATGCCAGAAGCTGCTGAACGACCTAACCAGAGGCCGGTGACCATCCAGCACCCTAACCAAAAGTTGCCTCCGCGACCTAATCAGAGGCCAGCTATAACAACCCAGAGGCCTATTCTCAGGCTCCCAAAGCCTGCGCATGTTTTCAGAAATCTCAATTTTGACCTTGTGGACAAATCAGACATTTTTTCAACGTTTGGAATAGAAATTATAAAATGGGCTGGGTTTCATGCAATCAAAAACGATGCAGAATTTTCCCGGCTCTTTGGAGCTCTCTTTGAGCTAGAGACGGAAACCTGTGCAAAAATGCTTGCTTCATTCAAATGCTCCTTAAAGCCAGAACACAGAGATTATTGTTTCTTTACTATCAAGAGTTTACAACATGCTGCTCTGAAAACTCCCAAAGTGGACAATGAGTTTTTAAATATGCTATTGGACAAGGGTGCTGTGAAAACAAAGAACTGCTTCTTTGAAATAATAAAACCTTTTGATAAATACATAATGAGGCTACAAGACCGCCTCCTAAAAGGTGTTACACCGCTGCTTATGGCCTGCAATGCTTACGAATTGAGCATTAAGACGAGCGGTTTTGGTAATCCAAGAGAAATGGCAAGTGCTTTTGAGACCACCATTTCTCTTTGTCGGAAGTCTTTAGCACTCCTGGGTCAGACCTTTGCGCTAGCATCTGTTTTTAGGCAAGAGAAAATACTTGAAGCCGTAGGGCTCCAGGAAATGGCTCCAGCACCGACGCTATTCCCAAACTTCGATGATTCAACGTTGTTTGGAAGAGAGTACATTGAAAACTTGAAGGCTTGGTTGGAGAAGAGCGGGTATCCAATTCAGATGAAAAAAGCTGAACCAGAGCCCGCAGCGCAGCTTAAAAAACCCTCTCCTGACACAAAAGTTAAAAGTGAGTGAACGGTTACAAGATACATCGCACTATATGATTTCTTTATTTGTCGCTTGTGTTTTATCTTCATTTTTATGGTTTTATTAGGTCAGGAATGCCTATTTCTGGGAATTCCTTGTAAATCCCTAGCAGTGCTGAGGCAGGTAGTAAATGCCATCTGTTGTAGCAATCGTTTTCAGCTTTGTGGATGAAAGTATGTCTCCATCCTCCCCTCTCCTGCACATGCTTATACTTTAAATCTAGGATTTCCACCCTGTGCCCTCGGCTGCTTCAGCTGCCCTGCCCTGCAGCTGTACAACTTCGAGGCAGGGAGGCCAGGACCGCAGCTGTACCTGGCTACATCCCAGCGTAAGTATTTGCATATAAGCAAAGTCAGAGATGTTACCGGTACCGCTTGTATCAGATGCAGGTGTATTTCTACTACCATCTACAGCAATACCATCTCCTCTGCCTTATTAGGCCATCTAGTACATCCTCTCCAAAGCGTTCTTACTCATTACTATGCTCATCTGTTTTTTCCTAATTGAACTTAGACTTTCGCAGAGAGATCTTGCAGTGCTGACACTGAATGACTAGTAATTTGGAACTCGCCCCTTCCGAGTGCTGTTCAAATATACTTACTTTGCACAAAATCCTTTTGGTGCAATAAGTAATTGCCATTTAAGGGATGCCTTAACTTGCCCAGGATGGCAAAGGATAAGTTTCTTAAACCACAGTGCTTCTCCTAATAAACTGTTCTAGAATCTAAGTTGAGATGAGAAAACAGTTGGAAAGTTTCTGAGGTTTCCTTAATTTAACCTAGTATTAAGTGCAGCCTTTTTTGTATGAATATGTTGAAAAATTGCAAATGTCAGCTAGAGACGGAAACCTGTGCAAAAATGCTTGCTTCATTCAAATGCTCCTTAAAGCCAGAACACAGAGATTATTGTTTCTTTACTATCAAGAGTTTACAATAGCAAAGACGACATATTGATACTATGTTGATGAGAATAATACGACTGCATTGTATTTCTTCCTACAGCCCCACAGCGAGCTGATCGGAAAGTTGTAGAGACAATCGAACAGCTAGTGAATAGCATTGTTTCAGGAACCTTGTCTGCCAAAGAGAGGAATGCTCAGAAGAACTGTCCTGAATATTGGTAGGTGTGTTTGAACAGTGTGTCATAATTCTACTTTCTACTGAAGATGTTTGGAATATATTTAATTAAATTCAGTATTTCATTCAATGGGTGTGAGATCAAAGCCTATTGTATATTTAATCAGGCTTTTTGAAAATGTCTCCTCAGCTAATTATACTTCCTGAAATCCCTGGAAATTGTCCTGTTTCTGCTGTTTTGTCTAGCAGACCCATGTTCCTTTTGATCTGTCAATAATGACTGTATGTCAATCCAAATACAAGATGTTAAAAGCAATTTACAGTTACCAGATGCAAATGGTAACCCAGTGTCGTTAATGTAAACATACAGTAAGGTAACAGCCCTACGGATCTAGTGTTCTGTGGGTAATGTTGGAAAGGGAAAGCTCAGACTCTTCCAAGTGTAACGATCTTTTAATGTGACAGCATCTCTTCATGTGTGAATTGCAGCATAGCTGATTAATTACTAGCCAAACGATTTATGTCAAAACCCTCCATCATTTATTTGCTTGGCATAATTGCTGCTTTAGAAGGGGAGTTGGCTGTTACTCTGAGAAAAACCTCTGCAGGCTAACGTTAATGTAGCAACTTGTGTAGGCCCCTGGAAAAGAGGATCAGTTGCTACTCAGTTTCTGGTCTGAGAATTTGAGGTTAGTTGTGCTTTCAGCTTAGGCTTTCATTTTATTTATATGATTTTTATTTAGGTTCTTGTCTGATGAAGATAGTCTAGAGTACAAGTATTACCGACTGAAGTTATCGGAGATGCAAAGGCGGACAGCATCTGGAAAGGAAGCGGGTGCTGAGGGCAGAACACTAGAAGAATCTGCAACAGAATCAGTCAGGGCCATGTTGTATGCCAGGAAAGTCGCGAGTATTAAGAGAAGGCTCTTTAAAAGAAAAAGGCTTGGAATTATCACACACCATGGCATTCGAGGAAGGAAGGTGAGGAGAGCCACCATAGGGACACAGACCGTGCTTTCAGCTGGTACGGTGCTGAAGCACCAAGAGAAGCATCTTCAAGGTTCAGTCCAGTCAAAGCCTTCTGTATCAGAAACCAGCCTGTCTGAGAAGAATTCCTCCCTCGATACAACCTCATCCTCACAATGTGCCACCAGTTCCGAGGCCTTCCTGCCAGCAGAGGAAAGGGCAGATTCTGAGGATTTATTAGCACCACCTGAACTTTTCCCGCCGTTGTCCTCTCAGTTTCCTGATGGTAAGTGAAGATTCAATATTAGATTTTAAGGTATAAATTATATGAGAAAAAAAATGCATAGAATGTTCTGCTGGAAGTTCTAAAAATTGTTTATTTTGCTAAAGTAGGTATTTCTTGACTACATTGACCTTCCAGTGAGTGGTGCAGATTTTGCAGGAAGCTATAGCTAATGAGAGTTCTGTTTCTTGCAGTGGATGCTAAAACAATGGAGACTGCTGAGAAGCTTGCCAAGTTTGTTGCTCAGGTAGGACCAGAAATTGAGCAGTTCAGCATAGACAACAGTGCAGATAATCCAGATCTTTGGTGAGTAACCTACACATTTATCTGTGTAAATGGGCCAACAGTAAAAATCAAAATACATCTAAACAATTACTAAAGAGGTATTTCCTTTTAGTGGTGAGATCTATGCTTTTATTCAGTGCATTTAGGAACAGAGGATTTTGAGCAACACTCCCTGTTGTCCTGCTCGGCACCTCCATGAATGGTGAATATCTGAAATACCTAAGAAAAAAACCCACTTCTCCCAAATGTGTACATGTACTGATATGTGTTTTTTTTCTTCTATACCTTAAGTAATCAGCTTGCATCTTCAAACAGTGTTCTGCCAAAGTATTTTCCATCTTGCTGTTTTTTTTAAGTGAGGCTTTGATTACAATGGCCTAAGTGCTTGAGTGTGAATTAGCAGGTTTTTTTCTTTTAGTCATACTCTGCCAACAGAAGTGGAGCCCTTTTATCTCTTCCGTCTCTCAGAATCAATGCACCTATTTCCACATAGGCCTCATGACTGAAATTTGGAAGACCCGAATTCTCTTCTTGGGTTTACCATTTGCCTTCTGGGTCATCCAGAGCTAGCATCTCGTCTTAGTTTCTCCATCTACATAATGAGGATAATTGTACTGAATGCTTTACAACGCAGGTTGAGAGGTGCTGATAAAAAGCAGCCCGTAAGAACCGAGAACGATTGCTGGGTTTAGTACACGTTGTTGGGGAATCCTACAGTGCTACAAAACCACACCTGGAATGACCAATCAAAAATTAATAAGATATTTCTTGCTAATGTCTTGCTTCGTGCTACCTGAATCTCTTTCTGATATTATTTTCACTGTAATTTTTGCTCAGGTTTCTACAGGATCGAAACAGTTCTGCTTTCAAATTTTACCGAATGAAAGTCTATGAGTTATGTCCATCCATTAACTTCAGTGCTGTGGCAGAAGCAACTGATGCTGGGGAAGGTGCTAAACCTGAAGAGAGAAATTTGGATATTTCAGAAGAGGACGAGGATGAAGAAGAAGAAGAGGAAGAAGATAATGAGGAGGAAGCTGAGTTTGAGGAGGATATCTCCCAGCCTTTGGAAGAAATGGAAATGGAGCAAGCAGAGGAGGGAGAAGAGGATGACATGTCAGCAGGTAGAAGTGTGGAAAGCCTAGCTGAAGAGATGATTTCCAAAACAGGAGAGGAAATTTCAGCAGGTGAAATGCAGCTAGCCACATCATCTGATGGTGCTATACCAAATCTGTCGACACAGGCATCAGCTCCTTCTCCTGGTACCCTATTTCCTCGCAAACGAATCAGCAGCAAGTCTCTGAAAGTTGGTATGATTCCTGCATCTAAAAGGATTTGCCTCATAGAAGAACCAAAAGGTGAGCGTTACTTAAAAAGATATTTTGTAGGTATCAGTACAGAATTCCTGGTTCTTATGTACTTTGTTACTGACTGTTACTGGCTAAAAGAACTACATTTCTTTAATACAAAAATGAATACAATGTTCACTTTAAAGTTCAGTCAACTGACAAAGGGGAATCTGAATCAACTGTAACAGTTTTTGAATTATAGTGCAAGAGCAAAGGTTGCGTCAAACATCGTTCCTCAAACATTCTCTAAGTGTATGTGAATGTTAATCTCTCTCTGCTGCTTAAAAAACTCACAGTAATACTTTTTGCAGGGTTTAGTTCATCAGGGTATGGAAGGTTTAACAGAAGTAGAGCGCCGAACATGTTTTGAGTGTTTGATTAAATATATTTAGACTTTGATTGGCCTGTCAAATTTTGTCAATATGGCCACAGCGGGGATGGGTCATGATATTCTAAGTATTGAGAGTTAAGTAGCTTAAAACTGATTCTATGTGCTCTGCGGCTACTTTAACAAATGTCTTGTCTTTGCATAGTGATTTTTATTGGTGAAGGTTGTCATTTGTGATGTGCAAATGAAAAGATGTACAAGAACTTCATTTAAGTCCAGTCTCAATTTTCTATCAGAGTATTGCAGAAGCTTGGGGAAATGAAAGACCTGAAGTCCTTGCAGGATGTCATCCATCAGTGTGTTGCTGGCATGACATGTCCAAAAGTAAAGACATGTGTGTACTTGTTACCTTTTTTGTGGTGGAGGGGAAAACAAGGTCTAGCATTTCTTGGTTTTTTTTATTCTGGTCTTTCTTGTTGATTCTGATTGTAGGCCAAGGCACTGAGTTAGAGTCCCACTTGACATGTACTTTTGGAGTTCTGTATTAAAACACAGCTGAATTTTGTCTTTTGATTTGACTTGCAGTGCATGAACCTGTCAGAATTGCTTATGATAGGCCTCGTGGTTGCCCAGTTACAAAGAAGAAGAAGGTAAAGAACTCTTCTGGTTTGCCACTGCATTCTGAGAATCAACTGTATTTACAAGAGGTAGCCTCTGAAAATGTGTTACTGTCATAAAATTGAATTAAAACCTGAAGAGCCTGATCCTGAAAAAGAGTGGACTAAATCTGAGAAGAGCCATGGCTCCTGTTGTCTTTTAACTACCTGTGTCAAAATTAAATATTTTATCATTAGAGCACTATTGAACAGCTGTGCGTTAATCTTCTATTTAAAAAAGCCCAAAGAAATCAGTGCATTGCTGTCTGGAAAATCTGTTGTAATTTTCCAGAATTGGTGAGATGTTATTTGACTGCTTCTGTATTTGTAATAGGGATTCGGTCATCAGATCATTCAGTATTTGTTACTAAACAATATAAATACCTTTTAAAATACGAAGGTGTACTCTTTGCTATTTTAGTAATGTAATTAAGCAGTTTGAGAACCTGAAATAATTTTCTTTTATTTTTACTTCAAAGTGGCAAGGCAGATATTTACTCTTTTAGGTAGACTTTTTCTGTGTAGCTAGAGAAGTGCTGCTTAGAAGATGTTTCTGTACATCTGGAAATTCAAACACACTTTATAGGGTTTGGGGGGGGGGGGTTTGATGGATTTTTAATACATGATCTCCCTGTATGACAAAATTCCCTTTGTTTTTCTGTTTCTTTTCCTCTCCACAGAAACCAAAAGATTTAGAATTTTCACACAAGAAACTGACAAACAGGAATGTGGGTTTCCAGATGCTTCAGAAGATGGGCTGGCAAGAAGGGCATGGCCTTGGTACACGAGGAAGAGGAATCAGAGAGCCTGTAAAAGTGTATGTAATGGGAACACACTACAGAAATTTGACAGCTCTGGAAAGGGCTGGGATTCTAATAGTAACTAGTTTATCTAACCCACCTAGATGGGCCCGGTTCACTGCGTTGTTTCCTTCTTGACGTTGGCCTCTGGCCTCAGCAAAGTTGAGTGTGGAGACTTCACGCATTTTTTTTGGCCAGGCCAGGCAAAGCCTGGTCTGGAAGGTGGCTGTTTCTTGCCATCCAGTTTGACATCACTGAGGGCTGCAGTGTGCAGACACTTTATAAAGAAACACGGGTGCCCCTGTTCCTCAGGAGGTGTTTTTTGTTGTTTGCTGTATTTAGGGTTTTTTTAACACATCGTATTATCCTGGGGATCTCCTTGCTGCCGCACCAGGTACATAGTATATAAAGAGACCTTAGGAATGTCATACACAATACTCCTAGGTTTAGGCAACAAATTTCTTTTCACTCTAATTATGTGATTCATTCCACTGCATACTGGAAGGGGTAAGTGCATCTGCCAGAAGGTAAGTGTGCTTTTTCCTTTAAAATACACTTTTAGTTTCGAATCTTCATTTTGTCTTTTAAAGTTGCTGTATCCAGCGTCCACTGCTGCCAGCACAGAGAATGGATAATACCTCCTTCAACTCCCTGACTGAAAAATGAGGCAGAAACTATTTATTTCTCTCTGAACCCATACGAAAAGCTTTCCAGTCAACACACATAGTCTGTGGTTTAACAGTCTTTTTTTCTCCAGGGATTTCTATTTTCTCTTCATGCCTTGGACAGTATTGGTCATTTTAGTTGGTGGGATACTTCTGGTTGGTTGCTTTCATTTTGCCTCGGTGCTCCCTGTGGTCCAGTGACCATCACTATTTTTTTCTATATTTCCTTCTTCAGCAACAAACGGACAATGAGAAAGCTGCTTACTTCGCCTGTAGGTCTCTTGTGTTCACCAGTGTTAGAACCTTGGTTCTTAACCTCAAAACTTGTTGGGACCAAATAAATGAGTAATGTTTTTGTTTCTGTAGCTCCTGGCACAAGTTTTGCTGCACAGCTAATCACGAGCTCTTTAATTGTATCTGGTCTGACAGTTAGCCCACCACATTCTAGAAGTTTCTGGCCATCTTTAGGAATTGCTTTTTAATATGTGAAAATACAGTTTTTCCAGCTTGAGTCCATTGCTCTGTCACTCTTATAAAGACACCTGCAAAGAGTAGCGAAGAACTGCTTTCTGTACCTCCTACAAAAGCTCGTTGACCTTTTCTGTAACGGAGAGAGAACTCTGTATTACTGATTATTTTCACGGTGTGCACCTCTCTTTACTTTCCCATCAAAGTCATTCTTTGCACAATACTTTGGGACAATCTCAGTGAGGATAAAACCAGTGCAATTTAACATTTTGCTTTCTCATTAGTTGCTTTGATACAGTGCAGCATTTTTTTTCATTTAGTGATCTGTAGCCTCTTTCCTCCCCTTTTGAAAACTACCAGCGCTTCTGCTGATGACTTGTTTAAAAGTCCACGTGCTGTCTAATCTCATTCTCTGAGCAAAAGGGGATGGATTAATAATTGGAGACATTCCAGTTCTAGGGTAGAGCATATCTTGATTATATGATGTATCTAAAACTGGTGTATTCAAGCACACCAGTTGTTACACAAAGCGACTTGAGGCCCTGTTTTGTTAGGAGAGTCTGAAGCTTGGCTTTGGCTGTGAAAGCAAGTCGTGTTTGCAGGTCTGAGGAGATTTTTGTTTATGTTGCTGTAAAAGATAATGTGAATTGCATGGTGACTCCTTATGGAAATGATGGGTCCAGAAATTTTAAATGGAGTTTCACGTTGGTCACATTCCCTCTCTTGAGAACTAATTTGTCACAGCTATGGGTCTGATCAATTCTACAGTTCAAGAGATGTTTTAAAAAAAAAACCAACAAACCAAAACACACTCGAAGGCAGAACATTGTTATGGGACAGACCCTCCTCTGAGTAATTATCTCATGTCTTTAATTAGTTTTTTTTATGCTGAAATTAAAAAAAAAAACAACTGTGTTCCTTCTGTTTGGAAGTATGAAGCAGCTGTTGTGTAATGGAAACAGCAAATGAAGAGAGTCTGCTTCAAACACGTCATCCTACAAAATGTGAAAAAAGCACAGTTTTGGGAGGTCTTTTAGGTGTCTTTGCTTCTAACCGTAATTAAAAACATAACTTAACTTGATCATACAGCTGCCGGGTCAGACTCTGTACCATTTGGAAGAAAAAACAGCACCCAGGGTTTCTACTGTGCACTGTAAAGTTGAATTTGGTTTTTAAGAGTCAGTGAATATTCTTTCAGAATTGCACAACAATCTACTTGGCTTAAGAGGACCTATTATTACAGAAATTGCATAAGAATAATTTTTCTTTATTCTATTTAAGGCCCTCAGATTTTACCCTGATAGCACTGAAAGCTTGATTTCAGTACATGGGGCAATCTAAATTTTCTTACTTCAGGTAATGAAATCTTTCATAGAGAATACGAATGTAACTGACTTGGAGGATAAAACTGGCACAGGAGATCATTCCTGTGGCAGAGGTTTCATTAATCCTAGCTTTGTAATGTCTTTGTTCTATGCACGTAGCCTGGAGAAAGAGACGGGGTTTAATTGTATCTCTGCGTTCTTGTGGGTCATCCTCTCCCTCTACTTCCACGGCAGAGAGTTGTTTTGATATTGTTGAGGCCTGTCTGCTTCTGTTGGCATGTCTGGATGAAGAGAGATGAGTTAATGACTCATGTTTCCTGGAAGGGCAGGAGCTCCAGGTTTTGTCTATGGTGTGTGTCCTACAAGACTTCAGCTTGCTTTGGGTGCTAGAAATTTTAAGCAAGTAGCATTATGTTCCCTTGGTAAAAATTTCATCTCTCATCCAGAGTTGTGTGATGTTTCCTACTCATTCCTCAAAGTCTCTGACTTCTGTAATTTTTTAAATGGAAGAAATAAGGCAATTTTTGCCATCTTTTCACCAGAGGTTCACATTTACCATGAATAAAGTGGTTAATACAAGGGTTCATGTAAGAATTCGATCTGTCAGATGCTTGTATCTTCACTGCTCCCTTAATATCATAGGAGCATTTTCTTCTGGTGGGTATTTGCATGCATAATGGGAGGTGGGAATTGTTTTATAGTTGATCTGGTATGCCAGGTACCAAGCCTCTGCTCCCCATCTCAAATGAAGCAGAATTACTTTCCACTTGAATTGTGTCTGTGTTGGGAGCTATTGTTTAGATCTCTTCTGCGCATTGTCAAATGTAACAGAAACAGAGTGTTCTAACTATTCATTTTACTCCCTAGGGGTGCTACCTCTGCAGGGGAGGGCTTGGGTGTTGCAGGGGAAGAAAATAAAGAAGATGCATTTGATGTTTTCCGTCAAAGAATGATACAAATGTACAGGCAGAAAAGAGCAAGTAAATAGGTATGTGCAATGGACACGTCTGGTTTATGAATTCCTGCAAACATTAAAATACCAGGGTTTTTTAAGTCTTCCTTTACCAAGAAAATATTGCTGTTCCCATGCGTATATCTGGCTTCTTAACATTTCATGAAAATCCAGACCTATGTTGAACTGCTTTGAACTGCTGAATTACCCCAAATCTTACTTTCTAGGTTTGACATAAGAGACTCGCTCGCTAGAAAGTGCACGGATATGCAAAGGCTGCTGTGTGAGAGATCTTCGGCAGAGTATGCCAGTATGAAGAACACTGTGTTCTATAGTAGTGGACTTGAATACTAATGTATTAAAACATTTTCCAAGATTAAAGTTAGTCTTGTGTTTAATTGTGCAAGCTAACAACTTGGATGTCATCTTCTGAGGAAGAAACAACTGATTTTGTTCTCGGAAGTGCCTGTTTACCTCTCTCTTTGGCCAAGTTTGCCTGTTTTGTGATGAGATGGCTTACCAAAAAACGGAATAAGCGACATGAAAAATATGACTAGCCTCGTTTGGCTCTGATCCTTTCTGAAGCCAAGAATCTTCTCAAATTCAGATCTTCTTGCAAGGCAGTTCAGATTTTATTTTACTACATTTTACTGATGGGCTAATTTCTGATCTGCTTCTGGAGTCTAAAGCAGTTTCCTTTCCTCCATATGCCAATTTTAAGAAGATTCTCTACCTGCGTGCTTATTTTGTATAGGATTCTAGCCCTTAGGTGTAGTTAAACTGAGTTCATCTGAGTCTGAGAACACTAAACTCTTCCTTGAAAACCTCAGCTGCTAAGGTTTTTCATTGTAATGAACAAGTAGTGCATATTTTAAGTGTACTTTTTGGTTTTACACAAATTTGCAGCTCTTCTCCAACAAATTCTTGAATAATTTCTTTCCTTCTCGAAGAAGTTTAAGCCAGGAGCAGATGCAAATCATGTGTCTGCAGAAGATACTGAAGAAAATACTTGGAAGTCAGATATTCAGAAGTCATCTGGGAGTGGATCATCAGTGTTATAAGACCATCAGTTTAGAGTTTCTATTTCTATTTCTGTTTCTATTAAATATTTGTTTTGCAGAAGTTCTTTTATTGAAAAATCCCAAGACATAAGACAAAAAGCTTGTACTCTTGAGGGACTGTTCCAGAATTTACTGAAAGAGAAGACTGGATTCATCTCCTTCAACAAAAAGCATTACCTAGCTGCTTGGTGAAGCAGTTCTGAACAGTTCTGACATGAAAGATTTAGCAGTGTTACCACAAAGAAACGTTCAAGGTCTGATCACTCATCTTTTCCTGACTTGCACTTCAATAAGGGATCCGGGACTGGATTTCCAAAAAGGACAGAATTTAATAACGCACTTTTTAGTGTACTCATTCTCCATCACTACCTTTCTAAAAGTAGTCAAAAGTCTTCACTTGAACGTTACAGTACCAAAACCGACTTCACTGACGTTTTCTTCAAAGAGTTTATCTTGAGCTGATGCATGTTTCGCTTGCTCGGAGTGAGTGCTGTCTTGCTGTTGTTTTCATCCTGCACCTTTCTTGTAGAGCAAAGAGCTTGTGGTACACCACTAATAGCACCCCACAGTAACGTGGCAGCATCTCAAGTTCCTAACTGACAAATATGCAAGAAAATGTGTTCTTCAGTTATCAACTTGCCTGTGCCTGCTGTTTAAAGAACAAAATTATATTCTTTCTCCATTAAAAACCCTGCTGGTCGAAAGGGAGTGTCTTCATTTTCATTCTGTAGCAACAAACCTTTCCTTGCTTGTAACAACCAGGTTTAGTTCATGAATGCAAGGGTTTGGGTTTTTTTTTCTTTACTGTATGCAGCTTTGAAACCATGAGAAACCAAATCATGTTGCAGTGTAATTTTCTGATCGCTCAGTTTTAGTTACCCGGAAGCATATATCACTAAATAAACCCATGATGGCAGGTATAGAAAAATAGGCTGGTAGTTCTGTTTTACCATGAACATCACACGTGTCTTCACCTTTACATGACAAGAAGTTGAAGCGTGAAGGCTGTAAATACAAATAAATGTGGCCGGTTGTCACACTTGCTTAAGGACATTTCCTAGCCCAGACGTTTCTCATAGGCTTTACATGGAGATGTTTAAAATCCTTAAATGTTTTGGACCACAGACTACGGGAAAGATCATCAATAACAGCGTTTGGCAGTCTATGCTTACCTATTTGGGTGTTTTCTTCATGCCCCCTCTTTCTTTCCTGTGCCTAGTTAGCAGTTACACAGTGTAAAACCTGAGCCTTTCCAAACGGAGCTCTATCAGTCACAGGCTGGTTTAGAATGCCACCCTGGAACCAGTATGATTGGCCTCTGATTTATTTCTCAGACCCACTCACAGGGTTTAGCTTTTCTTTGAGTTTCATCGATGAAGCTGCCAGTGTTGCTGTTACAATTTTTATTTCTCTGCAAACTTCCAGTTCACCTCTTCTTTCACGTTTACATTTTGGAAGGATTCTTGATTATACGTGACGCTTATTTTGCAGAAAGGCACAAGGCGAAGTGGAGCTTCGCACTAGATTGAAATCGGCTTTCTCAAACCCAGATCAGCGTTCTGCGCTGCTCTGATTTAAGCTGGGTTTGTTGGGCGCAGCACCATCCAGGGTGCACTTGCTGATCACCTGCTTACCCAGTCTGGGAAAATTGTTGGTATCCAGATTGGAAAATGGTAGCGTCCTTTCTGAGTGCAATTCGATTTAGAGTATAACGCTGAGCTGAGAATAAAGGTGAACACTGGGAAAATCTTAACCTGCGACCCTGGAAGGTCTGTCTTTCTTGTGCCAAGCTTTCATTTTGGACAAGATATCAGCAGAGCAGTACCGGTGCTGAGATTCCAGTGTTGCTCTCAAGTGGGTTACCGTTTGCCACTTTTATCTTGTTTTACCAAGAGATGACCTTATGCTCCTTTTGCAAAAGGAATTTCCTTTTATTTTGACCTGCTTTTGCAGGCAGCTCTGATTTGAAAATTTTAAATACTTGTACATGTGAAACATTTGTTATGCAGATGCATTGCCTTGTTTCAAGTTTACTAGCTTCTTTTCTGTTATTTTAGTTCCAGGCTCTCTTCCATGAAGACTGCAAGCTTCAGTGAACATTTTAACTAACTTCAGTGGTGTGTCTACTGTCTTTTGGTTGGGTTTTGCCATTAATCTTGTAGAGCAATTTGCTAGTTTCTGTTCCGTGCAAATTGGCAGTAGTGCTAAGCTAGTAACGATTAGATGTTTATGTTATTGGGTAACTGACATTTCTTTTTAGTGTAAGTAAACATGTTAGCATTGTTAATCTTTTAATATCGGCAATAAATGTAGACCGAAATGATTTCTGGTTTAAATGTTTTGCTTGTGAATTTGGCCATTTGTAAGAGATATGCATCATTTTGGCACTAACAAGTGGAATTGAGATTACGCAGTGTTACATTAGTGTAAAGCAGGATTTTATAGTGTACAAGGGAGGGAAGGTCCCTCTGTTTCTGTGCTGCTAAATGTCTCTGTTGAGAATCCCCATTAAATCGCTTCTTAGTTACTTTTTCATGTGGCTCCTAGTGCATTAAATCCATTCACGACTGTTACTTTCCACATGAACGCCGAAACCGTTGTGCCCCCGTCAGCAAGCGAGAGTTTTACCCTTTGTTCACGTATCCCCGGAATTAGTTCTCTCTCTGATTTTCTTGGTGTACTGACTTGAAAACAGCAAAACTTTCTCTTTACGTATGTGTGTGGTTTACTGTTGCCTTTAAATTCCAATTCCTTTTTTAGACAGGGTATGAGGGGGAAAATTGCAACGAACTGAAATTTAACACTTGTGCAGCCGCCTTCTATCGAGAGGTAAAGTGAGAGTGTTCATTTGCGAAAGATAACCAGGTCTCCTCTCCCTTGCTTTTATACTGGCAGCTAGGAGAAGCTTTACAGAGGCAGGTTCAAGCCCTGGCTACACCTTTTTCCTCCTTTTCCTTCAGAAATTTGTGAATATGTAAGGACCTGGTTCTAGAAGAAAGGACATTTGCTCTCATTGGAGAGAAATGAGGAGATCCCCATTTTGGGGGAGGTGCCCTAGCAGTAAGAGAACTACAGTCAGTAATACACTGCTTGGAGTAATTGTGTTGAGCTAAAAGAGGTGGGTTTTCTTTTATTTTTTTTGCCTTCGGAGCTTTTCTTTGGTGTGACACCAGTGGCATTTTTCCTGTTTATTTTTTTCTGGGTTTTTTAGAAGACACTACAGCATCCTTAGTGTGAACACTGTATCTGTGCTGAGATGTTACTTCTCAAAATCAATGTACAGTATTTTTTTCTATTGCTATTCCATTCTGCTTTGAAGTGAATCCCGACGTATCGTGCCCAAAGAAAGTCTGGACTCAGAAATTCAAATATTGTTATTTTAGATTGTTTTCTGCCCTACAAGCAGGTATATTTTCTAATTAAAAATGAATTCCTGAAAGTCCTGTATCATCTTTAATTCTGCATATCTCATGACTGAGTGGCCAATCACAACCAGACTGTAGATTTGAGCAATAATAAACAACTTCAATGAGAACATGCTCAAAGAACAATAGGGTACTTCTGAAATAAATAGTTTTTGTGAACCTTGTTAAGTAGGTAACTTGCTGAATTGCAGCAAGTGTGGAAAATGTTTGCATTATCTGTGGGCAATAAAGTTACTGCTGTTTAAGAAAGCACTAGCACACAGTGTGTTCTCTTCGGCTTTTTGTGCCTAATTCGTGTCATTAGAAGGTTGTGCTAATTTCCTGGAAAATTATTTCCAAGGCAAGACTTTGCTTTGAAGGGGAAGTCGTGTTTCGTTATCCTGCCGCTCGGTAATAAAGCAATAGTAAAGGAGCAAATACAAAGCAATTAGACTGGATCTAAGGCAGAAATTCTTTACACTGAGGGTGTTGAAACCCTGGCAGGGGGTGCCCAGAGGGGGGGTGGAGGCCCCATCCCTGGGACCATTCCAGGCCAGGTTGGACGGGGCTGTGAGCAACCTGATGTGGTTCAAGGTGTCCCTGCTCCTGCAGGGGGGTTGGGCTGGGTGACCTCTGGGGGTCCCTTCCAACCCAAAACATTCTGTGATTCTATGATTCTATTGTATAAAATCTGATTTTTAAAACAGCTGCCTCTTTGGCAGAAGGTCATTGTAGACTGTTTGCTTCGTGGGGTTAACAAAAGTTCTGTCTTTGAACAGTTTGCAAGACCTAGTTCAGAAACCGGAACTATTGTTGGATGAGAAATAAGAATTTTGAAAAACCTAAAATGAGAGATCATTAAGAGGTCACACAACACAAACATGAAAAGAGAATCCGTAAGTTCTGGCTTTATTTGATGCCTTACCAGTTACTGTGTGTTCTTTACCAAGGTCAACGGGAGGAAGGGCAGCAGAGGGAGTTCTGCAAAGTTCTCACTTGCTGTGCGCACCGAGCACTGAAAAATCCATGGTTTATTTTACTGTTTGATGCTGGGAATTAAATCCAAGTCACTGCGAGAGCGCGGATCAGTTCTCATGTAATTTACGTGCACTTCCCTAACTCACAAAAATGCACATAAATACTGAGGATAAGTCGTTCAGGGGTGTAGTAATTTGTTGCAGAGAAAAGCAAGCATTTCTCCAGTGTATCTGCAGTAGCTTCCATGCACTGGGCAACCAAATTGGCCGGGGGGGTTTAGGCTGAGCAGCAGGTGAGGTTTAGCCCAGGCAGCCAGTTAGGCTAGGCAGCGGGTGAGGTTAGGCCAGGCAGTGGGTGAGGTTTAGGCCAGGCAGTGAGTGAGGTTTAGGCCGGGCAGCAGGGCAAGGTTTAGGCCGGGCAGCGGGGCAAGGTTTAGGCCGGGCAGTGAGTGAGGCTTAGGCCGGGGGCAGGGGTGAGGTTTAGGCCACGCAGTGGAGGTTTAGGCCGGGCAGCGGGAGGTTTAGGCCAGGCAGTGAGTGAGGCTTAGGCCGGGCAGCAGGGCAAGGTTTAGGCCGGGCAGTGAGTGAGGCTTAGGCCGGGCAGCAGGTGAGGTTTAGGCCGGGCAGTGGGTGAAGCTTAGGCCGTGCAGCAGGTGAGACGGGCTTCACTGTGAAGCCAGGAGAATGGTTTTGTTCGATTTCCCTTCAGGTCTGCGTGCAGCCCCCAGCCCTGCGCAGCCGGTGCCTCCGCCTCACAGCACCCGTCCCTCCCGCCAGTCTCCAGCCCCGAGTGGTCCTTCACCCCCAGGAGCGAGCGGGCACCGGCCCCGCCGTCACCCGGTGCCCGGCCGGGGAAGGCAGGGGCTGTGCCCTCGGGACCGGGCTCGCCCCGTTCCGCCGCGCTGGGCTGTGCCCCGGGGCGGCCCCGCTGCAGCGAGCGGGCGCCTGGGGCTGAGGGAGGCGGCGCCATCTTGGGGGTGCGTGGGCTGAGGGGAGCAGGGCCGGGGCCCGGCCTTGGCGCGGTGGCCTTGGCTGCTGGGCCCCAGCGGGGGGCGGGGGGCGTCCCCAGAGGGGTGAGGAGGCTCAGAGGAGCGATGCAGGGTTGGGGTGCAGTTTGCGGAAGCCACAAGCAGCCACACACCGCCTGTCCCTCAGGCCTGGGCCACCAGGCGGTGGCCACACCACGTGTGCAGCCCAGAAGTGCCCATCAGGGAAAGGGCTAAAGCAAAACGTGCAGCGGGAAGCCAGGGTCAGGATTAATGTTTGTCCGCTGAAAGAAAGATGTGATGGGACAGGACGGCTGCAAACTCCTGGTGACCGTTCTGGCCAGGACCAGCCCTCCCAGGTGCTGTGAACAAAGCTGGTCACGGGGAAGTATAAAACGAGACGCTGGAAAACGCCTGTGCTCCGATACCCGACGTCCTGGGAGCGAGGTGCTGTTGGCCAAGGAAACGTCTTGGCACGTGGGCAACATCTGTCGATACAGTCTCACGCCCTGGGTCCCAATACAGGGGCTGACAGACGTTATTTAATGGTTTCCTGAAGTTTCCAACCTGATTTACTAATTTTAAAGTATTCTAATCCAAACTATTTCATGTGGCTTACGCTAATGCAAACGGTTTCCTCAGCTGTTGGAATCTGCCTACAGATGAAAGTGCAGAAAGTGCAGAGATACCCTTCTTTAGGAAAGCAAGTTTGGAATCTAGCTCTGTGGTTTCTGTAATTGCAGATGACAACTACCTAGCTTTAATTTTGCTTGATTTTCTAGCGTTGGCTGGAGGGCATATTCATTTAGGTGGGCTGCCAAAATTCCAGGCATAAGAGTCCCTGATTCTAATTAACTTAATAAAATATAAATTCTTTTTTCATAACATGGTTGATTTGATAGGTATATATTATTTTTATATAACATACATATAAAAACTGGTGAATTACTGTAAATAACGCAGTTCTAGCTATGATTTGTCTTACATACTTACAACAGCTGACTGCTGCAAAATGTTCCCACTTGTTCTTACTCTTTCTGAAATAATACTTAGATACCCTGCAGAAAATCCGAAACATTGCAGCTTGCAAATGAGAATTGCAGACTTGGCACAAAGCTTGGTTTGCTGGTAATAGCTTGGAATTGCCATCAGCGTAGTGTCAACTTCTGATTAGTGTAAATAGAGGTAATAGCTACAGAATCTTGTAAAAGGGCATGGCTGTCCATCTCATAAAAATGAAGGTAACCAAATATTTACTATATTATTAAGTGAACTTAAATAACTTAATATTATTAAGTGAACTTAAACTGCTTTTAATTTTAGGACGTCTGGAAGTAGTTATCTGAACGGCAAATGTAGAGGTTTTGACAAGTTTCAGAAAATATTTGAAGGCTACAGATACTTACTTTGGAGGGCTTCCACAGGACATTTTCAAGAACCACGAAGAAATTGCTGCCTGTAATTGTTTAATGACAAGGAATAAAAACTGGGAAGAACTTATTTCTAGCTGAATCTCTGAAAATGGGCAGCACTGCTATTGTCCTTTATCTCATTTTGCAATTAATACAAGACACAAACACATCTGTTGGGAACTGCATTCCCAGAAAAACAGTAAAATACCAAAGTAAGTGAAAACCAGTAATTTCCCAAGCAGAAAGAAACACAGCAGAGTGTTGGGAGTTTATTTTTTATTAGGCATATAAAGAATGCTATGGACTGTTTCACCTTGAGTGTTGTGGATGCACTCAGCCAACCGAGAGTGAGGAATGCCTGAACAATAATTGTTGTAGCTCTAGGTTCTGCCTTATCGATAATAACAATAGTGTTGTTTATTTTCCAGCAATAAATTGGGAAAAGACCATCCATGCGTTTATTCAAATACTTTCATATTATTTAGAGAATGTTCTGGAAATGCGTATAAGCTTTTGCCTTTGTTCTGTCACAATTTGCTTTCAATCTGGAATTTTTATTACATTACAGCGTGATTGTAGCGATCAATATTTTTAAAATAACTTATCTTCTATATTATACAGCTGGAAATATAAATACTTTTATGAAAGAAGGATTATCCAATATTTCCACTCTCCTTGTGAATGAAGAAACCGATACCTTATTTGTTGGAGGCAGAGATGCAGTATTTGCTCTTGACTTGAAAAATATTTCTAGAGAAATAGCCAGGGTAAATTAAAGACACTTCTTTTTTTTCCCATGCCTTCTTTAAAACAATGCTTTGCCTGTGGTTTTCTTAATTTGAAGATAATGTTCTGATTTTAAATGGATAAAAGTATTACTATTTCAAGGCTTGTAACTTTATCACAGAATCTTTTAAGCAAAGCAATACCTCTCTCTTCAGGTTATTTATTATGCCTTGTACATTACAGAGATACATGGAAAAATGCTTATTTACCCAATAGGCTCAAAGTTAGGATTATTTAGGGCTTTTTTTTACACATAATTTTGTGAAGAAAAATGGCAACATACCACCTTACAAGTACTTTTGGCTTTTAGGAATACTGGTTTGCTACGCAGGAAAGACAACTGGAATGTATTCAGAGAGGAAAGGACAAGGTAGGAACTTCTGTTTCCCCCTCTAAGTTATTAACTAAAATGAAAATTTTATCAAGCTTCTTTTTAATAAACGAAGGAAAAGCAAGTTCATTTAAATCTGTTGGGCTTGTTTGCTTGCTGCTAAGACACCAGGGTATTTTCAGATGCAATCCACTACACTATTTAATTTTATTTTTTTTTCTATTTTAGATAAGATGCCAGAACTACATCCTCTTCCTCCATAAGATAAACGACTCCAACCTATATGTTTGTGGAACCAATGCGTATCACCCAGCTTGTGATCATATGGTAATTATGTTTGAATAGAGGTTTTGCTGAAGATGTTTGAGTAGCAGGGCAGATCTTTGATCACTTTCCTCAAAATATTCCTGTCGAAAACTAGAAACTTCCCTAATTCTTCTTTAAAGGTGTGAAAGACCAGAAAAGTTCTTATTAAATGTCTTTATTCTATTTCAATGACTGTTTGCCATAGATTATCCATGGGACGAACATAAGCTTGCAAGGAAGAGCTGAAGAGAGCAGAGGGAAGTGTCCATTTGAACCAACTCTGAAGTATGCGTCCGTTTTTGTAGGTACGCTTGGACTGACAGGCAGCCTGAGATGGTTTTCCTCACCTAAACTAAGTTACTGAATACTGTTACCCTAATTCTATTTTTGCTTGTCAACCCCAATTTGTTCCTTATGATAAGCCTTTGCATTCTATAAATAAGTACTTTATACTTTCTTGTTTCTTCCAAATATTTACAGATGGGGAATTTTATTCTGCTACTTCAAATAATTTCTTGGGGACAGAACCTGTAATACTTCGCAGTATGAGAAATTCTGTAAGAACAGAGTTTAAAACATCGTGGCTAAATGGTGAGAAGATTTTTTCTATATTTCAGTGTCTAATTCGGTGTATGAATTCTCTCTAGAATGTAGTGTATGTTATGTATTGATTTTGTAGTGTGAGCTTTTAAACTAAGGACAGAATTCAAAAGAAATTTGTGACTACGGACTACAGTGATGAGACGAGCCACAGCCCCTTTCCATTTCTGAAAGCACAGTTCCTTCTCTTAACATGTGATAGATTCATAAACACTTTTCAGCCCTTTCCTTGTCCACTAGTCCACAAAAAAAGTTCAATTAGACTTGATTTTAAAATAAGATCTGGCATTTATGTTTTTCACATAATAAAAAGTTTTGTGTATTTATGTGTTTCAGAACCAAGCTTTGTCAACATGGAAATAGTGCATGAAAGTGAATCTAATCCAAGTGGAGATGATGATAAAATTTATGTGTTCTTCACTGAAACAGCTGTTGAATTTGAATTCTATGACAAGCTTCTGGTGTCCAGAATTGCCCGTATCTGCAGAGTTAGTATTTGTGGTATAAAGATTTTGTTTAAGGTGTTTCAGATGAAGTTTCATAGTCAAGTGATTACAATGGTATCCAGGCTGGCTAAACAAACTAAACTCTGTCTTACACATTTTATTTTTGGACTAGCTTCCTCTTTTTTCTGCTAGAACAGAACCAGCTGTGCAGGTTGCATTTGACATTTAAACCTTTTTTCTTTGAGCTGGATTTATATTGAAAGGCCAACTATATTCTTCCCCACAGCCAACCCCATTAGGTGAAAATCACATCGATTTCTTTCTGCATTCTACAGTGTTGATGTTATTCCTTCATTTAGGGTGATCTTGGTGGAAAACGCATATTGCAGAGAAGATGGACGTCATTTTTAAAATCCCGCCTTTCCTGTTCCATTCCAGAATTAAACTTCCATTTCGATATTATCCAGGACATCTTTTTACTTAGGAGAAGGAAGTGGCAGGACAGCATATTTTACGGAATTTTCTCCCAACAATGGTGAGATAGAGGGCTATGTACGCTCCTAAAGTTTGTGATGAACTGAGTAAGGGTTATCACTTCAGTATGAATAGCCTGAGTACAGCCTTTTGGCTTTAGCTCAGAAAAAGAAGCTACCAGCTACTGAAGCTGCATGTTTTAATGGACCACATTTGTTTTTCTTACAGCTTAATCCAACTGAACAAACATTATCATCTGAAACAAAATGGTTTTGGTTCCTGGGCCAAAACCTTCAATTAAAGACTAACCAAAAGCTTCTCCTAAGCCAAGTTTGTAGAGTTACGTTCTCTCTAGTCGGATGGTGGGCAATTCAAGCTAATTACATATAAAATTACATAATTACATACACAAAGCCCTGGATTCTTCTGGTCTTCATGGCACTAAAGGAAATAGCTGACATATCAAGGTGCAGAATTATTCTCCTGTTCCAAAACAAGGCCTGCTTGTCTAATGAAATGTTCTATGAAAATAAAAACAGAACGCCAAACAAATAGCTTACAGGTTTTCGGGTTAATTAGCTTTTTCGTAATGCTCTGGCTAATGAAGAAAAACAAGACAAGGTGTATCAAAACTTTACATGTCAGAAAATACCAATTACAAAGTAGCTGTGAGTAGGTAATTCCAGTGTTTTATAAAAGCATCAGAATTACCGGAATGCAGCACAGTCAGCACTGTCCAGCTGAACCTGCTGCCACCCATTTACCCATCAGTTTATACCCACGGGAGCTTCTGTGAGCTTTATTTCTGGTTATGGCAGGTTGGGCTCAATGTCTCCTGAGATAGGAATTTCTAGAAGATTTATTCCTTTGGGTGTGGCAAAGAGACTTAGACTTGTTACTCACTGGTGGAACTGACATCGCATCAGCGTGCGATCCAGACACTCCTAAGAGTCTACCTGAATTTTCAGTCGTCATTTTGAGAAGCATTGTAATTGGAGGCAAAGAGGAAAAGTATTGTGGTTTTTAGTAAGATGAGTTAAAGGGATTAGAAGAGGAATTAATGGCCTGTGTCAGAAGCGTGGAGCCAAAGGGAGGAGAATCCTGTCAAAGTGTTGATTTCCACAATACTGGTATGGCTCACCTGTCTGTTTACAAGAAAGGCTGTCAAAAGGGCCTCATTCTTTAAGTTGTTTCAATTGATTTGAGGGTGGTTACTTGATTTTTAACGAAAACATATTTAATACCATCTTTTATGAATGTCTTTGTTTTATTCTCTTAGTGAATCACGAAAACTGCAACAGGGGAGTATTTTCAGCGTTAGGTCTCCTTTGACTAATCCTGAAAAAGATAGAGCAGTGGAGATTGGGTTATTTTATGGTATTTCTTTCTATAGAAAAGCCAATAAAACTTGCTTTTATTTTGTGTGTTGTTTCCTTCTCAGGGGAAGATTAGACATATCAGCAGTTTGTGCATACAGCATGAAAAAGATTCAGGAAGTCTTCTCCAAAGGAAGCTACAAAGGACCAGTAACTGCAGAACATTCCCCTGTGAAGTGGATGGTATACAGGGGAGAAGTGCCAGTTCCACGTCCTGGTGCTGTAAATACGAATTTACTTGCTCTAATTAAAGAACAGCCTCTGGATTATCTTTTTTTGGTAGCAAAACATTAGCTCGTGTCTTACCAATGTAAATGCAGTGTTTATAATCAGCAGAGAGATACCTGCTTTCTCATTCCTTCATACGAAGGTTCCTAGAAAAGCTGCCTTGCTTATAGTTCCGCTCCACAAGTGATGTGGGGTGTTAACTAGTTCATAAAGTGTGAGGAAAATAATGATTTTCATCTTTTGAAGATAAGTAAAAATAACTGAATGCTTAGAAGGAAATACACCTTTTTTATGTGCCTTGGGGAAACGTAAAAACAATTGTAGTTATGTCTGTTATGTTTTGTTTCTAGTGCATTGATAATTTTGCCCGGAGTATTGGGTATAATACTTCTTCTGACTTGCCTGACAAAGTTTTGCAGTTTGTTAGAGATCACCCTCTAATGGATAATTCTGTAACTCCAACGGGTAACAGACCAGTGCTACTGAAGAGAGGTTCGAACTATACCAGGATTGTAGTAGACAGAGTCACTGGCCTAGATAAACAAACGTACGATGTTATGTTTCTCGGAACAGGTAAGTGCTTTTATTTTAAGAGAAGATACTCTACATTTTTATGTCTGTTGTTCCTGAGTTTTTTTCTGAGACTTCAAAAAAGTAAAAAGTATTCATCAGCTCTGTTTGAAGTTTTGCATTCAGAAGCGGTCTTGCTAGTTTAATATTTTTATCCCAGGTAGATGAAATGCGTTTGGCTTGTTGGACATTAAAAGGCTCTCTTTAGAAACTTTCCATATCAAAGGAGACTTGACATAATATTTGCAAATGCAGGGATTGTTTGAGGTCTTTTTTTTCCCCCTGAAAAAAAATCATTGGTTCTTACTGAAAGAAAAAATAAGAATGGCTTTGAAGGATTTCAAAAATTCCCTGTGCCCAGGAATGTCTTCTAAATCTCTATCTAATTTCAACATGAATTACCAGGCTAAAATGCTATGTTTAAACAAGTTTATCTTTAGAAATACTTTTCATTTTATGTAGATGACGGATATTTGCATAAAGCTTTCAATTGGGATGGGGAGATGTTCATTGTGGAAGAGCTACAGCTGTTCCCGTCTCCTGAGCCTGTACAATCTCTCCAGCTGTCTTCCAAAAAGGTAGAACTGCCCCTGCCTGCGGCAAGTGACTGCTGCAACAGCTTGCCTTGGGCCTCGCTCTTCCGTGGTGCTCTTCTGGCTTTTAAATAGCCTGTAGATGGCTCATAATGCTGCTTCTATCATGTATTCGTTAATAACAGAAGCACAAAACATCTTTTTTCTGTAGAGGAAGAAATTGTCTGTGTCAAAATGCAACTGAACCCAGCCTTTACGTTCATTGAAAAATTACAGAAGGAGCTCTGCCGTTTTACTTGCTATGGAAAGTGAAGGGGGTTTTCTCATTCATATCACCCCCTATTCTTACAAGATCTTTAGCTTATTGATATGTTTAATAAATGCCAGAAAACCTTAGACTCTATATTAGAAAATAACAGCTTAAAAGTGTAAAATAACTCCTCCCTGCCTTTCCAGGGAATGCTCTATGCAGGGTCCCTATCTCGAGCGGTGCAGCTTCCCGTTTCTGAGTGCCACCGATACAAGCACTGCTTGGATTGCATCCTGGCGCGGGATCCGTACTGCGCGTGGTCGCAGTCTGCTAACGAATGTGTTCCACTGGCAAATCAGACCGGCCGTAGCAAGTAAGTAAAAAGCTGTTGTTTCAGCTGCCCACCCGGCGTGAGATTGCTTTATCCATGCACTCCTAATGTCTGTAACACAAAACAATTCCTAGAAAAGGAATGGTACAAGTTGGCGTACTTCTTGTCTGTGTTTTCATCTGTTTGGCTTTTGGGGGGGTTTTGTTTTCTTTTTTTTTTGTTTTTTTCAGGAATTTAATTCAAAGTGTGAAATATGGGGATGCTTCCAGCTGCCTTAGCGTAGGTATGTGAATGTTTGTTTTAAGAAAGAATATTTTAACTTCATGCAATCAAAATGCTGTGTGCTCACGGGAATTCTTGCATTATAGAAAACCACAGAATTAAAATCATGTTGATTATTACTTTTGATCTAAGACCAAAAAAAGCCACACCGAGCTGGTGCTGCCTAAATTCTTTTAACCCTCTCAATCTAAATGACAGAGTACTTCAGAGTGAAACTCTGACTCTCAAGGGAAGCATGGATGTGACCCGTTTGAAGTTACTGGTGTCCCTCCCACACCCACTTCGCAGAAATCACACGACGCATCAGCTGTCCTATTAAATCTCACTGCTTTAGGATGCTGCTGTGCAGATACATAGAATCACAGAATCACAGAATCACTTTGGTTAGAAAAGACCTTTAAGATCATCGAGTCCAACCTTTAACCTAACCCTGCCATCCCACCACTAACATGACACACTATTCAAGAGTACAGTTAAAAAGAAGGGTATTTGTTATCAGCCGCTTAAAATTATTATTTTTAGTGGGATTGGGAAATTAATTAATTTTAATGTACAGTTGCAGGTGTGTGTGATCTGGTAGTATTATGCAGTGACTTCGTAATGAGTTGCAAGATAGAATCATAGAATCCTTTAGGTTGGAAAAGACCTTTAAGATCATCAAGTCCAACCGTTACCCTAACTCTGCCATCCCACCACTAAACACGTTGCTTTCCTCGTGACACAAGATGCACCTCTCACCTCCACTTAGGTCACTCTAAAGTCAGAGTTGTCTTTAGTCTTGTATATTTTGAGCCGCATGACAAGTGATAATCAGGCACTCAGTGGGATGGTTGGAGAACTTATACGTAGCTGATACAAGCATTGTGCAGGCAAATCTAGAGATCAGAGCATTTCTGTGGAGAGATGTCATTAACCAGTATAGAAGTTGAGGCATACAAAGGTGAATTTATTTATGCATGGCTATGTATATGGGTGAGGTGAAAGCAGATTAAAATCTGGTAGGCTTAAACTTCTAGTCCCCTATTTGTCCTGTTACACATCAGTGGGAATAAGGCCAGCTTATTGTCACTGATAGGCAGGCCTGTTAGTAATGGCTTTGCTTTGTCTTTACCCCTTCCCTGTTCATTACCCATAATCAGGCGGGTGAACTAAATTGTATATTTATCTGGTTACGTATTTGGTTATTTAAGTTAAGCTAAATCCCCAGTGTTCTTATTTAAAAAACATTATCTTCATAATTTCAGAAAATAGTGTGAGAAAATGTCTCTTTACCCTTGGAAACAATGTTCACCTTAAATGTGTTCCTCTGTCAAATCTGGCAAGCGTAGTGTGGACGTTTAATGGGAGCAGACTTCAGGCCGAGGACTCTAAATATCTCCCCTATGATGGAGGAATAGCAATACTTAATGTGACAGCGGATGCGGCTGGTTTCTATGATTGTCTCTCAGTAGAGACATCCAAAGGGAAGGAATTCCTTATCACCATGGCCCGCTATGCCCTTTATGCCCAAGAAAAGACAGAAGCAGCAAATGTTCTTGCCACAGCCAATAAGCATAATGAAGCAGGAGCTGAGGGCTTTCAGTCTTCAGTACCACCATCTTTACTGAACGAGGCAGCAAAACACAGCTCTGTGGGCAGCCAAAGAGAGAAGCTTGTTTTAAAACTCTTGGGGGCTGCGTTTGCTCTTCTTTTCTTTTTCTTGTTGGTTTGGAACTTCTACGAGGGTCATTTACCTCTGCCTTGGAAGAGCGGAGAAACCAGCTCAAAAACCAGCGGTACCGCAGGCTTGGGAAGCCCAGCACTGGCTGCAGAGGGGTCAGGCAGCGTGAGGAAGAGTTCAGCCACGCAAACGAGCACGTCTTGTGTTAATGAATCAAGGCTTGTGAGCTTTTCTTAAGGAGTCCAGCAGGAATGCGTAGCAGTGCAAGTTTCACAGAGAGTTTGGGTTTGATGACACGACGTTCCCCGTTAAGGAATGTGGCATGTAAATTCGGGTAGGAGTCAGAAACTGAATTGCAGATGACAAGCTGCATTGGTTATTACATAGATGTGTTACCAGTTACCACTTTTAAAAGCAAAATTCCTTGTTTGGGTACCTTTTTGACATGATAGAACCGTAAGAATAAATTTTTTTCAAAAATTTACACTGATCCACTTTTTTGTAATGTTGGGGTTGCTCAATTACAGAAATTAATACTTCAGAAGCTAATAATACTTAGCATTTAGTGCTTTCACCTTCAGACTTTCTGTTTAATCTACTAATAGCAACTAATTAAGTCTCCCAGTGCCTCAAGAGGTTGCTATTATCCTCATTTTACAGCTGAGGTTAAATTACTTGTCACTGGCCATAGTGAGTGTTGGTGTCGGATCTGGTGCTTTGTTAGAAGTTCAGTGTCATCTTCCTATATTTTCTCTCTCCTGATTTTCCTCTCCTTTACCTTTATTTAAGCTTTCAAAACACTTTCCACACATTTATTTTTCTAATGTGTTGCTAGTGACCTTTATGATACATCTTCCTCTGTCCAAAAATGTCATGAATCGGCTTAGGTGCTGCATCGTTGTTCTGAATTTATTTCTGAGGCGTGCTCAAAATTCAGACATTGCAGCTCCTGTTGTTAAAGGCCACTGGAAGCCGAGCATTTCTTCTGAGACACTTTTTTCTTCATTTTCCATTTTCTCATATGTTTTCTTGTTTGGAAAATAACTGAAAAAAATAACTGAAAGAAAACCCTGAAGAAAAGGCTGTGCTGCCTCACTGTCTCTTGCCAGACGTGCATAAAGTACAAGGCCGAGCCTCTTCCAGACACAGCAGGGTTTATTCCAGTTTTCACAGAGCTATGGAAGGGGAAGCCTGCTTGGAAACGGAGTCTCCTGCGTGGAAGGCTGTACCAGCTGTAGCAAGATGCCTGCCTTCAGGTTAGACAGGAATGCTTGGAAATGAAGATGATGTGTACAGCACAGATGCCTGGGTAGGAAGAAAGACCAGAGAAGTGGCTATTTGGTGTTTTTTCTTCCCTTAAAATGTAAATAGGTTAAGCTGCTTTACATTTGGGCAACATCACAGTCTCTTTTCTCTTTTTTAATGCCTTCTTTCTTCCCGGATCAAATTATTCTCCTGTTACACTTCACAACAACAGGTTCTTGTGTATTTTGTGTAAATACCGTAGAGGGAAGGTGAGGGCAGTTGTTGAACTTGGAAAAAGCAAATTCACGGATTACTGCGTGTCTGTTGCGCTGCTACGTACCAACACAGCAATGGGAGGATGTCAGGGTGGGAACCGCATCAGCCTTTCTGGCGCGGCGAAGCCGTAGGCACGGAATGTGGACAAGAGAACTACGTCAAATGGACGGCTGGAGATCTGAAGACTGGCTAACTGCTGGCAAGCCGTTATACCAGGACCTGCCTGGCTGCACTGCAGTGGTTGTATCGGTGCAACGCAGGAACCAGATCTGAGGCGTGTGCCTGGTCTCACAGTTTGAAAGGGAGTCTGCTTCCTCGCAGGGTTCCCTTGCCTATATTCCTACTCCCTATATGCAAAGGGCAATATGGAAATTAATGATGCAGACTGAAGAGCGGTATGCAACTAAGAACATAGGAAGTGATCACAATTTCCATTCCTATCTTTGGGGACGCTTAACTCTCTTCCCTGAGTGGAAGGAAGTGCAGATGGAATCCAAAACCCCATTTCAGAAAATCCTCACAAGGCTACCAGCATTTGGGCTTAGTTCAATTCCTGCTGATCTAATTACCCTAATTTAAATGTGTAAAGTAATTAGCTTCTCAGAGAAGTCACAGATAAGTTACAGTTAACAGGTCGATATGAAAGATTCTGTGCCCTACTTTCCGCAGCGTCTTTGGTGGGGCTTTAGTCCTTTTGTCAGTGCTTGCCACGCGGCGCACGTGGGGCAAGGGGACGGTGCTGGGGCAGTCCCTGAGCTGCCCGTGCGGCTCAGATCGGCCATCCAGCGCTGCTCCCGCTTGCACCCCACAACGACCTTTCCGAGCCTACAGCAATACGCCGTGAACACGCAGACCTGCCCCCATGCTTCTGACACGGGTTCGGCTTCTCTTCGTGCCAGAAATCTTTGGTGCCAGCAGCTGCCGCCACCGTTGCTCCACACAGAGCATTTACCTTAGCGTGCTCAGAATGTATCGGTCTGATGTTACGCTTAAAATGACCGGCAGCAAACCGTAACCCCAAACGGAGGGGCCGCGGTAGTGGGGACGCTGCAGACAAGGGTGGAGGTAAAGCGCTGAAAGCGGAGTGTGGGAAGTGGTGCAACTGCTGCTGCTTCTCCTGCTAGTATTGAACTCCGATACGGATGTTGCTAAATCACGAATACTACTGCCACCTTTTATTGTAAAATTACTAGTACGGAGCTTACCGGTTTGGGGCAAGTTCTGAAGTTATTAACCCATGGAGAAATTAATGTGCAGGACTGTCTGGGATTAACAGAATCTCCCTCGGGAAGATTTCCTATTAAAGTGTCCTGATGAGTAAGGAGCATGGAGGGGCTGGGATCATCCAGCAGCGATGTAACTCAGCACCACCGAGCCTGCTCATGGGAAGCTTCGTGGTGGCGCAGTGGCATATTTTAAGGCAAAACGGAGGCATTTGTGGGAACGGAGTGAAGCGTGTCAGTGTTCAGTCGGGAGTTGAGTGTCCTGGTAGGGTGTCTGGGAGGTGACGAGGGAATAGTTCCCTGCCAAAGCCAAGTTTCAGGTTCTTTACTAAGCATGTTTGCATGAGAGGCTTCCACAGTTGTTACCTTCTCTAAAAACTGCGTGAAACTTGTCTACAGTGTCAAAGTTACTGACTTAAAGCCCAGAGTAACCGCCCCCTGCCCAGTACAGTTGATACTGCTCAATTCTGATTTTTTTTTTTTTCCACAAACACATTAGAATAGGCAGCGTTCACGAGCAGGCCCCCATCCTTGTCCTTCCTTTGTGTGGAAACACCGGGGTGGACGCACATTGGGCTTTGCCTACGGAACAGAATGTGAGCAGTGCCCGGAGCGGCTGCCGTTTGCAAAATCTCCACCGCAAACCTGTTGGATGTATTACAGTGCCGAAAAGGAGCAGGCTCAAAAAGAGCCATTCCTGGTCTGGCTGCCCGTTGTCTTCCTGAGGCCGGGCTACTGGTGCATCTCTACCCTCAGGATTAAAAACGCGTCTTTATTCCTGGGCTGACCTGTTCAGCGTGGGCTCCAGCCCTCGGAGCCTGGTACACCCAGGCCGGCTAAACTGCAAAGCGCTCTTGTCTAGAATTTCTTTTTACCAGGAAGTTTTTTATGGTTACGATCCAGTCACTTTGATAAGCAGACAAAGCACTTTTATTCCTTCAGTGCCGAGCGTGTTCTGTTCGCTCTCGTGGCTCTCCCGGAGCCCTCTCCAGCTGGGCAGGGGGTCCCCCAGGGGAGCGGGGGTCCCCTCTGCTCCTGCTCCCTGCCTGGGTGCCACGGCTCAGGGCTGCATTAGCTCCTCCGGCAGCCCGCCGCAGCGGCTGCTTGCCAACTAGCCACTCTGCTTCCCCACGCCCTTTCGGCCTCTCTTCTTCCCAGGGTATTTTCCCATTCTATAAAGATGTATTCACGTTTTATGTTAATTTTCCAGTTGCAGACATGACTTCATAAAAGAACCACAGAGAGCGCCCCATTTCGGAGAGATGGCTGGACTGAGATTTGGGGTGTCGGGGGCGGCCGGAGCCCGCGGAAGCCCCAGCGCGGTGCTGGGAAGCCCCGATCCGGCGGGGCCCGGGGCCGGCTCTGCCCGCCGCTCCCGGCAGGTGGTGCCGCCGAGCCGGCCCCGGGCATAAAGTCGGGAGAAGCGGAGAAATGTGACCGAGATGGGGCAGTTGGCAGAGGGAGGAAGCGGGTAGGGAAGAGAGAGAGGGAAAAAAAAAAGGGAGAGAACAAAGAAACCGCGATCGCGAGGGCGGCCGCGCTGCCGCTCCCCGCCCAGGGTTTGCAAAGCCCCCCGCCCCGCTGCGCCCCTCCCGTGCCGGGGGGGCAGGGGGAGCAGCGAGGGGGCGCCGGGGTTCCCGCAGCCGGGGGGCGGCCCCTGCCCTGCCCTGCCGCCCCGCAGGCTCGGGGGGTGCTGGGCGGTTCGGGCTGACGGCCGAACTAGCAAGATTTCCAAGTGAAATTCCGGAGGAAATTTCAAGAGCATCCGGATCCGGAGAAAGCAGAAAGAAAGAGGAAGGGAGAAATAAATCCAAACGTGGAGAGACCGAGGCAGCGGAAGAAAGGACGGGAGAGACAGAAGCTGACACCCAGGCAGAGATGGGGTGAGACTGGCAGTTTATTATTCTTGAATTGCTTGTAGTATTCATGGCCGCTGAGCTATTTTTTAAGGTAATTGCGAAAGAAACGAAGGTTCTAAATGGCTTTTTTTTTTTTTCTTCCCATTGCAAGCTTTAAAGTTGAGGCTTGCTTTTTATTTTATGGGTTAGAAAGCGGGTAGCTGCAAGTCTCTGCAACTTCTTTAAATAAACTCGTGTGTAAGGGAAGCCTCTAGTGATCTACATGTTGTATGAAATCCAAACTGGGAGGCTGCGTGGGAGGACTGGAGCCGGGTTGTGGCCACAAACTTCTGGAGAAGTTAGAAATCAGGGGGTTTGTTTGACTGTTTTGAGTTCGGTATTCAATCAAGTGGATCCTGCTTGCATTTCTGAATGGATAAATAGCTGATTGAAAATCCCTGGTGACTTAGCTTATGATCCCCCTCAGATTTTCCAAGAGTGAAATAACGCTGCATGGACGTGGCAGTGGATTTTGGTGTGGAAATAGGGGCTTAGTCTGGTATTTAATTTATGTCCTAGTTACAAGTCTCAGTCGTGTAACTTTAAGGACCCGATGTGTTGTTGTGAGTTTCTTGTGCAATAAACTCTTCGGGGCTGTTTGAAAGCACAGCGGATCTGTAGGAAGCCTGTCTGATCCACTCCCTCCAAACGTGTGGGTTTGACGACGCAAGAGAAATAAATAACATTCTCAGTGGCTTGTTTTCCTTTTGCTAATTTTCCTCTTGGACTATCTAGATAAAATGATTGAACAGGCAGCCATAGATTCCAGAGGCAGAAAAGGTAAGAGGAGAAGAATCAAAAGTGACAGCAGCGTGAATCTGGCACAGATCCTTTGAAGCTGGCAGAGTATGTGCTGATCCAGGTTAAATCAGAAAGTGTCCCTATTTTCCTGTCACTTTTCCTGTGATCCACAAAGTTGCTGTAAAACTTCTAGAACTGCCAGGAAGGGTTTACCGAGGAGATAGCTTGGGACTAGCACTTTGTTAGAGCTAGTGGATGAATCCTTCTTGGACCTAGCGCAGGGACACCCAGCAGCTATGGGATTTCTTCAGAGGGTCACCAGCTCCCATAGGAAATGCTGAGACAGCGTCACCATCTCGCTCTGCTTGGATGTCGCTGTATAATTACGTGGTGTAGTAGCAAAACTGTTGTTAACCAGAGGTGACGTTTCCACCCCAAATTCCTTATTTCCACTTAACTCCTGGGGTGCAAGTGTCCTTTTGCTTGTACGTCGATCACATGGGGTTATTGAGTCGCTTTCAGCAGCGTTTAGGTTACTCTGGATGCAAAAGAGATGAAAAGCGCGTCACCTCTTACACTCTGGCGGTTGACTTTAGTTAACTTATTTTTAAAGCAGGGATTCTGGTCTCATTCCTCCACATTAGACTTGTTTGTAACATCATGCTCTGGTTTTTATGGATAAAGTCTCCATGGGCTCCTTTGTATGCGCTGTACTGTGTGTATTGATGCATTGGCACTCCCTCTCCAAAGAGGACAGTTGTAACTAACACTTGATCCTGAGGGAAGGGAATTTACTTAGGTCCTAGCTGAGTCTTTGGTGGACACTTGGGTTTCTCGGACTCTTTGCCGGTAGCATTGTCAAACGTAACCACAGGTAGATGCAACTTTACCGGCTTCTAATTCGAGCAGTATAGAGTTTACCCTCTTGTCACATACATCAAGCGACTGCATTCCCCCACTCTTCTCTCTGCTGTCATCCCACTGACCTCTGCTAAACCCACAATTTGAACCGGCCTTGTCAGAGGGGCTGCTGGCTGTGCTTTTGGAGCTCTGGCAAGGGCAGGTTGAGAACACCAGCAGATCTCAGGGACTTGTTCTAGCGAAGCTGGGCAGGCATCTGTGCCTGGAAGTACTACGGCTCCTGTAGACTATAATGAAGATGCAGAGGCAGAATGTGTTGGAGGCGCAGAGCATTTTGAAATGTGCTTGTATCTCCACTTCTCTGGTTCTAATTATTACTGGACATATTTTCTGGAATGCATAAAGAATTACTTGGCTGCAGCCTGGCTGTGCTGGGGTTTTTAACTTTAATTGCTGTACAGACTTGCAGCAACGGGTCTGCGTGTCTCAAAAGAAAGAGCTGCTGAAGCTTAGTGGCAGAAGTAACAGTTGTCCCAGGAAGGTGAATGCACAGATTGTGCTGTGGACACCCAGTAGCATTAGTGTTCAGCAGCCAAGATGCTCTACAGATAGAGACTGGATTCCAAAAGAGAAACAAGAAAAACCTCTGAGCTGTGTTGTGTCTTTAAATGCCCTTGATCCCCTGTCCCCGTGCCTGACCTTGCATGCTTGTCGCTGTTCCCCACGCTGATCCAAGAGGAGCGCATTCAGCCAGGATTCCTTTGCTGCCCTTTATCTGCAGACAGGCCATGAGGCAGCTGCTTTTCATTCCTGTGCTAAGCCCTGCCGGGTAATCTCCTGGGAGCTGGAGGAGGCAGAAGGGAAAGCAGCCCCTAGCCAGCTCCCATCGCTGGGGCCGCACTGCTCCACCTTCCCTCCGTGGCTGTGGGGCCGGGCTGGCCTCCTTCAATCCCGCCTGGACGCTCGCAGCATCTATGCATTTTCCCCAAGGTGACATTCTGCAGCGCAGAATGAAAGCAAAGCTGCAGCTAAGGGGGCTTGAAAACCTGCCCGGTGTTGAGAACAGAGGGCTGGGAATCGGTCCTCCCAAACTTTGTTCCCAAAGCAGTTCTGCAGTTCAGTGTCTGCCAATCAGCGTCCTGGGGGCTTGTGCCCAAATCCTGGGCAGGCAATACCAAAGCACGCTCTCTGCACCCATTTGCGGTGAAGCGGTAGCTCCCGTAGGCTCTGGAGAGAGTTACACCCAGTCCCTGGCTCAGGGGAAGGGTTAGACTTTGGGGAGAAATGCAAAGGGAAAGAGATGAGGTTTGGCTTCCATTAACCCACCCTTCTTCCCCAAACGGCGCTGACGTACAGTCAGCAGCTATTTAAGCTGCTGAGGGAAGATAAAAGGAAACAAAGACAGACAGCAGTGGAGGAGGAGGAGGGTGGTTCTCATGCCCTCTCTGTGCTCCAGTTCTGCCTTTCAAAATACTGGGCTCTGTCTGTCTGAGACACATTTCCCCCCTCCTCTGCCCTGGCCAGCCCCCTCCCTCAAATTATCCCGGACCGTGCTGCTTTGTAGGGCTTCTCACACCCGAGCGCGCTGGCTGGTGATGGGACAGACGGGAGAGCCCTGGCCCTGCCGCCGCCAGCACGGCCTCCCAGCTGACTCAGCGTGACGGTGGGCTGAGCGCCAGAGCTGAGCCGCGTATTTCTCGTGCTCAGATGCTCTCACGTTCCCCTTTCGGCTCTGCACAAGCTGCCCTGTGAGCACCCATCCAGGAAACCCAGACCTTGTGGAGAGAAAGGACTTTTGGGAAGATTGCAGTGAGAATTGCGAAGTTCCCACCGCAGCAGCTGGGAAGTCCTTACTTCCTGCTGCAATGGGCCTTTTCTCAGAAGACGACCTCTTTTTGGGGGGGGCTTGCTCATTGTGGCTGCACATTGAGCCCAGCCCCACGGCACAGTGCAAAACTACGTTGCTAGGTCTCTGCCCTCTGAAGGTATCCTGCTGCCGGCAGCAGGAACGTCGCGCCCCCAGAGCCCTTCCCTGCCCTTGTGGCTGAGCACTGTTGTGCCCACAGGAACAAATGATTCTGCCGATCTGGTACTTTGTGATTTCTTGCGAGGGTTTGGGTTTTAGATGAAGGGGGACCACAGACTGGTTAGACGCCAAGTATTTGAAGCGGATGATCCTCTCTGCGCCCAAGGGCGGGGAGGCTCCTTTCTCTGACGAGTAAAAGAGCTTCCCAGCAAAGAGAAGCCGCAGTGGGCGAGAGGAGGTGCAGGCTGGGCCTCCTAGAGATGCCCTTGACTGAAGCCCATCCGGGAGCACCAAGGCAAACACAGTTAACGAGGAGCGAGCTCAGCCTCCCCAGCACGTTCCAGCTGCCTTAAGTGGCTGAAAGACTTGATTCCTAAACCTCAGACCTATTCACTATTTGGGTTCCTGGAGTGCTTTGGACTCGGACTCACCCACCAAATCTCTCTCTTAAAATTCTAGATTTGTGTCGAGGTTTGAATCCTGCTCTTTTGTCACACACCTTGCTTTGGAACTGAAAACAGGACAGAAACAGTATAAATTTGGGAACGGTGACTCTGAAAGCTTCTCTCTCCACAGCAACCATAAGGTTTCTTCTCTCTGGCCATGCAGCAAAGGGTGGGGGCAGGTGAGCAGGATGTGATAAGTAATTCAGTTAACTAAATGGGCATGTCACGGGCAGGCAGGCAGGACTGCGAGGTGAGAATTACTGAGAACAGAAAAATAAAGAGGATCTCAGTGGGAAAAACCTTCCAGATTGCAGAGAAAATCAGAGAAGAACAAGGACAAAGCGTAAGTCAGATGCAGCTGTGCAGTCGGAAGGAGACCCCTCCCCACACCGGTGCAGAATCTGTCGAGCCAAGGCATTGCTGGATGCAATCGAAGATCTAAAGCAAACAATAAACCCCTGATTTCTTCCTCTCCCTCTCTCCCTTTCGAAGAGGTCTGGCAGGGGGGCTGCATTTTAGCAGTTGCCCTCAGGTTTAGGAACCTGCTGGAGAGCGAGCCTGTAACTGTCAAACGGGATTTTTTCCCAAAGAGGTGCTATTTGCATTGGAAATACCCCGAGAAAGTCAAAGCAGTGAAGCACAGTTTCTCTGTGGTGGAGGGACCCCAACAGGCGGCAGAAGCTGGGGTGGGCAAGGAGAGCGGGGAGCGAGCGTGCAGTGAGACCCTGGAGCTGCCACGGCGCCGTGGAAATTCGGAGATTGACGTTCTGCTGAACAGCTCTTTCAAAGGTTGTCTCTCCCGTCCTTTAACCCGGGCTTTTCCTTAACATGGGAGATGTTTCTTTAGAGGATCACACACCATTGTGGTGGGAGACTGGAGGACATGGTGGGGAACATCCCCTTTCCCAGCTCTGTCTGTGACTCCTGTGGCTTAACCCAAAAATCTCACCTTTTTACTTCTGCTCCGCCATTAGACTGGTCTGCAGGTTTTGAGAGTGTTTTTCTGGTGAGCATCAGAGAGAGGACTGTGTGAAATCCCCCTGTTAAAGACATACCTAGCAGAGGGATTAATGGTGGTTTGCTCAAAGCGTAGGTGGGAGCCTGTGGTGAATCCTCCGTGCAGGATGGGCTCTGAGGCAGGGCAGCCTGGGGTCAGCGGCTCTGCTTCAGCTGGGACGTTGTTCTGCTGCGGCGTGGTGTCCCTGCGCTGCCCGTGTATGCACCCATCCCGCGCGTTGCATCATAGGACGATGCTGGCACCAGTCCCTGGTGCTGTCTTCTAAACAGGAGACAGAATCACAGAATCGCTGAGGTTGGCAAAGCCCTTTAAGCTCATCGATCCCAACCGCTCCCCTACCCCTGCCATCCCACCCCCAAACCCTGGCCCTCAGCACCGCCTCTGCCCGGCTGTTCAATCCCCCCAGGGCTGGGGACTCGACCCCTTCCCTGGGCAGCCCCTTCCAGTGCTTGACATAGAAAATAGATGGTGCAGTCCCTTTTTGGAGAGGCCTCTCTGGGAGGTGGCTCATCTCCCTTTCAGTGGCGTTCGCTCTGTAGCAGCACTGGGTTATTTGCAAAGGTCCGACTTAGGAAGAGGCCCGTGTGCCTGTAATGGGGAGGGTAGGGCCCGCATCCCGACAGGACACTCAAGGACAGTCCGCGCACCCAGTGACGTCCGTGTTCAGGTCACACAGAAGAAAGGGGGTAGCGCTGGTTTTAGTCTTCTCCACACTTTGGCACCTTTTATGCCCACTACTCCCCTGCCAGGGGAAGCGTGGCACTGGTGCAAGGGACTGAACTGATCCATCTGTGCCTCCTTGGCGCAGGGCAGTGCTTGCAGGGCGTGCTTCTCCTCCAGGGTCTTGGCACTGCGGCCGGGTGTCCTAACCTGACGAGGTCCCTCCTCCAGCCGTAGCGAACTCGGTCCTTTTGGCCTGCTACTCTGCTGAGACCATAAATTAAGTGGACAAATAATGATTTGCTCTCCTGGCAATGGTGAAATAAGCAGCTATTCATTAAGAAATCAAGTTGGATGCTGTAGAGAGGGGAATAATATAAAATCCAAGGTGGGAATGAGGCCAGTGTGCAGTTTTACATGTTGTCTTAATGACCACTGAGTCAGGGACTCCGGTCAGTGAGCAGATTGGAGACGATTTGATCCATACCCTATATTCACGTGTCCTCCCCAACCCCCCCGTGACCTTCTTCCACCTTCTTTGTAAGGAGAAGCCACAAGAGAGGAGTCATTTGGGTCTTCACTCAGGCAGCGTCCTGGAGCCAGGTGCTCTGCTGATGGGAAGAACACATTAGGGATAGCTGGATTAGTCAGATCATCACTTCATTTGAGCTGCTTGGTTTTGCCTGGTAGCTGGAAGCCTGCTGCTGGAGTGTTAGGGAACATTCATGGGGGACAAGGCATTTTTAAGCTGTCAGCGGGAGGTGGGATATTGAATTTTGCCTTTCCTCCCTGGGCTGGGAACAAATCCTGGCAGCAATGAGACCTGGATCCTTTCCAGTTGCCATCAGGCACATGCTGATGGTGTCTGTGTCTCAGCCAAATCTTTGTCCTTTCAGTCATTTGCTTTGGTTTTTCTTAATGATCTGCGAAGGACAGCCCTGGGGGGGATGTAAGTGGTTTTATTTACACATGCTCTTTCCACTGCTGTGTCTGTATTGTTATGGGGACTCCCAGCTGGGAGCAGGAAAAGAAGGGTCAGCATTTAGGGATGTGTGGTTTATCCAGCATATACGCTTTAAAACACAGGGGAAAAGAGGGCTGTAGCGGGAGAGAGAACATGACAGGCTGAATGCTAGGCACTTTCGGGACTATTTTTAAATGCTTTGTAGTGTTTTGGGAAACGAGAGGTCAACAGTTTGGCTAGAAGCAAGCTGAATGCAGGTGGGTGCTCCTCAGATGTTCCTCGGCTCACGCATCTCGGATCTGGCTTTCAGCACCAGTGCTTTTCCTGCTCTGAACTTGCCTCAGCGCGTACGCCGGTGTCCCCAGTCCCGCCAGTGTCCCCACCTTGCTCACCCACTCAGCTATGCTGAGCTGTATCAAACCCTGTCGTGGTCCTTTCCTGCTAAAGGGGTGATGGAAAGGGGGAGGTAGAGGTGTTTCCCATTTAACACACCATTTGTGACCTCCGAGAGATGTGCCCCTGGACTTGCAGACTTTCCTGCTCTCGGTCTGCGTTGCTGCCTCCCCTTTCTGTCTGGGTTTTGTTGTGCTCTGTCACTCGGACTCTAAGAGAGCTTTTGTTTCGCAGCGTTTGCTTTAACCTTGTCAGACAAGCGGGTGAGTGCTGAAAGGCAGGTTTCCAGGCTAGCCAGTTCCCTTGACAATGAAATTCTTGTACTGGACGGATACAATTTGTATCATTTGATGGATTTAAAACAAAGACTTTTTTTTTTCCCTTGCACAAGCGCTGCAAGAGGAGCCTGCACATCTCTGTGCTGTTCCCAGGCAGAGCACAAAGCTCTCCTGGAGCGTTACCTACAGAGCTTAAGCAACTGCTTCCTAAAAAGCGCTGTCCCCACGCCAGGCTGGCACTATGCTCAGGTGGTGGCGAGAAGGCAATAACGTGCTGGCCTCATAAGGCGGTCTCCAGTCGCCGTTATTAGGGACGTGCAAGTTGGCAGCAACCGTTCCCACGTGCACTGAGGACAGGGGAGACGTGGAAGGTCATTTCAGGAGATTCTGCACCGCTTGCTTCCCTCGGAGGGAGACGGGTACAGGGGTTCCCTCCTTGGCACCAGGCTGGCAGGTGACGAGGCCGACGTGCCCGGCCGCTGTTGCCGCCAGTTTGCGATCCTGCTGGAAGCAAAGCACATCTGGTGCAACTGGCAGCAGGCCTGCTCGGAGCGCCGGCGAGGCTTTCACGTTTGTAACTGGAGGGGATAGACCTCTCGCAGACAGCATGAAGTTTTATTGCTTCAGGGAAGACCATAAGGCACGAACAAATGTATGAGGCGTGTCGAGAGAGCGGTGATTATGTGAAGGGGCAAAAAGCAGAGCACCCTTCCCCATCGGCACCATCAGCGGTGCCCATTTCAGTGCGCCTGGGACCGGCAGCAGAGCACGCGTGCCCAGGGGCTGTGTGTCGGGCGAGGGAGCAGCCAAGTCGGCCTCGTCCCAGTGCAAAAAGCAGAAACCTTGTGAGGATGGGCTTTCCTTCTGTCGGACAGGCCTTCCAGTCACATTTTATTTTCTACTCCTGGCACTCAGAAGGAAAGTATGGAAAGGCTTTTGTGGTTGGTGACACTGTCGTTACAGGACGGTTGGCATCCGAGTGGCCTTCTGAGCCCCTCCTGCCTTGGAGCGATCAGTAGGAAGGCAGGGGGGTTTTCCAAGTAGTAAGGCACTCTGAGTCGACCTGCTTGAAGGCAGACTTAGCGGAGGGGCTGGGAGATCGGGGCTCTCCACCCCTTCTGCAGGTATCCTTCGTCATGCAAATTCACTTCCTTACCCTTTTGCTCCCTTTTTGAGATACGCAGTCTCAGCCGATACGGGGGAGAGCAGGGTGGGGACCGTTTACTGGCGAGACTGATTTACAAGGCAAATGCTGTCTTTCCTGCGGTGGGGAGACAGGACAGGGCAGCCGCAGGGGCTCCTCACGGCTGGGGTCTGGGATGGTGCCTGGCTCCGTGGAGCACAGGGCAGGGAGCGCACGGGGTGGGTGAATTCCCAGGAGTGGCTGCAAACCCCGTCCCTGCAGGCAGAGAAGGGTTCTCTCCGGGAAGGTCGGAGAGCTCCGGCAGGGTGTGTGGCAGGGGGCTGCCCGAAGCATCGCGTGGTCCGAAAGCTGCTGCGGTCAGCAGGGTGGTTCCCATTGACTCCGTGTGCAGCCCCCACGGATGCACAGGGAGCGCAGGAATCGCTGCCGTGCGTGGGGGGGGGGATCTCGGAGGAAGGCAGCCAGCACCACGTGGGTGTGACTGGAAGCACTGGAGCCTTCCAGGCTCCTCTGTGGCCCTCTCCCGACAGCCAGCGCCTGCTGCCAAAGGGATTTACTCCAGTTACACAGCTCACCCAGTTATCTCCCGTGACAGGGAAGAAAACTTGTTTGATGAGGAGGAACCATTACAAATTACAAGCTTTGTGAGTTTGGGACAAACGAAGCCCCTGAACGCTGCCTGGTCGAACGCTCTGTCTGTGCTCTGTGTGATAAATAACAGCTGACTTTTCCATCGCTAGGAAATGAATCACTGTGGAGGCAAAACCAAAAAGGAGCCTCAGTCCCGCTAGGAGACCTGAGAAGGAAGCTGTTGGAGGAGAGACGCGTACTAACTCCACTGGCCTGTAGTCTGTCTTACCCTTACTAACAAATGTCAACAACTAGGTAATGTCCTTCCTCTGTTCTTTCTGACACTAGCCCAGGACTTGGGGGTCACGGTGCAGAAACATGAGTTTTTCCCTACTCTGTAGACACTGTATTTTAAAGGATAAGTCCTGAGCCAGGCAAAATTTAGTATCTTTTAGTAGAGCCGGGAAAATCTGAATCTCATCCCAAAAACAGACTGTGAAGGAGTAAAGCCAGCCAGAGAGGATGCTGAGAAGGGGCTGGTTTAGACCCTTGTGCAGTCTGCCCCTCAACAAGAGATCTGAGTCAGGGCTGTAACCTGGGAACAGGCTTGAAACTGGGAGGTAGCAGGGAGCATTTCATTTCCTTCCCAAGCTTTGGTGATGGGTTTGGGAAGCAGCAGGTACAGTTGTCTTTGCAGTGATGGGAAGGTCTGCTCCTCGCAGCTGTGAGGACTTGGAATGGGGAGGAAATACAAATGTCTGGATTTTGGTAGCTCGCATGTAGCAGGACTGTGACCGTGCCTTGTTTGCAGCTGCCACGGGGGTGGGGGATGTTTCCAGTCACATCAGATTTCAGTAGGTTTGGGTAAGGAGCGTGGCAGTGGCCAGTGCCTTGGGTTTCAACCGAAGTCAAACAAAGACCCCGAGTCTTGATGCGCCTGGACCCTTGTGTCATGGAAACATTCCTTCCTGCCTCCTGAAACACTCAAGTTACATCCTGATGCCTGAGATTCAACTTCTTATTTCAGCTCAGATATTACTGGGTTACAAAATCCGGGCAGTGCTTGGATCAGTGCTTTCTTGCAGCAGCTGCACATTGTGTGGTGAAGTGTTTCCTTTAATTCATTGTTCAGTGACATGCTTCTGATCCCTGCGGTGTGACCTCTCGCTGCAGGATGCGCTTCCCAAGCGTGAGTCAAGGGAGGAAGAGCTGTGCTGAGGGGAAGGCGCTTTTCGTGCTGACATCCCTATCGCATCCTCCATCCATCCATCCATCCATCCATCCATTTCCCTAGAGCTTGGAGGTATCCTATGAAGTACAAATAATACAGCAGCCAGAGAGATCATATACCTGGTGAAGTCACCATTAACAGACCACTAAGGTGCCGAGGGATGGTGAAGGAAAGCGTCAAGCCAGGCTAAAAATAATATAACCCTGAATCATTAGCATGACTCTGCCACGTCAGCTGTGTTGTGAAGGACCATCGGGTACACCCAAACCATGAGATTGTGATGTCCTGTTTACGCTTCTGCTTACAAGTTTCGTGCCCATCCTTGGGTGAACGTGCATATAAGACCTACTAACCCGAGGGCATAGTCTGTTATTGCTGGAATGACCAGGCTGTGGTCTTTAAAAATATCTGAAGACTGCAGGGGAGGACAGAGAAGCTCTAGAGGGGGGTAAAAACCTGTACCTGTAGTTAAACACCCTCGGTAGCCTCGTTATTGTGCCAAGGGTATTTTCATAGACCAAGGTCACTGGTGTGTAGCGAAAGCTGCTGTCATCATGCTGCCTGGATGGTGGGCAAACGGGAGGCATAAACAGCCATGGGCTTTTACTCTGCAGGGGCATCTGCCAGCAGTCCCCCGGATTCTAAAATGGGCTTTAGAAGAGTGGCAAGGATGCGGAGGGCTCCTGGGGAGAGCGCAGAGAAGCCCAGAGGTCTTGGAAAAGCAACTCACAGGAACGATGGAGAATTTGGGTCATGAGTCCCCTAATAAGAAGGGACACTGGGTGATATCGGCCCGGGCAGTGGGGAGCTGCTGCTCCCTGCACAGAGGCTCAGCGGGGGGCCGCTGGTTGGGAGATGCTGCGTCCTTGGTGGCTGCAGGGCTTGGCTCCTGGTGTCCCAGATCCCCGGAGAGGAGGCAAGTAGCAGAAGTGCTGCTGGCGGTGCGTAATGCAACACAAGAGCCAGGAAGCCGATGCGCTTCCCCCCCGTTGCTCAGCTTCCCCTCTGCCCTGACAGCCCCGCTCGTTTCTCTTGCAGGGAGCAGCCAATCTTCAGCACCAGGGCCCATGTTTTCCAGATCGACCCTGCCACCAAACGGAACTGGATCCCCGCCAGCAAGCACGCTTTGACTGTCTCCTATTTCTACGATGCCACGCGCAATGTGTACCGGATCATCAGCGTGGGGGGCACCAAGGTAGGGGACATTCACTGACAGCATCACACAGCTTTGACAGCAGGTTTTTCTCCAGCCAAAGTCTGTTCTGGTGTTGATGTTTTTGGTGTAGAGTTGCCCAGTTCTCAGCATGAGCACTCTGGCATCTCCCCTGCAGGTGAAACTGCCTCCATGCTCAAGTGTGTTTAGTGTTAGACTCTAGAATCTGTGCTGACAAACAATGTGCCCTAGGGTCTGATGTCGTCCCTCCCTGCCCCACTCTCTTCTCACCCCCCAGGCATGCAAAACATAAGCTTTTTCTGAAAGCCTTCATCCTGTGCTAAAACCAACCCCTGTAGATAGAACGAAATGACAGACAGAGGTTGAGGGAGGCTCAGAGGCAGTCTGTGCAGTCACTTCCATAAAACACCATTAACTCTCCCTAAATTGCTCTTGATAGGCATTTCCTGACCTGTTCTTGGAGACCTCCAACGGCAGGCTTCCCAGGCAACTTATTTTGTTGCTGCCCCAACCGCCAGAGTGTGTTTCACAATAGCTAGTCCTGACTGCTGTTTAAGCCTTTTTTTTTTTTCCTTACTTGCCATGAAAATGGAGAACATTAGAAAGTTGTTCAGCCCCCAGAGACACACTGTCTCCTATCTTCTTTTCCAGCAATGGAGGAAGATGATGATACCAAGGCTTTTTTTTTTTTTTTCTTTTTCAGTAGACAAAGATGTTTGAGATTTGTTCGCGTCACATAGCCAGACTAGAAAGACTTGTGGTCACCAAAAGCCTGAACTGTTGTCTTACAGATCAAAAGTCAGAGCTTTCTACCCCTAGTTCCTAGAGTACACGGGGATTATAGTGCTCACTCCCCCACCCCCCACCCCAGGGCAGCGGGCTGGAGTTTTCTCTGACTGTCGTTGTTGCCTCTCTCTGCAGGCAATCATCAACAGCACCATTACCCCCAACATGACCTTCACAAAGACGTCCCAGAAATTTGGACAATGGGCAGACAGCCGAGCCAACACAGTGTATGGGTTGGGCTTTGCTTCGGAGCAACATCTCTCCCAGGTAATGCTGCAGGTGCTGGCAGAAACCTGATGCTGGCAGGGGGAATGTCCCTGAAACCCTGAAGGGGAGATCAGCCTCTGGGGGCAAGACTTTAGGAACCTGATGTAACACTCTTCCCACTGTGCTAAAATCCAATGCAAGATGCGAGGAAGAGCTTTAAAGTAATATTTTCAGAGTGTTTTGAGCACCGCAAATTGAATTAGGACTTCAGGCTCAATTTCTGTCTTTGCTGTTTAGCTAACCCCACAGCCCTGAGTGCCAGAATCACGGGCAGGAAGGGGCTATTCCCTGGATTTTATCGTTAGTTGAAGAGAAATTAAAAAGCATGTCGAATGAAGTTGCAAAGGGAGGAGTAACCCAGGCATCAATTCTAGTTCGTTCCGCATTTCAGCGTAGCACCGGAGTGACTTTTCCGCTCCCCTCTAGTTTGCAGAGAAGTTCCAGGAAGTGAAAGAAGCGGCCCGTTTGGCGAGGGAGAAGTCCCAGGATAAAACGGAGCTGACCAATCCCGCCCTGAGTATCACATCACACCAGGTAATGCTTGGGAAGAGGCACGAGTGAAGCTCGCTGCAGAGCGATGGCAGCTAGGGAAGACGGCTGATCTCCTCTAGGAGCGTCGTGCTTTCATCCCTTTCTCTCTGAGAGCTTTCTTGCCAGCCACTGAGGCTGGAGCGTCACGTTTTGATGATATTTGTGGCCCTGAGATCACGCTACTAAAACGCATGAAGTAGATTAACTAATTAGGGCTTAAGTGGAGCTCCTGGGAAGGTTCACACTCCTCCCTCTTTGCCAGTTAAACTGTCAAAATCATTCGATGTCTTATAAAGCCATGCTGGAGGTGTGGGGGGGTTTGGTGTGGTGGCTGAGATTTTTTGGTTTGGTGGGTTTGGGTGTGTTTCTTTTTTTTCTTTAGAGCTGCTGGCTCTCCCTGGGCTCAGTGTGACAGTAGCAGGCAAGTTGCATGTAGGAGCGCGTGTCGCCTGGTTGAAGATCGATGGGAGGGAAGACGCATGGTTGGCATTTCCAACCATTTTCCTTCCTCTTCTGGGGCTGCAGGGGGTTCTTCCCCAAGCGTCTCTGATAGGTGATGGTGCTGCCCGTGGGGGTCCATGGAAAGACAAAGTGATTTCTTAGACCTGGGGACTGAGGAGCCGGACTTCTTTGTTGCTGTCATATTTCCATTGTGGAAGAGAAGCTGTGCTGTGAGAGTAGAAATCACTCCCCCCCCTTGGGAACTCTCCCCTAAGGTAGAACTGCACACATGACAGCCAGTCATTCCATTTCCTTTCCCCCAGGAGACCAAGCCAGAAAGCTTAAGCCCATCACGGATCTTTGGCACGTGTGTTGCATTTGCAGTTGTTACCTTTTCTCCCTATACAGCTAAACCAGCTCCAGCAGCAGGGGGATGGAGGGGAGAGGAGGAGCAGTGGAGAACCCTACCCTGCTTTTTCCCATGGCGAGGCAGTTCTGTGCTGATGGTGAAGTTGCCCTCCCAAGCAGTTCCCTCCAGAGGTGGCTCTGCATTTCCCAGAGCTCCTGGCAGTAGGAGAGGAGCTGTAGGATGGAGGACAGTGCGTTCTCTGGGCTGAGTACAGATGCAATGGCAGCAGAGGAGGAGGAGGGAGTGTGAGCAGTACCTTGGCCTGCAGGAAAAAGAGGGGGAGGTGGAGGCGGTGGCTCCGCAGAGACTGGAAATGTCGTGTGGGGTGCAGGAATGGGGAAAATCTAGCTTTTGGCTCCTGTGAACTCTAAGCGCCGTCCTAATGGGTGGCAAATGAAGAGGGGAGTAGAGCATTCATGGCAGAACCAAAGTTTTAGGTAAAAGACTCTGCTCTGTAATAATTGCCCAAGACAAGAGATTTATGGCCAGCTGTAGCTTCCATCTCCTAGCTCCCCTGGCCAGGAGATGGAGGCTGGGGGTAGAGGTACTCCCTCTTACCCTGTTTACACCAGGCAGAACTCATCAGGTGCCACAAAAAGACACGTTCATCTCCCCTATGCTACGATGGCAACTTGCAACAGAAGGGATAAGGAGGTCAGAAGGTGAATATTAAACACAGATCAGGGAAACGGCCGAAGGCTCTGTTCGTTCTTCTTACCTGACTCAGCAGCGCTAAAGCCGCCACAACGGGAACCCATGGTCACTCTTCCCATTCAGCCTGCCTCCTCTCTCGGTGGGAGAGCTGGGACACGAGTGTGAGCTTGGACACAAGCATGCACGGCCCCTGCCTGCAGCCATCCGGCAGCCGGCGTGCGTGGCCCCTGCCATCTGGGCATGCAGACCTTGTCCTGCCTCCCCCAGCCTGCTCGTACATCAGCCCGCCATCCCTTCTCCCACTGTCCCACTGCTGATTCGCAGCCTCTACATGAGCAGAGCTTCAAACATGAGCTTAATCCTTGAATAATTGATTGTGTTTCTGTTTGCCAGTGAGCAGAGAGCACATCTGTCTCCTGAAATTAAATCAGGGCTCCCTCATTTTCTGCATCTGCACTAGTTTACTTAGGCTTCAGATTTTCAGAGCTGGGGAAATCCCAGGATAGCAGCTCTCTTCTGTCCTCTAAGTACCTTTTAGGCCAATCCGCATCCCTTTTAGCATCCCCAATCACAGAGTATCATGTAAGCAACAAAACAGTGTGGGGCATCTTCAACTGTTACCAGTTTCACTTGGACTCACAGGGGCTCAACCCAGGGAACAGGAAACTTCTGCCCCTTCCCTGCCTCAGTTTCCCCACCTTGCGGTAAAGGTGAGGCAGGGTTGTGTTTTGCAGGTCTTGCTTCTCAGTCGCTCTCTGGAAGGCTTCACGAAGCTGGTGTTCAATACATCTCGTGGCCCTGTCTGGCTCTATTTATAGGTGTCAGCCGACTCCGCAGGCGGGTGGTTGTCCTTACCACGGGCATTTGAGGGCTACCTATCAGCTCCAGCAGGCTCGCCAGCCGCCTGGTCTCACAGCCCCCAACTTGGGATCCCAGAGATTCATTGCTCAGAGAATCTTTTTATAGCTGAGTTCACCCCATCGGTGCCAAGCTTCTTCCCTGCTGTGAGAGGGAAGACAGGGTCTTCTGGAGGGGCCGGAGGGTGTAAAGTCTGCTTTGGCTTCTGCATATTTATCTCTGCTCCGCTGTCAGTTCCCTGCAGCCTGGGAGGACGAATTGTTTGTCTCTGCTTAGCTCTGGTGTACGCAGGAATATGGAGCCATAGAGAAGGGTGTAGTTTGGTGCAGGGGCTGTGAGTTTCTTCTCCCACACCTTTGGAAAGTGGGTGCCACAGTCATCTGAGCACTAGCAGAGTTTCCCTCCCTTGAGCCTGAGAAACCCTATCCCAATGGCACCTGGTGTCTTAATTCAGGGTACAGAAGCTGGATTTGGGACTGAACCCAGGTGGCCTGAATCATAGAGTGGTTTGGGTTGGAAGGGACCCCCAGAGGTCACCCAGCCCAACCCCCTGCAGGAGCAGGGACACCTTGAACCACATCAGGTTGCTCACAGCCCCATCCAACCTGGCCTGGAATGTTCCCAGGGACGTGGCCTCCACCCCCTCTCTGGGCAACCCATTCCAGTGGGACAGCAGGTCTGCGTTTAGAGTTTATTAAGTCATTCCACTGCTCTGAGAACCAGCCGGAAAATCCTAATAAGAATTCAGCAAAAGCCTGAAACGGCCAGCTTGAGCAGCTCGGAGCGTGGTGCACAGCTGCGGGACTCGGGTTACCGGCTGCAACATCGCTGGCATTTGTCAAGGGGAAGCTGAGGGCCAGGGAATTCAGTGGGAGGCATAGCTGGGGTGTGCAAGCTGTGAGCCCACCTGCTCGGGTGTCTGTGCACGGGGACTGCAGCCCCAGCGTGGCACGGGGACAGGGAAAGGGAGGGCATGGCAGCAGGGCATGCTGGAAGAGCTGAGCGCTGACCTCCCTATCCTAGAGAAAGCCCTGTGTCCGCGTAGCTTCCGAAGTCATCGCTCTGCTGCCACTGGTGCTGCTGAGCCTTACGTGAGGATCTTTGCCACCCCTTGTCATGCAGACAGGCACAGCGCTCCCTGAGAGTTAGGACTGGAAGCCAGCGTTCCCCAGGAGAGTGCAGGGACTGAGAACTAGCCCTGACTTTGCGGAGTCCTTGTGGCCACATGGCCTGTCTTCACTGCCGTGTGATAACCACCTCTTCCTCATCCCCCAGGTACTTCCCAGCCCCATCATCAGCTCCAATGGGCCAGGAGAAGATAAACTATTCCGGAGCCAAAGTGCCGACGTTGAGATAACAACAGAGAAGGAGCGGCTGAAGAAGATGCTTTCAGAAGGGTGAGGCTGCCACAAGCGCTCCTGACTCCTAAACTGTCTGTTCTGTCATGATTTGGTGCCTGTCCCTGTCATCCCAAATGCTTTGGCCCAATGCTACTTCTTGAGGTAGCTGAGTAATGCCCCATGTCTGCTGCTGCTCAAACCCTTCACTGCACCAGTTTCCCCTCTTCCCCTGTATAAAGTTATTCCAGCTTGGAGGTGAAATCTGCCGTTCAGGCGGCGTGGGAAGGAGAATGCTCCGTGCCCACAGCGGGGATGAGTCGATGCCAGTTATCTACAGATCAGTAGTTTGTGATACCAGAAGATGTTCACACCTTTCCAGCTGGCCCAGGGCTGCATTTGTGTTAATTCCCCTGATGGTTCCAGCAAAGTCCCTGCTGCTTCTGCTCTTTGTCTGTTCAAAAGACTCCGGGCTGGATTCTGCCCTGTGGCTCCTGTTGAGTTTGCAGCTGAACACTTAGAATATTTTTAAATCAAAAGTAAGTGTCCTCTGCTACCTGCTCCTGAGTCTGGGGTGGTAGGGTTTTATTCAGAGCAAACTCAGATCTAACAAAGATTTTTAAAATGGATTCAGAGTCCCATATTGCAAAGCTCCTTTATAGTAGCTATATCTCCGCCACCCCATTAATCTCACAGTGTGGTTTCTGCAGGTTCAAGCAAGCACACGTGGCCTCAAAGTCAAATATTATCCAGGGATAAAGGAAAGAGGTGCAGATTTAGGGGCTGGAAGAAGCATTTAAATTTGGGAGGTGATATGAAAGCCAAATAGAAAACAGGGAGCTGCCCAGCACTCCAGGAGCGTGGTTTCGGCACATCTTAGCGTGGGGGAAGAAACCTTCATGCTGAGACTCTCTTATGCTCTCCTGCACACTTCCCCTGTTCTCTCACGCAGTTCGGTGAGTGAGGTCCAGTGGGAGGCTGAATTCTTCAGCCTCCAGGACAACAACAACAAGCTCGTGGCTGCTCTCCATGAAGCCAACGCCAACGTGGACCAGTGGAAGAAGCAGCTGGCTGCTTATCAGGAGGAGACAGAAACGCTGCGGCAGCGGGTGAGCACCGGAGGGCTCTTGCAGAGCCGGTCAGAGGAAGCCCCGTCCCAAAGCCAGATGGTGCCCTTGACCCCGTTCTCCCAGTTCCTATGGGTGTCAGCAGGAGATGAGAAGGAAATCCAGGATGCTGCAGGAGCCTGGCAGGGAAAATGTGTCAAGGAATAGGGCCATGCAACTAGGGAGGCTCTCACAAGAGCTCCTGGTTTTGGCAGAGCAGGCTCGGGGGTGTGCTGAGTCCCCGTGGATAAAGGGAGGAAACCGGAGCACAAAGCCAAAGAATTCCAGCTTCCCTTCAGATTTTCTGGGGGTAGTTCCCTGCTGCCAGCAATACTGAGTAAGGCCCATGCTCCCCCTGAGCTGGGCATCGGGGCAATCTTCTGGCTGCTGACAGGAAGGATGAAGATTGCTCTATCTGCTATAATTAGCTCGAATCCAAGCTGCGACATCATGAAACCCGGGTGGCGCAGCACAAACAAGCCCTTGTTCGGTTGGAATAATGGGATCTTTTGACCTACGTAATATCAGAGAGGTCACGGATCAACTGAGGAGGCCCCTGTGCATCTGGGCAGAGGAGTGACAGTCACACGGTTGGGTTTGCTGGGAGGGAAGAGCTGCGGAATAACTTGGGAAAGGGGTTTAGGAGAGTTGGGGTTTGGCTGGGGAAGGACTCTGGAGCCCTGGAGAAGGCGGCATAAAGCCATTTCGCTTCTAGACAGCTCATTCAAAAGGCAGCAGGGATTTGTAGCAATTAACAGCTGTTTCCACTTGATGGCTGTTGTGTGGCCAGTCTGTGCCGTAAACAGCTGTCCCCCCGGAGTCACCGTGCCCATGGCCAATTCTCGGTGCTGGAGTCAGATGGTAAAGGAGCTGCACAGAACAAATTTTCTCCTCTGCAGCAGGAGCCTGCCCTAGGTATAGCAGAGATCTTGGCTGTGTGTATATGAGTGTGGTTTGGGGGCTGGCTGGGATGAGCTGCCTTTTCCCTGCCATGGCTCTGTGCGTGCTCAGCCGTTTGGTGGCTGCTCTCACAGCGAGGAGTGAGGATTTCCTGAGCCTTGGGTGAAGGGCAACCACTGGGGACTGTTGCAGAGTCACGGAAGAAACTATAACTCAGTGAAATGTCTGGACTAGTGTCCCTAAACCAGAGCATTTCTGAGACCAGAGCTGGTTGATTCCAGCCATGACAGCCTGTTTACACGGGCCCTGGAAGAGGCTCAGTCCAGCCAGCGTTGAACCCCTGCTGCCCCTGCTCCTGGGAATGTGTCACACCAGGGTCCGAGCCCCGTCTACGTGAGAGTACCCATCGCTGGAGCTGCACTTGCAGAGCTCAGTGAGAGCTTGGGCCCCAGCGATAGCTGCTGCAGACCTTCTGATGAGCTTTTAAAAATGAATCCTCTTCATGAATAATCTAAGCCACTGGGTTGAATTTTTCAGGAGTGGGGAGCACGCTTGGGCAAACCCTTCCTGCCAGCTCTGCTGGGGTTGAGCTGCAGTAACTCCCTTGCCCTCCACAGTCTCTGCCCAGGGATGTAAATGGAGCTGGATTTAGCCATCCCTATGGGTTGTAGGCTCACGTGCTTGATGTCTGCCAGTTAGGCTTTTCTGGAGGTGCAAGACTGCAGGAGAAAGCAGAGACAGAGTCTCTAGACAGAGTTTTGCCGCAATGTGTTTCTGCTCGTGATCTATGCAGAACAGGAGGAGAGAATTTTTTCTGAGCCACCCCAGGGCGGGAGCTGCTGTCCTGTTGTAAGCCTGGTTGGGTTTTCAAGGAAGCCAAAACGTGACAGAGAATGACTTTGGGTGATAAGGTGTCAGGGCATTCCTGTATCTCTCAAGCATGTCTTTCCTGTGCTTGCTTACATGTAGGTAGCAGAACTGGAGTCACAGGGTGCTCACGATTCCTCCAGCGAGAACAACAAAGAAGAGCTGAGCCAAACCCTGGAGGAGCTGGAACTACTGATCAAGGCTAAAGACGAGGTAATACCCCACAGAGCAGAGTAAAGCCTGAGGCTAGGTGGCCCGTCAGTCACCAACACCCTGTCTGTCCCTACAGCCTGTATGAGGCCGGAGGGCCCCTCGTCCTGGTGCACACGCTGCTGGTGCAAGCTGGGAGCCTCTGTAACCAGCACAGCCCCCTCGGTGGTCTCCCTTCCCTGAGAGGCAAAGCCGAGCGAGAGTAAAGTGCTGGGAGTTTCCCCTGCAAACAGCCTTGAGTGGAAAGTCTCAGACTCTGCCCAAACAGCAGGGATGTGTCGTACCCCTTCCCCTCTCAGCCATCTGCAGCTGCAGTTTGCCTCCAGTGTAGTAATTGCTTCTCGCTTTCACTGCATTTAAATGAATGATTTAAAGCAGAGTTTTAATTACAGAGGCTGTGAAGGAGGGGAGATGTGGAGAGCATCTCTCTGATTTGCACATCTGCAGGCTCTCTGGTGGCCGTGCTTCAGCAGGGTGGGTGGACAGAGCCTTAGGGTTGGAGCCACAGAGCAGGGATTGGGCAGGGGAGGTGTTTTTGGGGTTCCTGATCCTTAGTGAGGCGACATCTCGCCCCGCTTCCCAGAGTTGCTCAGGCTAAAGGAAGAATGCTGGGGCAAGGCAGAGGTGTGCAAAGGCTTTCACCCAACAGCTGAGCAGGGACCCTGGCCCCAAGAGCCTGGGATCTGATCTCGAGCAAGGATGCAGCAAGGTGCAAAGACGTGACACCGGTCGTCTTGATTAGGGACTAACGGCATAGAGGGAGGCGACAGGTACAGCAGAAGGTTAGAAAGGGAGATATTAAAATTTGGAGCTGAGTGTGATTATGTGATCCTTGGAGAGAGGGAAGGGGCCTTGGTTGGGGTATGTGGTGGGAGCTGGCGCCACTGGGACAGGAGTGGGTTTGACATGCTGCTCTTCCTCCTTGTGTTTTAGGAGATTCAGATGCTAAAGAGCCAGAAGTGTGGCCGATGGGAAGCAGAGGGCGAGCGTGAGGAAACGCTGCAGAAGCTGCAGGTAAGGATGGCAGATCTGGGACACCACTGCACTCAGAGTAGAGGGCTCCATCCCTGTTTCTCCTTTGAGCCAAAGAGTGAATGCCACAGAGCTGCCATGCCTATCTCTGCCGCTGGATGATGGGAACAGGTCCTTGCCTGTGTCTGCCTTCTCCCACCCTCCCTGCGTCCTTCAGAGATACGACACGGGGCACAATCAGCAGGCAATAGCAAACCCAGCCTTCATGTACTCTCCTCTAGCGCTTGCAGTAGCCCCTGACGTGGGACTGGAGCAGGACCCGTGATGTCCTGTGGCCCTCCACCTCTCTGAAGTCCTCCCTAGCTTGCTGGGTGGACAGGGATGGCTGGGGAGCAGAGCTCTGGCTCAGCCTGGCTGGCAGGAGGGATGCAAGCTGCTCTGCACCTCAGGGCAAGGACACAGATGGAAGCACAGTCTGTTGTGCAGTCTCTGGGGGCACTGCCTGCCTGTGTTTTACCTCCGAGCCACTGAACGAGAGGATCTGCTGCAGGGCTCAGCCCCACACGCAGGCACTGGGGCAGAAAATATCTCCAAACATCAAATGCCATCAGACTTGGAGATGATAGGCACGTGAGGAGGTCTGCATTTATACACCTTTGCAAACCGCAGGCAGATGCCTGGGTTTGGGGAGCGTGTGCTCACATGCATGTGCATGCTGAGGTGCTGTGGCTCAAGATAGGGAGGTCCCTCAGTGATGGAGGGGGACCGGGCTGGCTGGGTGGGGTGCTAGCAGGGCTGTTGTGTGGAGATAAGGGCGATGGTCTGTGCGCCGTGTGTATCTGTGCTGGGGCAGCCACCTCACTGCACTTGTGTCCTTCGGCAGGAGCTGGAGGCATGCAACGCAGAACTGGAGCGACGCCTTCACCTGGCCGAGCAGACGCTGGCAGAGACCCTGGCTGAGAGGGAGAAGATCCAGAACGAGGTCACCAAGGTGGCGGAGATAATGGATGTGAAGATATTTGAGCTCAGCGAGATCCGTCAGGGACTGGCCAAGCTGGTAGAGAGCAACTGAGCAGCAGCACGCTCAAAGGAGACACCTCCGGAGGAGGGGAGCCCGAGCTGGGACTGGTCACTGACAGCAATCACGGTCACAGAACAGCCTCGAGGTCTGTTCGGGCAGGATATGCCAACATACCAGCAGCTGCCTGGACAGTGTGGAGACCAGCCACAGCCACTTACTGCCCACCGAACACCCAGGCAGAGGGCAGAGAGGACCTGGGCTCCTGAAGCCTCTACAGGGAGCATCTACAAACCACAGCCAGACCTCTCTGGACCCTGCCATGGTCATGGCATGGTCCAGAGACAGCAGCTGTCCCTGTGCTGCCTTCCCAGCCTCCCTGCTGCCACACTGTGTCTCCAGCGTTTTTACAGTTTTCTAGGGGAAGGGGCTGAGCAGCCTTCGTGTTTTTTCAGTAGTTTTTTAGGAAACCACTTGCCTTTTGCAAATCAGCTGCCTGTTTCCCCACCGAGGGAGGGAGGAGAAATTCTAGCACACCGAGGACAACAGTTGCTCCTTTTTCTCTTCCCCAGCCTGAACTACATCGTGTCTTTCTAACAGGATCCAGTGACACGGGTCACTGTCCGGAGCTTCCCGAGGTAGCAGAGTCCCCACTGCAGAGCAGGGTGCTTGCCTGACCCTGTGTGCTTCCCACTGCTCAGTCACATCCTCCAGAGGAAAAGGAACCACAGGTTTTAAAGCTCTTATTAGTTTAACGCAGTGGGATTTAATGACTTGTTAAAAATCCTTTAAGCTGAGAAGAGTAGAGGCTTGGTTGGGAAAGGGGCATTTGAGAAATGGCACATCCCTGAGGGGGTGGCCAGCAAACTGCTAGACTGGCATCTCTCCTGGCCTCTAAGGGCTGCAGTTAATTGAAATTAAATGGAGCAAATTGCAGTTGCTCTTGGTTTCTTTTTTTCTTTTTTTCCTGGGAAACAGTCCACAGAGGTGTCCTGCTCCGTGTCAGCCGAGCAGTATTCCCTGTGAAGGGTACGGGTCCCAGCTTGCCATGCTTGGCCAGATTAAACGAGAACAGGAGGCGTTTGGAGCATGCTGGGACCGGCGCCCTGCGGGGCCTGTGGGAAGTTTGTGAGTTATCGTAGGTGTTGTCTAGTAATAGGAATTGAGCAAGGCCTGAGGGAGGCACCACAGAAACCTGGAAAGTTGTGTGTCCCCCCCCCCGGCGCCCGCTGCGCCCCCGTAGTTACCTAGGAGCATGCTTAGCCCCGCGCTGAATGACGAAGCAGTGTCTGTGTAGAAGTAGTGCGTAACCTTACAGGAGTGTTGATGGATTTGGATTTTGTTGTTGGGTTTTTTTGCCCTCTTTGCCGCTATAAATTAGGGAAAGACAGCAGTAATCCTGGGAACGTTTCACAGGTCTGCAGAAACCCCGGTCCTTCGCAGCACTGGCTGCCGAGCGCTGCCCTCTCCGCACCCAGCCGAGCCTCGGCAGACCCGTGCGGAGGCAGCGCGGCTCCTCGGGGCCTGCCTCCCCTTTCGCTCGCCTGGTGACCACGAGAGGAACCCACAGTCCCACCCACAGTTCCACACGCTGCCTGCAAGTCAGGGCAGGGTTAGGTCTGGCACCTTGGGAATCTGCTGGAGTGGAGAGCTGCTGGTGACTCTGTGCTGGACTGGGTCTAGGCAAAGCCCTTCCCTCTCCCAGGGGTGATGAAGAAACACGGAGGTTTCCAGACTTGCATAGCCAGGGAGGGGCTTTTCTGTTTGGGGGTTGGGGCTTTTTCTGTTGGTTTTTACTTTTTTTGTTTTCTTTTTTTTTTTTTTTTTGCATGAAGTGTTCTCACAACTGTATGGGGCTGGAGCTGCTGTAGTAATATTTGTTTCAGGGTATTTAAGAAGGGAAGGAAGGAACTGGGTGGCAAAAATTTCTAGGGACTTTTTTACCACCCCATGCCAGTGTTCATATTTTATTCCTACAGGAGCAGCCTTCTTTTGAAATAGAGATCAGCTCCACGAAAGGTCTGTCTGGTTTGCATCTCCGTCACTGTCGTATGGAGGGAGGAGGGTGGGATTTGGGAGCATGGGAGAAAGCAAGCTGAGCTTTCCTGATGTTCCTGATGTTGTGCACCGCAACTCTCTCACGCTTCGCTTCTGTGGCTGCGACCCAGAAGGCGGAGCTGGGTATGGATCCTTAAATTCTGGCAGTGACCATTCCATAGCCCTGCGTCTTGGCCAGCGCCGATGGTGTATTGCTCACTGCCGGGGGGCTGCGCGGAGCAGCCTGCGCCACGCCTGGGCGAGTCGCCTCTCCCCAGGGAGGCCACGCTTGGGTCCTTCCCAAAAAGTGAGGAGGGAGAGGACCTGAGCCAAGCTGCTGCACATCCCAGCAGGGCTCCCTCTGAGCGGGGAGAGGCAGGCACGAGCTGCGGCGTGGTGCTTGGCTGCGACGGCAGCTCCGACAGCTTCGTGGAGGGCTGCGCTGCCTGGCACTGCCCCCAGGACCTGCTCTGGCCCGGGTCGGGCAACAGTACAGTGTGAGACCCAGCTTTTATGCTATTTAAAGCTCTTCTTGTCCCTTATGCATTTTATATCCTCAAAGTGCAACCTAGCATCACTGGAGAACTGCACCAGACCCACGCCAAAGACAGTTTGACCCATTGGCAGTCTAGGTTGAATGCGAGAAGGTCTACAAGTCATGCAGCAAGTCACAAATAGAAGGAATCTGCAGTTAATCTTCTGCTTCCATCCTGCAGGAAGCTCTCCTTGTTTCACAGCGTTCAACCACTTCATGTCAGGCTAAGAGTCAGCCAGGGCCAGGCTCTGTTTAAAAAAAAAAAGCCATGAAAAACCCACAGTGTTATGAAAAGTACAAGTTCTAGGCTGCTGCTTCTCCTTGTAGCCAATATGAAGCCGAAGTTCAGGTGTGGACAAGGTGCAGTCCCAGGCCCCCAGGTCTCTCATTATGGCATGTAAAATCAGCATCAAGAGCGCTGCTGAGCTCAGACTGTGGCTGGGGTATCTGGGTACCAACAAGAAGGGGGTGCTACACACTGGTCACGTGGGGATCCTGAAATTGTGCCTCCTCTCGAGACTCAGCAGCCCGATGTACGATATCCTGAGGGGGTGTAGCCCCCTGGGAGTACTGCTTCTGCCTGGTGCGGGACGTATTGCACCCAGACATCTCGTTAAGTGCGAATTCCTCCGCTCGGCTCTTGTGAGCATCAGCACTTGGGCAGCAGGAGCAAACGCAGCCCGTTCACCGAGCTTTCTGTTCATTGCAAAGAAATGGTGCTGGTGCTGTCCGCTTCTGGACACTTTGCTGCTGGAGCTGCCCTGGCCCTGGCGGGGGGCGGGGTGCGGGGCGCTGTTGCCCCGCGCACGCCGTACGTTGAGGCCGGTGCTGCTCTTCACGCGCTTGCTGTGCCTGTCAGCCAGCCCCGGTCCCGGCCGTGTTCCTTTGCTCTTCCATCGTCAGGAGCCAGGAACAGCGGCGGTTTGCCTTTACGCTCTTCCCTACGGGTGCTGTTGCAATTCTTTTCCTTGCCAGAATAACCCGAATAGTGGCTTTTCGATGAGATCTGTCCTGCGCTCTGCGTTTGTTAAAAGTCTTCTATTGAGGCATTGCAGGGCAGCGTGATGGATGGCTCTGGGAGGCGCTTCCCGCTGCAGTCTTCCCCTCTTCTAGGCTAATGAAAACCCATTCATCACCAGCTATTTCCACAAATGCCCGAAATCTGTGGTTAGCAACAAGACAACCCCACTGCAGACGGCATAGCAGCAAAGCTCCCATCCCATCTGCCCCACTCGAGTGAGGATTTAGAAAGGGCTTCAGCTGCGCTTCAGGGCAGCTGCGCTCTAACGCGTCCCCACCACGCACTTTCCAACCCTCGCCCCTTCCCTGTTCATGCTTCTCTTGCTTCGAAAGGAGAAAAATCTTGTTACGAAAGCCAGCAATGAATGGCAAGGCTGCAGGTTTGTGTTTGCTTCTGTCTCACAGTAACAATTGCTGTCAGCAACTCGGTAACAGCGGCTTCTGTGCTGGAGGAGAAATGCTACTGATTGCATGTGCCTTGAGAGACCTAATTCTTTTGGCAAATGAGGATCTTAATTATTCATAGAAAACCTAGACAGAACATTAATAAAGGGAACGTGGGGGAAAAGGTTCACATATGAGATCAGGATGAACAAATAAAACATCTTGTGACCTTCCCCTCTTGGCACAACGTTCTGGAGGGCAGCAGCAAGGTGTGATTCTCTGCTCCGAACCCAGACCCCTGGCAAGGTCCTTCTGCCCAGCCCAGCCAGAGGAAATGACGCTTTGCTGTTACAGGACGTGCCAATCCTGGAGCCTCGGAGAAAAGGCTGTGCCTAATGCAGACGCCATCTGACAGATGCCAACGCAGACCTTCCAGGCAGAGCAGGAATGCAGATCCAGGCCAGACCTAGAGCTGGCGTCACGGCAAGTGGCAGACCGCCACCGGCTCCTCTGCCTCTCCGGGCTTTGATTTCTCCTCCCCCACAAAGCAGATAATTGCCCTCCCCGAAGGCCTGTTGGACTTAAATTACTGGCATCTACAAGGTGCCTGGAGAGCCAAGAGAAGAACAGGTTAGCGCAGGCCAGGCTGGTTAATACCCTGAGTCCGCTCAGTGATTTTAAACAAGAGGTTAAAAATCATTCTCCTCCCCAAAAGCCGCTGCAGAGCCCCCTGGTAGCGTGTGTGGGGGGGGTGTTAGGCAGCCTCACATCAAACTTATTAGCAGGTTGGCTTTGATATCTGTGGTTTTGTGAGAACACACTGAAGCAAGCTCTTGATGGAGGGAATGCAGCTGGGCACTTTGTTTTAAATCTCCAAAGGATCGAACTTGGCAGAATATGTAATTAAATAGCACCGTTAATGAAAAATAGGTGACCTAATCCTGTTGAGCTCCTGCATCTGGGCTGCAGGGATCAGCTGCTCTGTTACTCAGAGGAGAGGTTATTTTTAGTCCAGAAATGGTCTGTTTACACTTGACAGCACAGACGAGCGTACTCGGAGTGTAACACCCCCCCGTGCACACACGGGGAGACAATCTCCGTGTGCACCGGAGAAGGCAATTAAATGTGTGTTTTGGAAAATGTCCATGAACACAGAATAAAGCCCCAAAAAATCCAGTGAGGTTCACAGTCCCCTTTCCCAGAGTAATTTATAATTATTATCGTTATTAGATTGTGGTGTGCAAAGGCAGTTTCTCCTCCGAGGGAAAAGAACATGAGCTACAGCACTGATCATCCCTGCACGAGGTCCTGCCTCCTCCCTCAGCTTCCCTCCACCCTACCCAAAAAGCAGCAGCGGGAATAATGCTGGATACGGGACGCTTGTGGTAAGAGCAAGCACCACGCCAGGCACGAGAGAGGTGGCAGCTCCAGCAACAGGTCCCCCGAAGGAGCAGCACCTGCACGCTCCGGGCAGCTCGCAGCCGAAGCAGCGCTCGCGTCCGCTCAGCTCCCCGGGCTCTGCTGGGCGCAAGCCTGCAAAGTGAGACTCAGAGGTACCAAACCCCGCTTCCGCGGGTGCCAGGGCCAGCTGCGGCTGCAGGAGGCTGCCGGGGGGGGGGGGGGAAAGGGCAGGAGGCCGGCGTCCCCTCTGTCCCCACGGCCTCATCCCCCCATGGCGGGCAGGGGAGGGCTCTGCAGGCTGCAGCACCAGCTATTCCAGGGCTTGTGCTCCCTTTGGGGTGCACTGGGACTTGCGCAGGCTGCCACAAATGCGAAATCGTCACCGCTTTGTCACCTACCCCATCCTGCAGTCTGCACGGGGGTGACACTGTGCTCCGGGGCGAACAGGGCAGCCGCTCTGCCTCAGCACTCGCTCCCCACCCTGTTGCTAACTTATTTTTCCCAAGGGCTGGTAGAAGAAGAAGTGAGAGAGGATGCTGTGTACAGTCTGTGCCTTCTGTTCCCACCAGCGCTGGGCTAACAGGGTTTCAACTCCCAACAGGCAGCAGACAGCAAACATTTCACTCCAGCCTTTTCTGGTTGGAGATATTGATGCCCAGAACCTTGTTATGGCTAGATGAAAACGGTGTCTGAGCCTAGAGATTGGTGGCGTGAGCGCCACCTCTCCTGTGGTCTTGACCTGGGAGCAGCACAGCTTGTGATGTTTGGGCCTGGGAATTCAAGAATGATCCTGGGAAGTACCGAGCAGAGAGGAAGGGGTGGGGACGAGGCTCCGCAACACTGGTGCTGTGCTCACAGCTCCTCTTTGCCAGCCCAGAGCAGAGCCTTCTGCTCCTGGACATCTGCTCTCCCTCCCAGAGGTGACGGGAATCCAAAGCAAGTCATGCAGGGATGCACTCCCAGGAGACGGAGCTGCTGCAAGGAGTGAGACACGGGTATGAAAGAAACAGAGCCAGCAGGGAGGTTTTCTTAGCACAGAAGAAAAAAAAAGAAAATCCAGATATTCCTTCCCTCTGTCCCATTTTTGGAGTCCTGATGCTGGCAGGGAGGAATTGGGGAGTCACGGTGTCGAGCGTGTCATACCCAGAGTGAAGGTGCATGTCCGGGCAGCTGCAGTCAAGCCCTGAATGAGGGTGTGCCACGGGCAGGGACTTTAATCAGCAAAAACTGGCAGGGAAGAGCTTTAAGGTGCAGCAGGAAAGGTGAAGGTTCAACAGAGAAACTGCAAGGAGTCGGGAGGGGAGCCCTGGACCGGAGGAGCAGCCGTAACTACGATTGCAGGGTGCAGGATCACTGCCCTGCAAGTGAAGGGAAAATCCTGAGGCTTCAAGCACTGAGCCGGGAGGATCCGGCCAGCAGCAGCACCCGGTTGGGGCCCGGCTGACGCATGGGCAGGCGTGGGGACAGGCAGCCCTCTCCCCCCACTGCCTCCCTGCTTTCTCAAGCCAAATCTTGAATAGCCAGCCAAGAAGCCCTGTGCTGTATCTCCCTCTGGACAAGGACTAGAGCCAGCGGGGAGGGTGTCCAGAGCACACCAAGTGCCACCTACCGGCTACGCTGGCGGCAGGGCCCCCCCGGGCTGCACGCAAGCTGCCCCGGGAGAAGAGCTTGGAAGGGAAAAGGCCATTGCTGGCAGAAAAGCTTATTAAGCAGCTTTTTAAGGCTTTCCAAACAGCTGAGTTTGTGTTTGCAAAGAGCATCCAAAGGTAAAGCAGCAGCTCACAGGGTGCAGGCTGGACCAGAGAGATTTTGGGCAGCGTGAAGAACCCCCGTGGAGGTACAGCCGTGTCGAGCGCCCGCAGAGCTGGGGGGTGTGCACCAAGCACCCTGCGAGGGGGGAGCTGGAAATGGCTGCACCCGCAGCAGCAAGGCTGGCACACGAGCTCCGGTGCAGCACTGCTGTCTCAGCAGAGAGAAATCCAAAGCCAGGCGCAAAGATTACCCCCGACTATTTCATTGATTTTCTTCACCATAGAGATCCAGAGCTTTCCTGCCCGACAGAGCATCCGTCTGTGCAGGAGGTGCCAGCCCCCGAAGGTCACTGCCACGTTACCAAACCTGTCCCCACTTCCACATTTCCTCGTGCAGCAGAAGTGCCAGTGTGGAGGATTTATCCAATTCTGTGCCTCCCACCTGGGAGGATCCCAGCCTCTCCCTCCTTCCTGCAAAACTTGTGGGAAGCACGCCTGGGAGATGTTTGTTCCTCTGTAAGAGGGGCAGAGGTGGGGGGGAAATGCTCCAGGAAGAGAGAAATATTTCCTTAAAGCCGCACAAAGCAGCCAGTTTTGGCACATGCCTACAGACCCATCAGCCTAAGGGGGGCCAGAATTGCCCCGCGAGGTGGGTGGCAGAGGGGCACGCGGCTCGCTGAGCCCCTGGGAGCAGCAGGGCTGGGCGATGGTTTCACACCCAGAGGAGAGGGGAGGATGAGGAGGGCTGGCTCGGGTGCAGGACCGTCCCCATGCCAGCGCCGTGTTCAGCAGCCGCCCAGGGTCTGAGAAGCAGCAGTGATGGGAGATGCTGAATTGAGTTTCCACGGCAACCCAGCCAGGGAACCCCCCCCCCGAGCTGGGGAGCTTGGGGCGAAGGAGCGGGGGGAGCGGAGCGGGTGGAAGGCACCGGCGAGGGGTGGGGGGCGCGGGCGCAGCGGGGCACAGACCGGCAGCCGCGCCGGGGCCAAGTCTTGCACAGCGCAGACAGGGAAACGTGCGAGCGCCTGCTTGGGGGCCTGGCAGGCAGAGCCACACGCAGAGGACGGGGGGTTTACAGCCAAGGCGCGGTCTAGGCTGTCACGAGAAGGAAGTCCTGATATTCCTAGGGGACTCCAAAGGTTTTATGGCAATGCTTAGAAACCCCAGAATGGAATGTCCTGCTTGGGGGGGGCAGTACCAACAGCACGTGCAGGAATGTCACCCAACATCCTCTGGCCCTGGGCAAGGTGTAAATTCCTAATCTGGGAATTTAAGGCATCTTTCTACATCCCAGCAATTTTCTACATCCCAGCAACACGGCAACCTCTTTTTCTGCTCGGCCACTCCCAAAACTACCTGAAGCAAGAACATCAAGTCAGCGCTACAGAGAGCTCTTATTTCCTGCACGTGTCCTACCCTCACAGAGAAGGCTGCTCAAGACAGACAAGGCGTTTATTAAAAGGAATTTTGAATAAAGCTTCAAGACAAGAGCCTTGATCAAACCCCCACGTGTTGTATTGTGCTGGAAGGAGACAAACTGAGAAACCCCCACCAGGCTGAAGCAAAGAGACTTCAGACGGCGGGTTAAGATGCGTCTGCGAGAGGGAGGGGATCGACTGACGCTGAAAGGCAGTATCAGCACCCTCCCCCGGAAGGCAGGAGCGGTCTGTCCCGGAGAGGATGTCTTTTTAATCTACAGCTAACAGGCTTCTTCCACAAATTAGCATGCACGAGGCTGTGGACGCATTTAGTATTCAGAAAGCATCAGTCTGATACAAACCTATTTGCCGCTGCTGCAGCAGCTGCCACCAGTGACAGGGAGCTGTGCTGCCAGGGAGGGTGTTGAGTGCTTTTTCCTTCCTGGAGGGCACCCAAGAGGACAAAGGGAGGAGGAACATGTTCAGGCATTCCTGAAAACCCAGCCAGTACCACCCGCATCTCGCCTGCCACCAGGCAGGAGATGGGCCCGCATCTCCCAAGCCCAGCGCTGGGCTCCTGCGTGGCCTGAAGGCACCAGGAGGCCCTGATCTGCAGGGCAGGAGGAGTTTCCCCGAGGGGAACACCAGCTTTGCCGGGCACGACCGGCCACAGAGGACCCCCTGCTCCCAGGAAAGGAGCTTGGCTGAGGCTGAAGGGATGGAGGGATATAACACCCACAAGAAGCTCAATCCTTATCCAGCTCATCTCTTGAAATAAACCCAGTTTTCTCTCCAAGCTGTTTGCCCATACAAGTCCTGCTCCCCACCCCTAAGATCCCACAACTCCCACACGCACTGGAGGTCAAACATTCAGTCACTTGTTACAATAAATATTTATTTGGGCACTGACCATAGAAACTATTTTTGTAAGGCAGAGGACAGGAATGACAGATCTTCAGTCTCAGGCCACAGAAAGCTCTGAATGTTGAAGAAGGCACTGAGGATCAAACCTGACATCAGAACAGAGCTGGCCAAACTCTGGCCTGAGCTACTCTGGGATTTTCAGTTCTGTCTTTGTAGGGGAATGCAACTGTTTTTTAGGAGAGCTCAGCCCCCGCCAGCCTAAGCAACCTCCTGTTCCAAACATACATGATGCAAATCTACACAGGGAGGCTCAGAAACCTACAGGGCAGCCCCAAATCTGAACCACGCTGGTTTGTCTTGGATGGTACAAGAAACAAGGCGACCCTACTGCTGGGGTTCTGCTTCTGTGCCAGAACTTGTGCGTCTTTGAACTGACCGATCATCTGGGAAAAGAGAGTCCCCAGCAGCCCTGGTCTCCACACCGTGACTGCTGTCCCCAGGGAGAGCAGCCCCGGGCTGGAGTCTGAGCCAAGGCAGACAATTGCGGGCAAGAGTATAGCTTAAATGTGTAAATCGGAATTATCCCAAGAAGACCCCAGGACCAGGCACGCAATACAACCTCCCCACACGTTCCAGGAATTTTCCTCTCAGTAAACTCTGGGCTATGGCACAGATAGGGGCTGAGCTCATTTTGTCACAGTATTTTTAGACTCTGGCTCAGGGGAGAATCTGTTGATATAAACAAGTGTGAGTGGCAAGCACCAGCCCTTGAAAGGGAAAGAGCAATGACTGAATGAAGGGGGAAAAGAGAGAGGATCTTTATTTCCCTTCACGTCACCAAGAATTCAGGTCTGGCCTCTCCTTTGCTGGAGGAAGGAAACAGGCTCTTGAAAGACATTCTTCCAGGAGACTGACCCAGCCTGCCAGGAATGGCCCAAGCCAGCAGCGTTGTGCAGGAAGGAAAAAGAGTGGAGACTGTTTATCGGTGTCCCTTCTCCCCCTCACCCACCTTCCCCGTACTCTCCAACACCGATTCCAGGTCAGAAGTGTCCACATTAAAATGTGTTAGATCCCAGTACTCCCAAAGCAGCAGCAACGTCAGGGCAGTCCAAGCCAAGCAAGTCAGGCCAAAGGACTTCACTTCTCTTCCGCAGCACGCAGCTTGTTCCGCCGCTCCATCTTCTTCTGCAGTTTCCTCTTCAGCCGCAGTTGCTCTTTCTTCTGCAGCATCTGCTGGACCTTCTCACGGCATTGCTTGTTTTTCTTCCTGATCTTGGCTAACTCTGCCTTCCTTTTTGCCTCCAGGTCTGGATCCTGCAATGGCAAACGCCAGGACACTAGTGACATGCCTAGGGACAGTGCCAGCCCCTTTGCCTTTCCTAGATGCCCCGCGCTGCCTTCCAGCCTGTGACTGAGTAGGCTGCAGAAGTCAGACACTACCCCAAAGCAATTTTTAATGTCAGTCACCCTGTAAGATAAAACTTCCCCACCCTGAAGGGGAGCAAGGCAGACACACCACAGCAGTGAGGGAGGAACTGTCATTCCTCTTCCACAGCCATGCCATTATACCAGCTGCTGATCGCAGCTTATATAGCAGCAACTCTCACCTTCCCTTCAAGGATCATTTGTTTCCGCTTATTTATTTCTTTCTTCTCATCAAAATCCATTCCCTCCAGTTCCTGTCAAAGCAAAAATACAGCCGGGCAGTCAGTGACCAAGCACTGAGTCTGACACGGAGAAAAGCAGAGCAGCTCTAAAGGCTCAGCAGAACCTCACCAGTGCACGCGCATTTGGTAGCCTGCAGACCTTCCCCCCAAAGTACCAGCCTCAGCACTCAGCAGCACAAAAATGCTGCAAAAATCATAGAATCATCAAATGTTTTGGGTTGGAAGGGACCCCTAGAGGTCACCCAGCCCAACCCCCCTGCAGGAGCAGGGACACCTTGAACCACATCAGGTTGCTCAGAGCCCCATCCAACCTGGTCTTGAATGCAGTAACAGAGCAACCGAGGGAAGGTAACTCAAACAACCCCCCCCACACACAGGTCTGTGTGCTTCCACTAGAAAGAGGAATAAAAATTCTTATTGATGTGCTCAGGAGCAAAGCTGCGTATCCAGAGCCATGTGTTGGACTGCAGCGGATCTCCTGGTTCCGCCCAGCTGCCCGAGGTCTCCAGTCCTCTGAGCAAAGGGGCTTCATGTTTGCACACTTACTATTTCACATTCCCTCCTGGTGACGTTCACTTGGGTGAGGATTTCAAGCACAAACCGCTCCTCCACAGAGAACTCCTGCAGCTTCAGTTCTAAATCGGGGCGAGAGACATTTACAGAGCAGGGCTGGTTACAAAATCCGGGGGCAGATTTTCGGCTAGTAAAAAACCCAAAATAGTTCCACCGATTGTCAGTGGGATTCCTGTCATGAATGTCCTGTCCTATGATTGCTGACTTCTTCAGGCCTACAGCAAAGCATTAAATGCCCCCTGCCTACAATTCCCCATAGCACAAGATGTTGCATTTATTAGGTCCACTTCCTAAAAAAAAAAAAAAAAAAAAAAGATGGAGTCTGAATCTGTGCAAAGCAACCTGTTCTTTTTGTCTACCTCGGCACACGCAGTAGCAAGGAAGTAATGAAGAAGCTGGCTGCTTTAATAAAAAGGTGACAGAGGACGTTTAACACACTGGTTCTCCTCCACTAGAAATAGCAGGAAGACAAACACGCTCATGCCTGGCACACTCAAGAGCAGAATTGAAGCGGATGGAGATTCAAGTGCTCCTGCTCTTTTCCAAGCCTTAGTCACACAGGGAAGAGAAAGCATTTTCACCCTGATGTTCTGGATCATACATTCTGCACTGACGAAATCAGTGCTGCAGGTAGCACAAGCACAAAGGAACGCACATAACCCCACATTTCAGCAGCATTGCTGGTGCTCTACTTACTGATTTCCTCCTCAATAGCGTGTACGAGATGGATGTCGTACTGCGTCACTAGCGTAATAGCTATTCCTTTCCGCCCTGGATGATGGAAACACAGCGATGTATGAATCTTGACAAGCGGAGGGAGATGAACCCTAACCCATGCCAAATTCCACCCAGCCCCAGGAGTCAGCCTGGCACATTACAGTGACGGGGTGCTCAGCGGGGTCTTTATTCGCTCTGAAAATTCAGTTAACTATTGGTGCAGATCAGGCCCAAGTCAGGGTGAGCCGTCGTTGCCATCTTAAGGCAGGATGCCGAGCCGGTGATCCGAGCAGATCCGGCACTGACTGAAAAGCCTGCACTGCAGCTGCTGTGAAGCCTCCTCGCACCCATTCAGGGCTCAGCCCCGGCACTGGGATCCCAGTTTTAGCCAGCAAACAGCACGCGGTTTTCCCAGCTCACCCGCACGGGCTGTCCGGCCAACCCGGTGAATGTAGATTTTTGGCAGGCCGGGAGTGTTGTGGTTGATGACAACTTGTACTGTAGGAATGTCCAAACCTCTGGAACGCAGGGAAAGAGAACATAAGTTGAGAAACACTGTTTTAATACACACAGTTTAAGCTCCTGTCCTCTGCTTTCTCCAAGAGCCCCATATTCTCCTGAATATAGTCTTTATTGGCTCGGGCTGACTCTAGGACAAGCTCTCTCCTCATGCAGCTCTCCCACAGCCCCAAACCGCAGTGTCGCCTTGTAGCAAGCCGCTCCCTCCTAGACCCAGGGAACACACGAAGCCTCAGAAAAATCATTCACCTGCTATACACACACACGCAGCAAACCAAGCCAGGATCAGAGCTACATCACACACAAGCGGGCTCCAAAACGCAGCTCAGAGGCGTTCTACGATGGAAGTGAACAACCCTGTCCTACCCAAGTGGGGGGAATTTAAAGTTCCCCTTGTGCTAAACCCAGCCTAATCTCCACAGCAGTCCCGGTGCTTCAAAAGCAGGCTCAAGACCTTTGGCAACAGAGACTGCATTTTTCCCTTACCTGGCAGCAACGTCAGTGGCAATGAGAATCTTAACGATGCTGGACTTGAACTTTGCTAAAGCTGCAAATCGCTGCCGCTGTAAAGAGGAAAGGCTGTATGAGGGACGTTGTGATCTGTAGGCCTTGGCCAGATGTCTGGCTCAGGGATGCAGCTGGGTGCTGACCCCTCACTCACCTGTTTCATCATGGAATGCAGAGCTATAGAAGGGAAGTTGTATTTCCTAAGCATCATGTTCAAGACCTGGCAGTCTCTTGAAGAAAAAAAAAAAAAAAAAATCAGAATATAACAGGGAAATGAAAAGCTGATGGATCAGGATAGAGCTGGGGCTCCCCGAGAAGCCCTCGCGCTACAATCCCCACCACGCAGTTAGTTACGGAGGTGCTCTGACAGGGGTAGGGAGGGGGACACCCACTCCACACCCCCTCAACCCACTCCACACCCGCTCACCCCAGAGAGCGACTGGATTCCCACTTGCACTCAGGGGAATGTCACCAGCTCCCCGGCTCGACCCCAGTCCCTCAAACCCCGAAGGAAAGGAACAGCCCAGGGGAGCCGGCAGCGCTATCTTCCCCATCCCCTTTCCAGTATCCACCAGCAGGAGGGAAGGAAGACAGAGGGAGGGAAAGCAGCTTGGCCTTTCCAGCGTGGTACATTTCTGGGTGGCCCTTCAGCCCCAAATTGCTCAAAGGAAAAGGTGTTTCTGCACCAAATTCCAGAATAGACAAAGGAAGCAAATACTATCCCAGCCTAGCACCAAATACCGTGGGAATTTGGAATCGGAACCAGAAACGTAAGGGCACCCCTACATTAAGAGCAATCACGAGGAACAATGCCACTCACTTGCAGGTTTTGGTAAAGATAATAATAGACCAGTCTTCGTGCTCGTCCTGGAAGGTCTGGATTAAGTGGACAAGGTATGCGTCCTTGAGTGCTTCAGGTACCAGCAAGTAGCGCTGGTCCAATTCATCCACTGTCCGCACCCTGCCGGGAGGGGAAGGCAAAGCACCAAGAAGCACCAGTTTGGCAAATGAAGAGGGAAGGCAAGGGAGGAGACAAGATAACGGAGAGGAAAGGGGACTCTTCATCCGCTCAGCAGAGTGGATGAGGGCTTACTCGGAGACAGCCTCCCAGAAGAACGGTCTGTTTGCGGCCAGGCTCCTCAGCTCGTTCAGTGTGTCGGTCAGCGTGGCGCTGAACAGCAGCGTTTGCCTGCGCGCTGGAACAGCCTCCAGAATCACCTCCAGGTCCGCGGTGAAGTCAGCACAGCCCTGCTCCAACAGCCGGTCGGCTTCATCCAAGACCTAGACGCAGCCAAAAATAAACGGGATCATCTGCATGCATACCTACAAAGCTAAAAACCTTAAATAAAACACTAAAAAGAAAAAAAAAAAAAAAAGCCAGAAAGCCGCCTTACCAAGAACTTCAGTTTCTTAAGGCTGAAAGTGTTGGAACTGCGCAGGTGATCTGCCAGCCTGCCGGGCGTAGCGATGACAACGTGGGGTTTACGGGAGAGCTCCAGCGCCTGCGCCACCATGTCTGCAATGCAAACCAGAGCCGAGTTACGGGCAACTGAACACAGACACGACAATCATTTGGTCTGTAAGGCTAAGAAATATCACTCTCTGTATTTCCACCAGCCGCCGCTGCCTTGGGCACTGGATAACAGCTCCTTGGCACGAAGAAAACACACCGTGCGGTAAGGGAGCCTCCCCGGGTGCTCGGCGCTTTCCCAGCCCAGCCCTACCGGGGCCGGAGGCTCTGACCCCCACGCAGCAGCACTCACCCAGGCCGCCCACCACCACGCAGTCCTTCAGGCCGAGGGGCTTCCCCAGGACACGGAACTGCTCAGCAATCTGGTACGCCAGCTCCCTGCCGGGGGGGAAAGAGCTGAATCATAGAATCACAGAATGTTTTGGGTGGGAAGGGACCCTCAGAGGTCACCCAGCCCAACCCCCCTGCAGGAGCAGGGACACCTTGAACCACATCAGGTTGCTCACAGCCCCGGCCAACCTGGCCTGGAATGTTCCCAGGGATGGGGCCTCCACCCCCTCTCTGGGCAACCCCTGCCAGGGTTTCACCACCCTCACTGGAAAGAATTTCTTCCTTAGATCCAGTCTAACCCTCCCCTGCTCCAGTTTAAAGCCATCCCCCCTTGTCCTGTCCCAGCTGGCCCTACTAAAAAGCTTGTCCCCCCCTTTCCTCGGGGCCCCCTTGAAGCCCTGAGCGGCCGCACTCAGCTCTGCCCGCAGCCTCCTCTGCTCCAGGCTGAACACCCCCAACTCTCCCAGCCTGGCCCCATAGAAGAGGGGCTCCAGCCCTCGGAGCATTTTAGTAGCCCCTCGGAGCATTTTAGTAGCCCTCCCCTGGCCCCGCTCCAACAGCTCCATGTCCTCCTGGTGCTGAGGGCTCCCGAGCTGGACGCAGGGCTCCAGGGGAGGTCTCCCCAGAGCAGAGCAGAGGGGCACAATCCCCTCCCTCCACGCTGGCCACACTTCTCCTGATGCAGCCCAGGGCAGGGTTGGCTTCTGGGCCGCCAGCGCCCATGGCCGGCTCACGTCCAGCTTTTCATCCCCCAGCACCCCCAAGTCCCTCTGGGCAGGGCTGCTCTCGATCCTTTCTTCCCCCAGCCTGTATGGATACCGGGGGTTACCCCGACCCAGGGGCAGGACCTTGCCCTTGGCCCTGTTGGACCTCATGAGGTTCCCATGCCCCCACCTCTCCAGCCCGGCCAGGTCTCTCTGGATGCCACCCCGGCCACCAGGGCGGGGCCTTCGGGGCCCGGTTCACCCAGCCCGGGCCCTCCCGGGGCCGCTCCGTACCTGGCGGGGCCCACGCCGGCCCGACGCAGGGAGGCAGAAGGGCGGACGCCGTCAGCCGCCGTTAGCCGGGCGCGGCGCGGCGCGGCGCGGGGGCCGGGCGCACTCACCCTGCAGCACGGGCGGGATGCAGGCGGCCTGCACGGGCGTGGGCCGCCGCCTGCTCCGCCAGCCAGGCGCCGCCCCAGGCCGCTCCCCCCCCCCCGGGCGCGCCCGCCCGGCCCATGGCGCCCCTGCTGCCCCGCCCACCCTCATTGGCTGCCTCCTGCTGCCCCGCCCGCTCTCATTGGCTGCCTCCTGCTGCCCCGCCCACCCAGCCTGCCTTGCTCGCAGCCGCTTCCGGCGCCCTATGACGTATCCTCCTCTTTGCGTGCCTATTGGCTGGCGTGGGAGGTCTCCATGGAGACTGCGGCTCCCGGCAGGCGCTGGGGCTCAGCTGCTTCCGGGGACGTGTCTGAGGGGGGAAATGGCGTCCGGGGCGGGCGCCGCGGGCCAGGGCGGCGATGCTGACGAGCTCTTCGACGTGAAGAACAGCTTCTACATCGGGGCCTACCAGGCCGCCATCAACGAGGCGCAGCGGGTCAAGGTGGGGGCGGTTCGGGGCGGGGTGTTCTCTGGCCCGCGGGTCTGTGTCTCTCCCCGGGATCTGCCTTCCCGCGGCCTCCCCGGCGCTGTACGGTGCAGGCCTGAGGCTCCCCGGGTGCCCTTCGTCCCTGCCCGCCTCTCCCAGGCTGCTTTCGGTGCCTCCCGCCTCCCTGCCCTAGCAGGGGGACGCTGGGGAGGAAGGGGGGGCCGTTCCTCTGGAGGAGCCTGGTGTGTGGGGTGGTGGTGTTGCGGGGTTGGGTTATGGTGGCCCAGGTTGCTGAGAGAGGTTCTTGTTTCCTGTCGTCCCTTCAGCCGAGTAGCCCGGAGAAGGAAGTGGAGAGGGATGTTTTCTTATTCCGAGCCTACGTCGCCCAGGTGAGGTTGCAGGTGTTGTATTTGCAGCTGCATAGTCATAGAATCACAGAATGTTTTGGGTGGGAAGGGACCCCCAGAGGTCACCCAGCCCAACCCCCCTGCAGGAGCAGGGACACCTTGAACCACATCAGGTTGCTCACAGCCCCGGCCAACCTGGCCTGGAATGGTCCCAGGGATGGGGCCTCCACCCCCCCTCTGGGCACCCCCTGCCAGGGTTTCACCACCCTCACTGGAAAGAATTTCTTCCTTAGATCCAGTCTAAACCTGCCCTGCTTCAGTTTAAAACCACCACCCCCTTATCCTGTCCCAGCTGGCCCTACTGAAAAGGTTTTCCCCATCTTTCCAATGGGCCCCCTTTAGGCACTGACCGGCCGCACTCAGCTCTGCCCGCAGCCTCCTCTTCTCCAGGCTGAACACCCCCAACTCTCCCAGCCTGGCCTCAGAGCAGAGGGGCTCCAGCCCTCGGATCATTTTAGTAGCCCTCCTCTGGCCCCGCTCCAACAGCCCCCTGTCCTTCTTGTGCTGAGGGCGGGGCTGCAGTCGGGGGGGCTGTGAACCCGAGTCCTGTGAACGCAGCGTTACTGTGGTGGTTTAACCAAACAGCTACCTGGTTAGGTGATAATTCCTCCTTCAGCACTGGAATATACGCATCCCACAAAAGCAACGCAGTTGTGAATGCAACACGGTGCTTGTAGGGTCAGGATGACCTGATGAGACCTCTCAAAGAGGTACTTTTTTATTTTTAAAATGGTGTATGGAGAAGCAGTCCTCAGTGAGGACGTTTGGCTGCCTTTGTGGAGTGTGATGGGAGACATAAAATAGAAATTTGCCGTTACTGGTGGTTGTTGTATAAAAAAAAAAAAGGTTTCAGAAAGGGAACAATTATTTCCTGTGTTCTTAAAAGATGAGTGAATTATAGATTATTCTTCTTTGCCTTCAACAGAGAAAATACGGCGTTGTCCTGGATGAAATTAAAGCCAATGCTAGTCCTGAGCTCCAGGCAGTGAGGATGTTTGCAGAATATCTTTCAAATGAGAGTCAAAGGCAAGTCTGATAACAAGTTGGAACTCCAGCCCTGTCTGGCAGGGAATGTATTTCCCTGTGGAAAGACTCTTGTAGAGGCGTGGTCTTTTATTGTGATTTGCTGTGGTTTTGCAGTGAGTCTCAAAAAGGCAGAACTGTATGGAGGCAGGATCTTTTTGGCTCGCTTAGTAATGAAACGCTCCCCAATTCTCACCCTTGCTCTTTGTAGGGATGCAATTGTTGCTGATTTGGACAAGAAAATGGCAAAAAGCGTTGATATAGCCAATACTACTTTCTTGCTGATGGCTGCTTCCATCTATTTCCATGACAAAAATCCCGATGCAGCTCTGCGTGCTCTGCATCAAGGGGAGAGCTTGGAGTGGTAAGTGAGGCTCACCCTGGCATCGCGGAGGTGTGAGCTAGCAAAGCCTTTCTCTTGTCTAGGGAGAGGTGCCCTAGAAATGGTCTGGCTTATCTCTCAAATGCTCTGAAACCATTGAGAAAGTGCTGTGAGGTTTGCCTTCTACGTAATGAGTGATCTGGGGCCTGTCCTACAATATCAAGACTATTGCTCCCCTGTGAAACTTAAGAACCTGATTTATTGATTCATGGGTGTTCAGAATTGCTGAAATGAGCATATGCATTTATTGTTCTGTCAATACGGCGAGGGAGCGCTTGGGAGCTGGAAGCAAACTTCCCTGTTCCAGGTCCAGCTCTGAGAGCTGCCCGCTCTGCTGGTTCCCCGCGGCGGGGCGGCCTGTGCCTGGGCACTGGCAGTACGTCTCTCTGCTAAGCAGCAGGCTCCCAGGCAAAGCGTAGGGAGCAATAAGGCCTGCAGTTGGGAAAATCACTTTGCTTTTGTTTGTTGCAGCATGGCTATGATGATACAGATTCTTCTGAAACTCGACAGGCTTGATCTGGCTCGGTAAGGAAGTTTTTGTCCCCTTGCTTCTTAACGGTGCTCTTCTGGAGTGGGCCTTGAGAATTTTCACCACCTGGCCTCCCCAGTGAGCACAAGAACTTGTGTGTAGGTACGGGTGCGCTGCGAAAGGGTTTTATCCTTCAGGCTGCAAAAGTTTTGGAGCTAATACAGCTGGATACAGCTAAAGGAAGAGGTGGGCCTCTGGGTTTAATCTTACCTTCAGCAGGACATGGTTTGAATCTCTAGTCCTGGGTTTCTAACTTCCCATAGGGGAGTAAAACAGGGAGGTCCTTCACAGGTCGTTTCAGTAAAATGTTGAGGTGTTTTGCACCATGGTACCAGTTTGCTGTGGCTGCTGCACTTTAGTGACGGAAGAACCAAGAGAGGAAACGACAGCCTTGTGCCTTCTTAAAGAAGTGCAGAAGATGCCTTGTGTTTCTGTTACGTGACTCCCGCTTTTGCTTCTGCAGCAAGGAACTTAAGAAGATGCAGGAGCAGGACGAGGATGCGACTCTTACTCAGCTGGCAACTGCCTGGGTGAACCTGGCCATAGTGAGTATCTCGAATGGGGATCCCTTGCCTACAACGCCTGAGAAACACCATTCCGTATCTTGTTCCTGATTGCTCTTTTCACATCGTGCTTTCAGAAGGGCATGCAGGTTTTTAGAATCATAGAATGTTTTGCGTTGGAAGGGACCCCCAGAGGTCACCCAGCCCAACCCCCCTGCAGGAGCAGGGACACCTTGAACCACATCAGGTTGCTCACAGCCCCGTCCAACCTGGCCTGGAATGTTCCCAGGGATGGGGCCTCCACCCCCTCTCCGGGCAACCCCTGCCAGGGTTTCACCACCCTCATTGTAAAGAATTTCTTCCTTAGATCCAGTCTAAACCCACCCTGTTTTAGTTTAAAACCACCACCCCTTGTCCTGTCCCAGCTGGCCCTACTAAAAAGATTGTTCCCCCCTTTCCTCTGGGCCCCCTTTCGGCCCTGAACGGCCGCAATCAGCTCTGCCTGCAGCCTCCTCTTCTCCAGGCTGAACACCCCCAACTCTCTCAGCCTGCCCTTGTTTTCGTTAGGTTTAGGTTTTCTTTTTTTCCCCCTTCCTTCAAGTACACAGAAAATACTGACCGCTGGCTTCACAAGCTTACCGGCTGTTTTGTTCGTCCGCCTTTCATCCATGCTCCTTAGCCTTCAGCTCGCACAGCACTAAACCACACTTAAACAATTCACAAGACGTTATACACAAAATGGAAAGCGGTGGTGTTAGCAGCATCCAGAGCTTGCAATTAAACTCCCAGGGGAAAAAAAAACCCCGTAATTCCCTGCTTAGAGCAGACTGTTTTGTGAATCAGACAAAAGCATACGGTGTTCAGCAGTCCAGATAATCGGGTGATTGAAAACAAGGAGTCTCCTAAAATTCAGTCAAGTCCAAGGTTATGCATGCAGTCATCTGTTACACTGCTAAGGCTTCTTTTTTTTTTTTTTAGCTTTCACTTGGTTTTGTTACAAAATCTCTCATACATGGCCCTTGCCTTACAGTAGCGTGGGGCTAGACTTTCCTTAAGGTTATCGTTTCCACAAGGGGTCCCACCTCTGACTGGTGGAAGCTGCTGCATGCGGAACCTTTCTGAAGCTGGAACTTTCTGAAAAGCCAGGTGTCCAAACCTGTGTTTAATTATAAATCCCATTTCATAATCCTTTATTATGTCAAACATCTGAAGTGGTTCTTCTGAAGTGGTTTGTTTTCCTATTTTAACAGAAACCTGGATCTTTTGACATTTAAGCGGTTCTTAATCCTTTTGCATTTCTTTCATCTACATCTGACAGTGATCTGTTGTGGTACAGGTGATGACATGGATGCCAGCAGCTGTTAGCATTGGTTCTTACACGCTTTATGCCTGTGCTTTACAACAATGAACTTTGTGCCTAGTCCTTCAACCATGGCAAGAACCTACAGGCTTCTTAGCAACGTGTAATGAAACGGTGGGTGTTTGTCTCCTCCCTTTGCAGGGCGGTGAGAAGCTCCAAGATGCCTATTACATCTTCCAAGAGATGGCAGACAAATGCTCCTCCACTCTCCTCCTACTGAACGGACAAGCAGCCTGCTACATGGCTCAGGGCAAGTGGGACGATGCGGAGGGAGTACTTCAGGAGGCGTTGGACAAGGTGCTTTTGGTTTTGCCAGGCAGATTTGCTCTCCTGGGGACAGAGAGTAAAGCAGCAAAGACTTTCACTGTTAAACTTCATGACAACATGGGTATACTGATACATACCGCTGGGGATGGTCGCTGTTAATACCTGTCTGTTCTTCTACTTTGCCTTTCCAGTAAAGCTGTGGGTTTGGCAGAACTTGTTCTTGCAGAACTGTGCTGGTTGTTGCACTTGGGCATGGTAGAGCTAAGTCAGGTTGCTCAGGTGACTGTTCTTGTTTTCAGGACAGTGGCCATCCTGAGACCCTGATCAACTTTGTTGTCCTGTCCCAGCACTTGGGCAAACCACCAGAGGTGAGGCTTGTTTTATTCTGTTTGGCAAGCAGGTACAGTCAACCTCCTCCTGCTGCTGAGGGCAGGCTGTGTGCTCCCGGTACACGTGGTAACTTTGCTTGGGTTTTGCAATTTCCTATGTTCTTGTTAGGATTCGCGTTAACAAAATAAAACAGTTGTGGGGCGCAGGGGGCTTGCATCTTCAATGCTCAGTAAAGTGTTTGTGGAAATACAGATGTAGATAGACTTGAGAGGAAGGCCTGGGTGGAAAAAGAAATCTCTTGAGTTCCGAGTTCAGTTCTTGCTGATCGTTCTCTTGAACCCACTACTTAAGGTCTGGTTTTTAAGTGCAGAGCATGCAGAGGTCTCGCTGGGTTTAGCTGGGGCTGCTACCATTCAGGATGCTGAAAAAATGGGGTCTTCGCTCACTACAAATACATTGAAGTGTGATGTTTTAAACTCTTGGCTTCTTCTCATGTGATCTCAATTTTTAAATTCCTCTCTCTCCTCCCATCAGGTTACAAATCGCTATTTGTCACAGTTGAAAGATGCCCATAAAAATCACCCGTTCATAAAGGAGTATCAGGCGAAGGTATGAACCACTTCCTAATGCAAAATTGAATTTATCCAGCTTCACACCAGTGTCTGATGGGGCGCGTGGATGCAGTGGCTGCACTTCTGAGGGGGCAGGTCCATCGCGTCACTTGCCAGCGAGTGTTCTAGCCCCTGTGAGAGATGTTGGGAAACACAAGCCAGGTGTGATCTACCCAAACCTGGTAAGATCTGGAAAGAACAGCTCTGAGATACGGGCTCTTAATCCGAGTCGGAAGTTTGTTACCATCAGACATTACACTTAAATAGAGGAAACATCCTTCTGGAAGAGAGAATTTGGGGAGGGGGAAAGAAGGATAAAAATAATAGTGATGGGAAAATGGAACAAATTGGGGGGGGGGGGGGAAGAACTGATAGAGGTGCTCTTGCTGCTTAGAATTGCTTTTGCCTTGGTGAGCTGTGATAGTCGTGTTCTCTTCAGGTTTTGTGAAATTTTCAGTAAAGTTTGAGGGTTGTTCATTTTGTTTCTGTTTCAAAGGAGAACGACTTTGACCGGCTAGGCATGCAGTATGCCCCCAGCGCATGAGGAGAGGGGACTGAGGCTGCAGACCCCCTCTGTGGTACCTTGGGAACTGGGGTTGATGTGCAAAACCTCTCTGGTAACATGGAAAAAAACGCCCCCTGCAAGTCGGTCTGGCTTGACTCGCTGTGGCAGGGTCTTGCAGTCCAGCAGGCCGGTGCTAAGCCTGTATATAACGTGTAGCTACCGGAATTTGGTAGCCTAAAAGCCTGTGTTCTGGCTTACCTGGGTCCTGAACTCTGTTTAAAATACAGTGCAAATCAGAGTGTACAACACTGTACCTTAAACATTCCTAATAAAGCCTTTTCTGGATCTGTCTGCCCCTTCATTTCTGGAATTCAAGTAATTCCAGCCTTGGCCTGGGCCCTGTTGTCTGTACCGAGGGTGCTCTGCGGGAAGAGCGTGAAGGTTCATTTTAAGCGCCTGCGTTCACGTACGTGGCTGAATCCCGAGGTATGGATCTCCTTTCGGTCTGACTGATGACGACTCCTTTAACTTTCAGCATCCTCTGGGAGAAGGGCGCTGAGCTGTAGGGGTTACTGCTGGTGAGAGGGAAAGCTTCCTCAAAATAAAAATAATCCAGTTGTAATAGGCTCAGCCTTAATCTTAAGTTGGTAAAGTGCAGTAGCTCACGTCCTGGAGCCAGGAAAGCATTAGGGGCTGCGCGTAACGACGTACACCCCGCAGGAGGTGTGGAAGGGCGCTTGTCGCCGGTTGGAGGCGCGGTTGTTGAACCTGAGGGGTCGTGGAGCGTACCGCGATCCAGCGCTACGTGATTATGCTTTTCCGTAGCCTCGGCCTCCCGCCCAGCCTTCCAGGCTACCGCACGCGTTGAGCGATTGTGTTGCATCAGGGGCACAAAGAGCAGATCTCCAGGTGGAGCCCTGCCTGGGACCGCCTCAACCCTAATATTCGAATTATCTTTTGAATTATTGTTTGGGAGAGGGAGAAGGGGGGGTTATACTACGCTGTAAATGTGTCTAACTGGCGTTTCCTTCGTGCCCACCTCGCCGCGGTTGCTCTGAAAGGGCTCGTTGTCTCTTTCCTTGGCTTGTTTAGCGAGCGGCTCCTTTCAGCGAGGGGTTATTCATGGTCTGCTCTTGGATGAATGTTGCCTTTGTGGAGCTGTCGGAGGGGGATGTGAAAGGGGCTTGTGTGTGCAGGGCAGCCATTACCCGCTTGATGGGCCATGATAAATTGACTTAAAAACGTAAACAATAAAAGCAAGTGGCGTAGTAGGAGCCAGCACTGTCGGCGTGAGAACAGGGGAACGCGTCCGGACCTCCGGGGGGAACGAGTTTGTGTTTTCTCATTGCTGAGAGGGTCTGGGGGACTCGATGGCGGAACGGCTGTGGTCAGAGGAGTGACTTGAAATGAGATAAAACTCCTTTCTCGTTTGCCTTTTCCTTTCCCTATCAAGCTGGTCCAAGTGACAGTTCCATGAGTGCCTGCCATGACGATTTATTCTCTCTCTCTCTCGTAGTAAGCATCCCACAGCTGCAATTTAGCCGATCGTTTTGGTGCTTTAGGACACAGCTGAACTCCATTTACTCCTCCGCGGCTGAAAGTGAAGCCCACTGCCCTGCTCCAGTCCCTTTAGTCCGAGGTCCCTGTTGTGCCCTACCATGAGCCAATTTAAGTGTTGACGTTTTAGGAGGATCTTCAGCTTAAACTCATGCTTCTCCTAGGGAGCCAAATGCCTGACCCTCTGTACATGACTGTGGATGTATTGCTTTTAATTTAAAACGTGTACATAACGAGATTTCCACTCTGTAAATCGGCAGCTCGCTGGAGCGCGAGCCGCCTGCCTTGGGGAGGAGGCGTTGAGTCCTTCGCCAGGGGTGACCTTTGGGGAGGGTGTGGTTGTGTTTTTCAGGTGCATCTCGTTAGCCCAGAGCCTCAACAGATGCCAAGACTCAGCTGTGGTGGTGGAGTGGGAGCACCTGATGGCTTCGCCCTGCGACGCTTTGTGAGGCAGGGACGGCTCCTCTGCGGCTTCTGCTGAGAGGTACGGGGCAAAACAGAGCTCTGGAGAAACGTTTCTCTTTGCATATCAAATGAAAAGAAAAAAAATTTAAAGGGGGGGATGTTTGTCAGGCATTTTGAACACGGAGAGCTGTAGGAGCTCCGTGTTGCTCGACAGCCTTGCTGAGGCGCCGTGGGTAACCTCCAGCCCCCCCCCCGGCCCCCAAAGGGTGCCCCTTGGCAGGCCCAGCGCTTTTCCACTGCGGCATCATCAACTGTCAGCTCCTGATGCTGAAATATCGGCGTTTGTCGCCCGTTCCTGCTCCTGGCGTGACTCCAGCCCATTGTCGGGGCTCGTCGTCCAAGAGAGCAGTCCCACGGATGGGCTTTGGTTGGTTTTTTTGTGGGAGAAACTGGGGTCTAATTTAATTCAGCGACTCTTTGGGCTGATTAACAGGCACCTAATGAGCCGCCGCTCCGCTCCGGGCTGGTTAATGAGCCCCTAATGAGCCGGGCTGCCCCGCTCCGGGCTGATTAACGAGCCCCTAACGCTGCCCCGACCCCGAGAGGCTGCTCCCGCCGCGGGTCTCGCCCGGCTGCCCCGGGAGCGCCGCGGCGGGGCCGGGCCGAGCCCGAAGGGGCCGGGCCGGGGGCGGGAGCGGCTCTTAGCGCCCGGTAACGGCGGAGGAGGGGAGTCCCGGCCCGCCCCGCCCGGAGCCTGCGCGGAGCCTGCGGGGCCATGGGCGGGCGGCGGTGAGCGCGGCGGCAGCGCCGATGCCGCCCCCCGAGCCCATGCCCGGCTACGGGCAGCTCCTGCGCCGCGGCTACGGCAGCTTGGCGGCGGCCGTGCGGGGCTGCGGGCGCGGGGGGGCCGGCCGGGGCTGCGGGAGGGGGACCGGGGCCGGCCGGGGCTGCGGGACAGGGCCGCCCCGCCGCACGGGAGGGCTCGTCCTCCGCCATCCGGGCCCCGGGGCAGCGCGTTCTCCTTCCCCCGGCGCTGCGGGTGGTGCGTGAGATCCCCCCCTTCACCCGCAGCTGCATCCTGGAGGACCGAGCATCCCGGGAGAGCCCCCCCTCTCCCCTCCCCTGCCCCTCAGCTGCAGCCCGGGAGGGTTTGGGGGTTATTTCTCGCACGGGGGGAAGGAGAGGAGCGGGTTTTCTGCCTGTCATCCGTGGTTTGCATGAAAAACGTCCTTCCCCGCTCTCCCTCCCCGGTGCGGCGGCGGCGGGGATGGCGTGGGGATGGCTGCCGTGCTGCAGTGCCGGGCTGACCTTCTTCTGAGCGTGGGGATGCAGCATCTGCCCCTCGCAGCCTCCCAACGCCTTTGCTGGCCGTCATCCCCTGAGGGACAGGATGAGTGGGACGTCCCTGAGCGTGAAGAACGGCTCCGTTTAATTTCTCGCTGTGAAAAGTGTGTGTAATGAAACGAGAATCCCCCCTCTCCTTCTGATGGCTCGGTCCCAGCAGAGGCAATTTCTTCCTTGCTGCTTTCCGGCAGGGATGCTCTGCGCTTTGCTCTGCAGTTGCCCTGGCCTTGAGAGGCTGGAGCAAGGGAGGTGCAGGATTTTGGGTCGGGGATAGCCCTTGGGGAGGCGGATGTGATCCTTCCCTCGAGCACAAGGCCTTGAGCGGCTGGGAGAGCACGTGTGGTTCTTTGCAGCTCCGCAGGCCAGGCCTTGCTCCCTGCGGAGAACAGGAGAGCTGCTTCCTTCGGAGGCTGCTTCGCAGGCTGACAACAGCCACCTTGCGCCCCGCAGTCGGGAGTTGTGCTGTCCCCTCTCTGCTCTATCCGCTGCCGAGCCCGCATCCAAAGCAGCTCTTCCTTTGCTCTTCGGAGCTGTCTTTGCTTCTTGGGTAATGCGAGGTGGATCTCGACCTTGTGTAAGGCTCCAGTCTAAGTCCTCTGGAGTCATTTGAAGCTGCTCAAGCGCTACGTAGGCACGGCAACGTGCTGGCTTTTTACATAGGACTGAATTTTTCCTTGTTACTTGCGCCCCTGTCTGCCTGCGGCTGCCGGTGGGCAGCGTGCAGCGCCTGGGAACGCCAAGACCGGGCTGAATGAGGCTGGAGGTAACCCAATGTCTGCCGTAACAAACTGGAGGTGATTCCCTGTGTGCTCCGGTTTCTCCTTGGGTAGGGCTCACCTTCACAGCGTGAGCGGTGACCGGAGCACGAACAAAGCTCTTTGTGCTGTGGAGTCCGCTCGGTGCCCTCGGAGGATGCTTGGCAGCTGGTACGAGTGCCGAGGTGTCGTTCCCTCGCAGAAATGGGTCACGCTGGTAATCGCAGAAGAGCGAGGGGGGGTGATCGGAGCTGGTTCTTGTGGCTACATCTGCATGCGTTGTAGTGACGAGATGCTGAGCACAATTGCGATAGCATCGGGTTTTTTCCAGCGGATAGGTGGGAGGGTAGGAGTAGCGAGACACAACTCTCTCTCCATAGTTGTATTTTTAAAGGATCTGAAGCTTCTCTTTGTTTATTCTGCTGGACTTGCTATTGGGAAAGCTGAAGGTTGTGGCTTTCCTCTGAAACCTCCGGCAGAATTTAGGAAATTGGTTTGCCTTGCACGGCCCCTGGATGGGCCGCGGTGGAGTGGGGTTGTTCAGGAGGAAAAACAGGGAGAAAAAAGGCCTCTATCTAACCCCGGGAGGAAACTTCTCCATACTTGGGTCTCTCCAGCACTCGGGACTCTGCGCTTCCCAGGGCAGGCTCAAAGAGCATCCTTCCCCATTTTGAATCTCTTCATGTTCCCTGCAAGAACCGAAAATCCTACGGTTGTAAAAATGAATCCACTCAGTATCTGGAGAGCGCTACCTTCCTATAATTTATAAATCGTAAATCTTGCTTCTTGGATTGTCATTCTCTGCATCTGAAGAGGAAGTGACTCTTACCACAAGGCCTTGAAGCTTGGAGTGTAACGTGCACCTTATTTAGCTCTGGCCATGACCACTCCTCTGAGAAACGAGTGCGTTAAAGCCCTGTACCGCTTCCTGTGTGATCTGCCTGGCCCCGATTTGATCAGTGGGATCGAGAGATCAGTGGGAGGGAGGCTCCTCGCGCTCTTCTAGGACCACAGCAGCGTTTATCTTGCAACATCTTTGTCACAAAAGGTCTCACACTTGGGTTGAAGAAGCACTGGAGGTGGTGCCTGTGACGGGAGGGGTTTGGTTAGGATTTGAGAGCGTGGATTTTCACCTGTTACACGGGCTAGGTTGGTGCCTGTACATTAGACGTGGTTTTCCCATTGTCCCTAGAGCAAAGAGAACTTTTGGCCCCTTGCCTCCTCTTCACAGAATCCTCACTTGGCACAAACGCGGAAAGGAGTTGTGTTGGTGTAGGGAAGATCCCAGTCAGCCGAGCAAATGTGGATTGCTGGGTAGGGCAAGACCCCCAAAGTCAGCAATGCTGGGGGCGTGGACATCCCTGCAAAGGCCGGGGGGACACATCCGCCCTCTCTGGGGTCTGGCCTGAGAGTCTCCGCTTGTCGTCTCATTGACATCTGGGTGCACAGACATGAATGATAGTGGGGGCATATCTGGTTGTAGGAGCTCACTGGAGCTGCAGACCGCCTTCAGAAATGGGGACCAAGCCAGTCCCAGGCAAGCGTTCCCACCCCTCGGAGCCTCCTTGGTTCGCGTGCCCCTGTCCTGCTGCAGCTCGTCTCTGAGCTACGCCAGTCTCTGAAAGCCACCGTCCTTGGGGTGTCCCCTGTGTGGAGGGCGGCTGCAGCCAGGCTCTGAAGATTTTGATTAAAAAGCAGCAACCTGAGCATCTCTGCATGAGTCGAACGCCCTGGAGGGCAGCTGAGCCCAGCAGTGCCGAGGCCAAGCGCCGTTGGAATGGGACCAGGCAGCTCTGCTCGTGAAGCGCCTGGAGCTCCGCAAGCCTGTGCTAGCAGTCTCCGTTCCCAGGCAGGTCTCGAGGAGTGCAGTGAACTTGATAAAACTAAGAGTGCACCTGGATTCACGCACAAAGATGACCCAGAATAGCTGTGGCAAGCCTAGGCAGACGCTTGCAGCCCCAGACTACCCTGAGCCATCTTTGCTGCTGGGAGCTGAAGTCCCCAAAGTCAGCTGAGTGTAAATCCACAAGTGAGCAAAATCCGTTCTGTATAAGAGCTGCCCCTGAATCTGGTGATGCTTACCAGGCGTCACCTCTGTCCCCAACGGCTGCCTGCCTTCTCTCTGCAGTGGGTAAAGGTTTTCCCTTTTTGGCCCGGACGCTGCTCAGCTCGCTGTCTTAGCGCTGTCAGGATTTGTAGGATGTTGCAGCGTCCCCTGCAAGGAAAAGTGTTGTGTAAGTTGAAAAAAGTGCTCTGGAAAGCGGGGTTTCTAGGTGAGCGATACAGTGTGGTGTCCCAGCAAGGGTGTGGAAGCTGGGAAGCAAGGGTCCCTGTTATCCCTTTCAGTGCTTTACGCAGCTTTTTGCCACCCTACAGCGTTCTCACGGCTTGTTTTTCCAAGCCCCAGCACTGGGCACGTGACTTAAGGGGGGGAATTACCACCATCCCAAAAACCAGCCACCCAACGCCATCTCTGCTGAGAGCAGGGGCTCCTGGGGCTGGGAGAAGGCTCTGCCCCGCCGCCGTTTCCTCGGCTCGTCCCGCTGGGCTCTGCCCGCTGTCCGAAGCACAAACCTTGGAAAACCCAAGAGGGGGGGGGCGGGGGGGGGAAACACGACAATGCGCCTTTTGTTCACCCTGGGGAACGAAGCTGCGCTGCGGTGTCGGGGAGCGGGGGCTGCTCTCCCGGTGCCGCTGTGTCAGCAGCCAGGCATGGGGAGGTTATTCAGCCCCCGCAGCACCCTGTGGGCAGCTGTGTCTTGTCTTCAAAGCGCCTCTTCTATTGCTTTCCTCTCTTAGGGGTAAATTTTACTGCTTGCAGAGGGAACCGAGGAAGAAACAACATCTGTTGGTTTGTTGCTATTGTCCTAGCGCCTTTTTTCTACATGTTTATCTGCAAAATGTTGTCCAGAGTCTAACACAGCTTCCTAGCATCTTAGCTGCTGTGCAGGCAGAGAAACCGAGGCACCGAGCGGCTCGCTGCCGGGCGTGGGGATGGAGCAACGAGAGCTGGAGCTCGTCGCGCTGTGGCAGTTCAGTCCCCTTTCCTAGCGGGGTGACAGCCACTGCCCTTCGGTCCAGGGGCTGCAGGAGACCCGTGTCTTCAGATTTAGAAAACAGTGACATTTTCCTGGGTCTTCCCTTCTGCAGGCTCTGTGCCCCGTCCCAGATGTGGCCAGGGGGGTGGCAGCTGGTCTGGGAGCGGTGTCTGGGCTGGGTGCGGAGGGGACGAGGTCCCGTGGGGTGGAAAGGCACCGTCGCAGCTCGGCGAAGCAGCGCACCGGCCTGCGGGGAATTTACGAGTAGTCTTTACCGTGAGGGTGGTGAAACCCTGGCAGGGGGTGCCCAGAGAGGGGGTGGAGGCCCCATCCCTGGGAACATTCCAGGCCAGGTTGGACGGGGCTGTGAGCAACCTGATGTGGTTCAAGGTGTCCCTGCTCCTGCAGGGGGGTTGGGCTAGGGGACCTCTGGGGGTCCCTTCCCACCCAAACCATTCTGTGATTCTATGAAGCTGCGCTGCCGCTGCGGAAGGGGCAGGAGCTGTCGGTTGTGGCCAGGTTTTGAATCGGAGCTCTGCTTGCTCATCATTATCGTCTGCATTGAGTAAAAGCTGATGTAAAGCTGCCAGTTCCCTGGGCTGAGGATGCTTCGTGCCAGCCATTCCTTTGTGTTCCTCTGGGGAACTTGTCGTGCCCAGCAGCCAGACGTGGCGTGGCTGGGATTTGGCCAGGCCCTCGGCTCCAGGCTGGGGGGGTGGCCGGGGTGGTGGGGGTGGTCCAGGGGTACAATGCCTCTGTAACAAGCCTCGATTCATAGCCCATCGCTGCGAGCCTGCCAGCTTGCTGGAAGGACTCGCGTCCTGCTGCTGTAGCTGCTTGGAGATTTAAGGGGACTGGCCGCTTTCCTCCAGCGCCAGGGGCTGTAAAAAGGGAGAGGGCACATGTTTACTTTCTGCTACAAGTTTTGTTTTTTTTTTTTGATGCTTCAGCAGAGCTGTGGGCAGCGACGGTTTCCATTTGGTTTCTCTTTCCAGCTCCAAACCACGCTCGCTGCATGCTCTCACCCACTGCTTTGCTCCTTCCCTGGGGGGTGCAGGGCGGTGCTGTGGGGGAGCAGTCACGTCCCTCGGACTGCTTCATTTTACACGTGAATCTGAAGATACGTGCAGGTTTGTGGGGGGGTAAGGAGGAGGAGAAGGAGGAGGGAGGAAGAGCCGGTTGCCCTTTAAGCGAAGCCCCATTACATCGCTTGCCAGGAGCCTTGGGCCCTTTCAGCCGAAGCCAGATCCGCCGTTCCCACCGCAGCACCGGTCACCCTTAGCAACAGGCATCTCTGCACCGTTGCCGTGGGAACAGCAGCTGGGTAGCGGGACGACATCCCTCACCTTGTGCATCTCCCACCCAGATGTGCCTCCAGCCCAGGGGCTGCTTGTGCCGCTCCTCAGCCTGCGCTGCCCTGGGCGAGCGGTCCAGGTTCTGGTGGGGCCTCCCTGGGGATGTTAATTTGCAACCCCCCAGCCCCCTGTGTGGGTCAGTGTTCTGGGAGATGCTGGTTCTCCTCCCATCCTTCCCCGGGTCTGCACCAGAGCCAGCTCCCGTTCCTGTAGTGCTCAGGGTGCAGCCCGAGAAGCCCCGTGGCTATTTAGGGGGGGAGGAGGGCTCTCTCCAGGACTCGTTATCAGCCCGATATGCAGCGAGGGCTGTAACCTCCCCGAGTGTTAGCCACCACCAGCCGGGGTGGAGCAGAGCCGCCCTTCCCTGGGCTTTGCTTTTGCTCTGGACAGGGAGCTGCTGCCATGCCAGCAGTGGACTTGACTGCGGGCTCGTGGTGGGAATTTGCTACCAAGGGGCCGAGTGTCCATGAAACGCAGCTCATCGCAGCAGCGCCTGCCAGCCCCGCGGACAGCGGTCCTTGTCGTCAGTTCTGCCAGCCTCGGGGCGGGGGGGGGGGTCGAAACGTGGCATCCTTCCCCCTTTGCAGGGAGGGAACCGAGGCGCAGGGGCGAAACGAACTGACTTGGCTGGTGATCAGCAGCGAGGCTGCAAGAGGGATTTGAGGCTGAGCTCAGCATCCTAAATTCAGCCCCAGCTGAGGCGGGCAGGGGGCTCTGCAGCTCACTGTTGTGGCACCGTGGTGGGCTGTCCCCGTAGCTGAGCTGCTTCTGGGCTCCACTGCGTGGAGACACAAATAATTAATGGTTTCTGGGCTCAGGACTTTCTGTCTCTGCATTATTTATTCACCCTTTGAGCTTCCTCCTCTTTTTCCTGTTGGAAGAAGCCTTGGCAGCAGCAGGTTCCTGGTCTCGCCGAGGACCGGCCGTGCTCTGCGTGCGAGATGCTCGGGGGAGGCCAGAGCTGTGCCCCGCTAGCTGCGGGGGGTACGGACAACTTGGCAGAGCTTTGTGGGGCCAGCACTTCCAGGTCTGACCAGTGCTGGGAAATTCAGAGCTTAGAACAAAGTGCTTTTAGGCTGGGACAATGCTTGGAGTGGAATCCTTTGAAAATGTGATGCAGAGAGGGGCTAAAAGCCAGACCAGGCGCTGCCTGGGGACAGCTGGGGCCTTAATATAGCCTTTGAGCATGGAGGGGCTGAGCGCCGGCTGCAGAAAGTGCTGACCCGGGGCAGAGTACGGTTACTTTGCAGGCATTTTGTTTTCATCTCGAGCTTATCTGGTCTCTCCCTTGGGACCTCTCAGCTGGGGGGGGGGCCTTTGGGTGTTATCTGTGTTGCAGGCAGTGATGATTCCCCCTGGACCTTGAGCAACGCTCCCCTGCGCCGATGCTCCCCTGCAGCCACGGCCGGGCTGCTACGGCTCTGTCGCTCCTGTGACGAGAAGCAGAAATGGTGCCTGGTGTTGCTCAGCTGCCATGGAGGGAAAACATCCGTGCCCGGAGCCCCAGCTGAGCCAAGGGCATGCTCGGCGCACGGCATCGCCCGCTCTCGGGCGCACGGACTAAGGCGCAGGGTAGCGTCAGCCACTCCGTTTTACTCCCGGGGAGCTGAGCCTGTTTAATGCCGGCGCTTTGTTTTTAGCTGCGATTTGCAGGTTGCCCCTGGCCTCGGTGGCCCGGCTCCCTTGCTGCTGCGGAGCCCGAGTGTCGCGAGAGCCGGGTGGTACTCGTCGTCCTCGGGAACCGGCGGAACTCGGGGTGAGACAGTTGTGTTGTGCTGCGCGCCAGCAAGCTGCAGAGCTGCTCTTCCTCCCTGCCCTCGCGTCAGATGTATTTGGGGAGGCTTTGCCTCCTATTTCTGAGTCCTGACCAGCGCGGGGGTGCTGCAAACCACAGCGGCGGTGACGAAACCAGCAGCGTTTCAGTGCTGGTCAGCTGGAAAAAGCTGCTGGGAACGTGGGTGAGCAGGGGTGGGTGTGAGAGAGCAAGAGGACCCAGTGCCCCAGCCTGTGCTGGCCTGCAAAGCTGCCCCCTCCAGCGCTGGCTGGGCACACGGGGGGGTCTGGTGCCGTGCTGGCCGGGGCGCAGCGGTGCCCGTGCGTTTAGGACTCTGCAAAGCCTTTGCTCCCCCAGTCCACAGGCGCTTTTCTGGGAGCTGGCAGCGCTGCGGGGTCCGTAGGGACGAGACAGTATCGTTATGGCTTCCGCTCCTGGGTTTTTCTTGTGTGGATAGGACTTGGGTTTTATTTTATTAGTTACTGACTCTGTTCTGCAAAAGCCCGCGTGGCCGGCCCCGCTCCTGGAGCGAGGGGGATGGAGCGGTGCCCGGGCCGTGGGACGCACGCCCTGGGCTTCTGCCGTCTCCGCAAGGCTCCGCTTTCGCAGCTTTCCTGAGCAGCCGAGGACGAGCGGAAGGATCCCTGATTCGTGTTCTCCCCTTCCTCAGGCTCTCTCTAGAGCCGCTTTGACCTCCTTATTCGTGCTGTAAGGAAGGCCAGAAAAAGGGGGTTTGCGACCCTGGTTTTGCCCTGCCCAGCAATGCACGCAGCATACGGTGCTCGAGTCTCCCGGGGCTTTGGTGAGCGCTGCCCCGGGCTCCCCAGGGGCTCTCGGGATTTTTTTTTGCTCTGAGTGACAATACTTGGGCTTGTTCAGCCTGGGGAAGAGGAGGCTGCGGGCAGAGCTGATTGCGGCCGTTCAGTACCTAAAGGGGGCCCAGAGGAAAGGGGGGGACAAGATTTTTAGTAGGGCCAGCTGGGACAGGACAAGGGGGGGATGGTTTTAAACTGAAGCAGGGGAGGTTTAGACTGGATCTAAGGAAGAAATTCTTTACAATGAGGGTGGTGAAACACTGGAATGGGTTGCCCAGAGAGGGGGTGGAGGCCCCATCCCTGGGAACATTCCAGGCCAGGTTGGCCGGGGCTGTGAGCAACCTGATGTGGTTCAAGGTGTCCCTGCTCCTGCAGGGGGGTTGGGCTGGGTGGCCTCTGGGGGTCCCTTCCAACCCAAAACATTCTGTGATTCTTCTCGCAGCCCTTTGGGGAATGGTGCAACTTGCGGCCGAAAGATGCTGCCAAGATGCCTGAGAGCGCCTGGAAGCTGCTTTTCTACACGTTATCCTGGTCATATGGCATCTACCTGCTCTTCTTCACCGACTACCCCTTCTTCCACGACCCACCCTCTGTCTTTTACGGTACGGTAAGAACCAGGGAGAAGCGGCTGCGGGTTAGGACATCCAGGTTCACAGGAGCTCTGGGCTGAACAAGGGAACGGGAGTTGGGGTGGGTGACAGAGAAGAGTGAACCCCTGAATTGCCTTTTCTGTGATGCTGTGGGCACAGAAAGGGCCCAGCAGGCTGGCTCCATCATTTCGGCACAGAGTCACCTAGTGGCTATTGCAGACAGCAGGGGCTGGGATGTGCCAGCTACAGAGGGGAATGGGATGGAGTTAAAGCAGGAGAAGAAAGTAAATCAAGGTTTCTCCCTTCGGTGTAGGAGAAGGAGTGCGTCTAATGCCAAAGGCAGAGTCTGGGAGCTGGGATACCTGGGCTCTCTTCCAGCCTTCGCCTCCTTTGCATCCGTGGGGTTTTGAATGGGAGCACCCGAGCAGAGCGAAGTGCTGGGGCCGCTCGGGGCTTGCTCCCCGCTCCTTGCCCTCCTGTCTCCCTGTCTCCCTGCTGCTGACGGAAGCTCTCTGCTGGTGGCTCTGGGTTCACCCGGGTGTCTTTGTCCCACCCCAGACTGGAAGAAGGGCATGGATGTGCCCACAGACATTGCCATCGCCTACCTGTTGCAGTGCAGCTTCTATGGGCACTCCATCTACGCCACCGCCTACATGGACACGTGGCGCAAGGACTCCGTTGTCATGCTTCTCCACCACGTGGTCACGCTGACCCTCATTGCCTTCTCCTACGCTTTCAGGTGAGGTCCCCACCTGCGACGTGGCCCCTCTGCAGCCTTGGGCAGCCACGTGGCAGAAGCTGTGGCCTTTCTGGGCTCGCGTGCATCTCGTGGGCAGTGTAGCAGGAGGACTCTTACTGGGTTGGTGTGGATTCTCCCAGTGCCCGTGAGCCATTGCACAGCGCCAGACCCACCCTGCCGTGCCAGGCCTGGCTGTCTGGATCATCTGGGGAGTCTGTCCGCTCCCGGCGTGATGGTCTGTGGGTGCTGGGTGCTGACATCAACCCGCCGCCCCCACGCGTCTCCCTCCCCTTTTTCCTACAGGTACCACAACGTGGGCATCCTGGTGCTCTTCCTGCACGACGTCAATGACGTGCAGCTGGAATTCACCAAGCTCAACGTCTACTTCAAGCACCGGGGGGGAGTCTATCATCGCCTCAACGATGTCATCTCCAACATCGGCTGCCTCACCTTCAGCGTCAGCTGGTGAGTCTGTCTGCCCGATCCCATGTCCAGCCGTCCCTGCCAGCTTCCACAGCCCCCCCCGGTGCCTCGGGGTACGGCCGGCTGGGTTTGTGTGCATGGGAACGAACCCTTTCAAAAACTGCTTGGGAAGAGGTTCCCGCAGAGCCCAACCCCATGCTGGGCTTGGAATCCTTCTGTAGTCACTTTGCCGTCTGTCACCCCAGAAGTGCCTGTGAAATCTCACTTGCAGCGTGACAAATGACCCCGGGGGGGGTGGGGGTGGGAGGACCTGTTTCCATTTTCCCACTCGCTTGGTTTTTAGCAGTAAGAAGCACTTCTGCAAGAAGGAAGTGGGAGGTAGGGCTGTCCCAGATTCCAGCCTTGCTATTCCTCTTGGGGCAAGGCAGGAGGGGAAAAAAAAAAAAAGGTGAAGAATAGAGGTGGGTAACTCGAAGGCTGTCACTCCTGGTTTGTGCCTTCATCTCCTTCCGCCCCTCTGCAGGCTGCTCTGAAAAGCAGGGGTGGCACCAAGAGCCCTCAATTGGAGGGGAGGAGAGCAGCGAAGGTTTTTAGTGATCAGCCAGGGATGCACAGGACTAAGAACACCTTCCAGCTGTATTCCTGTCCTGTCACCCACCCAGTCGAGATCATCCACAGTGTAGACCTGTGTCTCTACCTCGAGAAAGCCCTTGATCTGCCCTGCCTTGGCGCAGCCTTCCCTGCCTGCAGAAGCCGTATTCTCCCGTCCATAGCTGCCCTTCCACAGGGTCTGCCTGAACTCCTGTCCAGAGCCAGGCCTGTAAACCCAAGCCAGATGCCAAGAGCAGGGACTGTCGCGCTGGAGAAGCCCCGCTGGGTCCCACGCCTCCCCCCAGGGGCCATTAAACCCACCCTGCTCCCTCTGCCCTGGCAGGTTCTGGTTCCGTCTCTACTGGTTTCCCCTCAAGGTGCTCTACGCCACTTGCTACTCCAGCCTCCAGTCGGTCCCCAATATCCCCTTCTACTTCTTCTTCAATGCTCTGCTCCTTGTCCTCACTATGATGAACATCTACTGGTTTCTGGTGAGTAGGGGGAGCTCAGCAACCCCTACGCTTGCTTCTCCCTTTTCTGCTGCTCCTGCCCAGTGCCTGCTGCCTGCTTGTCCTGGGGGTGGCCGGGGGGGACTGCAGGGATGGGGGGGCTTTGGGGGATGGAGGGGAGGAGGGAAAGCCATGCCAGCGCCCGGGGGGCTCCTCTCTGCTGGAATTCAGACGGTCTGCGCCCTGGGGATCCGCAGGGAGAGAGCGATAACAGTGGCTGGGGCAGGCTGGAACTTGATAGGGGTGCAAATGCTCTGGCATCCCCTGAAGCTTTGGGGAGGGGGTGAAAAGAGTGGACTTGGAGGGCTCACACCAGCAAGCTCGACCCTGGGCAGAGCTGGGCAGCATCCGAGTTCATCATCCTGCGGGGATGGAATTGGTTGGGGGTGGTTGCAGGATGCTGCAGGTCATCAACCGCATCCCAGGGCTTTGGCCGTCCCTAAGGGATCTGCCCGGCCCTTCTTGGGGTTGGGGACAGTGGAGGAAGGTCCCACTTAGCAAATGGGAGCGAGTAGGTCGGGTGGAGCAGCTCGAAGCCTCGTGGCTTGTGGCTGACAGTGTCTCTCCTCCCACAGTACATCGTCCTGTTTGTGGCCAAGGTGCTGATGGGGCAGATGCAAGAGGTGAATGATGTGCGTGAGTACGACGTGGAGGACAGCAAGAAAACCACGACGGCCAAGAAGAAAGAGGCTGGACTCCAGCTGCCCAATGCTCTGAAAGAAGGGTATGTGGGGGGGGGGGGGATTACACATGTGCACAGCGTCTGTGGGCGAGGGGAAGGGTGCTGGCAGACCTCCCAGGGCTCTGGAGCCGCTCGCAGAGGGTTCACCACGGGGCTGGAGAACAGAAGAGCAGCAGGGTGCCCTGACATGGAGGATAAAGCATTGCTGCAAGCATCAGGAAGGACTTTGTCTCGCCCTGCCTAGGCGCTGGGGTGCATCCATCCATCTTTCTGCCCCATGAATCCTCACCCGCCCCGTGCCCTGCTCGCCACGTCGGACTGGCTCTTTGCTTGAGGCTGTTCTCTCTGAGCAGCCTCTGTGCTTCACGAAGCCTGGCGAGGTGCTGGGTCCCGCAAAGCGGGTCGGGCTGACGGGGGGCAAACGGCCTGCGTGAGCCTGTCAAGATGGGTCTGAGCTCAGTAGTGGTTTGTGAAAGGAAGAAAGGGGGAGAGTCTGTGTGGAGGCCGAGGCTCACCGTCTGCTGTGCTCTCTTTCGCAGGATGCACCTGAAGAACGGACTTGTAAAAGACAAGCGGTTGTAAGGGGAGCGTGGCTGCCGCAGCCTGGCTGGATCTGGGGACTGACCCGGGACCCTACGCTCAAACCCAGCGAATGAAAGGCACAAGGAGAACTCTTTATCCCTGATACCCCTTCATCCCCTGCCCGGAGCTGGGGAAGAGATGCCACTGACAGGATCAGGCCCCTCCCAGGGCTTGCCCGTGACCAGGCTTCACCTGATGCTGCTGTGCTTTCTGTAGCCAGTCCGTGCTGGTTCAGCTCAGAGGCTGGTGGCTTTGCAGGTCCAGGTAGGATTTGGAGCTGGCTTTAGGTCCCCTGGTGTTTCTTCTGTCACTTCATCCCTCAGCTGTTCTCAGTCCCTTCGTGATTTCCCCTGTCTTTATTGTCAGACCTTCCCACTGACCCTGCCTCAGCAGCCCTGAAGGGTCCCCTGGCCCAGCGTCAAACTGGGGAGGGAAATGTCCTCTCCTCCGCTGGCATCGCCGTCCCAGGCAAGGGAAGCCCCAAAGCCAGCTCTTCCCCAGCTGCCAGGCAGGGGCTAGCAAGGTGATGGTGCTCCCCTGAGCCTTCCTCCTCGGGGGGGGGGGGGCGCTGGTGCAGAGCCGCCCACGTATGTCTGGAGGCACAGCACAGATCCCATGTGCAGATCTGCCTGGAAACCCAGCCCTGGAGCGTTATTCCAGCCTCCTGCCCTGCCAGATGAGGGCCTGGAGATTTAATTTGCTTAAAAAGCCTGTGTAAGTCTTATAGTTGCTTAAAAAGCCAGTCCCAGTCCTGCAGGGTCCCCCAAGGAGGGGTCTCTAGGCTCTCACCCAGTAACGTCCGCTGCTCCAGTGAAGAGCAGATGGTTTCTGCTCCCGGTGTTGGTTTTCCAGGCAGTGCCAGCCCTGAGCCTTGCAGGGTCCCCGAGGCTGGGCTGGGCGCCTCTGTGCTGGGAAACCCCATGGATTTTAAAGCCCCTCAGACCACGACTGCCCCATTGCTCTCCCCTTGCAGGGCCAGGACCCACAGCACCCGTGTGCTCCCGGGAAGCGGAGCTCCCTCCCAGCCGGGGGCAGCCGGCAGCGGAGAGGGGTCCAGGGCATTAATTCCAGCCATCAGAGGGTGGTTAATTGGTTTTTTGTGGGTTTTTTTCCTTTTCTTTTTGGTCTGTTGTATTGATTCAAGTTGTGTGAGCCACGAGGAAAGTTCCTCGGTAAACAAAAAGCAAAATGTGACTTGGGCTGATGGAAACTGTCCCAAGCCGTGGCAGGATCTGTCACCTTCTCGCTCGTCGGCGCATAGAGGGCTGCGTCTCAGTGCTTTGGTTCCTTGGCTTTCAAGCAGGATTTGCAGGAAGGAGGGAATGAAGGGAACCAATATCCCAGGCCTCTTTCTGCCCGGAGTTGGGGCAGTGACGGTGCTGAGTTGGGGTAACAGCGGTACCCAGGCAGCACCCGTGTGGCTAAACCGAATTTTATAGCACCAGCTTGCCCAGGCTTCAGCGTTTTGCTGGGTAACTCGCCGGCCGGCACCGCGCGTGTGTCATGTCAGGTGGGCTGTGCTGCTCCAGTTTTGCTGCGATGGCCAGGAAGGGGCTGTGCGAGCGCGGAGGCCACGGGGCTCCCTCTGACAGGGGTGGGTGCCGGGGGCTTTTGGGCGGGGGTGGGTGCCGGGGGCTTTTGGTGCTGGGGGTGGGTGTCTTGCGGGCAGAGCGGCGTGCACGGTGAGCTGAAGCGAGGGTTTGATGATTTGGTGTGCTGGTGGTTGATGAACTTGAGAGAGAAGCGTTGGGTGCTGTGGTTGAATGAAAATCTGGTTTGGGAGGAGGGAGCGAGAGGAGCCCCTGGTCTGTGACCTGCCCCTGGTCTGGGTGGGATGTCCGCAGTGGGTGGCAGCCGCGCTCACCTCGGCGGCTCTGTGCGGGGAAGAGCAGCCTCTTCCCTGCCACCAGAGTGGGCCGCAGGACTCTGCGGGCAGCTGCCCTCCTGCCGCGCAGCCTCAAAGGGTTAACAGGTCCCAGGGGGGAGCCTGGAGGGACGGTTCACACTCTCTGCCCAATCCTGGGAATCCCTCTGTGCTAATTAAGCACTAACCAGATCAAAGGCTCCAATCAGGCAACCAACACCCCTCTGGCCCCTGTCTTCAGGTCCCTGGCCCAGGCTGCTCTTTGTCTGCGGGAAGGAGAGCAAAGCAATGTGGCTTCTCCCCACGCACGCCAGCCTTAGAGCCAGCCTTGCCTGGGCTCTGCTGAGCGTGGTTCTGGCGATGGAGTTAAGCTTGCAGGAAAGTTTGCTGTTAAAATCCTTGGGTTTGAGCGCCAAGCCCAGCCCGAAAGCCCCCGTTCCTGTGCCGTCTGTGCTCTGGAGGATCTTCCAGAAGAGAAAGATGCTGCCTTCTGCAAACAAAGACCTGGTGGATGCTTGTAGGGTGGAGGAATTTAATGTCCCTGGGAACATCATCCGTGTCTTCGCTGACCAAGGTACAGAAACTCTGTGCTTGGGGTCCTGCCTTTTGGAAGCCCCTCTGATCTCTGGGCTGGGAGGCTTTGCTCCACTCCTTCCTTTTCTGTCTCTTGGCTGTAGGTAGGAGAGGCTGGACGGGGCAGGGGCCTGAATTGATCTCCAGGAGAAATCACTGCTGTGTAAACTCTGGTCCCTCTGGATGTTGTAGATAATTATTTGCAGTTTAGAAATGAGTCGGTAGATGAAGCAGCGGGTGAGGGCGTGGAGCTGTGTAAGGCTCCATCCTGGAGTCCCCTGCTGCAGCCCGGAGGTGCCGGGTTGATCCCAGGCTTGACCCAGTGGGCTGGTGGCGGTGGAGGTGCCTCCTCGCCCAGGCAGTGGTCAATGTGGCTGTGGGTGCAGTGAGTGAGACCAGCACCCACCTTTGGGTGGGGAAGGGATGCTTGGCCGTTTGGCTGCATCCCCCCGCCCCACTTTGTCCTCGTGCCCCCGGCTGACCACGCGGCACATCTGGCTGCTTCAGCCGTGGCCTCTCTGCCCCGCTCTCAGTTACGTGGGAACCGTCTGCTCGGTGTCCTCTAGGTCTCAAGATGCCATGGAGCTCGCTTCTCTTGCGGTTCCAGGTTTCCAGTGGAAACCTCAGGGCTGGCTGAAACAGGCAGCTTACCAGCTCCTAAAGTTTGTTGTTATCTGCCCTCCTTTCCCCTCCATCCCAAACGGCCAGCGCCCACAACCACCCCCCCATCCTGGGAGGAGATATTTACAGCTGGGGAAAAATAACGTACCAAGACGTTAAGTAGCATCTAGAGGAGATGCTGGAATGGCTGTAGCATCCCAGTGCCGCAGGCTGGAGCCCAGGCTAGCATCTGCCCCTCCAGACCTTTCTGAGGGCCGTGCCATCGGGCCGATAGCCCCTGCTGCAGCCTTGTCACCTTGATCCAGCGACTGCGGGCATGCTTGGCTGCCCCCAAGCCCCATCTTCCTCTTGCTGTCCAGCCAGGAGCTTCAATTGGAGCACCGGGAAACAGGGTCCAACCACCACCACCTCTATTTCTCCTTCTTTGTCAGGCCACTTCATTCCTAACGGGCAGCCCCAGAGGTTGCTGTGTCTGCAGAAGCGTCTCTACTTTAACCTCTCTGTGCTGGAGGAGGGCGAGCGCTTGACGATGGCTCAGCTGGAGATCAAATTCAGCCACAACTCCTACCACACCTCCAGCCAGAGGCAGGTTTTTGAGCTGAGGCTCTACCAGACCTCCCAGATGTCTCTGCGGGGGATGCATTCCCACGAGCACAGCCGAAAGCTGCTGGTGGAGCAGTCCTTTGCCCAGCTGCACAAGTCTCTTCTCTTCAACCTGAGCGGGGTGGCGAAGGACTGGAGAATGTACAGCAGGAATCTGGGCCTGATCCTGGAGATCTCGGTGAGTGGTGGCAAGGGTGCATCAGCCCAGGCGAACGGGGGGCTGCAGAGCCTCTGCGCCAGCATCGACTCCTTCCTGGACACCTCTCTCCTGGTGGTGACCCTCAGCCAGCAGCAGTGCAAGGCTTCCAGGAGGAGGAGAAGCGCTCACTACACCCCTGTCACTCCGACCAACCTCTGCAAGCCCAGGCGGCTTTACATCAGCTTCAGCGACGTCGGCTGGGAGAACTGGATCATCGCCCCCCAGGGCTACATGGCGAATTACTGCCTGGGCGAGTGCCCCTTTCCCCTGACGGCGGAGCTGAACAGCACCAACCACGCCATCCTCCAAACCATGGTGCACTCGCTGGACCCGGAGGGGACCCCCCAGCCCTGCTGCGTCCCCGTCAGGCTCTCCCCCATCTCCATCCTCTACTACGACAACAACGACAACGTGGTGCTGAGGCACTACGAGGACATGGTGGTGGACGAGTGCGGCTGCAGATAGCGGAGCGGCTGGGGGAGCGTGTGCCGTGGGGTCCTGGCTGAAGCGGCAAATGAGTGTTGGAATAAATCCAAGTGTGTTAAATCCCCTCTCTGCTGGTGTTCGGGGAGTTTCCCGCTGGTGCCTGAGGAGTCAGAGCTTCCCCCTTCTCCACGTGCGGCCGGGGAGGAGGTCTGGCACGAAGGGTTCATCACGGGAGTTGCGATTTCGTAATCACCGGGTGCGGGCCCTCCCAAGCAGCTGCCTGCTGCAGCCAGAGGGCTGTTACGGGATTATGATCAAGTCTGGTGCTGGTTGTCTATTCCGTTCTCCGGGGGCGATGGCAGCACCAGGCTGTGAATCCCAGACCCCTCCTGCTGGGCTGAGCTGGTGCCAGTGAGGCACCCACGCTGGAGAGCAGCAGCAAGGGCTTGTGCTTTTTGGCTTTTTTGGGCTAAATGCTGCAGCTTCCTTAGTGCAAAAAGGAATTAACCTTTTTTTGTATGTGTGAGATGATGCTGGTGGTTCCCTGCTGCCTGGGGGGAGGAGGTGAGGCGGTGGCTGCGGTCCCGCTGCAGGCAGGGGTATGGTGTCACGGCAGGAGCTGCGTCACTGCGGCTCTGGGTGACTGAATCCCTCCCCGCAGCGGAGGCAGAGCCTGGAGGAGCGCAGGTTTCACTTTTGCTCTGGGAGCTCAGGCCTGAGCTATTTGGAGGGGGGGTTTGGGGGCAGGGGCGTACGTGGGTCGAGGTGCTGGGCGGCCAAATGCGGCGGCGGAGGTTTTGTCCGCAGGCGCCGAGGGGCAGGTTGCGGCGTGACGGATGGGTTTTGGCTAAGGAAAGGTAAAGCTGGGGGGGGGGGGGGGATGTGGTGCTGCGATGCAGAGGAGGGCATGGGTGGTGCAGTGGAGTCAGTGGCAGCTTGTTCCCTCCCAGCCAGCCCCCATTAGTATTTAATTAATTTAATTTACCTCATTTGTAAATTGAGGAGCGCAGCATGGCCTGTCCTGTGTCCGTGTCCCCAGCTCACCGGCGGCTGCAGGACCTGACCCGTGGCGCGAGCCAGATGGCAGCCGAGCATCGGGCAACGGCAGCTCCGCAGCGTTACAGCCTGGTAGGGCAGGCACCGCATTCATGCAGTTGTGCATTTTAGGGCTTTTCTTTTGGTTTTAGTCGTTTTCCTTTGCTGGCTGCAGTACCCAGCCCGGTCCCTAGCACGGCCATGCGAGCACCCACGCTAACGCCACTAACGGGCGAGCCGAGCAGGGCCGCGCGGCCGGAGCCAGCTTTGTGCCATCTCACCTGGGCGCCGGCGGAGGAGCTGCCTCTCTTCATCCATGGTTCAGCCCCGCGTTCTTAGGGCAGCTGGGGGGTTTAACACCTGGGCTAAGCCCTGCTCCCTGTCTGCAGGCCCTAGGCTGAGGTTTAGCTCCAGCCCTTCCAGGTGAGGCTTTCCCCACACACCTGCAGCTTTGCTTTTTTTTTGGGCGGGGGGGGGCAAAGGGGAAGAGAAAAGGAATCTGAGTTAGACTTGAATTTTTTGTTTGTTGTTTTTTTTAAACTGTGAACCTGACAACATAGCATAATTATTATTTTGTTGTTGTTTCTGTACTGATGTTGTATCATCTTCAAGGTCTGATGAAGTATTACCAGGCTAAGCTGGGCCTTCTCCCTCTGGGGAAGCACTAAGGTTTAACCACTCTTGGGTTTGCAGAGGAAATGTCCGTCTGTCTCCCCCGTGAGCGGGTTTTTGCTACCAGCCCTGAACTGCGTAGCTAAGGCCCAGAGGGGAGCAGCTCACCTGCTTTAGTCCTGTAGCGTACGAACCTTTTTGCATCCAAGGTGGTTCCTGCCATGGACTAGCACAAGCCCGGGGGGGGGGTCAGCCCTGCTTTACTCCAGCAGATGAACAAGAGCTATGCTGCAACCCATTTCAAGCACTTACATGTCTTAAGGAGCAAGCAGGAGCCATTTCTTTCACAGTTGAGATGGGCAGGATCAAGAAACCCTTGAAGCATTTGGGTTTTGTACCTGTGCTGTCATTTAATGTGGGGCTTACCTGGCTCTCCCAGAGGAGAGGGCAACTGTCCCCCCCAAGCAGCAAGAGTGGGGGGAGTGGAGTGAGGAGGGGGGGGTTACAGCAGTGGCCAGACACCGGGACAGCCCCGCAGTCGCTGCACGGAGCTTACACACAGGGTGGTGCTGAGACCAGGCCTAAAGGCTGGCACTGTGCTGCAGTAGAGCCCGAGCCAGCCAGGCCAAGCTTTGCTGAGCTGTTTCCATGTTCACTGCAGCACAAGGGAAGCAGGAGGAAGGAGAGGTTCCAGGTCACCTCCAGAACCAGCCCCTCGCACCTCCTGCAGCTCTGCCCCTGCACCCCAGAGCTGGGCACAGAACAGGCCCCTCTGAGCCAGGGGAGGGACAGGGTAGGGCATTTAACTGTGTCTTCACACTTCATCTGCTTACCTGTGTACACACCACACTTTTGTACTAGTCTGTGTTTAAGAAAAGTAATAAACTTGGCAGTTTATACAATCAGACTAAGGTTTAATGAATGGTGCATGGTTTCATCACTGAAAGTTAGGGGCCACCTTGAATGCAAGAGCTGTTTATTAATATTTTATTGATGACAAACAGGTTTAAAACAAACTGAGACAAAATCAAAAAAGAGTTAACACCGTGCTAGCACTGATGTCTGGATTTATAAAACTCAGAGTTAACTGCTACAAAGGAAAAAACCAGCACAAAGCAGAGGCAAGCATTCCCATCAGTGAAATAAAGGGGGTGAGGGGAGAGGAGGGGGTTACATTACTCAATGGATTGCATTGCACAGAGGGGTTACAGCTTAAACCTATCAGAAAAGTCTATGCAACTATGCAGCCTACAGAAGGAAAAAAAAAAATTAAAAAGCCCTTCGGCAATGTTAATAAATAAAACAGTCCATCTTACAAGGAAGGAAGGTGGCCTGTGTCTCCATTCTTTCACGTTTTAGAAGTCTAAACTCTGGAGGCTTTTTATGAGAAAAGAATGGTTTTCATTTCTGGAAAGTTTCTTTTGCAGTTCTTGAACTACGTTCGCTGCAGGACTGAAAGAAAATTTTGAACACCTGCTCCATGTTTATGTGCACGCTACTCACGGTTTGTGGGTGTGCTACACCAGGTCTGCACTGGGGGAGAGACACTCCGGAAAACTACAGCAAATACAGGTTATGAAAGCGGGTCAACGATCTACAGAAAGGACAGTAATGAAAGGGCTTTCCCCCCAGTTACAAAAAGTGGGTTTTTACGTCATTTAAGTACATTCATATGAGAGGTATTTTGAGTTCCCCCCCAAAAAAAGACTAGAAACACTTGGAGCCCTTTGAGTATAAAGCTAACTTAATTCAAACTTTAAAAACACCTAGGTTAGTGAATCACGCTCTACTGTTCTTTGCCAATTGGGAGGTAGAGGTTAGTCTAATTTAGGGATCTGATAAAAATGGGTCTGTAGGAATTTTAAATTCTCTGCGCTGTTTCTAAAAAGGTTTAGACAGAAATAAAATGCTCCCAGTGTTCCCATATGACTTATTTAAGACATGGGTACAACTTAGAAATTGGATGGCTTCTCTTATGTGCTGTTTTCAGTTTTGACTTCCAGCTATTTCTCAAGCCAGCATCGATGGCACAGCAGTGTCCACTACCTGAAAAATAGGCTCCGGGTTTGGTTTTTCAACACCTGAATCTTTCAGCTATCTGCATTAATCACCGAAGAAGCCACACAAAAGCCTAACCCATTATCTCTAATTATACCCAGCTATCAGAGGCCACCTTCCAACAACTGCCTGCTTTGTCCATTTTTCCAACCTGCTTCAGTAACATTGTAGAGTCTTTACTTCAAAACCAATATAATCCCCAGTTTCCACTACTTCTTCCCCAGATCTGAGGGAGCGAGTAAAGCAGGCCTGTTAGCATCTTATCCTCCAGGGCCGAAGGGCACAGGAACCCATCCCCTTTCAAGCGCAAAGTTCATCTTACAGAAAGGCTTGTTTTTCACAGAGTAGAGTCCAGACAGTAGCCAATTAAAGCATACAGAAAACACTTTGAAACCCTCCTCCTGCTCGAGCGCGCAGGCTCCTCTCACTCTAACTGCTATCCAATGTAGGAAGAAGAGGCTGATTGCTGCAACTTTTAATCACACTGAAAGTTCTCAAGGTTGGTGCTCTAATTTAGTTTTGTTTTAAACTTTTTTGTAAGCTTCTCAGAACAAGGATCTCCCAGGTCCACCACTAAGAATTCAGAGACAAAACTACTAAAAATTCAGTGCTCCTTTGACAGAATCTCTTTAAAACCACCTTGTCACGAAAGACCCGTTCAGAATGTGGGCGACACGATGACACTAGGATTTCAGAGCCAGTGTTGGACAACAAAACCTGCATCTCAGAGTTGAGCATCAGCTACGTTCCGCTGGATTTCTGCTTGGCTTGCTGTCACTTAGTCAGGAACTCTCTCTCTCTCTCTCTCAAGATACTCTGCTTCTAAAATGTAAACGGTTACTGCTAAAATATAGTACCCCTTTGAAACGAGAACAACTCTGAGATGAGGGTTTTCCTCTCCCCATCTGCTCTGAAAAGTAATGCCCTGCTCGCAAAGAGAAGTATGGAATGAAGTGAAACCTGCTTAAGGCCCTTCTCTCAAGCTGCTTTGACTGGGGGAGCAGGGACTCAGCTGACCACTCATTTCAGGGTGAGTTGCCTTCCCAGTGAGGCGCCAGCCAGTCCTTCGGTGCTCTCTCTCCTCTCCGGTCAGTCTCCTTGTCTCAGTGAGCTAGCAGTGGGCTCTCTCTCGCGCGCTCCTTTCTCTTTCTCTCCTCTCCGTTGGTTGGTTTCTTTCTCCTGTTGCTCTCACACAGTGGTGCTTCAGTTTTAGCAGTGGAAAACAGGTATCCATTTTATTTTATTTTTTTTATTACCCAGAATAAAATGCTGATGAACTAAGCTCCACACAAGCTTAGCTCTTCTTCCTCAACCTGAAAGCAAGCAAGCAAAAGAGTTGCATTAGGAACATCACTCTTAAGACAGCCACTGTGTTCATGAACTTGAATCAGGGAGTAAGGAGAGGAGTGAACCTCAGGTGCCTTACACTCTAATACTGTGACAGTCCCGTCACTCCGCCATGTTGATATGCACGTTCACCCTGGTAAGTAGAGTCCTGTGACAGCGCCACGTCAATCTGAGATTTAAACTCATCACCAAGGTAACTGTCCTGAAAATGAAAGTGTGTGTGTGTTAAGCTTCCTACTCATTATCAAGCTCAAGTGCTCCCTTACAAAGCAGAATACCTGGCAGCCCAGGTTAATGGTAAAGTCTGAGAGGTTTGGGTTTGTTGGGTTTTTTTTTTTTTGTTTGGTTGTGGTTTTTTTGGTTTTGGTTTTTTTTTTTTTAAATCTACTCTTTTTGCTGCAGGATTTCCACAAATACAAAGGCTTTTGCAATAGCTGGCTGTTGAACAGGCCAGCAGTCCAAAGTTAAGGCTTGAGTTGAAGTCCATACACGCACCATTTCACTTTTACACCTGAGGGTACTTAGCCAGTCCACCAAGTGGAAGAGTACAAAATCTGCGGCTGAGTCATCGAAAACAGTTTTAGTTTCCATTTTCTTCAGTATTAGAGAACAAGGATGTGCATGCACACAGATCACAGACACAAAACCCAGGAAAAGGAGCAGACTAGACATCAAATTCTGCTTACCTGTGATAATTCTGGTTGGGAGAGCCCAGGCTGACTCATCTGTGATGGCTGACTCATGGAGATATACCCCTGAGTCAGTGGACCCTGGGAGAAAGGCTGGGACACCACATCTTGGCTCGCTTGACTGTTTGGAAGGTTTGACTGACTAGTTCCAGGAATCCCAAAACGATTTTTCTGGCGCCCACCACGACCAGTCTTTCCTTTTGGCGCCCCACGTCCTGGAAAAGCGTTTATCCCAGCCAACAGTGAGAGGCCTTACACATGCAAACATGTGAGAAATAACTATTTTTCTCTAAAAACTTCATCACTCACAAGAGGCAATGCTTTACATGTACTCAAAAGGCATAACCACCAGGGTAGACATGGCAAAGGGACACCGGAGGCTGCAGTGCTGTTGTGTTTGTACTCCATACAACTCAGATTGATTAGCGAAGCACATCGTTATCTACTCTCACCAGCACTGCTGCAGGAGTAGCAAAAAACGTTCTCCGACTTCAGCCCTAAAACGTGGCTTTTTGTACCATTTCACCCTCGCCCCCGTACCTGCGGCTGGTCCGTTAGCCTGGCCAAAGTATCCCGGTGGTGGCATCGGTGGCATCACAAGGTTGAAGGGGATAGGAATGTTCATAGCAGTGACGTGGCTGGGGCCAGCACTAATCATCCCGATCTGGTCATGGGTTTGGAAGTACATGTTGGATGGGCGCCCTGGGGAGGGGACGAAAAGCCACAATGATTTCAGGCATCCCAAGTGTTTGAAAATTAATTCGTATTCCGGCTTTTAACAGTAATGGGAGGAGTCGTGAGCAGGATAAATCAGAACCAGAAATTGAACGGACAAGCCTACCACTGCCAAGATCCACCAATATTTCTAGTTCTCTGTTTATTCCACACTTGAAAATTTCAGAGACTCATCTAACACACGTTCTTCCCTACACAGTTATTCTTCTACAGCACCATCTAAGATTCCCGAAATGCTTAAACACACACACAGAGCCTTTCCCCTCAATTTTTAGTTGCTCTGCAAACATCACGTTAGACCACAGGTGCTTCTATATACAGAGAACAAAATCCAGGCACATCATGAACATTTTCAGTTCTTAAATTCTGTATTTTTCTGTAGTGGCTCTTCAAACATTTAAAAGTGAAGTCTGTAAGAGACCATACCCCAAGGACTAGTTGGGGGGACACCCCCCCACTTCTAAAGGTGTTAATTTTGATAGCTTTGTTTACCTTGACTGCTCCGGTCATAGACAGATCCTGGAATAATAGCCTCACGTGCATCATACATGGCAGTAGTCATGAAACGGGCACCCTGGAAGCATTATAGGAGTTAGACAAAGCCTTTGCATAGAAAGCTTGGAACTGCAACTTCAGTACAAGTTATTTTGAGTAAAAATCCAGTTAAACTCTATAGGTAATGCATACTTTACAAGTGCTGAGGAAACTTAACTAGTTCTAATACATGCAGAACATCCAACTACCATTTCAATTACATCATGACAACAAGAAAAAAACATTCTACAGGCAATCTATCTCAAACTGTGAGACACTTAATGAATTTTCAGTCTGTTTTGAGGTTCTGATGATAGTTCTTCACTTGCTCTGTTCCTACGACTGCCCTTTGCGACGGCTGACAAGCTTTCCCCCCGCCCAAATGACTACCTATGTTAAAGGACTAAGTATAAAACTTGTAGGTTGAGGATTAAAGTACAGTGCTATTAAGCACACATGCCTAATGAGCTTGCCATTTCTACACAAGACAGTTTGTTTCGTTCACCTCAGAAGCTACCCCCCTCATAAAATTTTGCAGCAAATAAAGAGCAATAAGAAAGCACCAAAAAGGCTTTTCTACAAGTGCTCAACTTAGAAACAGCTGAAGCAGCCTATTTGGGTCACATTGCGTTAATTAAGCAACAAAAAATGGGAAGTTATGGGGGTGTGAGGCTATGTGGGGACTGTTTATTCCACCCATTTGTAACTGATCAATCTACTTCACTCTGCAAACATGAGAGACAGGAGAGGTCAGCTTACTGGGTTGATGGTATTGACCAGTTTCCGGGGCTTGCTGAACTGCATGAGGCTTTCCCGGAGGTTATTCAGTGGTCCCTCTACCAGAACCTTCTGCTCCTTGTAGTAATTCAACAGGTGATTCCAAAGTGGTTGTTTAGACAGTGCTTTTGGGTTCCCAACAATAATTACTCCATACCTGTACAACAGCAGAGAGAGAAACTAAGATCGACTAAAAATAAAGCCATGTTACATATTAATGTCAGAACAACCTCAAAGTCCATCTCTTTTGCAGTAAATCCAGGCATATTAACAGCAGCCCATGACAGTAGGTGCAGGAGACCCTGACTCAATTGTTTTGTTTACGGCAGATGATTTCTGTAGTATGACAAAACACTCGAAAGGAGATTGCTGCAGCCAGTTTCTCAATAATCACAAGTTTCCTTTTGCAGGCTTGCCAAACACATCTGTACTCGACCAACCATAGGGTATTGGTTTAAAGCTTACAGAAACCAAAGGAAGCCAACCAAGATAATATTGACTCCACACTACTCTTCTCAGTAATCAAATCCATTTTAAGAGAAGCAAAATGGTAAAAAAAAAAGGTTCCTGGAAGGGATAAAGAAGTGGATGAAAGGAAGGGTTCTGTCTGCAAACAAAGGGAAATGACATGGCAGCTTCTACAAGCTACTGATGCCAAAGTGGTAATACTGATCAGGCTGAGAAAGCTCTTGTAAATTGTAGGGAATGTGGAAATCATTCCAGGCTCCCTTAAGCCAGAGGGGAAATGGGCCTGCTCCCCACAAAACACAGACCTTTTGTTAGTCCGACTGTATCGATGCTTTAGCAGACCGAATTATGTCTCTAGAATAAAAGTTTGCCCAATTTTACTTTACCTTGCTCTTGTAAGAGCTACGTTAAGACGCCTGGGGTCATTCAGAAACCCTATTCCTTGGTGTTCATTGGCCCTCACACAAGAAAGGATAATAAAGTCCTTCTCTCGTCCCTGGAAGGCATCCACACTTGCAATTTCCACTTCCTGAAACAGAGGAAAACATGTAAATCACGGAAGCACAGTGCAAAACAGTTATGCTACCAACAGGCATTACAAAATGCATTGGCTGTGCACTAGCAGTTCCCATCATTTGACAAATACGTTATTTTTGTAATGACAAATCATTTGATTAATTCCACTGGTCACTAAATAGTTTCCCTAAAGGAGAACAGACAGTCTCAGTTGAGGACAAATTACTTTTATGCTCACTACTTTATGGTTCTAATATTTCCCCCAAACTGGCACTTGCACTATGGAAAGCATCCCTTTTCTAGGTATGCTGCCAAAAAGACTTCTGACTATTCCAAAACCTCGTAGTAAGACAGCTCCAAATTAGCACTGCTGCTCACAGCTCCCAAGAAACCTGAATCAGAGGGACAGATCATTCCTGGCAAAAGTAGAAGTATATCCACCAAGTTTTCCTTCAGTGAAAACACTGACCAAGTTCTCAATATTGCAAAACAGACTACATTAAACATACAACCGCCGTGCTTGTAGCAACAAATTTTAATGTTTGGTAGAGGAGTTCCACTGATGGGAGGACATATTCCCAAGCAAATAAGCAGTATGACCATCAAAATTTATGGAGCTTGGTTTCCTGCGTGTCTCTTGGCTTGATGCCTTGATCTAAGACACAAGCTGACTGAAGCTTTTCCACAGCTGAAGCACTAATGACCTCTCCCTTCTGTGCCTCAATGAGTCCTCAGAGGATGGACTCACTGAAGCCTTCCTTTCAACACAGACCTCAACAGGGCTTTCTCTTTCATCTGGCCAACTGCTCCCCTGACACTTACCTCCTAAACTCTTCTCCCTGGTCTATTTTAACTATAATCAACTAAAGCGCTCTAAAATTACTAAATAAACACAGACTGACGCCTAAGAAGCCAGCCTAAAAATGAAAATATTGTGAAGTTTCACAATATCTGACTTTTCTAGCTTCTCTGTATCCCAGTGTTCTTGTTTGTGCAATGACTCCGTACCTGGTAGAGCTTTGTATGCAAGGAACCACTGAATTGCATGTACTGCACCAGATAGGATCGTTGACCTTCATAAGGAGTAATAATGCCAATCTGATCTGGTTTGGCACCAGCTTTCAATAGCTTTGTAGTTATCTTCTCCACATTGGCAGCTTCCGTCCTAGAGAGAGAGAGAGAGAGATTTGTTTATGTAAGGGGAATCAAGATATTAGGTCTACCTTTTTGTAAATTAATGGGTCTAAAAAACTTGAACATATACGCTGTGCTAGCCTTTTGTCAGAAAGGCTACCTCAAGGAAAAGATCAATTTGACACTGCATTGCTTGAGCACTCCAATTAATTTGGCTTAAGCTTTGCAGGAACATTCACCTCTTGACTTAGGCCATGCATAGATTTTCTCAGCCATAGGAATATGGGCAAGAGCCAACACCTCAAACAAAGGTCGCAGACACAAAATTTCTCCTTAATATACACCTCCACTTTCTCAGAACTACACGACTACACTTCCTGGAATAGCAAAATTAATAGTGGTCATCATTCTGAAATGGAATTTCTTAGTAGAGTTAAATGTACACATGTACTTTGAGTGAGGTCATTACAAATGTTCCAGCCTGCTCTGCAAACAGATCCTTCAGTTGCTTTATCTTAAAGTTTTAAATATAGAATGTTTTTAATGCCAATCTCCCTGTCAGCCAACTATTATGCCATTTGTTTGTGCACAATCTGGCTTGCCGCATTCAGCAGTCTTGCACATGCTGTTCATGAAACAGACAGATTAAAAATATCACAGCAGATATTTTTCATAAGTTGGTCTGGTTTCCCTTCCAGGCATGTGAACAAGTGCATACAACCAAGACAAGCAAAATGTTTCAAGCTCACTCTTTGAAAAAGAAGTTGGAATGGGCAGAAAAAAGAAAATTAAATTCCCATCCCTTTTACACCCCTACCAAAATCTAAGACTTAGGACTCTGCTTCAGGACCTACTGGAATTTTGGCTTCGAAATGGGCCTTGATCAGCATTTCCTGCTGCAGCTGCAGTCGGCTTTACTTGCTGGCTCAAATTCATCCCACGTATTAGGCACTTAAGTTGTCCCATGCTCCTTACACTACCAGTGAAGGAAAACACACACCTCCACAGAACGATTCAGACCCACTTAAGATCTGAACTGCTCCCACTGGAGATGCCTTTTTCTCTTCATTTACTGTAAAGGGAGCCTGGGGCAAATCAACTCCAGAATGTGGCTTAGCCTGCACTATCCTTGAGGGCAGCTTTTGTTAAAAAAAGTACACAAGTAATTTCAATCACAGCTGTTAATAGGGAACAGCATTTTATTAATTTAGAAGGAACACTGCAGAACATAAGAATCAATAGCACTGAAGGACTGTATCCCAGCACACACTGGATCTGAGGTCTGTGGGTTGGCTCATCTGAAGCACAGATACCACCTTCACAGAAAGAGAGAGTAACTCCTCTTCAAAAGCACAAGCCCTTATTTAGCCTTCACATCACAAGGTGCCATAAGTTATGGTGAATACAGAATGCTATGAATTTTGTTGCAGAGATTCTGAACAGCAGAGAAATGCTTAGATATTTGGGTTGCAGTGGGAACTGTATATTGCACTTTCCCTTGACTTCATTAATCACGACCGTCTCCAAGGATTATTAACAGATTCATTTAACAATCTCCCTTACATTTGAGATACTTAAAAATACTTCCTCCCAGTGTAAGGTTATATCTCACTATTGATTTTGTTTACCTGTTCAAGTAAGAGGTGCCTGAGCTGGCAATTTCTTCCTGTCCTTGTGTAACATAGAAAAACATTGGCTTATCTGGCTGTGGCCACTGGAAATCAAAACCTTTTTTCACACGGTCCGCTGAAGTGCACAAAAACAGCAAGTCAAAGAGTTAGCACTGCTTTATGAGCAAGAAAACTCATTTTCATATCAAAGCACCTTAAAGACTCAAAACTGTAAGTGCAGTGGCAATTCTCTTTAAGTAAATGTATTAAAAAACCTCATCTAGATTAAAGAATCCTTCCTTTGATCCTTAATGAATGGAAGAGAAAGTAATTTGCAGAAGTGCTATTCTTGCTTACCTGCAGTAACGCCATTCTGGAGTGAACCCTCATAGAAGATATTGGATGGAAAAGCGCTGAGTGCAGGATGCATGCGATACTGCACTTGCAGGCGAATCGGCCGAATCCCCAGCACCACAAGCCTCTCAAAGAGAGACTGAGACAGGCCAGCCTTGGCAGCTTTTTTACACATCACAACAGGACCAAGCTGGCAGTGGTCACCTACAAGAATAAGCTATGGAAAAGAAAGTTTGATCTCAGTTGGTATTTTCTGAAACTTGCCCGATAGCTAGAAACGATAGCAATATCCTACTATAAAATGCATTTGGAACTAATCAGTCTGATTTGTAATAAGCTTCAGATCTAATCTAAGGCTTATAAACCTTTAACGTCAATTAGGTATTCAGCTGATCATTTTCAAATAAATTCTTATTCAGTCTCCAGATTTTTCCAACTGGGCCAACAGAGGCAAAGATTATGCCATGGAAACAGAAAAACAACAGGACTAACACAAAATAAAGTCATCTGGATCTATATAATGGAAGCATCTTCCATGAAAGGAAAGGATTTTGCAGCCCTGTGTACCTATACTGTGAATGTTACTGCTTGATCCTACTTCCTCTGTTTATAAACACTTATTTCCTTTAATGAAATCCAATGGCTCCTACCTGCTTTGCTCCCAGGACAACCGGCACCATGCACTCTGGCTCGGTAGCCTGCGTGCTTTCATCAATCAGAATGGAGCGGAACTGCATTTTTGCAAGCCTTGGATCACCAGCTCCCACACACGTGCAACAGATCACATCTGCATTCTGAGAGAGAAATGCAGCTGAAATTAATCAAGAAGGATATCAATTGACAATATTTATACACAGACAAGTATTCGATACCATTCCAGGAATCCCCCCAAAAGTTAAATCATACTCTGATCTCCGCCAGCAAACTGCAACTAAGCCTCAAGTGGGATAAGGCAATCATTTAAGGTGCTAGAACTGATGGAACCTTACCATAAGTAATTCACGCTCTGCTGTTCGTTTCAGCGCACGGTAACGTTTCTCATCAGCAGATGACAGTTCTCCAGTTTCATCTTTAAGCTGCTGCAGTTTCTGAAGCTCTGGCATGCTGAAAAAAAAAAAGGAATTTTGCTTTATGGCCTAATTAACAGCTTAGCAGGATTACAGTGGAACTCATTTGTAGAAATAAGTGACATGTATAGAACCAAAAAACTTATCCCATCAAGCAAATACACGTTGTCATCATTACACAGTTAATTGGTTGTGTCCATCACAACGCTTAGATTGGTTTTGTTGGTCCCCTGCCCCCCTCAACCACTTCTTACCTATCCATGTTTCTGATCTGGTTATGCAAGGCCAGGAAGGACACAGGAGAGTCAATTGCCTCACGACTCTTAGCACACAGACGAACCACTTTCAGTCCAGTTTGATGGATCTTCTCAGTCAGCTGATCTACAGCTATATTACTCGGAGCACAGACTAACACAGGCCTTGAAAAACATGAAACAAAGTCTCAATGAGCTGTGAACTTTTTTCCACTAGACTAGTAATAAAATCACGTTACAACACACGTTCCCTAAAAATATGCTGGAGAAGAATATTTTCTGAAATAAGCACAAGTCTTCCCAGAAAAATATACTTCTATAAAACCTTTCTAGTTCAATGACACCAATTATTTTAATTTTTAAAATCAAGTTGATTCTTCAACCATTCACCTCATACATAAAGATTTAAAGAGAATAGTTCTTACCCATTGCCCTGTCTAGCCAGATGATAGACGATTGTGGCTGATGTCACTGTTTTTCCGGTACCAGGGGGACCCTGAATAAGGCTCAGAGGACGCTGCAGGACAGTCTTCACAGCATAAACCTATAAAATTTATTTTTATTGCTATTTAGCATTCAATGCGTAGGAAGTTACGAAGTTGTTCAACCTCTATTCATAAATCCTTTGTCATATTCGTTGTGTGTAGTAAAAAGGAGATGAGGTTACCTGAGAATGGTTGAGATCAGGAAGTCCTTGTGCTGTAAAGCGCTTTGGCAACTGGCATTTAATAATTACATCTTCTACCTCGTGACCTAACAGTTTGTGATAGATGTACCCAGACACTGAAGTCTCATCCACAGCAAATGTTTTTAAAGCACTCTGCATTCTGAAATAAGGGAAGGACAGAAAAAAAATGCTATGACCTCAGATACAACTGTCTGCAAGTGTCCTACACAAAGGTTAATTAGACATCAGGCACAAATTAAAATATACCTCAGAAAAAAAAAAGATAACAATGTAGAACATTTACTAACAGAATTAAGAGAGAAAAATTGCAACTCTGAAAACAGATCTTGTTTTTCCTTGTGTGAATACTATGAGGTATTATAACCAGGAAAATGTGTAGAGAAACACCAGCCTTTGACAGAGCCTGCAACACTAATTTTAGGTGCAAGACTTGAGGAAAATTTGTACCCAGTGTATCTCTCAGGATAATAAACAAATTCCTGTCTTACAAAATGCAGTACAGACACATCTGAAGCCTACTGACCCCACAGCTGATTCAAATGCCTTCAAATTTCAGCTAGTTAAAGTGATTCTAAGTTTAGGAATGCCAACTAAAACCAGAGACCACTTCACAAGGGAGTGGTGTTCAGGAAGTTGAACTGCAAAACAGTTTTTCTTCTTATATTCCAAGTATTACTAAACATAAGGTAAACTCTCCCCCCTTGATGGATTTGCAACAAACCTTAAGCGTGCCTTCACAATGAGACAAACTGACAGTTTGATGACTTTCAGATTAATTCTGTTTCTAGTAAAAGTTAGGCCTGTTGCTTTTATGAACCAGGTATCACGTGTTCATAGACTTGATACCTTGGGCATACTCAGATTTCTGGTTGCTAGTGTCACAAAACACTGCAGCTTTTCTTGTTCAAAAATCCCCACTGAAGGTAAAGAAAACATATACACACTAACTGCACCCACTATCCGCCAAGTTCTGAATTGCTTTCTCAATACCTGTCAAATGAAGTAGACTTCCATACAAAATCCACTTGGAAGTTATGAGTAACTTCCACAGGCGCTCCAACGCTGCTCCTCAGCTCGATGGCTATCTCATCACCATAATCTGTAGAACCTCGTTAAGTAGTAATCTATAGCAAAAATTTGAATTTTATTTTCCCCAATTTTGATTTTTTTGGCAAACCCCCGTGACAAATTAGAATTATCTCAAAATTACTTTTATACATATTTAGTGATCTCTCAGAGATTTCAACCTTCGGTTAAGCCTTCCTGAAGGCTCTCTAAGTAAAGGATACTATCAGGAACTTTGATAACATGACCAATTCCTTTCCATAAAGGGGCCAGGTCTCCTTTATACCTCAAGCAGATCTCATCTCCTTGCATAAGACGCATATCTACAAAGGAAGGAAAAAACACTCTCAGAATATTCACCAGTGACCAACCATCCCCCAACACAAAAAAAACTTACATCTTATATCATCACAGTTCTTTAAACACTGATGTTATTCACCAGGCATAAAAAAACCCCAGACAAAACATGCAATCAAGCTGTCGTTACCTGAATCAGTCTTTGGCAAAGTGAAATAAGCAATTCTTTTCTTGTTCAAGCCCAGGTCCCATCTGACTGTGATGTTATCTTGGGTCTGATGGTAAAGAAAAAGGCATTTATTATGTTCTGAGAGAGCTGTTTGACAACTACCACAGGCCTCGCTGTCCTATACTTCAAAATAGTGGAGAAATTACAAAACTTGCTGCTCCAGTGTCACAGTGTAGACAAATATCTGTATTTATTCTGCAGATGGTGTGAACTCAGTCCGTAAGAAGATAATTCTGTTCTACAAAAGGGTTAATGCAAAACAAAGTCCTAACCACCATCTGCGTTATTCTCTCCCTCCACTTTTAAACACATTCACCAAGTGCTTGCATGACCCCATGTAATTCATGTTTGACTGGAAACTCTAACTGACAAAGGTAGCTACAGGTTATGAGGGTAACAAAATAAGGTGGCCAAGTTGCACAGCTCTATGACAGAATATGGTTCTTGGAAAGACAAAACTTTGAACACAGGAAAGAGGGAAGTTCCCAAGTTCTTCAAGCTCTTTTTTAAAACCCCAGTTTGAGGATTTTTCTTTCCTCTCCCTGTTATCGTACATCACCACTGCTACTGCAATTACTGTGATACAACAGAATCAGAGAATCATTTGGTTGGAAAAGACCTTTAAGATCATTAAGTCCAGCTGCACCTGTCCACTACTAAACCATGTCCCTAAGCACCTCGTCCAACCATCTTCCAAATACCTCCAGGAATGGAGACTCGACTATAGTACTGTAATAAAGACATTTATTGCACTTGACCCTTCCTTTTACGCCATTAACAGAGACTGTGTGGTACTGGTCAGAAGCCCCCTCAGACATATTTCAAGCATGTTACCTGAGACTCCTTGAGTTTCTTGTCATAGTCTGCCTCAAGCTTGACTAGAGGCCCAAATATATTTTGGTATTGATAAGCATCTTCATATCTAAGCAGGACATGCTGCGGTTCTTCATCGACACCAGGCTTTTCCAAGTCCTCAAGGGTTGCAGATGGATTTTCCTAGAATTTAAATCACAAATGTTTTGTTTCAAAGCTTTAAGTACAAACAAGTACACAGCTCTCACTGTGCAACAGGACCAACAACTGGTTTTTAGTAGTTTACTACTACAGCAAGTTGTATAATAACCTGCAATCAAGGTGTAACAACCTGTTAAAACCACACCAAGACATTACATGTCATGCTCACTCACACCCAGTCAGGTTTGCTATGCATTGAAGGATGTGCAGAAAAACCTCTCAAAACCCAAGACCTGAATACCAAGTGTGGACTAGCAGTTCCCCACCCAGCTAATCCTCATGTAAAGCAGAAACAAGTGAAAGACTTGATATGGGGAAGGAAAGTTGTTTTTTTCAGATTGCCTAACAGTGCAACTTGCACAGAGCTTATGAACCTAACAGTGAAACCTTCCTACTTTGATAAATGATCTCCTGAATCCTTCAATCAATTCCCAGTTGCATTGCTTGTCATATTTGCAAGATCCAGACCTCATGTGATTTAAGTATGTTCCCCTACTTTATCCAGTTGCTAGAACAGTCTTGTCCCTCCTTCATAAAACCACAAAATTAGCACTTGGTAAAATATAAGCAGTACTTGAGAAGTAGCACATACCTTCCAAAGTTCTTCCAGTTTGTTGATCTGCTGAGCTGTAATCTGACGTGCTCTCAACTGTTCCTGTTCAGATGGAATCTTTACCAGCCATGAAAGGAAACAGCGATCTTGGATAAGAGGCTGCCACTGTGAACTGTCCCAGTTAATATCCTTTAAACTGCTCTGACTGGCACATGGCTGCCTGCACAACCAAAACATTGAAAAAAATTATTAAATTAAAAAAAGTACCGTAAATTAAAAATGTTTTTGTGCTCTTAAACAACTCAAATCTATTAAAAGGAAAAAGCCCAAAACGACCCTAGCCTGCTGGGCCAATTAATTTTTTAGCTCCTGTATTTGCTATTTCAACACAGGGAAGGGTCGGTATCATAAGTAGTATTTCTTGGGTGTTTCTGGAACTGAAAATTTCAGCTTCTAAAATATTAAATATGACACTCACCTTTCAAAGTGGTTACAGTCCATTAAGATTATACACACACACATATATATCAGAAAACACTTGGGATTAGTTCCCATCTGTTGTTTAAACAAATAGGAGAGCTCATTCCATAGAAACACACCTTCTACTGTCAAATACATGGTAAGTGACAGCATTTAATAAAAATACATACAGTTATAAAATAATGATTTTGAATAGCACTTATCAGAGAACAATTTCCGATTTACTGTCGTCTTCAAACGATTCTATGAGCTGATAGAACAGCATACTGTGTAATAGAGACACTACCCCAGCAGGGCTCCAGAGTAACTTTCTGAACTGATCTGTTACTCTTACAGTGTGAAAATCACAGTCTAACAAAGGGGAAAACCACCCTCTTCCATTAAGTACTGCTTCATTTGGGAGAAAGACTATCATTTAAAGGAAAAATGGTGGCAAATCAGAGTATAAAATATATTTTGGTACAAAAGGAAAGCAAGCCTTGCCCTTTAGAAACAAGATTATGCAACAGACTTGACACAAACATGCCAACAAAGGCATTCTCTCACCTGCACAGCAAAACAACCACAGAGTCTGCCTTAGCTGGAATAAAGCCAAGGAGAAACACATTACGACATCCACAGTTATAACATTCCAAGACAGTCTCTCCTAGAGGTCCATCTTTATGGAGAGTCACCTCTTTGCACTTGGCTCTCACAAGATGATTAACAATGTGGCTGAAACCAGAGAGGACATACATTTATATGAAGTTAATAGGAAACTCAGATTTAGTCCTACTTAATATATCAGCTCAGTTAAGAGACAAACAAAACCTATTTACACTGCAGCAGACACCGGTAAGATCTTGCTCTTTTTATCCAAGCAAAAATACTGCTAACACAGCTTCAATGGTTTCTGAGTGCATGAACGCTTTGAGGTAGATGAGTGTGAAAGAATAGGAAATGTGTAAAAAGTTCTTTTTACATCACTGATAATTGAAAGAAGCCTCCTGAAGCTCCACAGGTCAAGAGCATCAGATCTACTGTGCTTTGCATGAACACAGGATGAGGGAAGAAGCAGCAAGCTCACCTCAGAGAAGTGATTCAAGTTTTGCTGAGATCGAGGTTTAAGTTAGTAACAGCGGGAAAGCTAAAGAGGAGGTTGGAGGCTCACATTTAAGTCACTAGACTTCAATTACCACCAAAATGTAAGTCACAGCCATCATACCACTTCAAACCAAACACACTCTAAAACGAGATGGTCATTGTTATGTCCATCATTTGACCATTTACCTGCCAGATGTATTTCCACGTCCATTACAGAACCACTTTTTGCTGGTGTTACAGTAAACCACACAAGCAGGGTCATGGATACCACAGTAACTGGAATTAAAAATGAAAAAAAAAAAAAAACAAACCAGGAAGTGATTGGGTACTTGCTTATAGGAAAATTCAAATGCAAGATTTAAACTACGTAGTAGTGTACAGAAATAACGGGAAGATCAGGGAACATGAGTGTTGGTGAAAGTATCAAACACGAGCTAAACATCTGTTCTGAGTCACAAGTATTTGAACGCTTCCCACCGTTATCACCCTCATCTGGATTAGCCTTTTATTCCTCTGGACATCCTACTGGACGTGGCAGCAATGAGCGTACGCAAAAGCTCACCAGAGGGCACCATTTGCCTACCAGCATGTGGCTGCCTCCAAGGAAGTCGCTCTCAAATTCCAAAAATCCTCTTAGCATACACCTTTCACACAAAGTACTCCTGCCCTCTGGAAATAAGAAGCCTGGGGCAAAGACTAGGTCTCACCTGCAAGCATGCACAGGAAGATCCTTTGTGTAATAGGTATCTTCTTCATCTTCTTCAAAATTCAGTTCTGCCAGAAGCTGGCTGGTTTTAGCCACGTTATCATCCACAGCTCCATTCTGCAGAATGCCATCAGGTCCATTAACCTGAAATACAAGCTCAGTGCTTAAGATATACAATCAAAATAGACTCCAAAACATAAAGCCAAGGACAGTAATTCCTACTCCTCAAAGCAAAAACTTGTGTTAAATTTAGCAAAACTCAAAAGGAAAGAAAAATGCTGGTAGAGCTGAAACACATACCAGTTATACAAGCAATATTTGCTTCATTATCTCCTATTTTACAGGATTACTTAAAATCCAACTGATGAGTAGAAAAAAAAGCTAGTAAAAGGAGACTGCTTTCCTGTAGTGGATTACATTTTTCCATACAGTCTTACTCAACACACAAAACTCCATTTAAACAATTCTAGCAGTATCAAAAACTGTTTTTTCATCCCTCGTTTTACTCCAGGAATCTACCTGAAAGCAGGGTCTTTATTGTATAGGACTTTCCCCACCTATTTCTGCTGTTCTCTAGCCACCAAGGTATCAGAGCATGACACTTGGACAACAGATGGCAGGTAATAAAGCAAGCTGTTCTCATATAAGCCTAATTAAAGAAAAATCTGAAACTGTGCAAAAGATAACAGAAAGTGCTTTTCAGCAGTGTCTAACTCTCCAGGCAGTATCGCTTGTTTGAGATGTACCAACCATATTACACAATGAATCAAACAAACATACTTGCAAAATACATCAGGTATGACAGTCACTATTACATGACTTTAAATTTATTTTAGCTACAACAATTTCATTTAAAAAATGAGGCCTCTAAGTTATCACAAAAACCTTACAGAAGCCCATCAAAACTAGTAATGCAGCTCAAGTTTTCAGAGGAGCACACTTCAGAGATCAAGTGTGCAAACAGCACACACAAAACAGGCGAGCTCTCTTTCCAGGACGATACACTGACTGCCAGAACCACGACGGTCTGCAACACTGGGTGCAACATCAGCAACTTTTACACACCAAGCCTTTCGCACATTAAAAATAGCTCCTTTTTGGCAATGCTGAGTACAGTGTGTTTACCACCAGGATAGAGCATCAAGAAGCGTGAATGTCACAAAGCAGATTTCGGCGTGGCTAGAGCAGCCCTTGCCCCTCAGGCCAGCTTCAGCACCTTAACACGATGCTGTCAGGAACCCCCAAGATGGCTAGATCCCCACACCCCCAAAACCTTGTTCATGCAGTCACTTGATTCTTTGACTTGTTTAGCCAAGATCTCACTAAAACCTGAGAGAAGCAGACCATAATCCATGGTAACTTTGAGTGGAAAAGGTGGGAAAGGGACCACACCACGACTGCAGTGATTAGCACATTAACAAATCATTTGAGGTGAGTGCTGTGAGGTAGTTTCCCTATCCCAAAGTCATCAGATGTACTAAACCCCCCCCCCCCAAGCTTTTAAAGGTATTGGGTTAGACAAGAGGAGATTTATTTCTGAAAATTCTAACTGGATAGTAAATGGGAGCAAAGAGTCACTCGAGGCCTTTGTCTATCAATACAGTATTTTAATAACTCTTTTGCACTTAGACATTTAATGCAATTTATCTGGTATCTGTAGCTTAATTCTCTGACAAGAGATGAGGAAGCTGTCCACAGTAAGAAGGAAGCTAAGTCTTTATTAAATTTGATTAAAATGCAACAGCAACTGTTTTTAAGCTGTAATTCATAAGAAAATCAAAACAAGCTTTGCTGAAAGTCTCATTTGGATTCCACGCCAGCTAGTTTCAGTATTGCACACTAAAATTTAACAGCCAATTGCAAGAGTTAAATTCGAAAGTAAGAGTCAGCCACTTCACATTTCCCCTCAGCAGTAAGGAACTGGACTCAATGATACACGCTTTGTCTCATTATCTTCAAAGTGCGTTGGCAAAACACTGTCTAAATGGTAGGACTTTTTATTGATGCCACCTCCAAGTACTGGCTTTTAATGGACAGAATCAGCCAAGAGGAACCATTGGCATAGGACGTGCAAAAGAAGCAGAGGGAAAAAGGAAAAAACTAAAACTGCAGCAGCATGCAACAGCCCATTAGCACGATGAACGCAAGTCCGATCAGCTCGCCGTGTAATAGCATCTCCACAGATGTTTGAAGATAAATATCCATTTTAAGTAGTGCCATTTTACAAAATATGAAGATAACTTATCAACTGTTCATGGAACCGGAGGAATTCCAAAGCCTTACGTTAACCTGACTTTCTTAGAAGCACGAGTACCAGGCATTCACAGGTGCATTTCTATCAGCCTATTCCAAAGAGCCATAACACACTATTATACACATCAGCTGACGAGTTTAATCAATTTTTTTGGGTTGCTCATAAAAAAAATGGATTGCTGAACAGCAATAAAATTTTAAAGCTTTTTCTTTCTTTTTTTTTTTAAAGGCAGAAACCCAAGAAACTACAACAACTGCAAGCTATTTGTACTTCTGCACCAGGTGACTGCGTTGGTGACACCCCGGGGAGCTCCTGCCCTCTCAGCGAGTTCGGCAGGAATGATGTCACCTGTTACTATGAAAATCCGGCAGCGAGTACTAGGCCTTGGCAGGCACACAATGAGGAAGTGACTCAACTATTGTTCTAAACCCTACTGTGATGTTAAGCCTATGTGCATATTATTAAAAATCTGGCACCATCAACTGTTGTATAAGGGGGGGGGGCTTCTCTGCTTTAAAAGTGTTGACTGAAACTTCTGGCACAGCAAGTTTAACAGCTACGGCAATCTAAACACCCAGGTGCTTTGAAACTGTCACCAAGGTACTGGTCCCTCCCTCACTCCTTTTTTTGGTCTGTAAAACGCTGCTTGAGAGACAACAGTAAAGGTCCAGGGAACTGAGCTACAGAATAGCAACTCAGACGACGTAATTTATGTAGTGGCTTCTACTGAGCATGTGAGCGAGTCCCCGATCCGTGGCAACAGAACATTACCACCTCAATTTCTCACGGTGCTTCCAGCTAACATACCCCACCCACATCAGCAGCAGATCCACAGGTGAACGCAGCTATATCGACTTAATGTAGTTCTACTTTAAAGTGGCACATTTCAAGCTGTAACAAGAAAAATAATTGCAGTTAAGCAGGTATTTTGCTAGGCGAGTACTCTTGTTACGAGACTGCAGCCCAATCAATCGTGGCAATGCACTTCAAACCCTGCACAGTAATGGCAGGACACGCAGTCGCACTGCTCTGATGATGGTAATTTTGCCTTTAGAAAAAAAATACAGACTTCTGGACTTGCATGGATAACCCGGCTATTTGATGTTTGTAGATCCTTTACATTAAAGCTATAGACTATTTACCTTATATAATCTCTTATACTTGTTCATTCTCCCTTTCAAAAGAGGGAAGGGGATATTACTGAGAACATTCACCCCCACGACAACGTGGAGTGAGCTGTATTTCCAGATGGCAACCTGAGCAATGAGGAGGAAGTCATTTTGCTACGACAAAAAGTCTTTGGTAGAACTGGAATTAAATCCAGCCCCCATAGCCTAGACAAAAAAAAAAAAAAAAAAATAAATCTAATAGCTGACCCAGCCTCCTTCAAGCACTCAAACAGCTCATCTAACACATTTACACCGTGCGCCTTGTCCATCACAGCCTTGCCGAGCGTGTGACTGTTTCCTAGCATCATAACTAAGTCCTTGCCTGCAGGAGTGAAGAAATAAGGCAGAAATCAGAATTTACCTTAAAATATTTAGAAAAAAATTATCTATTCATATGGTTGATTTCAATCATATGTAAACAATGGAAATCTCGTTTTCTGAAAACAGTAGACATTGCTTCTGCAGCACTAACCTCTTGCTGCCTTTTGTCAATCAGACGCTAATCAACTGTAACAACATCCTCTTAAACTATTAGTTAGACATACGTTGGGAGATGAAGCTCTTCCAGAGTGGCTAGATCAATCGCATTTTCTTAAGAAATTAGGTGCTCTCTATTGCTCAACTATTCTTTTTACACGCTATGACACTAAAAATATATCAAAATATGAAGCAACAGAGTAAAAATATGTACCTCTCATGTTTATCAGCTCCAAATAAAAATTATTTATTCAAGTAGCCTTCATTATAATCACAGTGACAACAGTTAATTAAGCAAAAGGTATGTGATCAATTTTTGGGCTTCAGAAGTTACTATTTAGTATATCCCTGCCAAAACGCGTAAAAAGTTTGTATTATTTGTTGAAGGCAGCAAAATTTTCCTGGAATCTTTAAAAACACATAATTTCTGATCTTATCTCTCGTGAGCCCGTTGAAACGTACAAGTCCAAGCAGATCCAGGGATGTGGGGTTTGCTGCACTTCGGCTCAGGAGGACGCTGTACTTACTACACTTCCGAGAGCTGCTGTTGCAACAGGTCCATTCCCTCTCCCCACCCTCCCCAAACCCACATTTCTAGAGTCAAAACGAGGACCCGGATGACCGCAGGAGTTTGCAGGAACATCATAAAAGCACTTGGTCTTCAAAGAAAAAAAAAATCCCTTCCTTCCTGCCAGGACAGTTGTTACAGACATAAGTACCTGAATGTGCTCTCCAGATTTACTTTTTTTTTTTCCACTTTTTAACTTCAAAGGCTTTTCAAACGTGTTTAGACAGAAAAAAGACAAATTAATCCTCTTGTCTGGTCTTTTAGCTTATGAGGCTTATTCTGGGGTGGTTTTTCTTCTGGCCACTTATTCCCTACTGTGAGTTCTGGAAGGATCGCAACCCATTAAAGCTTTAAAAGCTAAGATTTTATTAAAACTGTCTTTTTAATCAATTAGTGTATAGCCTGACAGTACACAAACACGATTTTACTACTCCTTAATCATTCTGCAGTCTCAAGGCTCACACTGGATAAAGTCTACCGAACCCCAAATTTAAAAGCTATAAGCAAACAGAAAATAAACAAACAGCACATGGGGTCACATCTCTAATTCTGTCTTCTAAACCCCACTAACCTGGAGCAAGTCACCACACAGCGGCTACGCCCCGGCTGCACGCCCAGCGCTTTCAAGCACAAGAAAGTCATTCAATTCGTCCTGGGATAAACCCGATACGGCTCGGGCAGGATAATACCACCCTCAGCCTCGCACCGCACACCTGTAGATTCTCAGAGCCTGGGCACACTGGCCTGTTTTCAGTTTGCTTACTTCTGTTTCCACAGATCCGTCATTTACAGACCCCGCCACATCAGGTTTTGCAAGTAAAAGGAAAAATCAAGCCCCCTGAAGCTATGCTTGGTTCAGGATTAAAAACTTATCTAAAGCATTTCAACTCCTCTTTAAACTCATCCTTTAGAACCTGGCTAATTTGCAAACGTTTAATTGTCAATAATAGGACCCCAGGAGTATTTATCTAGATGTAGTGAAACTCAACAGAACACTCCATGATTTTTAAATGGAGAAAAGTTTGACTTTTTAAAAAACGTGGAAGAGTTCTTCAGGATTTGGTTTTGGTTTTTTTTTTTTTTTTTTTTACTACAGACACAGTCAAGGTAGGACCTTCACTTGCAACATTTCTTTGCTTGTGAGCATATAACCCTAGTTTTCCTCGTTCACTTTTGTGAATTGTTAAATAAATACAATTTAATCATTATTTATGTACCAAGCATTAATACACTACTTAAAAAAAAATTCACCTGTTTTTAAGTTATGAGGAAGTAGACCTCTGAACTTAAATCTCAGGCCACATTGACTGTCACTCCCATAAAAACCCACAACAAACCAGCCTAGCAACGGTGCAGCAGAAAAGGTGGCAAAGAAGGGTATAAAAAATTAAGTAAAAGCATATTTTGCTTTTAGTCCTAGAAAGAAAGAAACCCAAGGCGGTAATGCCGACTTTCCACAGCACTCAACTTTTGAGACCCTACCACTACCTACAGTCGTATTTGCTCTAAAGAGGAAAAGAACCCGAAGTGACATCCAGAGGCATTTCTGATTCCTCACCTCCCACACCGCACCGAAACGCGGCCCAACCGCCGCCACACGACCGCGGAGCCCGCCGGGCCGTACCCGCAGACAAGCGGCTGCAAGTCTCGTCCCAGCCAGGGCAGAAGCAAAGCGCCCGCCTGCCGGGGCGGCCTCCCCGGCGGCCGGCGCCGGGCCCGCCCGCCGCTCCGGCCCCCCCCCCAGCGGCGGAGCCGCCCCGGCCCCCCCCCTCCCCCCCGCCCGCGCACTCACCTGCGCTTCGATCGGTCCCGGCGGGCCCTGCCCCGCGCCGGGGGGCCCTTGGCCCTGTCCCGGCCCCGCCTGCCCGGGCCCGGGCGGGGTCTGGGTCTGACTGGGGAGGGTGAAGTCGGTGAACTCGAACTCGGAGCCCTGCGTGTCGGCGCCGAGCAGCTCGGCCTCCTCGGTGTCCAGGAAGGTGAGGGTCTGCGAGCTGGGGCCGTACGCCTCCACGCTCATGGCGGCGGCGGCGAGGAGAAGCGGCGCTTCCCCACCCCCCCCGCCCGCCCCCCGCCCGAGCCGGCCGGGCCTCACCTCAGGGAGCCCGGGCGCCGCGCTACGCGAGCGGCAGGATCCGCCGCGCGCACCAGGCCGCGCGCGCGAGCCGGCCACCAGCGAGCCCCGCCGCCGCCCCGCCCGGGCGGTCCCACGCGGCCGGAGCCAACGGGAGGCGGCGGGAGGCGGCCGAGGCGGCGGGCGGGCGGGCGGCGCCGCAGAACCGAGCCCCGAGGCGCTGCGAGCGGAACCGTCCGGCCGCTGCCGCGCGCCAGGCCAGGAGCGGTGACGCGGAGCGCACGGAGGACGACGACGCCAGCACGCCCCGTGCGCGTGGGAGGGTGACGCAGCACGCACACACCTGGGGAGGGCAGGCGAGGGGGCGGAGCTCCGGCGGAAGGCGCGAAGGGGCTCGCGCGGGGGAGGTGCTGCGAGCCACCTGGCGGGGGGGGGGGGGGGGGCCGGGGGGGGCGCTGTCAGAGGCGCCCCTACCCCCCCCGCGGGGAGGGGCGGAGCCTGCTTCTGAGTGACTGCTCTGCCAGCCAATAAGTCGTCGAGATGAGGAGGAAGGGCGGGCTGTGGAGGCGGGGCGGGGGGCGGTGGTGGTGGTGAGCTCGGGTGGGCTGGGGGGGTGTGGTGGTGGTGGAGTGGGGGGCTGTGGTGGTGGTGGGCTCTGGGAGGGCTGGGGGGGCTGTGGTGGTGGTGGGGCTCTGGGGAGGGCTGGGGGGCTGTGGTGGTGGAGAGCTCTTGGGAGGGCTGGGGGGCTGTGGTGGTGGTGGGCTCTGGGAGGGCTGGGGGGCTGTGGTGGTGGTGGGCTCTGGGAGGGCTGGGGGGCTGTGGTGGTGGTGGGCTCTGGGAGGGCTGGGGGGCTGTGGTGGTGGTGGGCTCTGGGGAGGGCTGCGGCCCCTGTGGCAGTGATGGGAGCCCTGTGGTGGTACCAGGCCCGTGTGAGGGGAAGCGTGGTGGTGGCTGCCCCTGTGGAGGCAGCGTGGGGCCCTTTATCCCCCTCTGCCCACCGTGACCCTGGAGCTGCAACCGCTGGCCCTGTGGCCTGCCTCGTGTTCCTGTTTGAACCGAGTGTGTAGGGGCTCCGCTAACAGAGGCATAGCCTGGGTGAGGGAGTTCTGCAGGGCTTTAAGTGTTTTGAGACAGACGTGGTAATTAAGAAGGATGTGGTATTATAGTAATACCCGCTCTAGCTGTAATACCTATTATACCTGTAAGACCTAATATAACAGTGCGATAGTCAGAAAGCTGAGTCGCTATGAGATGCGGGTAGTGGAGTGGGCCGGGGAGATTCTCCGAGGTCAGGGAGGGTGAATGAGTGGGTTGTGCAGAGAAGGTGAGTAGCACATGTTTCTACACATAAATAACCAGAAAATTTTGGATTCGAGTGCCCTCATTTCAACATCCTTTTATTAGCACACAACAGATCTCTTTTAAGGTAACTTCTGTGTATTGTGAAAAACATTGGTACAAAAGGCTGGATATTCAGCCCCTCTTCCCTACTAAAGCCTTCAACTATAAGATGCAACATGTATCTTCTTTTGTAAGTAATTTTAATTTCATTCTTGCTTTTGGTGTAGGATAAAGCCTAGAACTGAAACAGCATGTACCAGATTTGCAGCTGTTAGGCTGAAAAGATCTAGATGAAGATTGAAAAGCATCCTTGTCCTAGGAATATTATGCACCAAGCACAGAGGGGGAAAGAACGAGTAGAGAGAATACAGGAGTCATCACTTCTGCCTACAGACTGTTTGAATTAATCTTCAGGTTTAAGCCTCTGTGAAGGAATAGACTGTACCAAGAGTTTATCATTCTATAATATCATACATACATAATTCAGGATTCAGATTAAAATGGGTTAATCCAACAAGCTGCTAAAATCAAAAGGCAGAATGGTAAATTGACCGTTGAATTATGACTGCCGTATCAGTTTGACTACAGTTACAGCTCCAGTTTAACACGGTGACATCGAGATAAGTCAGTGTATACCCGTACATAAGTTCATCAGCGTTACAAGACAGCTCAAATGTTGAGACTCTTGATTCCTAAAGGTGAAACACAGCTGAATTAAAGCCCACCAAAAGTTTGGTTGGAAAGCGTCCACGGATAAACTGGTGCTTTCTTGGAACAAACTGGAAATTAATTGTTTTGTACTTCAGAGAAAAGCATAACTGTGAGAAAATAGGAAATCCTATTTGAGGATGAAAGTGGAATCGAAGAACAAATTTATAAAACCAGGTAGGCTGCTTGGTATGGTCACTTATTTATTAATAAACAGAAAGTACTTGCAACATTTGGCTGGTTTACAGAACCCTCAAAAGTTTTGGAAGCCGATCAAAGCTTTGATGCGCTGCTGGATTTCTTTCCCCATCCCCTAAGTAATAGAAAATAACAATGCTTTTAAAGAGAAGTTGCTTGGAAAACTCGCTCAAAATGATGGGTCCTTAGCTCACTGTGCCATCAGAAGGTTAATTTGGCTTCTGATACGGAGGCACCAACGACCGTTGGCCACGCTGACGGACAAGGTGGTGCTGCTGTCTGAGGTGCTGAAGCCAGAGGGCTGCGAGGAGATCCCCCACCATACCGTCCCTCCTGCTCCCTGACACACAAGGCAAAAGTAAAACCAGAGTGAGTCGGGTGTGGAAAACCTGCAGTTTGCTTTGATATATTTTGATGAGGGATCAAACTGGTAATTAGTTGTGGCCATTGGGCTCCTGGTTACTGTGTTTAAAAATGGAGACTGTGGTTAGTCTTTATACCAGAATAGGGCATGGCTTGTGAAGAGGATGTGTTTGCATTTCATGACCTTATTGCTTAGTTGTACATCACTGCGTGCTGGAACCTCTGTGGACCACTTTGGTGCTCTTAAAGATGAACGTGGAGGCACGTATGCAGGCTACACGACAAAGCTTCTAGACAATATTTTTTGTGTAAGCCATGTTTTGTGGAAGTTTTCTCTTTTAAATCTGGGCTAATGCAGAGAAATGGCGCTCTGACTCACTGGTCCTTACTGTTGTGCATCCAATATGAAATTTAAAAAGATAACACTTCAGAAAACTGGAACACGTTCTCTGAAAATGTTGCTGCTTTACCATTTTTATGCATGATTAGAAGCTAGAATTCGCAGGACATACTTAGCCATAAGAAGCTATCCAAGAGAACAAATGTGGGTGAATTTAAGTTTAAAAAAGATGCTTTCTGCTTGCTTCCATGAGCTAAAAAGTTTAAGGTTATTATCTTGAAGAGGTGACAGTAAAGGTTCCTGATGATTGTAAGTGTAAAACCGATGCATACGGCAGTTTAGGTGTTGGTTAGAAATAACACAGTCCTGACTCAAAATAATTGGCTTTGCCAGAGGATTTTCCTTGAAACTCATTTCAATTCCAAGACATGCTAGCACTGGGATTTGATAACATCCTCCACTCAGGACTGCACAAGAGAGGGCTGAAAACAAGCTATTCTGAAAAGGAACGAACTGATTGGTCTCTGCAAACTCCGAGCCATGGAGATAGTGCTAGAAAGTGTCATCGTGACGTGAGGGGCTCAGAGCCAATCAAACCGAGCCTCGGGAATCTTTGCAAAGACTGCTACTTCAAATGACAGGGTTGGATAAAAAAAAGAAATGTGTATTTTTATCTTGGGATGAAACAATTCAGGTTAGGGGGAAATGAGTATGAAGCGGAGAGCAGATGTTCTTGACAATGCTTAAGGAGTGCTTGGACATTACACATCTGATGGTGATGTCTAGATAATAAATATTGTGGTTAGCAATACATTAACATATTGTAGAGCAATAAATGCAATCAGTAAATTTATTATGTATACTTAATCACTTTACCTTATCTGTTCTGCCGCTTCATATCTGCCTTTTAACATCTCTTTATTTCTTCTTTTTTGTTTAATGATCAGGTAACTCACATTGGGTTTAAAGTTCTTCATTTTCTGTCTCTGTTTTTCCTTTTGCTTGCCTCTTCCCTAAAACTAATCTTCAAATGAAAATTCTGTACAATTTTACCTAGTTTACCTAGCCTGAGTACTAGGAAATGGAAGAGTAAAGAATACTTCTTGTTGGGGTTTTTTTTTAGAAGAATAAGTATCCTGCTGTATACTGACAAAATTTCAATAAGAGGAATTATTTCATTTTAAAAAATGCGCGAAAAAATGCAGCAACAAAGCAAAAATTTTTGAAGGCTCTGAATTAGCTATTCCATTGCAGATGTTACAATTCTTCTCAGTTGCCACAAGAGGGACATAGAAGGAAAGCTAATGCAGTGCTGGGGAAAAAAAAAAATCAAAAGAACAGCTTGACGCAGGTTCATAGCAACATACGTTTTCCTTTTGTTTAGGAAGATCTTCTGGGATCATAACATTCCTATAGTTTCCTTCATCCCAAATAATCTTGAAAAAGCTTTATAGACCTTAGAAAATGTGATAATAAGTATTAATACCTAAAGTGGATTTTTTCCCAGAACTTCATAATCTTTCCTCATCTTTTTCCTATTGGAATGTCTGTAGTAGTGTCGGGACAGGGAGCGGTTGGGCTGGCTGTATTTTTGTTCCATCTCCAGCTATTGGACCGACAAATATTGCAGCATTTAGTAGGCATGTGGAGGAGAAGGTTATGGAGCCATTTTTGTTTGTTTAATTTTCACAAATTAATGGCCGATGATGCGAATGGCGTAAGATCAGAGCTCATATAAATGCCTTCATGAAACAAGAGGACCATAAAATCCCCTTAAGTAAATATTGAAGGGTTTATTGGGCTCTTGTGGAATTAAAAAGCACAGTCCTAATTTGCACTAGATTGAAAGTAATGCAGCATGTATGTCTAAGGATATGCAGTCTATTAATCCCTAATGTCCGTAAAGCTTTACTTCCAGCCGTGCTGAGACAGAGGCATCACTAGTTGGGCATACTGCTTTATGGAATCTCAACAATATACTGTGAGAAAGAGCTGTTCTGAGTAAGGTGGAAATAAAGCCTTTTTTGTTTTAATAATTTTAGCTTTGTGGACTTCAGTCTTAATGCCTAAATTTATATGACAGGTATTTTAACATCACATTAAAAGATCTCTGTCAAGTGGTACTGGATTGAATGGTCATTTTTAAAAAGCCCTTTAATGCACAGAATGTTTTCACAAGCTAAAAGCATATCAGAAAAGTATTATTGTGTAAATGTAAGAATTTCTCTAAGGTGCCAGAAATCTAAATGCAACCCAGCTTTGATTTCAGGAGTACGAGTAATGTAGTATAGAAAATTCACAGAAAAGGGCTATTACTCATTATCAGGGGAATCTCAGTGCTTTTATCCTTCGGCAAGTTGTGTAATATTTCTGTTTCAACTGATCTACCTGCAGGTTCAACTGTGGCTATAAAAAGTATTCCTGAAGCAAGTAATGGGTAGGAAACTTAAAACAATGAAGGAAAGGAGGAGAAGATCTTGACATTTCTTCAGTGATCTTGAATGAAGAAGGTACTTCGATATTAAGGTGATAAGTGACATAAAAAGATAATAGCAGTATGTGAAAGCCAGTACATGAAACTAGCTATAAACTCTATGCTATAAACCAGTTTTCTTTCACTGTCTAAGCTAAGTGGATACGAAAAAGCTAATAAACTGTGAAAAGGTAACGTAATACGAAAATACTAATTAGAAATACTTTATTTCAGTGTAACATTTGAAATCCTTCCCTTGAAAAATGTATTAAAATTCTGTGTAACTCCCACTCCTTGAAAATAGCTGAAGTGCGTGTTCATCCTAAACAATGCCACGTTAGCACAGAATCTGATTTCAAGGAACTAATGTAGGGGAAAAATCTTTTCATGAACGGAACTTCTGGCTTTCTGCAGGGTTTTGGTCGCAAAAGTACTATGTGAAGTGATCTACTGCTCTTTAACTGCCCACAGAAGTTAAAGATTGCTAGCAAAAAGGCATAGTTTCTAAAATCCAAGAAAAAAATGCTGGAATTGATGGATATATTCGAGAAGATATTTGGGAGTATCTGTTACCTATTAAATCTGTCTTTGGTGGGAGTTCTGGAAGGAGCAGGCTTGTTAAAAATACTCGGTTTCTAAAGGGGCATCAACGTTTCTTTAAATGGGACTTCTTCAAAACAGATGTTATTGTATCTGAGCTTAAAAACAAATTTTGAAGCTCTTGATTGAGTACAAAGAGTGTACATGTTGCTTTGTTTTAATTTCTGGCAGTTATCCTAGGCAGATGGAGAAGCAGCGAGGTTATTTCGGTGTAATGTAAAATCCAGTACTTCACAAAGGTTTTTGATGTGTGTTTGAATCTTGTGGACTGGTGTTCCTCTCTCTGTTTTAGTGGGGAAAATAGAAGAGTGGTGAATTTTCAGGTTATCCCTGGTGTCTCATTTAAATTTATAAATACTTTTATGTTTTTATATATGTAGTTTTAGCAACAGGACTTCTAATGTGGTAACAGCTTGCTTTCTTCTCAAAACATTGCTGCTTTTGGGAAAGGTAAAGTGCACAGGGTTAAATATGAGGTTGTTTTTGTAAAGGGTATCTTAAGAGAACAAATAATTTGGAAAAAAGTATCTTTTGAGTCCCACCCTGTCTTTTTCTTTGCTTTTTGTTTAAGCGAATTACGTACTTGCATTCTCTACATATAAGGTAAATCCTTCCAAGTAAATCCTTCCTCCTGCTGTGAGAAGTCTGTTAATTTGGCACTTGTCTTAAAAACGAAATAATGTGAGCAATCCAATAATTAGGTGTGTTGCCCTTTGGGTTTTGCCAGGGGGATATCTAACCACACATGTAGGAATGTGTGTTTAGGCACATAATGTGGCTACATGACTTATATGAGTGGTTCAGATTCCTGCTGGACTAAACACCTGCATCCAAGATGGTCCTTGTCCTGAAATATGAACCATTTAATTATCTGGTCTCCAGCTCTCAAGATTAATCCTCTGGTTTTTTTAATGGACATCTCAGTTCCTTTTGATGTGAAGCGCAGAATGCACCAGCTAGGCCTTATCGTTTCATGGCAAATGTTAAAGGTGCAGAAAACAGCAAGTGTATGAATTTTTATACTGTTGTAGCAGCTATAGGTAGGACTAGTAATATTAACAGTTGCTTTTCCTTTATTTCTTGCCTGAAAAAAAAACCCTCAACAGATCTAGAATTGAGGGAGACCAAATATATTAGGTGTTGCAGTAGTTTTGCCACCATGGAAGCCCTACCATTAGAAACCCTGTATTTCTGATGTCTGGGGGTGAGTGCAGGGCATGAAGAGGTTGGGTGCCTGGACCAGACTGGTTTCAGGATGGAGAAGCTTACTTGAAATGGAAAGAATGTTTTCTTTGCAGAATGCTGTGGATTTGAGGAGGAACCAAGCCAGTACTGAACACAGGTCATGAATGGTTACAGTGTAGCTTTGTAATGCCTTCCCAGAAGTGATGACTTCCTTGGAAATGTACCCAGGCCACTGGTGGAATTTCATCAAACAGCATATGAAAAGATCAAGAGGACAGTGGGGTCCCAGATTTTAATAGTACTCCTGAGAGTGAACGTTTCAGTTGATTATACCACCTGCTTCCTAAACACAGTGGGCTTATAATACAGTGAATTTGCCCCTACTTGCTTGAAAGGAGGTTTCCCACTACCAGATTGATGTTAGGGAGTGTTTCATGTAGTTCCTTTGCTAAAGCTTATTGGTTTTCCCTTTCTCAGTACGGTTTCATAGCCTGCTCCTCGGCTGCTAGGCCAGGGCAGAGGTGGAGCGATTCTCTCACCCCAGTGTGGTGGTGCTGGTTGCTGAGACCTCCTCAGACTGGACGATTCAAGACCCGCTGACCTGCCTTGGGAGCAGCAGCACCCTGATGGCAACACCTCAGGACCTTCTCTGGACCTGATCCAATCTGCCTTCTACCAGGTTTTTAACAGCTCTTCCAAATTAACTGCCCAGCTAGCTTTTGCTTCTGGCTTTTCCATGTGCAGTGTGAGGAGGCAGAGTTCCCACTGTGGAAGGCAGCCAGTGTGACAGCAAGTAAATAAATGGAAAGGTGCTGGAAAGATAGAGAGATAAAGAGTCCTTCCATGCTGTTCCCTCCAGTGTCACGCAGACCAGCGATTATCAAGTGGTTCCATTTGAGATTCACATTCCAGAAGCTGCTACAGGTGCTGTAATGAAAGTGGAGTCTGCTTGAATTCCTGGACCCTGAGCAAAGCCCATGGCAACACTACGAACCCATCATGGAGTCTGGAAACTCTGAACTGGGGCTGTTTTTACTAAAAAGGTAGTTACTGGATTTGTTCTATGATCAAACAGAAGTTTTTAAATGGCTTCTCAATACTGATCCAGAAATCCATGAGCCTTATGTCATATGGAGGAAGCCCAGAACACAGAAATTTTTTTTATGTGGTTGTTAGCAAGTGTTCTTAAGAAAATGAAAAGTTGTTGAACTAGATCCTAGGGCCTTTATTTCAGCTATAGTATGAAGATAGAGCAAAGGTGCTATGGGAAGCTTTCTGGCAAGTAAGTGGTGTTCCAATCTCAGACAAGACACTAACATATTAGGCCATCTTCCTTGGAAGAAGATTAGTGTATGACTTTGCTGGAAGAGATGATTGCAAAAAGGTTATGAAGAAGGTCTGGAGAGCAATAATTCTAAATAGTGCTTTAGTAATGATGTCATTTAAACAAAAAAGTAATGTGAAACATTGGGCAATGAACTCCTTTGGATCAAGAGCAACACAGGGCCACTAGCCAAGGTGCAGAAGAACTTCTATAGCAGGAGAAGTTGCACAGTGTAATCAAGAGCTTGTGGAAAGTCCAAAGCATGCAAGGTCATGATGGAAAAGCCATATTAGAATAATCCTGAGGAGTGGCAGGATAAATAACCCAGTATTTTCTATGATCATGAGGGCTCAGTAGGAAATGGAGGGGAGGAAGGTGTTGTGATTATAGTCAAATAGTATATTCACTCATGATCAGTCCATGTATCTTGAAGTCAGAAGCCAAATCCTGGGCTAGCTGTAGCACTGGAAGAGCCTGAAGGATTGCTGTGATCCCAGACTGATCCTGAACTGTTCTCTTGGGGCTCAAACCAAATCCAGTTATAGCCTGCATCCACCTCCTTTACTGAGGAAGCAGAAAGGCTGAAACAAAACAAGGGATATTATTCTTGTGGACTCTACTAGCAATTATGTCTAGTTTTAAATAAATTCCCAGTGGATTCAGCTATGAATAGATGAAGGCCTGCTCAGCTTTGTAGCAGGCTGCACATGCCTTGCTCCTTTTTTCCCTTTTATACCATTTGTTCCACATTCCGCTAGAGGCCACCACAAACCTCATCTAGAAAAAAAAAAAAAAAAAAGAAAAGGAGGGGGCACCTGCAGTACTAAATGGCAAAAGTTCCTGTTTTGTAGAGAGATTAAGAAGTGGAACTTGGATCTCCCTAGAAACAACTTCTCCTCCTGCTGTGTTAGGAGTAACTCCCAGATGTGACTTGAAGCCAGCAAATGATCTCAGGCTGTGAGATCAGATTTTGCTGAGTATACAGGGTTAGGCATGTTCATTACTCTTTCCAGAAGATCTTCTGTCCAAACCATGCATTGATACTTGATTTCCTTGGGAAATATTGGCCTTCACAGTAGCCTTTACAGCATTTGTGTATAGAGACTGAAATTTTCAACATTGTCCTGCCTTGCCAGTAGAAAGTTGCTTTTGTCATTGCTATTTATTCACCTGAGGCGTGGGGTTCCTGGAATTGTGTGTGCTTTCCTGGAAGAAGTGTTGAAGGGTGTAATAGCTTGTGCAGAAAGCATTCAAAGACTGAAAAGATGTCAAGGAGAGACAAGGCAGCTGGGGTTTAGGGAGAGCTCTTGGACTCCACTCTCATGATAGGTATTTCTCTGGCCGTCATTGTCTCGGGAACTCAATGTCGCTTACACCCAAAGTGTTTTGGCTTGAATAAAGGTTAATGGAAGAAACTGACTGCTGTGCTAGCCAAAAGCAATTGGCCTTTACTGAAGGAAGTGTTGCAAAAATACAGAGGATCAAACTTCTAGTTTCCATGTGGTATTAAAATTAGAGTAACTCTGTGATCATCACAATTAGGCTAAATATGTGTCCTTGCAACCTTTGGATGAGAAGAGCAGTTTAGATGAAGCAAGGGCTTACACTGAATCTTTACACAGACTGTGATACTGAAAAATATTGTGCAAAATATTAGATTTGCTTTTGTGGCTGTTTTTCAGCTTTGGGTGAGGTCAGGAGAAGGAATTGCCAGAAATCTCCAGAGCCAGTTCATTCCTGTGAGATTTCTGGTCTGATATTTGCTTGAAAACTCAAGAGGTTTGGATTAGTCTCCAGACTCCATCTTTCTGGAGAGCTTCCCACCACTTGTGAGCCTGTGTACATGCCATTTTTCCACTTCTTTAGGGGTGAAAAAGAAAACAACCCATAGTCTGGATGATGCTGAATTTTCCTCTGAGTTTATAAATGACGTACAAAGAAGCACAATTTTCGGATAAAGCCAGTAATCTGTAATGTCTCAGAGCTTATGAAAATAAAATGTGCATGTGCAAAGAGATGTATGATGGGATGAGCTGTCAGCATGTGCACGAGGAAAAGCATGCGTTTGGTAGCCAGTGGCTTCTTTGTTTCCACAATCCACGATGTTAGTGAAACAAGCAGTTTCACAAATTAAACTGTTTACTTTAAGGCCTCTTGAATGGATTCTTTTGACTTGCACCTGATAGTAGGCTGGCCGAGGTAGCACATACATTCCCTTCAGCTTTGCGAAGGCTGCAACTCGAATAACATTTTTGTGTCGTACCTGTGTGCTTTCAGGCCCGAGTGGGGTGACACCTCTGCATGAGAATAGCTGAATATTTAACATTGTTATCTAACCAAATGTGAATGAGGGCTCAGCTGCCTGGCTCCATGCTATTATTTCTGTTTGAAAATTCATCTTCATAGTGTATGAGATCTCTTTTGAGAGAGACAAAGTGCTCCTGCTTCTGAGGACGATACCTGTCCTTCCCCACCCCCAGAGCGTGGGCCCTGTGAACATCTGTGTCTATTCATTCCTACGACAGCCGTAATTATCTTTGACAGAAAGCCTATGGAACGCCTCAGGCAAACACTGGAAGGGGGACAGCAGTGTGGAGAATATACTGCCTTGTGATATAATGGGGCCTGTCTAGAAGATACCAGGTTTGTCATTCTCCGCTCATCCTTGAGGAGCTGGCATCCTTTTGTGGTCAAGATTTTGGGAACAATTAATGAAGGCATAAAAGACAATTTCCAGGAAAAAGATTCATTTTTGTTTGCTCGAAATCTAACAGAAGTTATTAATCAGTTGAAGCGGGGTATAAGTAAAAAAGATTGAGACAATGTTCTGCTCTACCACCATCGTAAGAGGAAGAATGACTTTTGTGGAATACGAAGGCTCTGCTATAATAATAAACCCATTTGCTTTTTTCATATTCAAGATTCTCATTTTACAGATGGGTAATGAGACCATTTTGGAGAACAGCCTTGACAATCTGCTGGTGTTTCCTATATCCCTCTGTTCTTTGTGCCCTCCATGAATCTCCTAGTCATCCTGATTCCATGGCAATCAAAGAAAGCACCCACACTTGAAGAATTTTCATTGTAATTCATAACGGCTTTTCCCCCCGTTTCTCTTGCGTAAGAAAAAGTCGTATTTCTGCAGGCAAGTGTTAAACTACTCATATTTAAACTGAACTTAAGTGCGTAGCATCTTCCTGAGACGAGACAGAGTATTCCATTTAGTGATCAACTTCTTTTCCCCTTTCTCTGTCCCATCTGGTATTTTGAAGAGCTGAGTTTGGAGAAAGCAATGGTCAGGCTTCTGACCTCCTGCTTTCAGCATCCTCATAGCCAGTGAAGGTGTGAGATGGGATTAAGACAATGCGATCTCCCCTTTCTTCCTCTTCATACAAGAGAACTCTTAATTTTCAACACTGAAACAGTTTGTCTCTTGCAACAGCTGACTGCAAGTTACATTTTTACAGAGTACCTCAACAGTGGTCTTTTCATCACTGGTGTCCTGAAAAGACCTGATTGCTTGGTGCTGGTTTTGCTTATTTCGGCTTTTAAATCACGCTAGATATCTTCCTTCTGGTTTTTGGGGTGTGGGGGGTTTCTTCTAATGTAAGCAGTAGAGCTAATTGCTATAGAGAGGTTATGTGAAAAAGATCAAATGGGAAGAAAAAAAATGGCCCCCGTTGTAGTCAATAAGAGAGGAAATGTCAAGAGAACTATCATTAATCTTGAGTCAACACTTATTAAAAAGCTACAGCTTTTTGCTGCGTGTATCCAGGAGACCTGAACAGGTTTGCTTAATATAACTTCTGGCATGGAAAATTTCTTGATGTTCCCTTGAGATGCCCGCAGAAAGGGCAGCTTTGTGGTCTGTCTGAACACAGTTATTAGAACTACTGGTCCGGCTTGTTGGGAAAGGTAACTTACCACTTCATACTTCTGAGGCAGAATAAACTGTGAAGTTCAAATTTTCTCTGTGGGTCTTTGGGATGTGACCATAGAAAGCACCGTTCTGTCTCCTGTGGATGGATGCTAACCATTCCTTGGCGCTCTCTATAAAAAGCAAGGTTTTCTGTGGAGTCTCAAGCCAAATGTTTCCCTTTTTTTCTGCTGTTCTGCACTCTGTTACGTACTTGGCTGTGCTCTCCGTCCCAAAGGTGTCTATGTTCTGGTGGTATTAGGTATGAATAGATTGTCAAGTTCCTTGGGATCTTCCTTGCTGAAAGGAATGATGGAAACTTGATCTTTTTTTGAAGCTGCATGGCAAAAGGCTAATGGCATGTGGCAACTTGTGGCTAGAAGGCAGTAATTTGAGGACAGCAAATACTCATCTATGTAATACCTGTATATATGATACAGAAATAGTATTATTCATGCACAGTACGTGCATTTATGTATAGCTACCGAACTAATCACGTGTAGACAGCTCCAGCAACATATCAGAGTAGATTTGCAGGGTCCCTCAGGTTCAGGATTCTGCCTGTGAAAGGGTCAATGCCAGATGTTTCTTTTGAGTTAATAAGTCTTGGTCCATGATCAAAACCAAGTCAATGCTCCCTCAGAGAGGTCCCTAGACTATTAAAAAGTGTACGTGCTGTCTGCCCACCTACACGTGTGATCTCAGAGCACTGAGCACTTCCAGTCCCTTCTGTAATGAGACAATTCCTGTTTACACTCCTGCTGAAGACCCCTGGATTACACAATAAGAACGTTTGACCACAGGGATGAATTATATACATCATTTGGGGGAAAAGAAAAACCAGTCTGCTTAGAAGAGATTTTGTTTTTAAGGTTTGCCATCCCTAAGAGTTTTGGGAAGTGACTTAGTGCATACTGAGCAATGAGTGAAAGCAATCAGTAAAACTGTGTTATTGTCATTATGACTCTGGGAGGTGTCTTTTAGTAGCAAAAACCAAAAAGGGAGACCACGGCCAAAGCAGTTTTACTGAAAAAAACCGAATACTCTAAGCATTTATGATACTCCCAACAATAATTCCCAGCAAGACATGATGGCTTAACCATCGCATCAGTTTGCATCTCTCTTGGTCAAAACAGCCTTCAGTCTTCTCCTTTTTTCCAGTGCAATTCAGTTAATTATTCCCAGTTCCCTCAACAAGTCTGAGCTCCCACTGGCTCCTGGAGCAATAGTAGCTCATTGTTGCAAATGAGCTTAATCCAATATTAGAAGTCTTTATTGTCCCTAATAGAAAATGGCATGAATAGTAAAGGAAAAAATGTGAGATGTTTCCTGTAAGGTTTTAACAACTCTCCTGGGTGTATGATTACAACATATGCTGGGGAATAGTTTTGAGCAGGGTGGCGGTGGGGAGAAGGAGCTCTGGCAGCGTTTTACACCCCCATCTGTAAGCCTCATTACAGCGAGCAGCTTGAGAGGAAGGGAAGGATGGGAGACAGCTCTTCTTGATCTAAACATGCCACTACTTTTCAGCCCCTTGGGCTTCTGATTTGTCATAGTTTGTCTTTGGGGGGCTTAAATGAGAGGTAAAGCAAAACTGAATGAGGGCCAATATGAAATTTGTGGGCCCTTCGATTGACCTCCTGCCATCAGTGTTGTAAAAAGCATTTTAGTTCCAGGTGTCTTAGTTCTCTTCAGGCAGGATTATGTTGACACAACGTCTCAGGCATTTTGGAAGGGCTAGGATTATCAGTATGGGACCCAGGAGTGCAGAACATGTCAGTGCTGCGACCTTTCTTGAGACAACAAATTAGATTATCAAAACTCAGCAAGTCACTGGGAAGTTCTGGACTGTATTTTAAATGAAGGACAACGTTCAGGGTGATCTTGTAGCCCTGTCTTTGGATAGACCTATATTGTGGCTTTGTCACCTGTCCTGTCACTGGCCCCATCTCTTGCTGGTAGGGTAGACTCCCTGGATGGAGCTACTGGTAACCAAGTAATCTAGTAGTAGTAGTAGTAGTCTAGGTTGACCTCATTCATGCTTCCTGCTGCTCCCCAAGTATCACATCTGTGATGAAACTGAACTGTGGTGTTCTTACTGTGCACTCAGATGCTTTTTATTTGTTGCAGGGCTACAGTTGTTTGACGTTTTCTTCTCTTGTAAAAGTACAGCTTCCTCCTGCTGCTCCTCAGAGTTCCGACATCACCGTGTGTGATTCTCTCAGCCAATGTGGGCAGAATATGTCACTTCCAGGAGGACCAGCCACTTACAGTGGTGGTAAGGCTGCCCAGACAATATGTAGTATCATTTATTTTAGATGAATGTGCATGTGCTTCTTTTTTTTTTTAGTGTCTTCCCTGCCAATGTTTGTGAATGAAGATTCCCCTTCTTCAGAGAAGAAAGATGGTTCAGTCATTACAGCGCTGGCATAAGCTTTGGGCTTCCAGGTTCAATTTACTTGCATGGTGTGACCTAGTGCAAGCTGCTTACCTTCTGAATTATTCAGTTCCGTGTCTGTAGAGTAGGATTCTTTCTTCTTCAGAAGAGTAACGTGGCAATAAAAAGTCAGGCCATTTAGCTCTCTCATGGTTGCTACAAACTGGTTATCTTGTTGGGAGTCTTGTTAGAGAGATCAAAAAACAACCTTGTGGGACAGGAGCTGCTTCTGACTCTTTACTGATAGCTTCCTAGGTCAGGTCGAGAGGTGCAGGGAATCTGTCCTGATGACACACTTAGAAATTTTCAGACTAGCACCTTTCTTTTCCCCCTGCCCCAACATTCACTGAATTTAAAAAAAAAAAAAAAGAAAAAGAAGGCAATAAGGCGGCAATTTCTTGATATGTGTTTGATGGCTTACAAATGTCTCCTACTTTTTAAAGATGCATTTGTTGTGTTGGCTATTCAACAGCAAAAATATTGGAAAACCCCTACTCAGGTCATACTGGTTCTGGTTACTATTTTTGATTGGGGGTTAGGAGCTGAGGATACAACAAAGAGTTTGAATGTGTTCTCGGCTCATCAGTCTCTTTTTTTTGTGGAATTTCTCCCTCAGACTTTGGAAAGCATCTCTGTGCCTTTTTTCAGAAACCATTTTGCAGCTATTTTTATACATGAATGTTATGGTGTTTGTGTTTTGTAGCATTCTAATACGCTAAGAAAATGTTTGGGGTAAAAACTGATGTTCCCTTGAAAGTCAGCCTTTCACATGCAGAAAGTAGAAAAGTCATCAAATTTCTAATAGTGTTGGAGGAGTAAGGGGGAAAGTTGACCCTTCTGGAACTCTGATCTGACTTCGAGGCCCCACTTTCTGTGGTGCAAGGCAGGAGCTTCCTCCCAGGGGACATCCCTGTCACAGTGTGCCAATTGCTGTGGTACTGTGGTTGTGGCCCAGCATGAGGTCATTCTGCCTATTGCCACAGTGAGTCGTGTGCCTTTTTTTTTTAGCTCATGTAAATGGCTTTACTGACATTAGTCAAATTCCGCTGGTAGGGTAGAAAACTACAAGAATGAACTATAAAGTTAGCGTAGTGCACAATGGAGCCATGTCCATTTATTGTATTTTGCAGGCTTGATTCTCTGTCATTGCAGTTTGCCATTGATTACATGAAAAAAAAAATAGAAGTACTTACAGAGGGTCTTCAGTGACATTCAGTGCCTTGCTTTCCTGAGGAATTAAACGTTAGAGACATAAACCAGACTGCAGCAAGCTGTAACTCTTCAAACATGTAACAAACCACAACTTATAATGGATTATTCCATCTTGCAATGAATGAGGCATATAGGGAGGGGATGGGGATGTTCTTACCTGTTGACTGGTGGATTTTGTGTATATTTGCCTCACTTTAGGTGTTTATGTCAAATAATGAACCTGTCTTCCATAAAGCATTGGTGCTATTTACATTATTTAGTTAATACCTAGACTTTGTTACCTCGGGACTGGAAATAGCTCTAAGTACAGATCATTTAGGAATCCTGTTTGTTGAGATTGTGTTTTAGCAACAGATGAAATAAGTATTTGTACATAATCAAGCTGTAAAATCATGTTTTGCAGACTTCTGAAAGTAGGTTTTTGTTTTGTCTGGAAGCACATAGTAGAAAGGTAGGACGAGGCTGAAGATTCTGCTGGCAGCTGGGCCTCAAACTTCAGTGTCCAGTCCTTTTCAGAGTGTGTATCTTTGGAATTTGCAAATGTTAGACAATAGCATTCAAAGTAAGTACAAGATGAAAAAACCTGTGCTGTGAAATTCTGACGTGTTGGGTTTCTTACAGATCTACTCATGAGTGAAATAGAAATGAGTGTTGCATAAATGGATCGGGTTGGTTCACTTTCAGTTGTAACCTGGCAGTTCACCACAATAGCTAATGTGTCTTCTGAGTCATAGCTCGTTTATGTATTGTGACAATTAACAAAAGTCATGACGGATTAAGATTTAGTTGAGACTTCAAGACTTCTGTTTCTGTTAGAACTGACTGACTGTCGACAGTCTGCAATGACTACGATCATTTTTCATCTCCACCTTTCTATATTGCTTGTATAAAACTTGGAAGCTGCATACATTACCAGGTTCTTTTATAAAATAATAGATTGGAAATGCAAGTTTTCAGATACATAGTGCTACTTCAACAGAGGGACTAATCTGCTGTCTGAGTCCATGGTGAATAAGGAAAGAAGCAATGGGCTTAAATAGCTCAGAAACATTTTCTAACAGCAGGAATATAAAGCACTGGAAGGCTGCCTGGGGTGGTTGTGGAGGCTCCATCGCTGGAAGCATTTAAGAACAGGGTAGAAAAGTGCCATAGGTACTATTGATCCTCTGTTGGGAGGAAATGGAGGAGATGTTTTTTGAAATCATTACTGGTCATCTTATATAATTAGGTTTCTTACAACCATAAATATATAAGAAGCATTGTAAAACACTTAGCATACCATTTCAGAGGGTGTAGGTGTTTTTCACTTATTTTTAGAACTTGACCTTACAAGACTGAAAAATAACTTTTTCCTTCTGACTTTTGTCCTTCACTTGGCAAAAACTAGTTAAAAACACAGAGATGGAAAATATTTAAACTTTAAACTAGTATGAGCTTTTCTTTTTGTTGTTTGTTTGTGTGCTGGTTTCATTTGTGATGTCAACTCCAGTCAGGGAAAAAGGTGTAACTAACCTGGCACTGCACTGAGTGCAAAACCACTTTTACACTGAAGCCCAAATAAACACTATTTACTGCTCACTTTTTTTTTTTCCTAATCAGTAATGCTTAAAAAATGATACTGGCAAATCTGGAAGATGTTTCGCCATCAGATAATAACAAGTTCAGATAGATCAGCTACTTTTGAATTTGTCCTTTTTAAACAGACACAGGCACCCAGAAATAACCAAGTCATGACCAAACACCTTCTGATCTGCTACTGTGTGTTTAAGCTGCATTAGAGTAGTGATTTACAGGGATTTCTAGCCCTTAGATCTGAATATAGAAAGGTATAAAATGAATCCAAGGAAAATAAAGGTAGGAATGACCTCACCTTGTGGAGACACTGTGTCTTGCTCAACTCAAGAATGCTCTGTAGAAAGGAGCTACATTTTAATTTGTACAGTTATTTTGCGATGGTCAATGGATAGAAATGATCTCAGAAACTCTTGCAGACTAAAGAGAAATGGCTTCGGCTTTCTAGGAGAATGTAAAGACATATTGATCGCTGCCTTAATATGCAGAAGACTTACTTGTTCAAATATTTAAAATTGGTGTAATGCAGATTTAATATGCTTTGGTTCATTTCATTTAGAGTAAGTGAGCAATAATAAGCACCATTCTGCCTCTCTGTTGGAGAACTTGCACCTTCTAAGTACGTACATAGTTCTTCTCTTGTGCTGCAACACCTCAGCTAACTGCAGCATTACTTGGAAGTAACATGTATGTGCTCCTTGTCAGCCAGTTCCGTATACTCTCCAGCCTCCCCTAATAAATCCATTATCAGTGACTCTTTTTCAGAGGAGAACAGAGACAGTGCAGTACTTGCAGATCGTCTGCTTTGCAGATTGTCCACATTACCAAAGTTCTCTTCTTCTCTTCCCTGTGAAGAGATCCAGGTTTGCTGCCGGTAGCCCTGAATGTTCTAAATACTTTGGTGGCTTGCAGCTTGTCCATACAAGGGATTCTTCAGAAGAGAGGAGGTCACTCTTTTCCTTTTGTCCTTTGTGCCACTCTTTTCCTTTTGTCCTTTTTGTCCGCCTGTGACTCCAGGAGCTTGGGAGTTTTCTTCTTTTTAACGTCAATTCTTAGAGTTTCTTCAGTCCATAGTAAAAACAAAGAAAATTATCTAGCTCCTCTATAATATGGTTTTGATGAGTTAATTTGGATGTTAAGCAATAGGTATATTAGAAAATACAATGAATTTCACATATAATGTGTTCACCAGTTTATGGTATTATAAAAGGGTATGTGATTGTGGGCAGCTGACAGTGCCCAGAAAAATGCTGAACTCCGTACAGAGGAAGCAGGACTCTTCTTGATAATCTTCAGGAGCTCTTCCTGGGTACAAATACCGCTCCCTTGCTGGCTGGGGGTCACACTGGTTTACAAGCCAATTGCACATGGTCTCAGAAATGGTTGTTTCTCGTCAGCCTACTACTTCTTCTCAAAACCTGGGGGATTTTGGCCCCTGAAAACTTCAGAAACACAGAAATATCCGGTTAGCTGGATATTGGACTTTCAAACAACCTTTTTATTAGGTGTCTGTCTTTAAGGTTTTTTCTTAAATATGGGTTGGTTTGGTTTTATGTCCTGATATCATTGAGTAATACTTTACTTAGATAGCAGAAAACATCATTACTGCTCATACATATTTTATTTGCCTTGTATTGAATAGTTCCTTTTTTCTTTTAATTTTTTTTTGTAGTACTAGGATTTTGATTGTCTCACCTTTCTATATGGACATCTGTTTCTCCATACAAAGCAAATCTGATGTCAGTTGTTTCCAAGGTGACCTCACAAGTGACCCTTGTCCATTCTTCATTCCATGTGAGTTACATCTCTCTCTTTCTGGAGTTTTATGATTTCTCTCCACTTGAAAAAAACAGATTTTTTCTGAATAGTTGGCAAGAACCTTCCTTTATTAATGACTTATCAGGCTTCTGTTGAAGTAATGTGCTTTTCCCTTAAAACTCTCCATTACCATAACAGGTACTGATGGGCTTCCTTGCTTGCCATTTAGTGGGGTCCTGGACTGAGCAGCCTGCAAAGTCCGAATGCCTCTCTCACCTCTCGACAAGAGCATCTTCAAACATAAGCTGGACAGACATCAACTGTCACTGTTTCAGATGAAAGACTTGGTCTCTCTGGGATGGGTGATGGGGCATTTTTCATTCACTCCCCATTTGTTGCTGTAAAATAGAAATTGTAAATAGTATTTCCCAGAACATCATTGGAAAACCCAGTATATTTTATCTTTAATAATTAGTTGCCATGGGTTTGATTTGTCCAGAAGGACCCAGAAATGCTAAAACCTGGGAAACTCAGTTGTTCTGAGTTGTAGTTAGACTACTTTTGCTTACCAATCAAACTTATCAAACCCTCAAACCTGATTTACCCGTGGGTTGACAGCAAAAAGTCACTTGCTGTGTGTAACATGAGGTGGCACGTGCACCAGACAAGCAGGATCATACAAATGCCACCTAGATAACACATGCAAATTAATTTTATTTTCAGTATAAATTTGTTTGGTGCAAGAAAATGTAAAATCTCTCTGCTGCAGCATTCCTGTAACATAAAAGTAGTAATATTTATTTGCTTACTTTAGTGAACATGCGTGCTCACCAGTGCCTGCAAGACTGCACCCAGTTACCTTCGAGAATTGTGCACAGCCACAGGGATGGGAAGTTTTCTCCTGAACATGGGAGGTCTGAGGTCAAAATGAAAAAAAAATCTTTATGTAAATATCCAAGGATCCTGCTGCTATAACACTTGAAAGACTGAGCTACTGTTTCCTGGGGCTTTCCTGTCTGTGTCCCCAAGGGTGTTGTATGATCAACAGACTGACAGATTTCAAACTCAAGCAGTGAAAATGTGTGACCAAGAATTTCACTGGTCTTCAAACTAACCTTTTTTACAGGTTACGGTTTAACTTGCAATTTCCTTGATGTAGTAGCTTTAAGATTTTCTTTGGGCAGATTTTCTTTGGCTGCTCTAGATGGATTTCTCAATCCGCTCTGTGTCTTCTGATGGAAAGTGTTGGATTGAGACTGACTGATGGAAAATGCTGGATTGAGACTCATTCCTTTGCAGACAAGAAACAGCAAAGTCTACCTTCCTTTCATGCCGTCACTTCTGCACCGCATCCTCCCTTTAGACAAGCCTGGGTGGGGGGCAATAAGAACATCAGCCTCTAAGGGCTAGTACCTTTGCCCAATCCCTCTCCGAAATAGGATGTGATAGCTCCTCTTTGGAGTTGGAAGACGATTCAATAATTCTACCCCAAGTGTGAGCGGTGAAACTGTCTTTTGGGAGTTTAAAGAGCCTTTTCTGAAATCCTAGTGAAATCCAGATGTCTCATAGCGTTTGTGATCTTGTGAGCAGTTTTAGAAGGAAAATCTGTGAGGGATAGGGCTGTGAATCATCCGTCTATCCTGTGTCCATGAAGATGAAATAAAAACCCCAATCCAAAAAGAATCCATTTAATTCTGGAATTTTCTGACCTATTTTGGTGCAAGCTGGTCTAAAAAAAAAATTAAATTACTCTCCTGATGAGTTTCTCATATTGTTTACTTTTGTAACGTTCTCTGTGGACTGGCAGCCAGAAATGACGTCCACCCCTCGTCCAGCATCAGAGAATAAGAACTTCAGAGGAAGGAATGCAACTTCATAAATAGCAAACCACAGACACTAATGGGGAGCAGAGGCAAACCGGCAGGTTAAAAATTCGTTGCAAGAGAAGCCCGTGCATCCACACTGCCTGGAGATTCAAAGATGATTTCAGCTCTAGCCTTTGTTTTTCTCCTCTGCCTCTCTTGTCCTTTTTCATCATGTCAGCAGAGAAGAGCAGGTAAGTAATTTGAATTATCTCTGTATTTTCTGGACTCATATGCTTTCTAGACTTCTACAAAAATTACGTTTTGCAGAAGGAAATGAGGAAGAAAGTAACATTTCAAGTGCATCTACTGAAGCCTAAAAACAATGTTTAAGGGATTTTCTAGTTTTGTATGAAACTTGAAGCTTAACTGTGTAAATGTTCACTCTTAGATTTCTTCCCCAGTTCTCCTCCTGAATAGCGAAATCTTTTTTAAGAAAAACATTTATTCTAGGGCAACTCAAAATTTTGTGGCATTTTGTAGTGACCTGCAAGAGACACTTCACATTAATCTGCATTTTGCACGTGATTTAAGTTAAAAAACAGATCATACAGAATGTCCTATAGCAGGATCCTTGGATATTCTCTCTGCTAGTGCACATAGAGCTCAGGGAAGCCCTGATTTCTAGGAATGCTAAGTTCATTACAGAAGTTCCACTTCTCCAAACAGCCCATTAGGGGAATGCTCAACTCGAAGAGGACCTGTGAGATCCATCAGACTCAGGCTGTGCACCAGAGATTCAGGTGTGTGCTTGTGGAGACAGAGTGAGTCCGTGGAGAAGGATGCATAGTAATGGAAATGTCTGCAAGTGCATAGATTTCCTTTGGAAATCGCTCCTGAGTGGTTGAATTTTAATATTTAAAAAAACCCCCAAACTTTTGTTTTAAATTACATCTTGCTACTAGGGATGGAAAATTTTTCCCAGGAATAACGGAAGCAGCCTGAAGCCTTCATGCAAAGCTTATTCAAAACCTCTGTTTGAAGTTAGAATTATGTGCAAGCTCCTTGTTAAAGTAAAATAAGAAACGTCACTTTAATTCAGTCTCTCTGTCTCAGAATGACACATTTGTGGTACTTTCAATTTAGTTCCCAAACCAAAATGTGTTGGAGAGATTACAAATATTCATAAAGTCTTCTTGGTTCTGTGCAGGGAAGACCCGTGAGGCTTTCAGACTCATTTGTCACGTGAGAATGCCAAAGTTGTTGTCCTAAATCAGTAGCATGGGCTCACATCCTGCCTTTGGCACCGGCAAATTCTTCATGCTCAGGGAGGCAGACCCCTAACTCCATCGAACTTTCCCCGGAACGCACAGGGCTGTTTGCTATTTCTCTCTTCAGAATGGTTGGCTTGCATTGTAGGCGAGGTGTGACTTCTGTTAGAGGAGCAATTAATCTAGGCAAAACTAGAGAAATGAGATTGTACTTTCTTGTGGCAGACAGAATACCAGAGCTGAATTCTGTGTCCTATTGTTTTTAAATGGTTCAAGTTTTCTTAAAACTTACGTAATTCTAGAAACAATGAGCTACTTCTATTCATTCTTCTTGAGCGAAGCTGGAATATAGACTGGATTTTTAGCATGTATCGGAGGACTAGACAAGTCTAGAATCTAGCAGATGGGAGGGAAAAGTCATGTTAATCTGCCCTAGATGACCTTGGAAGATGATTTATATCCTCTGTTCACCATAGCTTAAACAGGATTTTGCAACATTGCATGGATGAGCAGATGCATCCTTTGTGTCCCAAAGCCACTACACAGCAATTTGAAACTGCCGCTACCTGAAAAGAACCCGTCTCCAGCAAGAAAAAAGTCTGTACCTTGATAACAGGCGAGGCCACAGCTGATGTGCCCATTTTCCACATTCAGTGCTTGGCAGCACGTTTGGGCTAGACTCAGCGAAGAGCCTTACTTTAGTGGTTCCCATCCTAGCAGCTTCCACAGCACTGAATTATTAATTTGCTTCTTTTGGCAGCAAAGCCTTCCTATGTGTGAACTGCAGAGACCATGCCAGGTTAACAGCTACCACAACTGCCAGACTGCCAGGACAATTTGTTTGCTGAGGGGTAGCTGTTACCTACCCGACAGGCATGGCTGATTATCGCTGTCAGCCCTGCCCAGAGCAAATTCTACCCTACGTGCAAGTCTCTATTCCAGCAAGCTTCTAGTTAGGAACTGGCAGAGTACTGGTGTGGAGGAGTCTGTATCGTTAATATTGAGCTGAAGTTAATAATACCAGTTGGTTTGTACTGCTAATGGCTCTTCTGTGTTTTTCCCAACCACTTTGTTGGTTTTTTAGGAGGTGAAGTTGGGCCAGAAATGCTGGAAGAGATGAGAGAAACTAACCGTGTGCTAATGGAAGTCCGAGACTTGTTGAAACAGCAGGTAGGTGAGAAAGGGCCCTAATTCTTTATATGCCGCACACGAGAGATCTCTGAGTCCTCTGCCTTATGTGCTGAGTTCCAGATCTGGGGGGCTGCTTCTTGCATTAAGTGAAATGAGCAATGGAATTACTGCACTGCAAACCGAAATCGAGAGGTGGTCTCACAATCAGATCTGTAATTCTGAGATACAGTGGATTCATCTGAGTTCCAAATTCTGCTGCTTAGAACCGTGTCTGCTGAAAAACAGCATAAATAGAGAATGAACTCTTAAAAAAAAAAAAAAAAAAAAGAGACGTGCACACAGTGGGTATGTATTTAACTGGAAAAACAAGTCACTTTTTCCTTGGTTTTGTGGGCTCATGAAATTGGTAGAGAGTCCAGACTTGGAAGATGGAAGAGACCTTTCAGCCATCTCTTAGGGTCCTGGAAAGGGAAGTCATACGGAGTCTAAACAAGCTCTGCATTCACTCTTTCCTCTCGTTGTTTTAATCCTAAGCCTTTCTGGCTCCAATTGATTCTTAGGGAATTTGGAACTTCTTGGGTGCTTAGATCTTTTCCCATTTTAACGAGGAGATGGTGGGTTGTCTGGTCAGCTCTCTTTTAAGTATAGAAAAAGGTTCCATTCTCCCTTTATGCACGCTGGGAGCTGAGGGCAGCAGCCTCTGCCTGCCAGATAATTGGAATGGCAGACAGGTCTCTGTGCCAGGGCAAACTGGGCGGCCTCTAATCTGCAAAAACATCTGCTGCATTGAGTTACTCCCACATTTCAGGCTGCTGCATAAATACCCAGTGTTTACTAGGAATCAGGTCAGACATGGTTCCTGGCAGCCTCGAGCAATGATTTCCAGTGTTCCCTTCCAGCTTAGCACTGCCTCTGCATACAGGTTTCCTATTTGTTCTTTCTCTCACTGTTGCCACCTACCTTTTTTTTTTTTTTTAACCATGGGCTTTTTCTTAACAGTGCTTTCAAGAAAACTCTTCCTCAGAGGACAAACTCGCATATGCCACTGGAGAGCCGAGGTGGCAGTTCATAATTTCTTCATCTGTGCAAAGATTTTCTAAAACTGACTTTTCCTTAAGTCAGCATCTTGGGATGTTGGCAATAAGGATGGTAAAAGGTGTAACAATAAAAGGCCTGAAGGATGCTTGGCGCAAAGGAATCATTAGCAGTGCTCCGAATTCTCTGCTCTGCTGTCTGTCACCCACTTCTAATGGGAGATGTTCTGGGGATTTGGGTTAGCTCTCTCCCTGCATTAACTATTCAAAATACATGACCCCAGGCCATGTTGGAGGGAAGAGAGAATCTAGCACAGAGTGAAAACTTGCTCTTACACCTGGGAGCTGGCAGAGACACATGAGTAGAAGTTTTTGTCAAAGTGAAATGGTTTAAATGTGGAAACACGAAGCCCACAGGGTGTGGAAGGGTGGTCCTGAGCATCGGTTGTAGATAGCCATTAAGGCCTTTGCAGGAAAGCAGTCTGCTAGGATTGCTATCTAAGATGCTAGAGAGTCATATAAATGTTAGCTTGAGACTGACGTGCTTACTTGTGCCTGTCCCATATCCCTTTCTTCACCAAAGGAACGGCGCACTGCCGATGCTACAGATTATTTCTTTACTGAAGCAAGCTTGAAGGAATAGGAGCCTTGAGGAGATCAGAGGAAATCTGGAGGGAGGAGCTTTTGTGAAGAGATTCTAAATATCCTCATGGCAAGGGCATTATGGCCAAATTGTGGCATAAGCAGTGTCAGAGGTTATTTATATATCCGCAAAAATGGCTCGTGGGGAACCTTTTCCTGACTTTGCCTTTGCAGTACCTAGGCTGTAGCTAAAGCAGACCTCTCTAGGACTGCCAGTTCAGCATCTTCTAGAGCAGAAGACCCAAATAAAGTAGATACCTCTTTATGGCACTTGTTTCTGTATGTTCAAGTCAAGTGTCTCCTGCATCTGTGATAAAGTAGTGTTATCAAGTTAGCCCGTAGAAACACTGCAGTAAGGAGTAACTTACAGCAGAGAATACAAGCCACCTCTGCGTACATAAAATCTGCAACACAGACTTTGGGGTAAGAGTTAATTTGGTTGTAAGTAGCTGTGCAGTCTCTGAGAGACACCCTGTTTTCTGGCAGTGGGACTATTAGTTTGCATGGGAGCCAAATTCAGCCTTTGGCTAAGTGGTGGTTCTTGTTTTCTTCTAGATTAAGGAGATAACATTCCTGAAGAATACAGTCATGGAGTGCGATGCCTGTGGTGAGTTACTGAGCTGAGTCCTATGTTCAGCTGCCTCCTCCAAAGTCCTTCATACCTTTGTGTCCAAACGGGTAGTGCCACCTGTGACCACCTCCCCGCAGGAAACAGCTTGTTTCACAATTCTCCCAAGTGTCACGGGGTAATACTTAATATTAGTGATGCTTTGTTCCCCCCCCAACATTTTGCATGCATGGACCAGTGTTGCATGCTGTTCTCATGGTTCAATGGCAGCTGAAGCTATTGCCCCTTTCCTGAGCATGGGGTGCAGAAGTGGCCTTAAAAAGCTCATCTCCCCTTCCAGCAAAACCCCAACATTCGCTTACTTCCACTATTTCTGAAATAAGCTTTATTAGTGGTTTTGTGGCATACCACGCTTCTCAGGGTAACGTCATTCTAGTGCAGAAAGCTGCCCAACCACGTCTTCTAATAACCCAGCCCATGACCGATGTTAGAATTGCCTGGGAACGCGCACTGGGTATCCTGTGGGATATCGCTGGCTACTCCTGAGCTGCAAGTGGAAGAGAACATCACCCCCAAGAGGCATTGCTCTGCTATTCCTTCCATCCTAGTGCTGCCACCATCCAAAGAGGTTGTTTACAGAGGATTCAGGAAACAGGGTCATAAATTTTCCCGTATAAATCTTGCCCTCTGCTCCCCAATAAATGTTTTTTTCTAGACTGGAACTTACTTCCAGTGTATCTGGCTTTCAGGAGCATGGTTCTTGGAGGTGCTCTGTTATTTGCCAGTACACGCAAAGGGTGGAGCAATAACCATTTCTGTATTTGGAGAGATTGTGCTTCTGCTGGAAAAGAGATTAGCTAAAGCTTCTGGGACTCGCAGTACAGAAACGCATTCATCCACCGCAATTGTTTTAATAATTTGCTCATAAAACTGTCCTGAACATTCTCTCTGTTACTTGGTTTCTGCCTTCCCCACTTGCTATTATGCTTTATATGCGGAGTTATCCTGTACTCCTTACTGTAGAATTTGAGCCTCTTTTTGTCATGCATTGAACAACGTGACTCACAGCCGTCGTGTGCTTCTCTCATTATTTCTCAGAAGCATGAAGAGAAGAGGCCTTGTTTTTTAGTGAAGGCTTTTCTTCTGCTGGTGGTAGAATGTTGTTTTCCGTTTTGTTTTGTTTCATGTTTTTTATGTTGGGCGTTTAAGCAGGAGAAAGCAGGAGCAAAAAGTGTCCTTGCAACTTAAGTAGTGGGTGTGGGAGGTTTGTGACAAATCTAGCTTCTGAGACAGTTTATTCACAGTCATGAGTTGGCCTTCAGTGACGTTCTGCATCCCATACAGACGAATTTTGGCAGTTTTCTTGTGCTGTGCGTCAGGTCATGAGGATAAGGACAAAACCTAGCATTTAGCTGAAAACTTTAAGGGAAGCTGGTGTGCAGCAGTGTGGGGACAGGCTTGATGTGTTTCTGAACAGGACTGCAGTAACATTTTATACAGCTTGCAATTTCCTACACGTCACAGTACGTCATGCTTAGACAGACCATACTGCTGTATTCCAGCCTAGAAGTCATGAATATCTGAATAACAGATTGATTTCTCATCTGCCAGGATGAAGTGAGGTTTCCTGGCCTTGTGGAGGTAACAGGTAGCATGTTAGGCATAACATTATGGTGTGAGAGCCTTATGTGAGCCTGATGCGAGTGTATTCCTGCTACAAACCAAGCTGACCTGGGTAACATGCCTGCCTTCGACAGCAGAGATTTTGGCTGACAGCCCTCCACAATGCTTCCCAGATTTAAGGCTGTGGGGATTCTGCTTTAGCCAAGTGTCTGAGTCCATACCACCAGCGAGGTGTAGTTATGGAGGAACCAGGGAGAGAACTGATCTCTGTGGAATTCCAAACAGGCAGGCATTACACCAACAAGGAGGGTGGCACAGCAAGAGTTTTGGATTGGGAGCTAAGACTTCTGGGGTTTCTTATTTATTTTTTGTCTGCTCTGACTCAGAAATCTGTCAAGCTGCTGCTTCTGGCTTCATTTTTCTCCATTTACAAAATAGAGTTACATCTGCTCAGCCCTCAGAAAGGATGCAAGGAAACATCCTGTGTACAAAGCATACTGATAGCTTCTGAGGCAATGGGACCACCTGATGATAGTCTCTGGTAGTGACAGCTCTGTTCTTAACATTCCTCTTGTCCTCTAGGCATGCACACCGAGGCAACAGGCCCTGTCATCACCGTGACACAGTTCAACAGATGCCTCCCAAACTCCTGCTTCCCTGGAGTGGCCTGCACTGAGACCGGCACTGGCTTCCGCTGTGGACCCTGTCCCCCAGGTTATTCAGGCAATGGGTCCCACTGCACAGATATCAATGAGGTAAAACCCAAGTAAGACAGGCTGGAAGTTACAAAACTGGCTCGGTTTTCTTGGAGCGTTGCAGGTTCGTCTTGTGGTTATAAAGAAAAGTCTTGCAATTCCCCTCGGAGCTGAAGTTCAACAGAAACATCATTCCACTGGATGGAAGTCTGTATCTCACCCTCCCTTAAGCTCTGTTCCATGTTGGTTTTATACCCAGTCTAGCTAGACATTTCTTTCTAAAACATAAATAGGCTCAAACAGAATAAATCTTTTGGTTTGTACCATGCAGGAAGGTGAGTTTTGAAGACCAGAACAGTCCCTTTTGGTCTTAAAATCTTTCGAGCTAATGGCCAATGAGTTGTTAGAGATAAGTTTTATTATGTGTGGAATAGAATCAAATGCCTCCCGAATAGTCTTTTGTACAATAAATCTTACCACACCACCTGTATTGCTTTACTTCTGCCTTTAAATCCAACCTTGCTAGGCAGATACTGGTTTGGTTTTTTTTTCAGAAACTCTGGCATTCCATCGAGTTTACTCTCTGTGTGTATGTAAAGCTTTACTCAATCATTACTCATTAATTTTGAGTGTCCGTAAGACTCCTTAGTTCTGTGGTTCCCAAACCATAGTCCTATGCTTGCTGATCAGCTCACCGAGCAACTTTAAGTGTCTTGCAAAGCTGTATCGCCTCTACAGCATTTCAGTTTAAAAACCTGCTGAAGTTGAAAGGGTCGATGAGAGATTTTGAGGTTGATGATAATCTGTTAGTCACCAAAATGTGGGAACCACTGCATTAATGTAACGCATCTGCCAGAACAGAGTGTAAGACCTTAGTGAAAATAAGAAAGTGTTGGAGAAAATAAAGCATTAAGAGCACCTTTGGAAAGATTCCGAGTTGCTTCCCAGAGTAGTAAACAAACAACTGCTCTTGTCTTTCAAAACCAGTGTAAGAAATGATCCAGTTCTCTGGATTCAGAGACTGCCAGGGAGGAAAGTGTGAAGTGAATTGCATGGGCAATTGATGTCACCTAAGAAGAATTAGTCCTGAAAGTTGATTTGTTTTACTTGTCTGCACATACTGGGACTTGGGAGAACAACTAAGATGGGGAAGCTGCATTTTCCACTCACAAGGAAAGCCAGGAACTTCTATGCATTTTTTTTTTTTATTCTTCATAAATAAAAGTACAATAGCTGGATCTCACCCAGCAAGGCCTGCTTTGAGAGCTGCCTTCACAGCTGGCCTGGAGCAAGCCTGCCTCACAGCTCTGCACAACCTCTTTCTTGTTTACAGTGCAACGCAAACCCCTGCTTCCCGAAGGTCCAGTGCATTAACACCTCCCCTGGCTTCCGCTGTGATCCCTGCCCTCCCGGCTTCACTGGACAAATGGTCGAAGGAGTTGGACTGGCTTATGCCAGGGCCAACAAACAGGTAAGGCCCAGAAACTTTTCTGTCCCCTTCAAAAGCCATTAACTCTTTCACTTCTGTAATTGTAATTCAAAGGTCTTGGAACCCTCAAAGAAATGGGAGGGAAATACAAGATGACTGCATTGTATTGGTGGGAAGGCTGATGCAGTGAGAGGAGGGACTTGCCAAGGATGTCCTAGCACATCAACAGCAAAGCAATCTCCGCTCCAAGACCTTACCCCTACTGAATTTATGCTGGACAGAATATTACATCTCTGAGACCTTTGTGGCTGTGAAGCCAGCCTGGGGAATCCTTCAGAACACGGAAGAGTTGATGCAGCTACTGCCCCTGCTGGTTCCCTGATAGCTACAGACAGATTAAAGTAAAAAAAAAAATATATAGATATCTAATCTTAGTATGGTTTATGAGAATATATTGCCAAAAGCAGGAATGGCATGTGGCTTGTGTTATTTAGAGAGCTGCTAGCTGGTCATAGGACACAGTCTTTGACCTTCTTGCTCCATTGACTCTCTTCTATCCTTTTACAGTAAGTAGATACTCTGACAGCTCAGCTCAGAGCTGAGCTATTTTGCCAGGCTAAAATCTCTGGTGACTCTGCAGAGGGTGAACAGCTTGCCTGGGGTCGGGAGCATTGCTGGGATCTGGCTCAAGCTTGTCTGAAGGAAAACTTTGAGCTGTGGGTCCTAGTAAGATGTGTCAGGGGCTTTGCTTCTGCATCTTGTGATGCCCTAATTCTGTAATCTCATGTAGTGTCTGCTTAAGAGTGAAGTTAATGTTTATTTTGTTCTTCCTGGGCAGGTTTGTACTGACATCAATGAATGTGAGACAGGTGCTGCCAGAAATTGTGTCCCAAACTCCATCTGCATCAATACACGGGTAAATATTACTGGCAAGCCTCATGTGGATCTCTCTTCCCCAGGCTCTGGGGCCTCTGTTAGCCACGGCTCCAGCTGCTGAGGAAGGTTACAGCAAAGATTTGCCAGGACTCGTGCTGTAGTTAATTCCCTACTGCTTTTTCTTGTAGGGATCCTACAAGTGTGGGGCTTGTAAACCTGGCTTTGTTGGGGATCAAGTCACCGGCTGCAAGAGCCAGACAGTGAGACGCTGCCCTAATGGTGAAATTAGTCCATGCCATGAGAAAGCACAGTGCATCGTGGAGCGCGACGGGTCCCTCTCCTGCGTGGTAAGGTCCAAACCTCCCTGCAACTGGGGTCTGCTCACTCCTCTTTCCCTTGCACTGCGCTTGCTCTTCTGGGTCTGCCACTGCCCTCTCCTGGAGAGCGTGCCTTCCCAACACAGACCTGCTCTCCATTAACACCTGAGCTACAGCAATACGTCTTTCAGTGCTCTCTGGAGAAGCAGACTGTTCCTGGCACCTCAGATCCACTGTTGTTTCATTGGGTTTGGACGGGGTTTTTTGCCTGAAGCACTACAAATTTGTCAGTCATGGAACATTACACGCAGCTGAGCAGGGAGAAGCACCTGCTGGAGCCAAGTTTTGCTGCTGCATCTGTCTTTATGATCTCGGGAACAAGCAGAGAGCTTCTGAGCTATTTAAAATGCTATTTACAGCATAACTGCTTCTTCCAGACAATATTTTTCCTGTAGAGCATTGTGTACCTGCATTTGCCATGTTTTGTGCTGGTTCTCATGTAAAGCCTTCAATTTTGGAGGCATATAGCCATCAGGGGACTCACCGGCAGCCTCATTTTGTTCATCTGCTCTCTTCCAGTGCCTCGTGGGGTGGGCAGGGAACGGCTATGTCTGCGGGAAGGATACGGACATTGATGGAGTCCCTGATGAGAAGCAACGCTGCTCTGACAAAAAATGCCGCAAGGTAAGACGCCGTTGTCTCTTGTTTTGCTGGAAATGGTGTATGAGAGGAGTGTCTCACCAGAACTGGGAAATTCTGATTTGAGGGCAAGCCTTGGTGCTGGTGAGACCCTGCCCAACCCTCAGAACTCGGGCTACTGACGTGCACATCTTGCCAGCAGGCCCTTTGTTGCTTTTCTTTCAGGATAACTGCGTGACTGTCCCCAACTCTGGCCAGGAGGATGCAGACAGGGATGGAATTGGAGATGCTTGTGACGATGATGCTGACGGAGATGGGATCTTAAATGCTGAGGTCTGAATTCTAATGCTTAAGCCCTGACATTCCTAAATGTACCCAGAGGTCCTGCAAAGCAACTGCCTACACCCTTAGTGTGAATTTAGAGAACCTGCAAGCCACAGCACGCAATGTTTCCTTTTAATCTGGGTGGTCTGAAGACTCCAAATCCAAGCAGACAGGAGAGAACATCATGGCACTGAAGGGACTTCATAAGTCACGTTCCCCTGGGAGTCAGGGAGTCTCTCACTTGGTCAAGCTCTGGCTGGAGATATTTTCAGGTGCTACTGGTATTCCCTCAACAGGCAGTGACAAGGCTGAATAGAGGAAACAGAGACTGGCTGCAGATAGGCTGGGCTTCTCCAAGCAGCTGGTCACACACCTCAGAACTTCTGTCTGTCTTACTCCTCAGTAGCATGCTCGGTGCCAAACATTTCCCCTCAGCCAGTCCCTCTCTCCTGCAGGACAACTGCGTGTACACGCGCAACGCAGACCAGCGCAACGCAGACAAGGACAACTTCGGTGATGCCTGTGACAACTGTCGCCAAGTGAAGAACAATGATCAGCGGGACATTGATGGCGATGGGAAGGGTGACGAGTGTGACGATGACATGGATGGAGATGGTAAGAGCAGCTGGAGAGCATCCTCAGAGAGGTGCATATATACCGAGCGAAGAACCAGAAAGCTCTTCAGCACGCAGCTAGAGCTCCTCACGGAGGTCCCAGCTGTCAGAGGCTTGAGCTGTGCAGGAGTAGAACTAATGTCTGGTGGGATGAAGCGTAGTTCTTAAGATGCCAAGATGAGCAGTCAAGCCCGCATCCTTCACAGTTCAGCTCTTGCAGGGTTTAAAGATCTATCTTCAGGATGGTGCTACCAATTTTTATTAGCACTCTTGGTGTACACAATCATGTCAAACCTGTGTCAGACTGAAGAAAGAAAGATGTACCATGCAAACTGAGCTCAGTCCAGACAAGGACACTACTTTTTGCAGCAATTTAAACTTATGAGGAAGTGTGGGGATATCCAAGTTGTTAGCAGCTGCTGGCTCAAGGCAGCCTGTGTCAGGGCTGTCTTCTGGGGGGGAAAAAAGCCCTGGCTGGCTTTAAAAACAGTCTGTGCGCTAATGATGCTGTATTTGCACAAAGCCTGCTTTCAAAAGCCAGAAATCACAACTGCTGCTGGCCTGAGACATACGTATTTATTTACAGAGTATTTCCAGTGCATCCAGCGCTGTTTGGGTCTGGCTGCATCCTGCCAAGTAGCTCCCTGCTGGCATGATCTGCTGGCATAGTAGGTAAATGCAGAGAAGTGGGAAGTGAAGTCACCCAGGTTGCCAATTAGATTGTTCCTGTCCTGTCTCGGGCCTTGAAAAGGCACCGTCTAAATCTCCCATGTCGAATAGCCAAGGTTAACCTTGACTGACTTTATAATTATATAGACGTCTACTTTAGAGGAAAAAAGACCCTGTCATGGTTTAGGGAACCGCAGACAGTTTCATCTTCATCCTCTTGGCCACTCACTCCTGCACAGATACAATGCCAGCTTGGAGACATGGTCTTTGGTTCTTTAGCTTTCTCTAAGGATTGCAGTTAGGGACATTTCCTCTCAGGTTCACGTGCAGTAGCACGCTCAGACACCCATCATGATGCAGCCTGGACTATATTTTAAGATCGGTTGCTGCTGATCTCTTCCGTCCTTTAGAAGTGTGTAAGATGTACACAAAAATTGAAATTGTTGCTTTACTACGTGAATTCAACTGTCCTAGATTTTCGCCACCTTACACCCAAAAGAGATCTCGCTGCATTGACCTCAACAGCCCTGTTGCTTTGACAGGTCCCCTTTGCATGTTTTACAGGGATCAAAAATCCCATGGACAACTGTATACGAATTCCTAACCCTGATCAAAAAGACGGTGATGGTGATGGAGTAGGAGATGTGTGTGACAGCTGCCCAACACTCAGTAACCCAGACCAGGTAAGCGAGCGCTCCCAATTTTGCAGACTTACAGGTTCATTTGTTCACTCAGGGCAGTGCTTGTGTCCCCTGCCTAAGGTGTGCAGACCTGGCCACTCACCAAGGTTACTGCTTGCAAATTTTAGCTGCCATCCTGCAGTACAAAAGCACAGCCCCTCAAGATCCAACATCTTGGGGTATAGAAGAGTCAGTAAGAGAGAGGTGTTGCACTCTGGAATTCTCTCTTCCTGCCTTCCTCGTCTGTGTTTACAAATAGCGCCGCTTGAATTCACCAGGGCGACGTGTGAATCCTGCAGCAGGAACTCTCCCAGTGTTGTCAGCTCTGTTGTCAAGCGGAACGATCGTGGCACTGAGGCTAACAAATCCCTCTCTTTTGTTCTCTTTGTTGCCTAATCCTCCTCTTGATCTGTGGAAAGTTTAAATTATTATTGCTTTATTTTACTAGAAAGATACCGATCACGATCTAGTGGGAGATGTCTGCGACACCAACCAGGACAGGTCAGAGCTTGCTGCAAAAATTATACGTAGGTTGCATGAAATCGTGGGGATGGAGAGGGAAAAAAGGGCAACTCCCTGGCAACCTGGCTTGGCCTTACCCGATAAAAAGACAGAGGCTAAGGGAGGTGGGCATTTTCTTGCTGACAGCAGGCTTGCTCGTCATTAGCCCCCACTCTCACTTTGTTCATGCACTAAGCTGGAATATTTCTGATCTACTGTTGGTGTAACTAATAGCTTAGACTTCGTAAGGCTGAAGGCACCAACTTGTGCTGTTCTTGCCAAGGATCCCAGCTCCTAGAAAGGTGCTGCGGGAGTATTTTAAAAGCACGTGTCAGCGGATAATCTTTCCCTGTAATTTTCTCCACCAGCGATGGGGATGGCCACCAAGATTCACGGGACAACTGCCCGTCAGTGCCCAACAGCTCCCAGGTGGACACAGACAACGACGGGCTGGGAGATGAATGTGATGATGATGACGACGATGATGGGATTCCAGATGAGAAACCTCCAGGCCCCGACAACTGTCGGCTTGTCCCTAACCCTGGCCAAGAAGACTCTGATGGTAAGGGAAGTGGAGGCACTTTAGCCCTGCATGGGGTCTTCTGTTCCTGGTGGCCAACGCTTATCAGTTTGACCTCTCAAGACAGACAGCGCTGACTGGAGAAGCCCTACTTTTTCAGATCTCAAATAACGCGGCCTCCAGGGTCATATTTGGCAAAAGCTCCCTTCCAGAAGTGTCTGCAATTTGAGGTGTTTCTTCTGTTCACAGCATCTCTGCAAGTAAGAGAAGCCTCAGGGTTTCTTTGCAACTGCCTTAAGGGAAGAGCGTAGCAGTGCTCTGAACACCTCTGCACCCTGCGCAGACACTGTGCTAGGCAAAAGCGGGCTGCGTAACCTCAGGAGCAAGGGGCGGGAGGAATTAATGAAAGCTCATTACTCCTTGTCTTCGCTCGGGCTCTCAGGTGATGGTGTGGGAAACCTTTGTGAAGATGACTTTGACAGAGACATGGTGATCGACAGAATCGACGTGTGCCCAGAGAACGCAGAAGTGACACTAACAGACTTCAGGGCTTTCCAGACAGTTGTGTTGGACCCCGAGGGCGACGCACAGATTGACCCCAACTGGATTGTCCTCAACCAGGTAGGAGGCTGCTCCGGAACGGGCTCGTGAGTCAGCTGGGAACAAGCCCGTTCCAAACCGGATGCAGTTTTCATTGCAAGACTCCGCAGGTGTAACGGTACTGTTCAACAGTGTCCTAATCCTGCAGTCCCACCCCGGTGTACCTCTCCCTGATCACTTTACACAGTAAAGTGAGTCTGGAACTGTGCTAACGAGTCAACGTTCATCTTTCCCAGGGCATGGAAATTGTCCAGACCATGAACAGCGACCCTGGCCTGGCTGTAGGTGAGGCATTTAGTTTTGTCCTACTGGAAAATTATTGCTCGTTAACTGCGCACTTCTCTGTGTGGCTTTTACAAGTGTTTCAGACACTACTTCATAATTCCATCCACCTCTGGGGAAAATATTTCCTGTAGTAAGCAGTCTTCAGACCTGGCTTAGCCAAATCCACCTCCCCCATCTGAATCCGGCAAAAAACGGATCTATGTTTTGTTGTGGGATGCAGAGTCTTTGTCTTCCTACCGCTTGCAGGTTACACGGCATTCAACGGAGTGGACTTTGAGGGCACGTTCCACGTCAACACTGCCACAGATGACGATTATGCTGGCTTCATATTTGGCTACCAGGACAGTTCCAGCTTTTATGTGGTCATGTGGAAGCAGATGGAGCAGACCTACTGGCAGGCAAACCCCTTCCGAGCAGTGGCAGAACCTGGAATTCAACTGAAGGTAAAGCTGCCATCAAAAAAGAATTCAGGGGTGGATTTTTGCCTTTTCCTTAGCTGCCTGGGGCAAGCGGCTACACTCGACCAATCCCTTATCCACAACTTTACCACTCTCTTCTCCTCTTAGGCAGTGAAGTCTAAAACAGGCCCGGGTGAGTATCTTCGCAACTCTCTCTGGCACACCGGAGACACCACAGACCAGGTCAAGCTGCTGTGGAAAGACCCTCGCAATTCTGGCTGGAAGGACAAGACCTCTTACCGCTGGTTCCTGCAGCACCGGCCCCAGGTGGGATACATCAGGTAAGGGGCTTGCGGTTCCCTTGGCGCGGCTGCGTGGAAGTTTAACGTGCAAAAGCGGCGTCGCTAGCGCAGTCCTGTGGTGAAGAGGAGGGAGAGGGTCCGACTGCGGAGCAATTTCTCCAAGGCTCATGCTCACGTCCTGCGCACGCTCGTTCTCCTCTAGAGCTCGCTTCTATGAAGGCCCTGAAGTCGTGGCAGACACTGGAGTTGTCCTTGATACAACCATGCGGGGAGGGCGCCTGGGAGTCTTCTGCTTCTCCCAGGAGAACATTATTTGGTCGAACCTGCGCTATCGCTGCAACGGTGAGTGAGTTTTGATGTCAAACGCAGACAGTTTTGCCATTTTGCTTTCAAGACGTTGCTGTGTTCTCGGCTGGCCTGCGCGTCCGGCTGCAGCGGGACACCGTGCCGGAGCTCACTGCTGGTTTCATTCTGGTTCTCTTTCCAACCTGTATGTGCTTTCATCTCGTCCTCCTCAGACACCATTCCAGAAGACTACGAAACGTTTCGAGTTCAGCAGGACTAACCTCCGATTGAAACGTCTGGCCAGCAAAACTTGCTTTTAAAAAAAAAAACCAAACCCCAACGTGCTCAGCTGCCCCACTCTTGCCCCTGGTTGTGCTGCGTAAAGAACTGTGAGCGAGGCGCCACCGCGCGCGGCGCAGCACCAGGCCTCCACGCATTACCTGGCATCTTCTCTACAACGGCAACTCCCCTTAAATGCTACGAAAACCGATCGGAACGGCAGAGGTGTAGACAGCAAGCGTGAACAGAAGCCCGAGCTGCTGTGGACACTTCGTTCTCTACGCTACCTGGTAAAAGATGTGCTGAGAAGTGACCTGCAGTAGCTGGAATTGTTTGAGTAAGTTTAGCACGGACGATTCCCAGGAATCTTTTCCCTATGCCAAGGCTCTCAAGCGTGAGCGTTCTCCTTTTCAAGACCAACTGCAAAGCAAGCCCAGCACTCGTCTGAAAAGGACACGGAGAGCAGGCTCTGTACAAGTTGCTCACAAAACATTAAAAAAAAAAAAGCACTTTAAGGAGAGTGTCTTTGTTCTGGAATGTTGGATAATAAATACTCTGGAGGGGTGGATAATAAATAACAAGACTTCTCCTTGGTCACGTGCATGTTGCTTTTTTCCTCTTCTGAAATGCTTCCAATGTGGATGGGTAAGAGAGACCCTCAAAAGCCAAACGCAAGAGTTAGGAGCCCTCAGCCGAGTTAGTAATTGCCTCTTTCAAGCCCCTCCCTCGGGTTAGGCTGGTCCTGCCTGGTCCTGGTGCCAGTCAGTTCTAGAACCATAAATGAAAGCTCCAGGCTTGATTTGTCGTGCGACACCGTGCCAGGACTCCCGCGGCCGGGAGCTGGGAAAGCTGAAGCTGTTTTCCCATCACGGGCGCTCGCTCGAGCTGGGAAGAGCAAAGGGTTTCTACAGCTGGTGACCCGGAAAGTCCCAGATCCCGCACTGCTGCCACCCCCGCGTTCCTCCAGGGAAGCAGCAGGCTCGCAGCCGTCGGGCTGCCCAGCGAGGCAATAAAAGCCACATTTTGCAAGATGCATCAGGTAAGGGGTTCGCGTTATTTGTACCGAAACTCGCGCGTGGTTTCGGGAGCCTCGCTCCTGGGTGCCTCAGAGCAGCAATTCCCGGTGAGTACCGCACAGTGCGGTTTTGCAAGCGGGTTCGGAGCCCCCCCCTCGACCGAGGCTGTGATAAACACCGTACACGGTGCAACGTTACCAAACACACACGGAGTGAGCACAACTCTGCCTCTCCTCTTGGAAAGCTGATGGCAAAAGCCGCACTGCCCCACGCGCGGCTGAACTTTGCCTCTGGAGGCAGCAGCGTAGGCAGAGCTCTGCCAAAAAAAAAAAAAAAAAAAAGAAAACCCACATCCCCGCTAGTTTTGCTGACTGGATCGTTTGGAGCCGGTTTGGTTGCTGATCACAGCGCTTGGCGAACGTCTCCCTGCACCATTCTACGGCATGAAAACGGCCACTGAATTGTCTTGCCCCACGAGGGGAATGAAAGGGCTGTCAGGGGCTGGAAGGGGCTGCCCAGGGAAGGGGTCGAGTCCCCAGCCCTGGGGGGATTTAACAGCCGGGCAGAGGCGGTGCTGAGGGCCAGGGTTTGGGGGTGGGATGGCAGGGGTAGGGGGGCGGTTGGGCTGGGGGAGCTGAAAGGGCTTTGCCAACCCAAACAAGTCTATGAATATTCTATGAAAAAACTGCAGCCCAGGCAGCTCCACGCCTGAGATCCCCTGCAGAAACTGGCTCAGGCACCGAAGGGACCTTCATAGCTTCCCAGAAAGGCAGAGATGCCGAAGGGGCCGTGGGCAGAGATGGGGGTTGGGTGGGGGGCTGTGGGCAGAAACCCACCCTTCCCTGGTCACTGGACAGCCGGGGCGTTCACTCAGCCCCGCTGCGGCTCGACTGGGCCACGCATCCCACGCACTCTCCGGCCAGCACGACAGCCCCTCGGTCGGAGCAGGGGCTGCAGCTGAACCCTTCCCCCAAAGCGTGAAATGATCAGAAAAAGAGGAATTCCCATCCCGAGCATGCTGCCGACACCGCCCAGGCCGGGGGAGCTGCGGCGTCCGGGCCCAGCTGCCCACCTCACACAAAGCCTCTTCCACCGCCGGCGCCACTTACCTCGGTGCCCGACCCAACGCGCGGTGAAAGCCGCCCCCGGGTGTCGAAGCGCGCGCCGAGGTCGGTCCAAGGAGGCGAGTCCCAGCATTCACACGCTCATGGGCTCCTTCCAAAGTCCAGCAGCTCAGACAGACAGACAGACTCCTTACCCCAGAACACTCTAAAACTGCAGCAGTCCAGGAACGCGACTGGGGCTCTGCCGTGAGAGGAGCCCAGGCAGCCGCCGCGCCCTCACCGAGCCGTCGGGCCGAGGTTTATCCCACGCTCCGCGGCTTTGCCACCCGCCTGCAGCTTCCTCTCGGACAGGCAACGCCGGGGTCAGCTTTCACAGCTGCGAGAAGCCAGCGAACCGGGAGAATTTGCTTTTGCTGTTGCTTTATGAAAAGGAGCACTCAAACACCGAGAGTTCAGTGCTGAAAAACCTTCAGTCAAAAAGCGAACAAACGACAAAACTCAGGAAAAGCCGAGCAGCCAGAGACGAAAACATTTGAACTTTTATTACATTTCATTTACAAATAATGCAAAGGTACAAAGACAAAAGCCCTCACACAAAAAAGAAAAGGCTGAGAAGAATGTACATGCAGTCGAGCTGCTTTTCCACGTCATTTCTCAGGTTGCAAACACTTAAAGCCAACTTCAGTTTCCCACTTCACCTATAGAAAACCACAATAAATAAAACTTTCATGGCACAGGGACAACTTTTCCAGAGCTCCTGTGCCACCAGCGCTGTAGCTGAAGATGGGATTGCATATATCAGTGAAATAATCCAGACTTGGAACAGAAAAGGCTTCGCTCGTCAGGGGCCGTGCATTACACCGCCTCGGGCGATGCAGAGATGGGATGTTTCTCCCAAGCTCCATGAACGACCTGAAGTTGCTTTTAGCTGCCAGTCTGCGAGAGAAGCTGCCCAAGGCAGCTGGATTTAGTTCTATTAAAATCAAACTTCCCCTTCACGAGCACTAAGCCACTGAGCTTCCATTTCGCCTACAAGGAATCCGTCCACAGACGGGGGCTCCTTTAAGGTCAGAAGAAAAAGCATCTGAAAGTTCTAATTCCTCCCCAAAATAAAACCTCAGTATCTACCGTCCCACTAGCCAACAGCCGAATGAAACACGGGGCTTCAACGCCGCTGCCGCGGAACGCTGACCCGAGGCCAGTGGAGGCGCGTGCGGCGTAGCGACACGCAGAGTTGTCTTCCCACTGCGTCGATGCTCGTGCCATGAGTATTCGGGATCCAGCGGGTACAGAAAGTTTTGTTTAAGCGAGCCCTACCCCCCCCCAAATATCACCCTGTAACTTCTGCATTCATCACCTACGCTGCAAGGACAGACACTTCCCCTACTTATCTTCTCTACACTGAACGTCTGCAACATTCCGAAACCGGGCCAAGCTTTCTCTTTTCCAAGGGAGGCTGGTGGTGTCGCACCCGAGTTAGGCTTTGGGAACTCCTCGCTCGCCCTTCAGCCAGGGCAGGGGCCGTTCAGTGAAAAAAAAAAACCTGCCCGCACTGTGGGATAACTCAGCTCCATTTCCAGGAGCAAGTTTAAGCCTGTGAAATCACTGAAGGGAACAGCGACAGCTCTGCTCCCCCTGTCACAAAACCCGTTTTGAAATTTAACTTCTAAACGGCGACCTCTCGTCCCCTTGAGTCTAAACCGCGGTGTAAGAAAGTAACTGGGATTGAATCATCGGCAGGAGACGCACAAAGGAGCTTTCGGCTTCCCTGCACGGCCACAGCGGCTCCCGTGGCAGGGAGCGGCACAGTGCTCCGCGAGCGGGCACTCTCCCAGTTCCTGATGGACTTTCCCAGTTCCTCTTGAAATGATCCCAGCTCCTGCCTCCCTGTCCGGAGCCCAGCCCCGCTTCCACAGCTTTGGGCAGGATCCCTCACAGTTACAGACCCTCCCGCCCCAGGCTCCCCTCTCAATTCCGAGAAGCCAAGCTTATTGAACATCTATTGCACATGGGAGGAAAGAACCGGGGGGCGGGTGACTCTGCACAGGTCTCAGACCGATCATTAAAGATCGAGCAAAATCTGCATCTGGTAGGGAGTAACGTTCCTGGGGGCAGAGCACACGGTTCCCTGTAACTCTGCACTTTCCCAGTTAAAAATCTCAACTGCAATTCAAGAACCTCTCCGCCTACCCGCAGAACAGGGCGCCCTCCCAGAGATTTTACAGCTTTATCTGCGTGAGGCTGCAGCTACCCTCAGTACAGGAAACTGGAATGAACCGGAGCTGACAGCCCGGCAAGTTTATATCCCGTGCCTGCGCCCGTTCCACCGCAACAGCGGCCTCAAAGCAACGCGACACAGCTCAGCCCCCTCCTTTCCTCGCGCCGCAGGGCGTCACCTCCCCAAGGCAGCGTAAACACCGGCTTTGGAGACACCAAGCAAGTGGTTCTGCTCTGGCAAAACCCCAGGGGGAAGGTCCGGGCCTCCAGGAATGCCAAAACCAAGCAACGAACGGAGGTGTGTCAGGATGAGCCGCCTCGGGAGCCGTCAGGGTCTCTGGCACCGAGACCTGCACTTCTCCAGTGGAAGCGCCAACTCTTCCGGGTTTGTCTCATTTCCAGAGATGCTTCCGAGAGCCCAGGGACACCTTTGCTCATGAAACCTGTTAATACACAGCTCAAATCCAGCTTCCACGTGAAAAACACCGATTTCGAGACAAGAGCAGGGAGGGGGATGTTGTGACCGGTTCTGCAGCCTCTCGAGTCGCGAGCGCCTGTCGCAATCTCAGTTCTGCTCGTTCCGATTTATTTATCGGAGGACTCGCTAATGTCCAACATAGACCGGGAGATGAAATCTGGGTAAGATCCGAGTTGTTTAACTGTCTGTTGTCCCCCCCCAGCCTCTTTGGGTTTTGAAAACCAGAGCAGCAGTGTTGAATCCCCTCTGACAACTGCCAGTGCGTTCAGCAGCCACCAGCCGCCACCCCAGCACAGCCCCTTCGCTCCGACTCACCCGTCACCCAGCACAAAGAAAAACACCCTAAAACCAAAGCGTGATCCAACATGGATTAAAACCCAACAATTTTTAAGATGGACAAAAGCCAAGGGTGCCCGTTCAGTCAAGGCCAGGGCATGTCCGGCCGAGCTCCCCGCGTTCGTCCCGGTGAAGTTCCCTCCCCGGGAGGTTTCTGCCACGGTGTCACCAGCAAAACCAGTCCAAAGGCAGCTCAGGTCTTCCACTGCGATTAAAGCAGAGCTCGAGCTCGGGCCCACGGAAAGCCCCATCATTGCTGAAAACCAATTCATCGGAGAGGAGCTTGCACCAGCCCGGCAAACGCCGTCCCACCAGCGCAAGGACAGAACCGCTCATTTACAGCGCGGCTACCCGAAATAGGCGATTAACGTTCCCACCGGGCAGACCTACTGCTCAAATTGTTATTTTTAGGTTTGAGCTCAATAAAAGGAGACTACAACCAGCGACGAATTAAACACCAACACGCTCACGCTCCAGACCAAACGGCTTTAACCATGCCCACCTGCAACGGCAGAGCCCAGGTCCCTAAAAACCGAAGGGAGGAGGACGGCAAGAAAAGGCGATTGATCCCCAACGTCGCGCGGGCCCGTACGCGGCTCCCGCAAATGCCATCGTTAGGTTTTCTGCTTGATCGGTCTTGCCTGAACACATCGACAGCCACCGAGGGGAAATACTGCCTGCAAATCTAAAAAACCAGCAGCGGCATCGGCATCAGAGGCGGCCGGCAGGCACAACCACGGAGTAAGCGCGCCTGAACTGCCATCTCCGTTTCCAGCCATCACGCCCTGAGAAAACGTCTCAAGCATTGTCCCTGCTCAGAGCGGCGTCTCGCGCGTGCGACGGCGGTGACAGGAACACTGGTGGCAAGCAAAGCACTTTGGAAAGCAGAGATCCTGCTGTGCCAGGTCCCCAGGAGCCGCTGACAACTCCGGAGCCAGCGATGCCCAAGGCCTTTGCTTTTGTTCCAAGGGCTGAAGTTTTGCCGGTGCCGCGTGTCCTGCACGCACTCAGGGGCAGCGGCACAGCGGAACGGCTTCGGGGGCCCGCCCCCCGTCCCTCCACGGTTCTGATGCTCTCCTGCCCTGGCGTGACTGCGCTGTCGGGACGGGGAGGAGCGATGGGATAAACCAAAGCGACCGGGTACCGACAGCCAAACTGGTGCCGGTGATCCGCTGCCGCAGTCTCCAGGCCTCTGGTGACAGCGAACGGCTGGAGACAGGCCAAGAACCGCTCGCATCTTTCCCTTTGTCTCTCTCAAAAAAAAAGATGCGTCTCTCGCCACATGGGTTTTCTGCCCCAAATTACATCGACTTAAAGCTGAACCAATTCCTAAATTGAAACACAGTTGGCAAAACGTGACCTTCGCATGCAGCGGGAAACGCCATCGGATCACGGTGATTCTCCGGCAAGCTGGAAACGTCCATCAGAAAATGCAATGCAGCCTTTGCTTTATTCTCCTGCAGCGACTTAACAGCAAAATTTAAAGGAAAAGGAACCAAGGTAAAACAACAAACGCTACTCGGGTGTTTCCCTGCCTGCTGTTTGCTGACGGGACGACACACGCGCCCTTAAAGCGGCACCAGCCGGGGTCAGAACGGGAGCAGGGAAAAGCCGCGGCGATGGCAGCGTCTCCCCCAGCACCCGGCCGCAGGAGCCGCCTGCTTCGCCCCCCTGCAGACGGCAACCGCGGGACCCCGCTCCACACCCAAAACCACGCCGCCGAGGCGCGTCACCACGCCGCCGTTGCCAGACAAAACCATGTTGGGGCAGAAGAGATTCGCTGTGTCGCAAAACGCGAGGAGGGAGGGGTCCGCACGGGCTCCGAACCCCAGGGCACCCGCGCTTGCTCTCTTCTCCTCGGTCTCGTCACCGCGGCCCTCAGACACCCCCGGCGCTCGGACAGACGCTGGAGCGGAAAAACCTGCAACGGGTGGAGAGCGGCGGGGTCTTCTGCAGAGCCCCCGCGCTGCCCGGCCTGGGCAAGGCGGCCCCGCGCGAGGGGGGGTTTCACACCTGGTCCAAACCCCGGGCGCATTGGGCTGCTGCGGGAGCCGCCGGGACGCGTGCAGATGGGTTGGGAAGGGCCGGGGGGCTCTCCGTGCTCGCCACGCCGTTACCGGCGTCGCGTTGCCACGCACGACTCCAGGCGCGTGGGACGAGCGCTCCTGGCTACCTGCGGCGAACGGACGGCAGCAGCCGCGTCCTCCCGCCACGCGGATCCCCTGCGCCACCGATTCCCTTCCCTCTACGCCTTCTGCTGCGCAGTTCCCGCAGCCGCCTCCGCGTCAGCCACGAGCCAACGTACTGAAGAAAACAGTAAACGTCTTTTACCCCTTTAGGCCTTTATTTTGATAAAATTGGTCAAGCCCACAAAGGCAATATACACCACAGTTAAAACCGCCCCCCTCCCGCCCCACCCCCCCCCCCAAATAATAAAATAAATAACACAAATGAAGGTAAGTACGTAATGTAGTGTTTTGTTTTGCAAGTATAGAAATTCCACACAATGATTCTGTTTAAAAAGGTAAAAATGATTTATAATACACAGTTATAATGTCGTCATGGTGCCCGCATAGAAAACCGACATGCAATCCATGCCTACACTGCGCAGTATAAATAAATGCAACTAAAAATACAAAGGACGGGAACACTACAAATCTTTTTTTTGTTGGTTTTTTTTTTTTGCTTTTTTGTTTTTTAAAAAGAACAGACACACGTAACAAACGTTTCATTGCCACGGGGGGGTCCGTTTTTAATTTTTTTTGCTTTTTTTTTTTTTTTCCTCTCCTGAAAGCAGAGCGCACGTTGTGACCTACGGGGTGATGAGGGGGCCTTCCTCCTCCTCCTCCTCCTCCTCGCGCAGAGGGGGTTTCCAGGGTGAGTACCATGCTTGTTAAGGGACAGATCTCAAGCCTTAATTATTGTTTCTACAGAAATCCAAGCTTTTACGGGCAAGCACAGTCAAGACCTTACTTGTGCGAGAAGTTTACGCGGTTCCGTAAGGATTTGGACGCTGCTTTTAGGCAAGCTCGGGGGGCAGCTCTTTCCTTTCATCCGTAAGCGTTCCTGTCGCACGGGTTCGCACCGGGGTTTCTCGGGCACACTTGTTAAAAAGAATTTAATTAAGTTTAAAAGAAGGGAATAAAAAAATGTACAAGTAATTAATGATTTCTTCAATTAATTTGCAGCCTCTTTCTGGAAACCTTTTCCCCTCTTAAAAAGAAAAACAGAAAAAAAAGGGAAAAAAACCCAACCCCAACCGCCAAGGGAAGGGTCGTGTGTACAGGAGAGGTGGCGCGGGGTTACGGATCGTGGTGTTCACTGCCATGCAGAAGCGGGAGCGAGCCGCCAGGCCGGGCGCTGCCCGCGGTCGGGCACGCATGCAGCAGAGAGCGACCTGAGCCCGGCCTGCGCAGATTCACTCGCAAGAGAACGCAGGACGCTATGTACAAAGAGCCCCCCACCCCCCCCAGCTCCCCGCGCGGCAACCGACAGCAGAAGGTCCGGCTTCCTCTTGAAGAAGTCACAGTATTTTAGCCACTGAAGGTTTATTCCTATTATTTCCCCATTGGATTGGCAAATGCAACAGTCTAGCTCGGGAACTTCTTAACATCGCTATAAAAACAGAGGGTGTGGGGAGGGGAGGGCTCGCTCGGCAGGCGTGTGGACAACCCTTTGAGACACCAGACAGTTTCAACGTCATTTAACCAAAAAAAGTTATAAAGAATACTACTTTCCCCCCCCCCTTTTTTTTTTTTTTTTTCCTAAATCACCCTTTTTTTTTTTTTTTTTTTTTTTTTTCTTTCCGCTGCTCCTCCTGCTCTTGGCCGTCCCCGGGTGGGAAGGGCCAGCCGCTCCCAGCAGCTCTCGCCCTTACACACACAATTCAAAATGATGACAGTAGTACTGAATTTTCAAATGAAACCAGATTACTTGTTCTGAGAACACTGGGGAGCGGCTCCACGGTTCTATTTGACAACTGAAGAGATTGGTTTTGCTTTAAAAATCAGCCTTATGCATACGTACGTAACAAACCCAGAGATTTGTAAGGGGAGAGGGGGGGAGAATCCCGCTGGAAGTGCAGTTCCTCCATGATGCTGTCAGGAAACCGGCCTTCCGGGAAGTGAAACGCAGGAGCTGTTGCAGTAACTGCTCCGGTTCTCAAAGGGTCGGGGCTAAAAGCAGCTTCTGCCTGCTCGGGCTTGCGAGACGAAGCACAGCCTGCCATCCGCAGCCGTCATCCGCTTCCCCCGACGACTTCGTCGCACTCCTTCCCGCTCCCAACGCGCCCCCCACCGCCTTGCCCCGCACAAAGGGACCAAAACCACTGGATTTCTCTCAGCTAGGTGGTCCCTAATTTTGACAGTTGCATCCAGACATGTTGGTTTTAAATTAAGGCCATTTCAAATGTCTACTTACAAGTCTAATAAACAAGATCTCTTATATACACACGTAGTTTAAAAAAAATCAGAAGGTAGCATTTAGCAACAGCTCCCTGTAAAAGTCTCCAGTGAGGAATCTCATCTCCTACTTTGGATGCTTCATTGGAAGTGGCTCCGGTTTTAAAAAAATAGATCAGAAACCGAGAATTTACATGCGTGCGAGTCGTCGAACGAGAGCGCGATCCAGACAGAAACCCCGGCGAGGAGCCACGCGAACTGCACCAAGCGCGTTCGACTCGCGCGCTACCGGCGGCCGCTTCAAAGCAAAGCACTCGGAGGCGCCTCTGCCCAAACTGCTCCTGCTCCTTTAAGGCATCCTCCTGTCTTTTTCCCTCCTTAAATTGAAAAAGTTTTAGCAATCTGAAATAAGCAGACGCTGGGAGTTAACGTGTGCTAACTGGGCTTAAATCCTGACAATAAAAGCCAAACATTTTCAGCAAGGATGCGGGATAACCGTTCAATTGGAAGGAACAACATAAAAAGAAAGACACAGGGAAGCGAGAGAGCTAAAGAAAAAAAGAATCTTTTTAGTGCAAATGGTCAACTGATGGCACAAGCGTGAGCAAACGCACCCAGGTTAGGGAGATCCCAACAACAACTCTGCTCAGCAGTGTTTGCACCAACCTCAGGACGGCGTCCTGCCGATTTCTGGAAGCACACAGAAACCTAATATAACTCATTAAGAGCATCCAGCTCCAACGCGGGCCTTCCGCACCGCTTGCTGACAACAGCAAGGGGAAAAAAAACCATAACAACAACTTTCTCGAGGGCAATAGGACAGGGAGAAGTGCTGAGGGGTTTTTTTTTTGCCTGAAAGTCAGGACACTGAGAAAGAACGGACGCGTTTTTAGACAAAAAGCAAACGCGGCTGATGCAGACAGAGTCGGAAGAGAGCAGACGTGGAACTACCAGTGCCGGGGGGGGGCGGGGGGGGGCAACAAAACACAACTCGTCATGAGCTGAAAACTGGAACGGCTCTTTCATTCAGGCTAGCTTTAACAAAAATAGGTGTGGATGTTCAGCCCCTACTGCATGGAGATGCTCTCCTCTAGCAGGTATTCATTCCTCTCACGCTCCTGGTAGGCGCGACCTCATTTTGCATTTGTTAATAAGACTCGAAATACGTTAATTCGTAACTGCTGCTGCAGAGAGGGGCCATGGACTTACGGACTCTGGCACTGTGCAGACGGCCGCGTAACGAAGACAGCGCTTGAGCAGTGCCCCCGGCAGCCACTACAAGCCTGTGGGGTGCTTGATAAATCTTTAAACGCACTTTTCAAATTTGCTAAGAGTCCCAAGCGCAGAGACTCGCGAATCCTCATCAATTCAGCCGTGACATTTGAGTGAAACCACCAATTCAGAGTCAACGGGGGGGGCTGGGTGTGTTTTTGACCCTGCCATCGATCAAGCGTCATTCGCCAGTCCGTTATACCGCGGCACAGAATATTAACGAGGACGAACAGAAATGGTCTATTCTAGGTGAACAGAATCTCAACCTGTTTGAGGATACAGTACTATTCACTGCGGAGCAAGCTGTTTTTTCCCCAGGGTGAAAGAAGGAATATCTAAGTTCCTGCCACCCTATTTTGACTACGTAAAAGGAAAAAAATCTAGACTTGCCGTAGGCTTCCTTACTTCTGCTCAACATCAGTTTAAAATTCCAGTTAGTTAAAAATACCTATATATATAATATATATATAATATATTTCTGGAATAAAAACACAAAAAAAGATGTACTGTACAATTATTTTGTAGAGTGCTTCAGTTGGCTGTATGTAGTTTAGCTACTTTCCTAATATCCAAATACTTAAATAAAAAAAAAACCAAAACAAAAAGATCATAAATAATGGTAACAGAATAAGTAATGAACAAGAATAAAAAATAAAAAATAGTCATCATTATTTGAGCCAGGCATTTCTATAGAAATGCCCTTCCTGTTGCCCAGGAATCTCTCACAAAGTAAAATTCGAAATATGCTCTGTTAGTCTCCTAGATTCTTTTAGCTGCTTTAAAATGTTCTGATCCTTCCTCCGTGCTAATCAAGTAATGAATTATAGTACTTTTTTGTGTGCTCAGAAATGCTATATATATATGTATACATATATTTGTAAATATATATGTTACATATATATTTTAAAAAAAAAAGCTTTGAAAATAGTGTTTACAGTCGCCTTTTTTGACTAGCCAGCTACAAAAGGCCATTGGGCTGCCGGGCTGCGTTTCCGCTTTGCCAAGTACGCGAGCTCGCTCAGGGCACGAGAGGAGGCAGTGGGCGCAGGACGACGGTCGAGGAAACAAACCTGGGAACAAACATGGCGTATCGATCAAGGAAGAAGCGTTTTACTCTACAGAGCAGCTGTCACAAAGCAGAGTGAAAGCGGCCGAAGCCGCCCCCAGCCCCTCGCAGAGGGTGGCAACGTGGAGATTTGCTTTCGAATCAGGGCGGGGGGGGGGGAGAGGGGGGAGCGGAGTCGGCGCTTCCCCGTCCCAAACAGCAGCCAGCGACTTGGTACGTTAGACAGAATCGCTTTACCCTCGGGCTCTGAACCTTCCTCGCCTGCCCCAAACCACCCCCTCCTAGTGCAAAGGCTGAACCGACAACGCTGGAGCTCTGGTGGGAGGAAGGGGGGAGCTCTGAGAGGAAAAGGCTGACGGAAACTCCTTACTCATTAAGGCAACGAGTGGATAAGGGGTGAAATACGGCGCGACGGGGAGTAGGGGTCTGCAGCGCTGCAAGCTTAGAACGACAAGCTTTACTCATTGTACACGTTGTACAGGACAGAGCTGCTGCTCTCAGCAGCTCCCTGTTCCGACACCACTGACCCGTCGGACTCTCCAGTTCGGCTGGGCTCCAGGAACAAGCGTCACTCCCACGCTCCTGGCGTCCACGCTTCACAGCCGGTCCATCCTGAACGTGTCCTCTGTGGCGGGGTCAGTGAGGACCATGTCTGGGTCGTTCAGCATGTGCAGTCCATCCAAGGTCAAAGGGTCAATTTTGAGTTCATCCAGAGGGAACTGGGAATCCGTATCAAAGCTGACGTCTCCCACTCCTGCCAAAGAGCTGGTCAGTTCTTTTGATAAGCTGGGAGGAGATTCTCCTGTCACTGCGGGGAAGAGCAAGGGAAAGGTGTCGGTAGGACTTGGCAAACAGATATCCTCCAGGCAGACGAGTCACAAAACAGCTTGCAAAAAATTCTGGCGTAATTTACTGAGCTAAGGCTGAAGTTCAGACGAGAACCGTCAATTCTCGTCTCCAGCTGGATGAATTACAGATTTGTCAGAGCATCTCAAAACCATCGTAACAGCCTAACACAACACAAAACTCACACACAAGTATCTGGGGGCCGCAAAGTGGCGTCACTTCAGTCTCCTCACTCCCCCTTAGGTTTACGAGCAATAACCTTAATTTACATGATCCTAAACCGGCAAGATTGGTTCGCTGATTGGCTGAAATACAGATTGAACTACAGTTTTCTCAGTGGCCCGTGCAGAAATTGTTTCCAAACGTCCAACCGCGACCAGATCCTCTACCACATGTGACACTAAAAAAAAAACCATTTGCTGGCAAGCTCGAACAGAGCAGCAGAGGAAGGGGTTTGGCTTTCACTGCTTCTCCCTCACTATAACGGAGGATCCAGTAAATGCAGAGGCAGGGAAAGTCTGTAGGACAATTAGTGCTGCCACCGCAGCTCCACCTGTTTGCTGGGACTGAAGGAGAGGGTCAGGCTCCCTGGCACACGGGGGACACGCCAGAGCAGCAACACAAACATCCACACGAGGTGAAACAAAACCTTCAAAGGTAACGGTGCCCTTTTCCTTTCTTGGCTCTAACGTTGCGCGACGAAGAGAAACACCGACACGGGATGGTTTTACTCGTCGGTTAAGGCTGTGATCTGCTTACCTGTAAGAATGATGTTGGGGATGTTTCCATGGCTGGAGTAATTCAGCTGCTGCGAGTCCTGCAAGCTGCCATGACTGCCGGTAAGTCCCATCATGGCCGCCTGGGAGTAGTTAAGGGTGGAACAAGGGCTGTACAGGCTGTTGGAACTAATGGCGTTTTCTATCATGTTAAACTGTTCAAGCTGAAGACCAAGGCACAAAGGAATTGTTACTTCTAACCATCAGGAAATACAGCAAAACAACTTACAAAGCTCAAGTAAAGGGAAGTAATGTTGAAAGAGACAGGCAAACAAATTCATCTTTAGGTTTCGTTGATCAAAATATCATCTATTTTCACTTAACTTTCCAGAATAGTTTACTGCCAAATTCAGAGTGCAGGGGAATGAGGAGAGGGTAGATGCAAAAACAAAATCGTTGCTTTTGGTATTGTAAGAACAAAAGAAAAGGTAGCTCTAAAACAAAGTAAAAAAAACCCCATAATTCACGCTACCAACTCAGGTATCTGCCCATCAAGCAGCACTGCCTCTCGGAAGCTCTCGCATTTTTTTTCCTGCTACCAGAGCACCTTTCACAGTTGAAGGCATCTAATGCACTGGTTGGCCAAACTAGCGGAGGCATGGGTCTGCTTGCTAGGTTTTGGTGCCATGCGCAAGCCGTTTGCCAAATTCAGGAGTAAATATTGTTACCACCTACAAGTGAATCCTTCCCAAACACAACTACGGGCCAGAGATGTGGGGGGGTTAAAATCTATTTTCATTATTTTTCATCCGATACACTTGGCAGAACACCTTTGAAAACATCTGCTACCATGGCTAGGAGGGAGGAAGGAGAAGGAAGAGTGGGGAAAAAGAAAAACAAAACAAACCAACCAAACAAAAAAAACCCAGAAGAAATCCCTGAGTCTTGCAAACTCAAAATAACAGAAGTAAAACTATATGGACAAAATGTGATCTCACATAAAATAATCAGAAGTTGATCTATATTTATTTTAAGCTGAAAGTGGCCGAAATATAGCTGAAAATCCGAGATGAATTTGCTCACCTGATGGGATAGGGCATTAGCCTGCCTAGCTGTCATCTGCTGATCATAATAGGAGTCACCAAATACACTCCCCAGAATGGAAGAATGCTGAAAACAAAACAGAGTCTTTATGGTGCAAAAATCTCACAAACAGACGTACCCACGGTGTGCGAGCGACTCGAGCCTTCCAACCGATTCTTCTCCAAGTTAGTTAGCGGTGCCCTTTATAATTAACAACCACTAACCAGCAGCAAATTCATAAAGCATTTGGTATTCCCCTCCAAGACGCAAACCCTTCCACGTTACGCTGCCTTTCGGTAAGCACAAAAAATACAGTCAATGAAACCAAACAAACTTCCTCACAGAGGACATACAACATATAAAACTTCTGGTTTATGAAAACAGACGAGTGCGCGAGGTCACACGAGGAATAATAATAATTAAGGAAAAAAAAAAATCACTCTGCAACTTCAGCTTTTTTGTATTGGGGGTGAAAGACAAACCCCACGCAGAAATAAACTGCACGTTAAAACAAAATGCAATGCAAAGCCTTGCAGGTAGTGCCTGGGCTCACCGCCTCTGCAACCGCGTGTTCACAGAACAGCCAGCTTCACTGAGACAACAACATGCCAAAATTAAACTGACACTGGGAAGTCATTGCACTAGTAGCTGCAGATCAGAAAAGTTAACAAGGAAGCCTGGTAAAGCGTGTTATATCAGCAGTTCGAAGGCAGGAATCTCAGGAGGAATTCCCCAGCCTGGCTAGCTCAGCTGTCCTCTCTAGCACGACGAGCATTGATCAGTTATTCTCCAGTGTTTATCAATTATTCTACAGGTGACCGAGAATTTGAGGTCAATGGTTTAATACTACTCAGTACTGTCCCACAGAATTGCCAGATGTAAAAGACATCACAGAGATCACCTCTTATTTAAAACTGTCACAAATTCTGACGCTCCAGCTGAACAAAACCCCATCTACTGACAGAGAGCAGCTCAAAAAATGGTGTCTATAAAAGACAATTGGCATGGAGCTTCTATCAATCTTGGAAAAAAAAAAAAAATTTAAATCCCTTGCATAGCATTTTCCAGCTGTTTTATCTATGCATTAAAAGAGGAAGGCTACAAGTTTTCTCCATAGAAACCTAACCAGCATATGAAATTAAGCAAAAGCCTAGGAAATATCAGAGCAGAGTTACGACAGCCACCACAGTTAAAAGCACTGAACACAGCCAAAGGTACTCAAAAAAAATCACAGGATGATGTCCACAACGGTGAATGTAAAAATTTCAGCAAACATCACATTGTAAACATTCTCCCTCCTACATCAGTAGCATACCTCAGCGCGACTTATTTGCAGGGTGCATGCAAGGAAAAGAATGGAAGTTTCGTATAAAAAAAAAAAAACAACAAACCCTAAATTGCCCACAACGTCCATGAGAGGGGACTACCAGGAAAGAAGCAACGATCTATTCTTTTGAAAGCAAACAAAAACCTTCCCACCTTCAGCCAGAATCCTCGGCTATCACATTATACAGACGGTTTTGGATAAATGTGGCATCAAGGGAGGAATTCACAGCCCGGGGATGAGACTCCGCTGGGGGAAGGCGGCTGCAAGTTTCAGCACATGCTGCGCGTGCGACCAAACTCCTTGCTGAGCAGATCCCGTTTGATCCAAGAACTGCTCTGAGCATCCCCGCGAAGCGCTTCCCACCGGCTGCACGCGAGGGTGTGGGTATGGTCCGAATGCACTTGGAGAAGAGAGAAGTGTGCTGCAGAACAGCGCTGCTGCGTAACGTCAGCACACTGGAACCGCAAGCCTTACGGACCCCCGTGGCGCTGCAGGCAAAGCACGACGCCGGCAGAGTCGGAAGGGGCAGCAGACAGCTGCCTCCAAATCTCTGTCAGAGGAGCTCGTTACGGTAACTTCTCAGTAATAAATGGTTTAACTAAATGAAGCCAGCTCATCCTCAAGACTAATTAAATGCAGCCTGAGCCAAGAATAGGGGTTTATGGACAAAAATGATAGATTTTCATTCACTTTCCTGGACATTTACGATCTGTCACAGCAATGACCACAGAACAGTAATGACATCTTTGCAGCTTAACACCCTGCTCAACACTCTCCGTAGAAGCAGTAGGGCCAGCTGTGACAGGACAAGGGCTGATGGCTTTAAACTGAAGCAGGGTAGGTTTAGACTGGATCTAGGGCAGAAATTCTTTACACTGAGGGTGGTGAAACCCTGGCAGGGGGTGCCCAGAGGGGGGGTGGAGGCCCCCTCCCTGGGAACATTCCAGGCCAGGTTGGACGGGGCTGTGAGCAACCTGATGTGGTTCAAGGTGTCCCTGCTCCTGCAGGGGGGGTTGGGCTGGGTGACCTCTGGGGGTCCCTCCCCACCCAAAACATTCTGTGATTCTATGAAATGGAAAATGGTCGTAACTGGAACCGGTCTTCCAATTTATAAAGACAGGGCTACGAGGAAGTTACCAAACATCACGAGCAAGAGCCACGTTACAAGAGAAAAAGCAAAGCACTGCTTAAATAAAATACCCCACGCTTTTCTTCAAACCACTGATATTGTACTTGCTGCCCCATCACACTTTGATCAACGACTCCAACTCCACATTCTTCAACCTGCTACACGTGTTACTTTTTTCTTTAAAAAATTTTAAAATAAAAAATTAAAAAAACAAATGGAGTCAGAACCTAGAACTAACTCAAGCAAGCAGATCAGGACCAGCCAAGCTTAACTCTTATCGTTCCCATCTTGAGCGGCAGGCATGGCTTCAGAGCTGTGTGACGGTTTGTAACAGTTTCTAGAAAAAGTTTGCACTTCAGGATGCCACATATTTGATGTGAATCAAAGCCGGTTTGGACCGGCACTAGAAATACAATTGGTATTTGAGAGCTCCAAAGAGAATCAAGGTATTTTTTCCTTTAACCTCTGACATTTCATTTTTACAGGAGCTTTCTGCAAGTAGGACAAAACCTACAATCTTGGCATTCCACTAAGCACTGCTCCCATCCTAAAAAGTTTGGGCAACATGAAAAATAAAAAACCAGAAGGCCAAAATCTATCTGTGCAAGTCTACGTTAGCAACTCCTAACCTAACAAAACACACAAGCCCATTGTTATTCCTCGCTCTGAAGTATACCAGTTATTACATCTGTAAGCACTGAAACTCCCAAAGGAAATCAACTGGAAATGTCATTACTTCAACACTTCAGAGTCCTAGGATAATTTATCGACAGCCCTGTGAAAAACATCTTGCTAACACCATCTCCTCCAGAAACACTCGATGAGGTCTGTTTTGTCAACAGTACATCTTCTTGGGTTAATGATGTGGTGACTGCAAGAAAAAAAAACCCCAAACCACAAAACCCCTGGCTTAAATTATTAATCTAAAAATACATACCATATTATCCAGTATACAGCCATTCTACTAAAAAAAAAAGCAGATTTCTATCTAATGGGAACAGTGTGCCAGGTGTTAGAGGAGAAAAGCGAAGTAGTAATAAACAAGCCAATGTCAATGAAAAGCCATGCAAACACAAAGCTGAGAACTACAAGCAGAGCTTTTCAATCCGTGTTTGAACAGGAAGACCTTCATATAACGAACACACATCTAAAACACAAGAGCAAATAGATTTGGAGATGCGGAAAGATGAAAAATAACTTCTGGTGAATGAACCGTATGTGATAAAAATCAAACCACAGATTTCTATTTTTAGAGCACGTCACTCATCGTACTGATACGCTGCAGAACGATTTAACCTAAAATTAATCGGAGAAACAGGAGCAAGTGGAGGACGCCTACCCGGTCACACCTACTTTATTCCACTCTTGTCAGCCAGTGCCAGACTGTTCCACGATGGGCATATTCTGCTGTTGGAACCAATCTGCCTTTACTCTTGGCAGACTGCGCTACAGTCTAATGGATCCTGCTATTTGGGAGTTGCCCCCATAATCACAACCAACACAAATTTTTTCTTCTGAACTGTTTTTTCTTCCCCCATTGCTTCTCTCCATTGCAACCACCACCACAGATAGCTCGCTCGCCACCACTAGCTTTTGGTTCATTGATGGAGGCAGGAAAGCCACCTTATTTTTAATTCAGCAAAAACAAAGAACTGTGTGGGTATTTTTAAGAGGCCAATACTAAATTAAGCGATATTAATAAACCCTCTTCCTTTCGCACGTGAGTTATGGTGTCCCACTTGAAAACAGCAAAACCTAAGCAAGAGTGTACAGGATAAAACAGGCCCAGCAGGAAAAATTATAGTCAAGTGTGTGCTCCACTGGGGAGTGCTTGCTGCACTCCAGTACTTGGGACTGACCGGTGGCAACAAGCCTGCGGACAAATTCAGGAGTTATTGAGAAGTCAAGGGGGAAAGAAAATCCAATGCAAAAATCAAAATCGGATGCACTGCCCAAATGAGAACTGGACCTGAGAATTTGCAGCAAGACTGGCAACAGCTTTGCTCTACATGACAGCCTAGAAGAGTAAGTTTGCTTGTTTTCTTTGAGCCACACACAGAACACAGCAGCACTGGCAGAAGCAGGCAGAAGAGAGAGAAGTTAAGAAGCAATTAAGCAAGGGTTAAGAAAATCCAGACAGTCCTGACACTCGGATCTATGACTGAGCTTACCAGTGACCTGTCTCTGGCTAATGGCAAGGAGAGACGGAGCTTCTGCTTTGGAACCATGAAGGGGCAGCACTTATTTAGATAGGATCCTCCTTACAGCCTTAAACGTTAAACGATGAAACAGAAAATGTATTTTCAGACTCTGTTGTGACGTTCCAGAAGAATTTCCTGCAGAATTTCCCGCACCTCGTTTCTACAGGTGGGATTTAGGAAAAGGGCAGTCATATGGAGCTACTTTAGCAGCATCAGGTTATTTCCGAACTGAAAATGCACTCACTCCCTTACATTAGGGGCACCCCCAAAGACTGCCTTCCTTTTAACTGCCTTGCTGCTGGCCGACAGAATCCCCCGTCGCAGGATTACACACACCCCCCAAGCTGTGACTTGCACTTAGGACATGTGGATGTGCGAGTATGTACACACACAGGAAGAAAAACCAGCTAGCATGCAAGAAAGCGTGTTTCTAACCCACTACTTGCAAGCCGCAAGATACAACTGCTCATTTTAAGAGCATTTTCTCCAGTGTTTTCTTTCAAAGTGGATGTTCCCACATAAAAAAAGGTCCTGATGTAAACGCATTTGGCCACACAAGGGATATTTAGTGCCACAGGAGTTAACCTGCTGCAGGAGGCACTGAAGTTCCCCTCTGTCTCTCTCCCCTGCCCTCCCAACCTTATCCTATGTGATATTGCTAATGGAAAGGGGTCTACCTGGAGGTTCTGTCCACGGTACACCCCAAAGAAATAACTGAGTCTTAATTGCGTTCAAAGAGTAGCTTTGATCAGTAAAAAGGCAATTCACCAGCTATTGAAAAACTCTGGAACTGAATGAAACTGCAAACAAGATGAGACATCAGTAATGCATGAGGCACATACAATTACAGTGAGACAACTATGGGTCAGTAATGGAGAGACTCAACTAAAAACAAACACAAGAAGCAAGGCCTGTGGAAGCACAGAGTCCCTTACTTGAGGGGAGCTGCCAGGAGAGAAGCCTTGATTGGAGACAGGAGAGGTGGGAGACTGGTTGGCTGGGGATCCAGCATTACTGCGGTACTGCTGGAGTGAAGCCTACAGAACAACACAGAATTAAAGACCATGGGATTGATGGAAGGTTGGAAAAATTATAAACTTCTGGCGTATACAGCTTGAGGAAGCTGGGAGAAACCATCCTCTTCAGCAATTCTTGGCTATGTATGAAGACACGATTACTGTGAACAATGCCGCAAAAAGGAGAGAGTTAAGGTATCAGCGTGGCATGGTCTTGTCTGACTGAATGGCTGAGAGCAGGGCAGTGCTGTTGTACAAGCAAAACTGTTGAAATATTTTCTCACTGTTCTCAGTTACGTTCAATTTATTAAAAAAAAAAAAAAAATCTGGTCAGCCAGCGATTTAGGGGAAAGGTATTGAAAGCTGGGAATAACTCAAAAATAATGTAATTTATTCTTCAACTGCCATACCCACACATTCTTAACCTGTGTTTATACTGCTCTGGAAATCCTTCTCCTATTACTCTGCCTACTCTTAAATAGCCTGGGTGCATTATCAAGATTGAAATCCATAACCATGCAGACTGGAACCCTTCTCAAAGCTGCATTTTACCCCAGGACATGGAACAGACATTGTCTGAGAATCCACACAATGTTTTTCAGGTTTACATCAGTTACATTTACATTGTTCTCAGACGTCTTGAGAACACATTTTCAAAGATTTACCTTTTTTTTTAGTCATAAAGAACCCTGGATTTGAACAAATTAATAATCTTAATGGCATTTAAACAGAACGTTGCACTAATTAACATAAATAGTAAGTACAGCTCTTCTCATGATATTTCCTTGAGAAATTAACTGATGACTGAGGAAAGCCTGCAATCCAGTAGTTCTAAGAAAAGGAGAAATTTAATCACATAGCTTTGCAGTGTGGGAGAACGTTGTACTACCGATGCTTTCTGACACCAAACTCTGTAAATCTCAAGAAATACCTCTTAACCCTTTTCGCTACGCATTGCTACTTCCGCACTTTAAGCAGACACCCAAACTACAGCAAAATTAATTTCAACGTTGCTTTACAAAAACTGCATGGAAGTCGTCAGTGAGGCTGTAACGCAGCTCAAACGGCTTTTCAATAAACTAGCTTTAAATTTATTTATGAATTATTTCAGTTGCTTTAAAAGATAAGCACAGCACCCTAAAAGTTAAGGTGACAAAGAAGTTTAGGATGAGGAAAGCAACACAGAAAGCAAGGAATGAAAATCAGAATCATCTGTACTGGTAGCTACATGAGTATTAGAATCAAAACATTCGGACACATTTTGAGTGGGTCAGTATCCTTTCCACTGCGGGATTTGTTCTTCCTCTTCCCCTTCCAATCCGGAAAGGGAAGCAGCTTCTTTCAAGAAGCACTTATCAGCACAAACTGAAAAATTTCATCCCCAAAGGAAATCCCCGCTCAAGTGCTAGATCAATAGACAATGGTTTCTTCTCATTCTCAACCCTGTTACTGTCACTACAACACTGCCAGAGGACCCAACAGGTCAGACAACCACAATCCTATACAGCAGGGCAGAATGAGCAGAGAATGAGCTGTGCAATTCCTCCCTAGCTAGCCTGTAACCCAGAGCGTGCTCTGCATTTTGGATTTTCATATGCAGAGGGAGACACAACATTTTGTAGCAGACCAGGTTAAAGCAAGCCAAAAAAAGAGATCTGTCCATAAATCATTGCTGTATGTATGTATGTATACACTCCATTTCTTCTGGGCATCTGAGGGCAGCCACAAATCTAATTTTTGAAGATAATCATGTATGCTCTAAAATTCCTTAAAATGAAAAGGTTCTAAATACAGAGAGTACAAGAAAAACACCTGATTCTCTCCAACTTTTGCAAAACGCTTGTTAACAGAACTTTGATAAAGAAACCTGCTAACTCCTCCAGTCTCTAGCACGCTGTGTAACATACGTGTGTTGGGGGTGCATTACATTTAGCAGCCTGAAAATACATCAATGCAATGGCAGCAGCCAGGTATGAAAGAAATGCTGACGTAGTTAAGCAGGTCTAATCAAACACGAAATCGTAAGGGGCATCGTTTTATGAAACTACGGCCACCCTAAGTGTACACTAAAACCAAATTTTCCTCTATAAAACATTTACCTGTGGGTTCAACCAAAACCAAGTCTACTTCAGACTCAGCCTAAAAGCATATTTACTTCAAGGGCTGTCCAGCTTGAACTCTAACACCACGCTGTACGCTACCAGGTTTTCCGAATGAAAGCTCTATCATTTGAGCTGTGCCCAAGCTTACCGAGTTGATGTCTATTCCCATTGATGGCTGGGTCTGGTTACCCGGAGGTGACTGTGGGATGGTAGAAGGTACCGTGACTGAGAGCGGGGGGAGTTGTGTTCCTCGCTGTAAACCAGAGGTCTGCATTAAAGGAGTATTCTGAGGCAGGGTACTTGCCACCTGGGTCTGCTGCTGTTGCTGGGAAGTTGTCTGGGTAAAAAATGGGTATGGGGGAAGCTGCTGCTCCAGAGACAACGCATCCATAGCCACGGCCTTAAAAAGAAGAATCAAAATCATCCACGCTGGCAGGTAATTCCCCTTCATTTTCAAGCACATCAAGTTTCGCACCAAGAGAACTGCACTAAGTCTGTCTCATCTGGCATTTTAAAAATGTTACCTAAAGGTTCAGAAACAGTCGAGAACATGTCTCAAAAGGCTTAATATCACCTCCAGGGTACAATAAACACACATGCCAAAAGCCCAGTTGAACACCCAGGTCAGAAACGGATAACCGAGTCACAGAGGCACACCGATGAAATTGATTTTAAAAGCTAATTGAGCTTCTCTCGTGAACTAGAGAAATGTCTTTCAAATTTCACGACTAACTTTGGGACAATATTGTTACAGAAAAGTGTCCTAATAAATGTTTTTTTACCACGGTTTTAGAAAAGCGAAAGTAAAAATCTGTCCCCTCTACAAACCTCTCCCCTTTTAAGGCTCTGAATTAATGAACACCTTTAAAGAAGAAAATTACAGAGCAAGAGAGATGAAGTTTCAGCCAGCTTCTCCCCAGGTAAAACAATTAATCTGTGATTGAGAAAGTTTAATTCTCCAAGTAAGTTTCTACCTGAGTAATTGGTGACAAAGGGGAAAGCGTAGGAGACATTTGCTGTGACTGTGGTCGCCTTGAGTCTGCACTCAATGAGAGAGGGCTGACGGCTGGCTGACGGTGCTGCTGGGAAGGGGCTGGCGTCGTCGTCATTCCTGCAGGAAGGAACAAACCAGCTTAAACAGGAGCAGAGCAATGGTTTATTGATGCTTGTGTAGAGGTAATTACCTAAACGATAAAAAATGAAGTGGACAATCACTTAACGCAAAGTGCTGAATGCACCTTGGCCAATCAGGCTGAAACTTGTTAGCTAATTTGCAATTAATTTTGTCAGGCTGAAGAGCATCAGCATGAGAGGAAGGTCCCTGTGGTTTATCCTGGACCAAAACCAGTCCCAGTTGTTCAGGTTCGCACACAGATACTGGCTTGAAATTGGAACAGGCAGAGCAGCTTCAGGGGTTTACAGATACCGTTGGCATTGTTCTCGCACACCTCCCGGGCTGCACGCACTGAACCCCGGAGAAGCACATTCTGCTCTATTTGCAAGGGCTCAAACTTCAGGAAGAAGATAACAGATCGCATAACAAGACTAATCAGAGGGCACTTGCGATATTGTAAAAGCCAACACCTATTTAATGGAAAATGCAGAAGAAAGACTGGTTACACAGGAAGCACTCAATTTTTAATGGCATACCAGTGCACAGGAAGGCAGGAAATATCCTTCACGCTCTAAAGAGCCACGACCTAGCAGGGGGTAGGGATAAACAACTCAAGTATTGCAATTTTGTTCAAATTCAAGACAAAAATCTGGAAGTTTTGAAACCTTTATTTTCTGCCTCACCCTAGAGGAACTGAGACACCCCGGAGAGTGATTTCAGGACACTCTAGCTAGCGAGCTGTTCTTCTAGAGCTGCCAGAAAGGAGGAATTCACAAGAGCCTGCGAGCTCCTAGGCACTTGGCAAATGTTCAAGGCTTCCAGGCAGGCTGCCAGGGAGCCAGGAAGTCCAGGCTGCCAAGGAGCCAGCAGGCAAACTGGCTCAAACCGCGCAGATTCTGAAAACTGCCTGGCTTCCCCTGCGATGTTTTCAAAATCAACACCGTCTCACGGAACATGTCAGCGAACCGACAAACTCAAATGCACAAATGCGTAGTCTGAAATTGCTGGCAGTTCTTTGTAACCTGACAGGTGTTTGTTTCCCCACCTTTTCTTGGGGCTGCTGAGGGCGTGCCTGTGCAATGCACAGAGCTCCTGCAAAAGGTTCAAAAGCCTTTACATTTTGTGCTGAAGAGCTAGAAAACAGAGGCAGGGAAGGTTTGGAAAAAATCAGTTAAAAAAGCACCAAACATTGACTATGCCAATGATTAAATTATGGGATAGTCTCCAAAGAGAAGCAGAAAAATCATCAATGAGTATATCTTTTCAGTTTATGGCTTTGATAGATCAGGAAATGTTTTCAAAGCAACTATATACTTACCAGTTTGGGTTTTTAATGTTTACTTTGCTAATTATGGGTACGGCAAAAAATCCAGCGACCCAATCTGGCCCAACTCCGTGCAAGTAGTTTGTTTCTTTTTATACACACAACAGTGCTCTCGGCGCAGACTTGCTAAGTTCTGCTTGAGAGACAGCCCATCCCTGTCCCTTCTGAGACCAGAAAACTTGTTAAAGGATGCTGAACACCCCTGACCTACTCGGTGCTCAAATGGTTAAACTGTCTTCTTGCTTCATTCTTAAATACAACTGCTCAGTCATAACACTACATTAACCTGATTGGAATGATTTCCTTTTCCCAATATACAAGAGGATTTTTAAGAGGGTAAGGGAATCCTGCCTAACACAGGAAGTCTACTTGTATTTTTAGATACAGCACCTTATTTCTATTCTAGGAATCAACTGACTGCAACTGTCACTGACAATAAAAAAATGCGACCTTCTTCACAACTATTCTCGAGTACGACCCTGTGAGATTATTTAAAAAACAACCACCACCAGTTTAGGCTATTTGCCTATAACGTTAACAAGTCCTGAAATTATCAGGTGATCAGTATGAATATTATAAATTGCCAGCATGGTAAATAACATTTGTTTGTAGTTTGGTTGGTTGGTTTTTTTAAATTATCAGTATTGTCAAAGTCCAAAAACCCCAACACACACAACTCAGACTCACCATGCTGAAAAGCTCAAACAGCAGCAGCGCTGGAGGAGGCTTTGCAACAAAAACTACACCACTAGGAAGGCAACGATTTCAACACAAAGGCACCATAATGAGAGCTGTGAGATATTAAGGTGCACACTGGTATTATTGCCCAAAGCCCCGCTATATTATGTAGCCTGAATATTCAGGATATTTTCAAAACTTAAGGAGTCAAGCTTACAAAAACCAGCATGCCTCGTAAAGGTTCCGCATTATTCTCGATTGCTCAAAAGACAAAATTTGCTTCAGATAAAGCAAGCAATGTTCTCTCTCCAAAAGCATCCTCACACTGGAAAAAAAAAAACGTTCTAAAGGAATGAAAACAAAAGGCCTGCTTAAGATCTTTCCATAACACAAGTGCTGTTGGGGTTAAGCACAATGAATTACAAGGGAGGCGTGTGCTCAATGCTAGGTGCTCCTGCAATTTATACATAAAATAAACAAATAAAAAAAAACCCCAAACAGCAGATTTGGGCACCAGGAATGTAAGAAAAATGAAAGACAATTTGTAAGTCATATAACTAACTGCAGCTTTCTCACTTTTTCGTACAGAAATGGCTTGATAAAACTTGTTTACAAAGAAACGTCAATCACGAGTGAAGTGCAATTCTCTCACAGACAAAACAGTAATATTCCACAATGCAACTTCCATAATTTCAGACAAGTGACATATTATGGACAATCTGTAAAAACACCTCCGAGTTAAGATCTTACCCTGATTGGCAGTGCTGATGCCCAAGTGAGTCAGATTGGCAGCAAGATTTCCGGTACTATTGGAGCTACTCAGGGCTGGGAATGTGGATTCCTCAGGATCTAACGGTGTTGGGAGAGGGGAAGGGAAATGGATGTTTGTCAGGTCTGGCAGGGAGCCACCTGTGTTATGCGTAGCAGGAATCAGTGTTGTAGTGTTTTCCTGGTCAGCTGATGGAAAGATGCTAAATAAGGGAGAAAAAGAAAATAAAATAAAATTTAAAAAAAAAAAAAGGGACACATCTCAATTTAAATTTCAGCCTGGACAGATATTTATAAAATCTTTTTTAAAAAGGAAGGTGCCTTATACAGGATTGTATATTGTATTTCTGATAAACCAGAGATGTAATAGGCTCTGTCTTATATCTACTGCAGTGTTAAACCACCTAAGGGCTTTTCAGAAAACTCAAAACCAAGAGGACATTCAATATACAACATTCTTTCTTAAAGATTTCAATGCTCTTTAAAGAAACAAAAATTGCTCAAAACTTACTTGATTCCTGGAACTTCACATGATTTAGGTCTCGATGACCCAGTCTAAAATAGAAGGAAGACATTTTTAAAGGCAAAGATACTGCTAGAGATTCATGCTTAGAATTTATTTCAGTTAGTAAGTTGTATTTAATTTAATACATTTCTACATAAGAGCTGCTCTTCTACACAAGAGCTCTGCGAAGCTCTCAGAAGATATTTGTCACCTTTTCTGCTTTATGGCCCAACAAGGCTCAAATTTGAAGAGTTTCTCCTGATATAATCAAACATGTGCATCCACGCATACATACAAAGTGCCTTTCTGATCTAATGTTTCATGCATTTAACCTCTAATCTCTGCAAGTAGTTTGTTTTTGTTGACCGCATTTAGAGCATTAATTTACCTAAATATGTTTAGAAAATAAAATCTCTACACTTAGAAATGTGAGATTCCTACCTTTTTAGTGTCCCATCCTTGCTTAGAGAGGGTTTTGTCTGCCTCGGAGGTGGTTTCCTCCATTCCAGGGACAGTCAGTAATAAAACTAAAAAATGAGAACAAAAGGAATCATCGCAGAATGTTAAACTTCTCAGTAAGAAATTTTCAGATTGGGAGTTTAACCATTTGAAAGCTCTTCAGTAACCTATTATCAATGAATATGTAACAGTGGCACACTGTTAGGAGATCAAAATTTTAAAAAATGAACACCAGAAGAGACTAAAATCTTATTTAACTAGTAAGGAGACATTATCAGCTTCAAAAAACACCCCATATAACACTTAAAAAAAATGTTGGCCTCCAATTTAGTCTGTTTAGCTCTAAATGGAAGAGTGTACCTTGGGACCTAGTTCTTCCCATCTTTTGCATTTTGCACAAGTGATGTAGACCTGCTACATCTAACGGGTGCCCAATAGGATATTTCCAGCGGGGAAAAAATCCGGACCATCTCCCCCGGATAGAGAAACTCTATGAAGCTGTTACTTCTCCATATTCCAAGCACATTTGTTTGTTCAAAGCAATCAACTGTTTCATCGTGCGAATAGCAAGTTGACAAAGAAACATCAAAAGAAAGCCAGGTCAGAGAGATGTATCAACAGCAGCCTTTCGTGCTGATGACTATAAATCCCTATTTATGCAACCCTGTTTTAAGATGATCATTATTGAATGTTTTACAGCTCTGGATGTACATGGAAGAGCTGCAGCACAGTGCCTATGCATCGAGTGTTGTGTGTTCACCTGTCTCTGAGTGGTTATTTAAGGATTACATTTCTCTACACAGATTTAAGAGCTTTTAATGTATTTCTTGATCTGACAGCTGGAACAAGGGCCAGCAGAGGGCACCAGAATTGTTAGTGCTGGAGGGCTGTGCTGCTCCAGCTTGTAACGAGAAACATTATCAGAGAGCACTCTTGGTAAGCATTGCCTCCAAGGGTCTATTCACTGGTGATCTCAATCCCATAAATAAAAACCAGATGATATCTTGCTACTTTACGGTATCGTATCACTGACCATGAAATGCCTGTGATCTCCTGGCCTAGAAGTTACTACAAACTGTAAACCTCTAGTACTGCTGAGAGCAGTCTAACCACCACAGTCCCACAAGCCCAGATTACTTTTCCCCATAGGGCAAGGTCTTAGAATAACAGTATACGGCGTTCAGGAAAATGTTCTATCTTAGCTTTGTATAATCTTTTCTGAATTTCAGTACCCAGAAGAGTAAACGTGGTCCTTTGTTCCAATTCCCGCATAACTGAATCTAGAAAGCATTATGCATACACGTATTTATAGAAATAGATGAACACCAATGCATGTGCATATAAATCAGAAGTACGATGGTTTGTATCTTACAAATACTTTTACTGTTTTTCCTCTGCTTACCTCTTTTCTGCTGCATGTCCTGTGACCCTCCTGAAAAGGATTCTTGTTGAGCTGGAGTCATAGTACTCTGGTGCAAGGCAGAATCGGAATTCGTCCTGAAAGGAAGGTAAAGCCAACACTTTTATTGCCAGTTTCTCTAAATAAAAGAATGCTTAATCTCAGATAAATGTAACCAACTCAGTAAAACCAGAATACTCTGCATTAAAAAACAAAAATCTATAAATGGCATATACCAGGTACAATTTCCTTGTGTGTCCTGGTTCTGGCCGAGATAGAGTTCATTTTCTTCCTAGTAGCTGGCTGTGTTTTGGATTTAGGATGAGAAGAGTGTTGATAACTCACTGACGGTTTCGCTATTGCTAAGTAGTGCTTATACCCATCAAGGACTTTTTCAGCTTCTCCTGCTCTGCCGGGGGCACAAGAAGCTGGAAGGGGGCACAGCCAGGACAGCCAACCCCAACTGCCCAAAGGGGTATCCCACACCGTATGACATCATGCCCAGTATATAAACAGGGGGAGAAGGAGGAAGGGGGGGGGGAATTTGGAGTGGTGGCATTTGTCTTCCCAAGTCACCGTCATGCGCGACGGAGCCCCGCTGTCCTGGAGTTGGCTGAACACCCGCCTGCTGATGGGAAGCAGGGAAGGAATTCCTTGCTTCGCTTTGCTTGCATGCACGCCTTTTGCTTTACCTATTAAATTGTCTTTAGCTCAACCCATGAGTTTTCTCACTTTTACTCTTCCAATTCTCTCCCCCGTCCCACCAGGGGGGAGTGGGCGAGCGGCTGCATGGAGCTTAACTGCTGGCCTGGGTTAAACCGCGACATTGTGAAACAATCAACTCACAGAACAAATTCCTTCAAGTTTGAAGAGCAACGATTTCAATAATGGGATTGAGAAGAATATAGGGTAAATTGGTTGCTGTCACTAGAAAATAATTTGATATGCTTTGTTAAGATTATGCATGATCAAATAATGCAGTTTTTCAGTTGAAAGCTGCTTATACATACTTTGGTTATACTAGTCTTTGAAAAGAAAGTATCCCTGTTTCATAGGGAGGGAAAACGACTGGTTCAGGATGCATCTGTGTGGAGGAGACGGGAACCTCCACGGTCAACCCATCTCTCATGATGAACTGGCCTAGGTTGGGAACGTAGGCCACCACTTAGGGAACTTGGCACCTCCAGTGCACCAGGGGTAGGAACTGGCAACTCGGTGCTCTTTTCCACTCGAACGCTTGCGAGGGCAGAGTAGCCCAGCTTCTGCGCAGTGAGAAACATCCAAGTCTTTTACAACTCAACAATTTTGGGGTATGCCTTGGAACACCTGGCAAGATTTACCCTTAAAAAGATCACATTAGCTGACACACTTGTCATTTAAAAGCAGGTCATCTAAAAGAACAAGCAATTTCTAAATTCAGGAAGTCATGACAATTCAGATGACCAACTGCTGTGGGGAACAATAAAGGCTTCTGTTGCACATGAAAAGTGCTGTAGTATCAGAGAACACAGTGCAAATACTAACACACACACACAGAGTTGTGCTACTAACCTTCTCCAGCTTGTGTCTGATGGGGGTGACAGATAGACCGTGCCATACGGGCAGCTGTCCACGTGATTCCATCAGTTAAGGGGAAGAACACCACTTTCTCGCCAAAGTAGGAGGCCTACTTGAAACCTTTTCCTAAGGAACAACTCAAATTACCCTGTCAGAACCACTAAGCTCACACGAGAAAGGCAAGCAGACTCCCTGTGGGGAACATACTGACTTTAAAAGGACACTCAAACCAAAATATTATCTGGATTATTGTAATGTTTGAGCAACAGGACAACCATCCTCCTTTTCCCTTTCTGAGCATCTAACCCTTCCCTGAGAAGCCATCATCTCTCCACTCTCCCACTCACACATCCCCTTTAGCCCCATCAAGCCAGTCTGATTGCGGCACATTTTAAGCCAGTCAGAAATAATAAGCTAATTCATTTTCATAAATGGCAAGAAGAAATAGTGCTTGGCAAATGCTACACTGATGAATCAACTTGTAATAAAATGCACAATGAACTGCAAAGTATTATTCTGGTTCGGATTTACTCAGTTCTGAAAGGGAAACTCTCACCAAGACTGCCTTGCCTTTTCCATCAAAGGATCTCAATCCCTCTCCGCTTCGTGTGTATCATTATCCCCACTTATTGCTGAGGAAACAGAGGAAGGTAAATGCTTACTTTACAGAATAGTAGGTATTTATAGAATAGATCACAGTTCAGAAAAAGCAGATGACATTAACTGCACAGAGATGGGAAGCAACTCTGCTGACAGGCAAGGAGGGGAGGAAGAAGGGAACTGTAAAAACTGAAAAATATTATTGTTGAAAAGGTAAGTGTTCACTGCCAGCTCATGAACCAAAGGATATTTGTCTTCCATGTTTATCCACAGAGAGAGGGCGTCGATGTGGGGAGCCGAGACGGTTTCTGTCACGATACACTCTGTCCACCAGACCATGATGCCGAGTTGTCCTGCTTGTGTCCAATCCTGATGACTGAAAAGGAGTCTGAGAGAGACACGTGAAGTTATAAGCAGAAAAATACATGCACGAGCACCCAGAACCTATTCACACTGTATGCAAGACTGTATTATTCTAAGGAATAAAACTCAAGAGAGGTATGGACAAGTGTAACCATGTAAATTTTTCCTCCAACAACGTTTTCACTACAGCCATGGAAAGCAATTACCAAGGCTATCTCTCCCAGACAGAGATTAGAGACAAGTGGAGGCAGGCCATGCTAGACCTGCCCTCTCATAAATCAGCTCTGCTCTCCACCCTTTGTATCTCTGAACTACCACAAGTGAGTGTGGCAGGAAGCCTACTGACAACTGCTGTTTACATTCCCTCGGTGCCGCATGCAGCATGCATCCAGAAGGAACATGCTGACAACCAGAGCTTCAACTACAAGGGCAGGAGATGCAGGAAGAAGATGCGCAGTGAGCCTAACATTCATCGGAACACTCCACGTTCTCTCCAAAATTCCTTTTACCCCTCCCTTCAGCATATTTTAAGGGGACACTGATAGAATTAAAAGAAAAAGAAAAGCAGTTTCCTTCCTCCTCTGTCTAGAAAAACCTACAGCATCCAGTATTTTTTAAGTGATTTTCATTTCATTCAGGTTGCACAGTGAACCTAGGAGGGTTGATTCCACTTTGAGTCTTATTGGCACTGGTATCTTGAGAGAGTTTACTTGTCAGCAACCGATTTCAGAGAGTGAGGATGGCAGAGAAAAGACAGGGAAGGCAAAATCCCAGGCGAAACTGGAAAACTTCTACATTTGCAAAAGTCCTTCCCAGTGTATACCTGCGGGGGGGGGGGGGAAAGGAAGTACCGAATGGTCAACCTCTACTTGTACTTCAACAGCAATATATGGGTCTCTGGGGAAAAAAAGCTACACAGTCTTCCACTCCTTGCCAATGTGAACAGCTTTGCTGAGTCCCTCAACACCATCTGTTTGGAAATCCAAAATTTCCTCCTCCATTCAGGTGCTGAACGTGGCAAATGCACTGTCCTGTCTGCCAAGCCATTAAACCATCTGGCTTCCACATTCTTTTTTTTTTTTTTTTTTTTTTTTTTTTAAAGTGTCCAGCTTTGGCTGTTTAAATGATTATTTCTAAAAAGTTTTACATTTATTTTTAAATGTTTTGTTTGTAGTAACTTTTAAAAGAGTCTTTCTCCTATTTTAAACTCTTTTCTATTTAGCAAATATTAGTCTCCTCTCCCTCTACGCACACACAACCTGCATTAATATAAATGGATGCAAAGTGGCCGTGATGTTTATTTTCTCGTTTCAGCGCCAACACTTTATATGCAGCAGAATATTGCTTAAGTCAACAAGGGACTAGCAAGAGAGCACCATGACTTTTTACTGTACTCTCAGCCATTAAGATCATGGTGTTTTGCTTCACTTCCTGAGCAAGTACGACTTTCTAGTATGAAGACTTAGAAACCTCAAGTCATAGCACCTCAATTTTAAGTAATTTAAACTAAAACATGTTGGTTTAATCTCTGCTGCAAACACTGAACAACAATCTAGTTCTACCTAACTGGCACCACACAGAACTGGGAATATTTGTCATTCCAAAACAACAACAGAAGGTCTCAAACTCTTCCTTGTACTGTTACATCAATTCTACCCCAAAAAGCGGCAAAACTGGCGAATACATGCATGCTTGGAAGGTCAACAGGAAAAGCAATTTCCTATGCCAGTGGTCCCAACCACAATGTTACTAAAAAAGAAGCTGGTCTGAAGCATACAGCATGCAGACCTCACCTGGAATTTAAAAGGAAACCAATGCAATGAGGATACAGACAAAAAGTTGAGCACAAACAGTTATTTCTTACGCTTTCCCTTTTTTTGGCACAACTTCCATACAAAAACAAAACAAAAATCTAATTTGAGTGCAACAGTGGCACAAGTAAACATGGACCATGCCCTGTCACAGGCTACAATTTACAGAGCAAGGAATTTTTGGGCAATGCTGTTCTCTGGCTTTCCAGGAACAAAGATCCCAAGTGAATCCCTAACTTGCTTAGGGAAATCAGAAAAGACAACACGCGCTTGAGAAAATAGGTATCACCTCCAACACCTCTGGCTTCTTTCAGCCACCATCCCACGGAACTTACTCTGGACCAAACACCTGGCAACACACCTTCATTAAAATCTCCATCCCTGCAGGGCACCTGACATTTAACTATAGTAAACAACTGTGATTAAAAAAAAAAAAAAAAAGAAACAAACGATCTGAGCATCGATTTTACTTGGAAAATGAAGAACTAAAACTGTCTCACTTCCCTGAAAAACATTGAAGGATTTGAGATCAGAACCAAAACTCCACAAAACATTAAAAAAAGAAAAAAAGCAGCTAAATACAGACAGGAAGGAAAAAGCTCAGTGCTGTAAAGTGACAGTGTCCCTTTAAGATTTATCAAGACATTGACTTAATAAATAAAAATGAGCATGGTGGATGAGGGGGAAAGCAAGGAGTGGAACCTACTGACAGGTGACATTTCGGCACCCCCTGGTGACAAGCAGCATTTGGGTAATCATTCTGCCTCTCCCGATGGAGTTCAACATGCAGGCTAAGTGCACATGCTCAGAAATTGCTTAAATCACAGGCCAAGACAGCGCCAAATAAACCACCATCTGCATCAAATTAATCCCCCAGAAATCATAAGTAATCACATGACAGACCATAGCAAGTCCAGGGAGTCTGTACAGGAATTATTATGCATGTTCCAAACTGGGATGCATGGCAAAACCTGTATTTATGTGACAGACCATAACTCCTTTGGAGCTGGGACGGTGAATCAAATAAATACTGCGCATACCAGAAAAAGTGTAACATGTGCTAAAATACGTATCCACCTGGGCAAACAGTACACCAGTCCTAAATACGTATTTGCACAAACCTAAATACTTGTTTACCAAAGAGACAGGAACTGCTCCAAAGGCTTCTGCCAGAGCTCCGTTGTGCTGTAAATGCAAAGAACCAAGATTCTCAGACACTAACGCTCTCACCAGAGACAACCAGACAGGCTGCGCCTGATCAGCACATCGTACAAGTATCTTTCGGCAATTTCATCGTATTATTGCTTAAAATTGAAAAACCTGGAACGCATTCATCACTGATATAAATACATGTTTTTATTTTGTTGCTTGCCACCATTTGTTAGCTGTAACAGTATCAACTTTGGATTTTTGTGTGTGCGTGAAAAAATATATATAAAAACCTGGAGTTTAAGGACAATTTGTTTCAGTATCCTCCCCTAGCCATTCAGGAATTTTTGAGTATTCACTTTCAAGCGCTCCGTTAGCATCAGGACTAAAAGAGTCTACGTAATAACCATCAGTAATGGCCATCAAGCACAACAATACTGAAATACTACTGCTTAAAAAGAACAATAACTATGAACCTCTCCAACAAGAAACTAAAGAGAAAAACTTGAAGAGACCTGGTGGAGTGATACTAAGGACTTCATAACAAACCTCTGCACCCTAAATTTATACTACACCTGTATTCCCTAAATGCAACCAGATTAGAATCATAGAATCATAGAATCACCTCGGTTGGAAAAGACCTTTAAGCTCATCGAGTCCAACCGTTAACCAAATGGACATTTGCTTCTCCTCTTGCACAAGATTCAAGCTTTTAACCTCCACAAATTCAGCTGTCAACATATATTTCAATAGTTTCTCTGTATTTATTAAGCCAGCCTTCATCAGAAAACCACAAACTGCAAAATTTAATTCTTACCACATCCTTGTGAGATAAAATGTACATGTTACTACTCAAAAAGGAAAACTAATGCAGGAATAGTAATTCTTTTGAGCACCCTAAAACAACTAACTATAGAAATCAGGAGTCCCAAAAGTATCCATCACCTAATCCTATCCACTATACAACATCAGCCAGTACATCTCCACATTTACTTTTCAGCAAGACCAAGGAAAAGTGACTATCCTGATACTGGTTCATGTCCCATTCCCCCTCCTGCTCTCCTAAAATCAATGCATTACTCCCATGGAACACACCCACCACCATGGGGTACCTTCTTCCACACCCCCATCTCCCAGCGCCTTCCACATCGCCTTGCATTGTTTGCTTCCACTTTTGCTTTGAGTCTTTGCAGAACATTTCATTATGAATTTGGTATGGAACAAAAAAAAAAAAACCAAACCCAAAACACCACCACCATCAGTGTTCACTGAAAAAGAAATTGCATCATGTCCGGATATTCTTGACACAAAAGCATCGTGACTGGGGACAGAACTAATATCTAACGGTAGATATATACAGTACAAAACATATACAGCTATGTTCCATTAAAAAAAGAGCAAAAAATTTTAAGAACGGGTGATCTGCTAAGGCCATGGTGCTATGTTCTGAACCAGCAGTTAGTTCATGGTCTCCTCTGAGGAAAAATAGCATGCAGGCACAGCACTGATCACCAAAAAAGAAACACCCTATTAAACTCACCTGGAAGGGCAGATCCATGGCACTGTTTCCAATCTGATTCACATTTGGCAGTGACCCCCCATAGTACTGGCCACGACTCTGTCCCAGTTGCAAATATTGGGTTTTCTGCAGCTGTAACTAAAAGAAAGGGAGAAGGAAAGCATAAGGGTAAGTCATTTATTTTTCAGCTGTTTTAACCGATTTAACTCCGTGTCCGTTATCACTGAGAATGGATACCATCTATAAACAGCACAAATTCAACTTCTCCACAAAGCACGGCTGGCAAACTGCCAGGCCAGGTCTTGAGTGATGGTGTAAAACGATGGAAGAATCAACTTCATAGTCTGCGAGTGTATGCAATTTCCAACAAATAACCACCACGTGAAACCACACGGTTCTTATGTCCCCTGCTATTCTGAAAGCCGGGACGTAAAAACCCCGTGTCAGTCAGATCGTGACTCTAATATCAAAATTAACCAGCTGCTCATGTGTGCGCTATACAAATAAGAAAGTCATCTTAATTTAGTATATCGACTATACTGTTTAACCAAATAAGAAAGTCATCTTAATTTAGTATATCGACTATACTGTTTAACCAAATATTCAACTTTTTGGCAATCTAGGTACCAGAGATGTTAGCGCAAGCTGTAGCTTTCCACCAGCAGGTAAGCGTTCTTGTTTCTTGCACCAGGAAAAGCTCCATAGGAAGGGCAGACACACAGCTTTCAAAGAAAACCCAACCAGCCAAAGAAAACCAAGCAGTAAAGGATTCCTTACTGAGCAGGTATGCATGAAAATAAATGTGACAGTCTGCAAACTTTCACTAAACACTAGGTATCACTCTTCAGCTCAGAATGACATCTCTCTACTAAAATATTTTCCCATGCTTTCCGGTAGTTGTCTACATTTCTGGTGTACAAAAAAGTGTGCAAGAGAAAGCTGTTTCTTTCCTACTCAAACATCAACTTATTTTCATTGTCACTTATAGAATCATAGAATCATTTAGGTTGGAAAAGACCTGTAAGATCATCAAGCCCAACCCTTCCCCTACCCCTGCCATCCCACCCCCAAACCCTGGCCCTCAGCACCGCCTCTGCCCGGCTCTTAAATCCCCCCAGTGCTGGGGACTCGACCCCTTCCCTGGGCAGCCCCTTCCAGAGCCTGTCAGCCCTTTCAGGGAAGGGATTTTTCCTAATGTCCAACCTAAACCTGCCCTGGCACAACTTCAGACCATTTCCCCGCGTCCCATCGCCCGTTACCAGGGAGAAGAGGCCGACCCCCACCTCTCAGGCAGTTGTAGAGGGCGATGAGGGCTCCCCTCAGCCTCCTCTTCTCCAGACCAAACAACCCCAGCTCCCTCAGCCGCTCCTCAGAAGGCTATACTGTCTCAACAGCTTGTTAATAAGAGCTATGGTTTTTGATTAATCTTTTGTTAAGTGACCTTTCCCATTTTTTTTAGTTCAGTAGTACCAATATTTAAAACAATTTCTCATTCAGTGCTGCAACGTTCCCACTCAACACATCTAGATTTAATACCACGCTGCCACCAAAGCCCTATTTTACACTGGTAAAGCAGAATTGGCAATCATCTGAACACAACAATCCTGCTTGCAGGGATGCATCTTCCAAGGACTCAAGAAACTACAATTAAAGTAGCAAAGAAATGAGCTTACATAAGTTCCCTCTCCTCCCACTGTGGAGGAGTACATATTTTATAATGTATGTTGTTCCTCACTAGATGTCAACTGGCTGGTTTTGCACTCTGAAATGCAAGAACATTCCTAGATTGGTAGCAAAGAATTGTTTAAAGACTAAGCGTTCAGATCTTGGACTAGCTACAGGTTGGTTGCTAAGGTACGTTAGTGTGTACATCAACAAATCTGGTTTAGTTTCATTCAAATGGATCTGAAAGCCTTTGCCTCGCAATGCCACAATTCTGAAGAGCAAAGTTTGGAAAAGTACTAGAAAACAAGGCATTTCCCAAACTGAACGTTTACGTGGGTTTGGTTTTTCTTCTTTACACTTTCTTCAAGCAAAGGAAATGGCAAGATGGAAACGAGTGGCCCTGCCTCTACAGCTTTACCGCAAAGGCCCTGAGGTTGAGTGAAGATGTTTCTAGCAAAGAAAAGGAAGAGCCAGCACCTTCCGTGTTGACAAGGTGATCTCTGCAGAGATGCTGAGCGGCGTTGACAGTGAAGATACCACGCTGCACACCGACAGCACCACGACAGGACAGAGTGAACAGGGACCGGTCTGCTTAGATCATGCTGACACTTAGGGGTATATAGATTAAAACAGTCCCTGAAGAGAGGGGGAGAAAACAAGATCACCCCAAGAAAAACAGTGCATGCATTCTTCCATCTTTAAAACTATCCCTAGGAAAGCAACTTGAATACCCGTTATTCACAGGATCTCCCCTAGAAGCCACCAATTTTCAAATACACAGAACAATCAAAATCGACGGCTTTAGCTGAGGAACCAAAATAATCCAAAACGTAGAAAAACAGCTCCTAGAGATGAAACCTCTCTATGGAATGGGCACTCTCAAAAGCTTCAACTGTTGGGGCAGGATACCAGCCACAAAGCAGCTGATGGTTTTTTTTTTTCTTAACCAGAGGGCAGATAAATCCCCTCAGCCCGAAGACTTATAAAATATTCACAGTGTGCTGCATCAAACAGTTCAAAAGATCCCATCTAAAAAGCAGGAAAGCCCCCCTCCCGCCCTTCTTTTGCGATCTTTTGACACGCAATTACAACCCAGCGCTCTCTAAGCAATGTATGAAATTAGAGAAATGCTCCGCGCTGGTGTCACTTAATGAGTCACAGCCCCTCTAACTCATAGCTGCAGAGCACTAAAAGCACAATATCAGAACTAGCTGTGCTTTTCGCCTGGCCTGTACATATGTTTTTGTTGTTAAGAAAAGGCTTGCTTGGGATTTGTGCCAAACATTGAAGTAACTATTTCAACAGGTGTTGGTTTCTTTTAAGGAACCTACTATGAAACACCCCGGTGGGGGGGGCTGCTTTATGCTTTTTTAATGTTTTGGCCTTCCCCGATACATACCTACCTCAAAGCATAACGTAACGAGGAGGTCACAACCATTTGTCTTTCCACTGCAGTTAAACGTGGAAATGAGGAAACACAAGAGATCGAGAACCGAAGCGGTTCTCAAAAATGAGCCTGGTTAAATGGCTTTGCAGTATCATTCATTTTAGTAACGCTACCTTCGATAAACAGTTTTGGAGATCCATGCCAAAAAACGAGAAATCTGATTGCTTGTTATTGCTATCATATATCATTACACCAGCACGTAGATCTGTGTTTGCTCCTCTCTTCAGCCTCCTGCCTTTTAACAGCGAGCGGCCCCCAGACTACGGGGTTTATAGGAGCCCATCAACAACTGCCACTTGCAATCTATGAAGATCAGGTGTAAGCAGAGCAGGCCAGTCTGCCGAGCGCTTCCAATCTCCAGCTTTTTAGCTGGTAAGAAAGCTTTTTTAAATACTGCGACATTAGACCTTACTGTAATTCCAATAGGAGATCTCAAGCAACATCAGCTCAGGTCTTTCAAAGCAGCGGATCAGCCAAAAAAAAAAAAAAAAAAAAAACCAAAAAAAACCACACCACCAAAAAAACCCCTGCAAATGTCACAGTCATGCTTGGAGATAACTCAGGAGTCTCGAGTCTTACTAAGGGGACCTGTGCACAAAGAAAAGCAGCACTGAAAATGAAAACAAGCATTGGTTGTGATGAAAACTAACATTTCCTCCTTCTTCTGCAGAACTACCTTGTGAGGTGAATTCAGTATAGTGCGCAATTTGGGGCTGGGGGATTAGGCTTGCAGAGGAGGACTGGGGGGGGATTATTTTAAAAGAAAAAAAAAAAAAAAAGAAAAGCCTTTCCTTAGTAGAAAAATTCAGATTACTCTTAAAATGTTAACAAGTCTCATGACAACTCTAGCTTTATCTCCTGGGGTTAGATTCAATTAGTGGCAACTTGCTTTCTATATGAATTTAGATAGTGAAGTACGATAATGAATTACTTAGTGTTCACCAGATATATTAATTTCTAGAACCATGAGAACTTAGTACTGTACATTACAGCTTTTCCATTTATGTGTTATGTGGCCATGATTTTCAACTGTCAAGGAGCTATTATATTACAAAATATTCCAGTTCTTTCCTGAGAAAGCTTCTGGTAAGGAAAAAGCTTTTGCTTGTTTAACACTTTTATTTCTGCTTGCCACTCTTGTTCAGAAGATGTGCTTCCCAAACGACAGATCCTAACTGAATCTGTCTTCTTCCTTCCACCAGCATTTCTCTCATGCTACTTAAAGAAAAAATGCAGATTTGAAGTTAAAATCCAATTTAATCGTTAAAAATCAAGTACTTCTGCATAAGCAGTTTTCTAGAATAGCTGAAAAAGTTCCCCAAATAAAAGGTTGGCGCACTGTGGGTTCACCAGGTTTGAAGTGATGTTAAACGCAGTAAACTTCTGCAAAGGTGCAGGAGTAACAATGTGCGAGGCAGTAGCAGCAAACAGGAAAGGAATTGTTACCTTTCCACAAGGAATCATTACCTTTCCATGAGGAATCGTTACCTTTCCGTGTAGTAATTAGGAATTTGCAAGCAACTGCATTCTTAACTCAGCTAACAGTTGAGTAGCATGACACGATCTTACTCTGGGTAACGGAACTGGACACACACAACTCTGGTGAGAAATCAAAAATATGAGATTTAACACAATTACTGACTTGCTAACAATGGAACATTCTTCCAGATACCAGTTTTTATGTGAAGCCATTTAGATGAACTACCTCAATTTTTCCATTTAGCTCGGGTTAGTTTGCCAGATATACAGCTGGGTTTGTAGGGAAGGATTCAAGTTATACAATAAAAAAAAAGGGGGGAGGTGGGGGGGGAAGAGAAACATATCCCTCAAAGCATATCCAGTTTTCCTACAGACTTTCTAAGTGTCCAAAATATGCAGATGGGAATCAAAGGAAGCATTTATTAAAAATTCAACACTTCCAACTTCTCTAAATTCTTCCCCCAAAATTTCTGGGCATATAACAGAACATATGTGTCCAATAATGGACAGAACTCAACTGTAATCAAACAGCCAATCTGACACTGGAATTAAATCAATCAAAATCCATGCTAACCATTTCTTTTAAAATGCCCTTTTTTAATACGTAAAAAATTTTATTCCCACAAGCATAATAAAAGGGTGGAGTGTCCTTTCGATAAAAAAACCCCTAAGATATCTGATGAATACAGGAAGTAAGATTTCACGATAACTGCTCTTTTGCTGGTTCACAGTTTCCATACCAAGCTTTCTTACAAATTTTAGCTTTTCACTTTAGAAAGCTTTCTCTTCAGCATGTTGAGGCTAATAAGCAGCAAAATGAGTGCAGATTAAAATTAGAAATGTCTTATTAAAGCTTAATTGGAAATTAAATTCTCTTTAAAAGGATTAACTGGAAGTTTCTGAGACTGCATTATAGGTAAATCCTGTTGTTCAAATCAGTTCAAAGCTTCCCAGTTGGATACGTCTGAATTTCTCAGGAAGGCTTTGTCCTAGAGCAACCAGAGGCAGGACTGCCACAGAAAAGAATATACACAGTTGCTCGGAGTTTTTAAACCGGCTGGGGTTGATTTGGCATCCTCAATAATATGTCACTGCTATTTCCTGATCTCTCCCTAGGAACGAACTGACAGCTGAACTCCTGGTAGAAAGCTCTGCCTCAGTGAAAAGGCACCTTTATCACTATTTTGGGCCACTCTGCAGAAAAGCCAAAGATAAACGGTAGAGAGCAAGCGCCCTTTTATCCACAGAACTGGACTTTTCAAGCTCTACAGGTAGGGCAGCGAGAGAGAAACTTGCCAGGTCAAGCGCGCACGCTCTGCCTCTCCCGTGAGCAAGCAGAAGGCAGAGAGCTTCCCAAAGCACTCGTCTGGCTTCCTTCTCCAGCATGAAATTAAACACTAAGTCAAACAAACCCTCAAGACAAGTCAGTTACTCAGTGGAATCCCAGTGGAAGTATTTTCTTCAAAGGGAGATTTCTTCCCATTCACAATCCTCATGTTGATAAGAAAAGCAAATACAGTCTTAAGAAGAAAGATAAGTTAATGATTCACAGTTACTGCATTTAGACTTAGTGGCAATATAGCTGCTAGCTAGAAATCACCTAATTACCCATCTAAAGATCAAATTTTATAAAGTTCTTTATGTTTGTGTTCAAGTTGCCAAAAACTATCCAACAAGTAGCTAACTGCTCTGACCACCAAAAGGGTTTGGCTCCTCCCTTCCCCTCAAACTAACCCTTTTCTGTTAATATTCTAAAGGTCGTATCAGAATTTGAATTTTAAAAACTCTGCACTTGCTACCCAACCAATTTCTGAAATTAATATACATCAAAATAATCGCTCATTTACTAAAACCACCCTCCATGAAAGCTGTCTAGAATGTATTTAATTAAATGAGGAAGGATTCACAAATCAATAAAAGAGAATCCTGGTAAGCCAAGGAAAAGAACATTTAAATGTTAGCCACAATTTCATTAATTATAGCAGGTATTCATCTGCCAGTCCCTCTCTACATCAACAGACCCAGACGCAATCTCATTAAAGCCAAGAACCTAAAATTAATATCAATAATGAGAAGACACAGAAAGTTATTAGCAGAAAAAAAGTTTCATGAGCAACGGAGGATGTAGTTTTATAATGCAACCAGGCAGATCACACCGCAGAGAACACAGTCCCAGTGCTCTGGCTGCCTTTTCTTTCCCAGGAAAGCCTGCTCCCTCTCCTTGCACCTGAGCTCTTATGACCTGAAAGAAATCTGGTTTAAGAAGCTGAACCAGCAGAAAAACTGTGGGGGTTAGCTTGGTTTCTCTTAACTTGCTCACCCCACAACCAGATGAATTTTTGATAGTAGAAGGGAAACGGGAGAGAGCAGCAGGAGGCAACAGGATGATTTCTTCCGCTATTCAGCTACCAGGCTAACTCAGCTGTACAGTCTGCTTCCACGCTAAGTTTCAGGGCTGCCTGCTGAAGCTGATGCCTGAGCAAAGCTCATCTTCACTCTCGCAGAAGCTGGAAGGTATGAAAAGGATGAGTCAAATGAACAGGAGAGCAGGGCCTCCTCGTGTTACAGCGACCTGGCATCTCTGTCTTCGCTCTGCCGCCAAAGTTCCTCCGGAGACCATGTGAGCAATTAAGGCCTTCTCCAGAGGCAAGTGCTAATTTTCAGGTTACTCAACACGAAATATCGGGGGTCTGTCAAAATTACCAGTTGGGGTCTGACACTTCTCCTGGCATCAGCTGGACCTGTCCGTGATCGTATAAAGCACTTTAAAAACTGAAGACCTGCCATTGGGTTTTCCCCATGAGTACCAAGTGTATCAAATTGGACATTCGAAGCATCATTTTCTTCTGTTTTACTGCTTGCATCTTAGTTATCCTCCTACAAAATGAGAATAATCACACCAGAAGAATATCGTAAAGATTAAGTTGGTTTTGAACTACTCAGACTCCTTACCAGCGTAAGGCACGGAGCACTTCCCTGGAGGTTTAATTATCCTATCAGCAAACCAAAGTTTGACTGGTGCACTCTAAGGCCCAGAGCTACACACTGAACAATATGGATAAATCAAGATATTTAACAGCCTCCCAGTAAGCCGCCATTATCTATTTTTGTGCTGAAAGAAGCAGGGGTCTCAGTCTCACTAGGAGAGTGGGGAATATATGATAAATTAATTAAAGACTATCATACTGCTCATGCAGAAGGAGAAGAATGAAGATTGGAGACTTTTGGAACGCTTGACTCTTTAATCTGTATAATGCTTTTGTAGTACAAGTACAACTGATAAGTTAATAACCACCGTTTTATAGTGCTATCAGGTTTTTGGCAGTTCATTGCAAATAATTAAAAAAAACTTGCATTATTTATATGTTACAGATTAAAATCCACCTACACGTGTCACCTAACAGCTGAATAGGTGGCTAAAGAGATGGATGCCTATTTGCAATTTTAGCCCTTTACTTTCATTTTCCAAGTAATTAAAAATCAGACGATGAAATCTAATAACATCAATACTTTCCCTTTCATCTGGGCACGCACTCGCCCAAGTGTGTATGTGAGAGATGTTTCTTTTCAATCAGGGAAATAAACATTATGATGTAAACCCACTTCTTTTAAATTGTCTTTCAAAGCACCTAATGCTACTCTGCCTAATATAAAAGGAAAAGGTGCAGTATGGGGAAACTACAGCTCAAGTTCTTTTATCAAAGACACTGATTCTCTAGAAAATGGCTTGACCACAGAGTTAGATAAAAAATACCTAGAATTACACAGAAGTGTGCAGTCTGCTATCAGCCCCTTGAAGCTAATGCACGCTGTAGATATAAAAAGGGAACTCTGAAAACTGCGTTCCTTTAAAAATCAGAGCGCATTTAAATGTGCCTGCTGCAAAGCAAGCGACGCTGTTCTTTTATTTCTGAATAATCACCCATTCATGGCAACAACGAAAAGCGAACACGGCACACAGAGTAATGCTAGAATAGGAAAAGCGTAGCTAGCTTCTTCACAACTCTGCCTGCGTAATGGAGACAGACTCCACAGAGTAATTTGTAAAAGAAAAAGAGAAGAGAACCCCTTGCATTTCTCATTTGGGCTGTCACAATCAGGAAGAAACACCATCAAGCCAGATTTCTGAAGTAACTTATTTCCTGCAGCTTCAAGTACTGATCCAACAGCAGCAGCGGATCCAAACGCACAGCTGTTCCTCCCAGGAAGACTGGTAAAGGAAATGAAGTCTGAAGTTTAGAGGAAAGGTATAATCCGCAGTGATAGCAGCTGCTCTGTCTGGGTCACTTGGGATTTCAAATATTCCATCATCAGCTCTGTAACAAAATGTTTTGCAATGTTGTTTTGGTTTGTTTTGTTGGTTTTTGGGTTTTTTTTAAATTTTAGCATGGTTTTATTTTCATAAAAGTGAAGATTTTAACACTGGGTGGGAACAGACAAGTGTGGACAAGCCGAGCAAAAGTTTCCCTTGTTGCCTCTGCCAATCCTATTTGGCCTTCTAACGCTATTAGCATCCTAGCGCAATAGATACTGCAGAGAAAAGGACTACCAAGCCAAAACAGGAAGCCAAATGTCTACTACAAACTAAGTGAAAATTACCATGAAAAAAAATCCAGACATATGGTATGAACTGGATTTGAACCCATGCTTTTAGAACTGCTACATCACTGTTTACTCTTCCATCACCATAACTGTCATTTACGTCACTTTCAAGTATTTGTTCCATTATCACATGGACATGACAGGACGCAAACAGAAAGACTCCACGGGCCAGCCAAACACAGTAATTAAGAATAAAAATTCAAGAAAAGAAACAAAAATTTAATTCTGCTATTTTTTTTCGTAGGGAAGGAATCTGTTGTAATATATTGGAATTTAGCAGGCACAAAAGAGCAACAGCTTTGTTTCTGCCACACTGAAACACTTCACAACCAACCCCTTACTCATAGCAGAGCTGCAAACGCAAGGCCAGCGCTGCACTTGGTTTTTACCAATGGACAGCTATAGCACGCTACCAAATACACTGTTCAAGGATTGAGGGTTTTCCCAATGCACTAAAATACTCACATTTTCTCAAAGACTTCAGAAATTAACAACAAAATAGGAGGTGACGTATTCAAGGACCAGAACCTAAGGGCTACAGCCTGCGAGCGTCCCGGCTCACACGAAATCAGTACAAGGGTCCGCACGGAGGGAAGGGGAAGCAAAATCCTCCCCCTTTATCTCACGGAGCCAGAGCTTGAAAGGGAAGAGGAGCTCTCCCCAGGTGCCATGAAAAAATAAATTGGGTATCAGAAGAAGGGTTTTTCACCAGTAGAGAAATGAAATCTGCTAGTCAGAGGAAAGGGAGCAGCAAGATAGCTAACTTAAGATTTTATAAAACTGATTAAGCCTAAGGGTTACCTGATAGTATTACATATGCGCTGTGATTCCAGTTGCTTACCAGTAAAACTGTGAGGTCTCAAAGGATGCACATCTACTGGAACACCTGCATGGGTCCCCTGCAGCTGCATAAGAGCCTCTACAAAATTAAGGCAGTCCTGAACGATTCTGTGCTTTGAAAAGGAGAAAGGAGACGATGCAGTAAGTTCTCATCTCTGGTGTCTAGGACAATGCCAGTTATTTGAGGAAGGTATTCCCATCGGTTTATTTTTGGGACTATCTAAAACCATTTAATTTTTGCAGCTAGCGCGTCCATAAAGCAAAGACCTGCAAAGGCAAAGATCACCTTCTCTGTTTCAGGAGGTGCAGCCGTTATCGTAGGTTCTTCCTCATCAAAAAAACCATCTTGGTCACCTGGCTGATTCATGTAGCAAAGCACAGAGAACAGGAGAATAAGCAACCCGGAAAGATTAGACGCAGCCCTAGCCCACGCAGCTGAGGTGCAAAGTGTCATTACTATAAATGAACTTAAAATAAACTTCTCCCAACTGGTAACTGTAATTCTGCTTTGCTAAAAACATTATAGTCCAGTCAAATAAATTTAATTCATCAGAGCTGAGATATATATTGATCAGCAAAGCTTAAACAGGAATCATCTGAATCCCTGCCAACTAGCGATCACTGCACTTTTAGCACTCCAAGAGAGCCAATTATTACTCATGAGTTCATGATGTTTTCTTCACCTTCCTGTTGAAGAGGTTATTTAAGACCTCAAATCACTTAACTGGATTGTTTTGTCCTGTTATGAGTCATCTACAAATTCCAAGGCACCATTAGATTCTCCTTCAGGAGCTGCAACCAACTCCCCAGATTGCCTCAGCTATAAAACTGCGAGGAAACGGGGTTATAAAAATTACACACATACTCGGACCTCTACCCCCAGATGTCTTCTAGAATTCATGTGAAAGTGAAAAGATCTCACCCCCTAACGTACACTTACTATTTATAAACTGCCCCAAATCCGCATTACGCTCCAGATCGAAAATCCTTTTGCTTGTGAACCCAGCGAGAACAAACCAGAATGTTAAACTTGCGAGGAGAAAGAGGGAGGAGAGAGGGGAGAAGGCAGCAGCACTTAATGCTACATATTTTTTTAATCATTGCTATTTGTTTCTGGTTTACACCAGCAGAACTTTGAACAGTACCACTCTTTTACACATTAGCTGCATTTAAGTTGCTCCAAAAAATGAACAAATATGAACCACTCTGATGTTTTGGGGTTTGAGGGCAAAGCATGGGTAAGAACACACCTTGCAGAATTTGAATAAATTAAGTAATAATAATAAATAGTAAGTAATAAAATTTAATGCACAGGCTGTCACTCTGTGTTTAAAAACACTTTGCTATTTCTGGTGAACAAAGGTTTACTGTTTAAAACTTAACAGTCACAACTGAGTAGCAAGTAAAAACAGGATACAGCCCAACTAGAGACTTAAAATAGTGACTATTCTTCAGAGTTCTGCTCTATCACCGGGCAGAGCGCCAAGCTAAGCTACAATATGAACCAAACCTGATTTGCACGGCTTTAAAAACAAACCAGATCCCGTGTCAGTTCTGCAAATGCCACCCTCCTCTTCTGAAAGGGTTTCACAAAGAAGAAAGGCGTGTATGCTGCTGATAATTCAACGTAATACATCAGAGAGGACCCGTACTTGAAGCTCAATGATTATTTGATAGCAAAAAGAATTCTTAGCCTCCCTGATAAATTTAAATCTAGCACGATGCTCTCAAAATCTCTTTATTTTAACGATCATTATTAGCTAACAATGTACTTTTAAAGGAAACACTCATCCTGAGCAGGCCAACATAGCTGTTCGCTGGTTGATGGACAACACGTCAGAGAACAACAGAGAACGAGTGTCCAAGCATAAAAACCACGTTCCTAAACCATCCCCATTCCTCCTATTGAAATGTCTCAGAAAAGATGAAATTAAAGCAGAGATGCCCTCATTAAGCAAGATAAAAATAGCTTTTATGTTCCATTTTTTATTTTTAGCTAAAGAATGACAATTCAGTTATGTAACCCTACAAGTTTCGTAAATTAGGAGACACGCGGGGCATGTTTGCACTCTTTGGAGTTTATGAGCGACCAGGAGAGCACCTAACTCTGTGCTGATAGCAGCCACCAGCACAGCTGGCTCAGGTAAAAATCTACTGGTACAGAATAAACGTGCGATTTAGCTGCTGCCGAGGCTGACGCTGGTTCACGCGCAGAGAAAGACGTTTCACGATGACCTTCAGGCTGTGATACCAAGATAACACTGCACCAGTCCCCAAAACCACCATGGCCCTTGCAGCGTGTTCTTCCCTCCGACGATTCCTCCCGCTGCAGCTCAACCTTAAGCCCTCCTACTACAGCTCAAGAAATTGTTCATAGCTCTTAAGATGAGGCATCCAGACAATTCTCTAGGTATTAAAAACGTCTGCCATTAGAGTCAAAATTCTTCAAATGCAAAAGGCTCATACAATGTAATCATTTCACCGCACAAGAGAAAAATCTAATTACAATGAGAAGGTCAATAAGACATTTGAATCTGAGTAAGCTGGTGGAAACTCGCGCAATATTTACAATATTATTTTTGCTCTTCCCTCACTAGTGGAGAAGTGCCACAGAGGTGGCGAGGCGGAACAGGGTCTCACGGAATCGTGAATAAAAGACAGCAACAAGGACAATCCTTGCCCATTGCATGTGCAGACAGAACAAGGAGAAACCCAGTTAACACCACTCCAGTAACTGGTGGCTGCTGAATGGATGCCATGAACACAACCTACGTTAAGACTTTGCAAGGAAGGAAAAAGGTGAGAAGTCAGTATATTAAACAATCGCTGTCTTCCCTTTTGCTACTGAGGTTGGTTTGGTTTTTTCCCCTTAATCCGGTTTATGGATGTCAAAACACCACTTACGGACTCCAGAGCTACAAAAGTCTTCTGTACAACTTCCCATCGCTACAAGGTGCATCTTCTACAACACGTCCAAAGAGGCACCAGCATACAGAAAGACAGATCACAAATAACTAATAAGCTTTCTGAGTTGAGAACTACCACCATCTGCCTGAAAATTCATGTATTTTGGAAAATCAACTCAAATTCCCTCCCCTTTGAGACCTCGGCCATCGAAGGAAAATACTACTAACATAAATAGTAATAGCTGGGTACCAAAATTAATTCAAAATTCATCTAACAGAACTGCAGTCTTACATTAACACGTCTTACTACTACATAGTGATAAGTAACCATACTAAAACCCACGAGCGAGTAGCCCAGCAGGGATATCACAGAGGATATTTTCCCCATCATCAAGAAAAGCGATAGACCGAGCAGGCAAGAAAGCAAAAGACACATTGAGAAAATCTGCCTGTAAAATAGAAACTTTTCGACACAGATCATGAAGTGCTGCAGAATTATTCCTGAAGCCTAAAGCCAGAATGCATCATTTCATTCTCCTCTACTTCATTATTTAAGACCCACTTTTTGTGGGTGTGTGCTGTTGTTGATTTATTGCAAAGGATTGTTCTGGTACAAGAGGAAGAATTTTCAGTTCCCAAGAAATAATTTGCAAAAACAAGACTATTATCAACACTCAATTACAACTTTATAATTTATAAAGTAGCAATGAGATCATACAAAACCATCCCTGGTTGACAAATATGTACTTTTGCAATGCTCATTTGGCTCGACAAGTACCAGTGGAGATCTTGACAGAGATCTTATTCCTGCATATCACTTACACAGCACTAAACATGCTATGCAAACCATTTAAAACAAATCAAAGCAGCGTTTTAAATATTAACTCCTACGCACTATCAGATATGCCGCTCTTCACTAATGAGTTAATAAAGACTGACAAGTTTGGCTACTACCTCAAGTTTACACCAAAGCCTTTGGGACCGCATTTGTTTATCCAAATGCAAGTAGTTTAGAGCAAAAGAGGGGAAAAAAAAAAAAAAAAAAAAAAAAAAGGGAAGCAGCACTGAGGTCACAACCAGTTGCTGTCAGAGAACAAACACTGCTGCAAGCTTATGGTCACAAAAAAATCTACCAGATTTTGACAGTTTGCTTCTTTTCACCCACTTACTCCAACCCTGTCAGCTACAGGACCCTCAACTACAAAGCAACAGCTACTCCAGCACACCTACAAAAACACCGGGGTAAAATGCCAGCCGTCACAACCAGAAATGTTATTTTAAAATAAGAAAAGCTTATTTTCTTTCTTTTTATAAGATACAGTATTACAGCTGCTGAAAAGCGCCCTGAAGTATACTTGAGCTTCAGATCCGACATTAGGTACAAAAATATCGATGCCAGCACGGAACATACCATTAGAGACTGATCGATGCGGTCGGGGAGATTGGCAAAACCACTCTAATGCAGCCCAAGAAAACGCTCCTTTGCAATTAGAGATAGATAATAGAAACCAAAGACAAATATTTAGCCTTTAAGACATTTTGTTTAAATCCCTATTGATCATTTTTGAGATACCTACTTTTTGCCAAATTAGTATTTTATTACCACTAGAATGAAAGCGTCTAGAAATCCTCGATGATTTCTTACAGAACAAGTGACACGGCTAGTCAGAGCAGGAAACTGCCGGGGCTAAAGCTTACCTCAAAGAAACCCCAAACCCGCCTGTTGATTTAATACGGTCGATCCCCGATGCAAGGCACCGCGTGGCCGTGCCGGAGCTCGCACTAACGCGGCCCTGGGCAGCTGCAGGAGCGAAAGCTTACACGATGCTGCTGCCTCAGCAAAGAACCAGGGTCTTGATCTTGATACGGTCCGGTAAATGCTTCATAACTAAAACCAATGACATCAATTAATTGATTATAACACTGAAAACAAGTGGTTAGTGCTATAAGCGGCGGTTTGATGAACAGCAGATTAAAATAAAAGTCTTTTCCAAATTAGCATAGGTAATCCAAGACAGTCAGAAAAATAAAAACACTGTTTACCTGATAAAAAAATTAAAATGTCATCTGACCGAGAAACCTAACTACAGTTAAAAATGGTTTTCAACACCGCATCTCTACACACTCACATGATGGGCTTTCCAGGGCTTAGGGGTTTCCTCCCCTCCTTTGGCTTTTTTTTTTTTTTGCACGCACTAAAGAACAGCTCTTTTCCATTTCATCTAACAGGTACTGAAGAAAGTCTGCATCTAGGCCGCGTGGCTACTAAAATAATTTTTCAGTACAACATATTCTTGAAAACAACTTTAAGGAACTATTGCTGTTGTACTGTTTTGTGGTCTAACGCTTTACGTACGCAGAGAGCACTCATTTACCTCTGCCCTTCTACTGACACCAGCACATAATTCAGATTAACACAGCATCAACTCCTCTGCTGACTGATGTTTGTGCCACGGCTGTAACTTCTCCAGGAGGTTTGTAGCTCCTAGGTTCTCAACTAGAACTCAAAGTCATCCAAACTATGTAATCCAGTTTGTAAATACAAGACCAACAAAATCAGTATCTAGACCTAAAACTTTTCAGGATCTTAACTACAGGCAAAGCTCACCTCTGCAAGAACAGCTTTGCAGCTCGGTAATTCACTTCAAGGGAAAACCCCAAATCACCCTCAAAGAGTTGGAAGAGCTGACTGTACATAACCTTGAGAACATACTCTCTTACTAAATGAGTAGCTTCTATAAATGCAAGTTACTGCAAATGCTCTCCACTGCTGAAGCTAAAGAAAACTTTAAAACGCAGCACACTGAGCTGAGTTCCACGTGTTCATCCTGTGGATTACAATGAATACACTGCAACATGGTGGTCGTACAAGTATTGTTTCACGTGCCTACAGATCCTTTGTGGGTTTGCTACATCATTAAAACAGCCGGACTTGGCCACCGCACAGAAAAAGACTTTGTCTGAGAGCTCAAGCAAGCAGCTGTAACGCATGGTAATGATGGAATAATAGTAAAAAAAGTCGTTGCTTCCTTAAAAAAAAAAACAAAAAACAAACACCACAACAAAAACCTGACTGGGTTTACCAGAAGAAACATTACGCTGCTAACTGAAGTATGCGAGTTCTCCAGCATGGCATATCAGAAGCCGGCTCGCGTGTTTACCTTGGACAGCTCAGACGAGTTGAGGAAAGCCGAGTGTTGCACGAGAACAGAGAGTCTTTGTGCCCCTGCGGAGAGCTCACCTCTGCATTTGCACTCTCTGATTTACAATAATTCTTTCAAAGAACTAACGACACTGCACCATTATTTCAGCACGTTCAATGCAGTTACTCGCCCAGCCTGGGGCTGTCAAAGGACCGACAATGCCCACAGCACAGATGCTGCGATGTGGTGAGCGTACCTGGTGGTATGGAAACCAACTGACTTGGTTCTGCGTCCGGCTTCATCAGAGGAGTTAAGAGGAAGATGATGGGTGAAGCCTAAGCAACCTACTTCTCGGCCTGGAAATGTGCAAATTCAGGGTCCAAACCCTGTGGCTAGGAAAGTAATGAAGAAGAAAAACACCATCTAGAGCCTGAAAAATTAACATTTCTGTAAAATTAACATTTCTGTTTTGAGAAAAACTCACAGTACTATTAACTTGAACAATACCACTTCCAGCTGAAAGCACTGATCTCCGTGCTTGGAGGGCTCAGTCCTGATTTTGATGCATTTCTTTAATATCTTTGAGACATTCAAAAATACTATTACGTAGTCAGGAATTTCTTTTTTATCAAATTATTTAATAAAAACACGCTGAAGACATTAGGACACACTGCAACGCTGTATCATCATCATTACTGTTTCTCATTTTTAAAACCCCAGATTAGCATTCCTGATTTAACTAAGCTTTTAAATACTGTTTTGCATACTATCTACATCGAATGACGATCTGTGAATGTACAAAGAGACATTTTGATCTTTTCTGCAGCCAGGAGGAACAAGTAAATGAGTGACTGTCTCATGCAAGTACAAATTTCGCTACAGGGAGCTGTGTGCCTCTGTGTGTGTTTTACACACACACACACACACACACACACGCATAACAATCTATGGGGGTTTTGCTTGATTTTTATTTCATTTCACTTCAGTGAAATGGCCATCTATGGACAGCTATGCCATTCCAAGATATTCCACTTGAAAAAATTGAAGTAAAACGGGATCTTCATATTAAAAATATTCAGGTTTGCAATATAAACACCGACTTTTAACTTCACATGGTTTTCAATAACACGAAAAAGCAACGCAGGCACACACAACTTCTGATAACACCTAAAAACGCGCAAGCAAACCCTGTCACGGCACCATCGTACGGATTGACAAAGCATCAAACCATGTACTTGGGAACACAGAAAATCAGTTTTGTGTCACTGAGGAACACAGCTTATTACTAAAGATCCTCTTTTTGAGAAGTGCTGTGAGTAGCAGCTCACCGAGACACCTTCTGCAAGCTGCCTGCATGGGGGGCTTCGTGTGCAGGAAAAGACTATGTCCCTAGAGCTGGAATTCTGCAGAAGGTTTCCAAACATCACCATTAGCCTGGTTTTTCTTCCCTGCTTTCACTCCGGTAACATCAACATCAGCGCAGCTCTCCAGGCAGGTGGGGCTGGGTGAAACCAGGGGCTGGCAGGTTTTTTGGAGTTAGGGGTTTGGGGGGGGGTCTTTTTTAAGGACAGACCTCAAGGTCCGTAAGAAGGAGCTCAAACACAACTCTGGCCAAAACCCCTCAAAACCAAGTGGCTTTAACAATATACATTAAGAAAACAATCCTGGAAACCTGAGAACACCTCCAACTGAAAAGAACCACCTTTAAAATGCAGGTCACAAGCTACACCCGAATTTTCTTTAAAATCTGACATTCCCTAACATTGGAAGAGCCATATGCTGAGGAGCTCAGCACTATCTGCGTTACCCTGCATGTTAACGTTTGGTTAATTACAATTTTAAAGGGCAGCAACAGCCTTGCATGAGTAAATACATGCAAGGCAGCAAGCATCACTGGGCTGCGTTACAACAGAAATTGAGAGTAGGCCCTGGTAAACAACCCATCCTTAAAACACAGAAATCGGCACGGTTCTAAAATTTCATGCTTCCCATTACAAAAAAAAAAAAAAGGAAAGGAGCAGAACCACAAGCAAAATACAGGAGTCGATGTCACACAGGAAAGGAAAAAAAAAAAAACCCACAAAACCTCCCCCTCTTCTCACCCACTTTGTTACTATGGGACTCACAGAAATCTCTGGATTATAAACACAGAGGTCCCACTCACAAGACAATTAAGCAGCTCCAGTGCTTCTATCGGCCACCCACCTCCACGACTCTCCGCAAGGTCTGTGTCTCCCAGAAAAGCTAAAACGCATTCTTGAATTTGCCAGCTGAAAGACAGGACTTTGTTGCTCCCGAGAATAGGGGAACACTTTTGAAACCAAAACCATTTATTTTTCAAAGGAATTTTTTTTTTTTTTGCAACTGAACGCTGAGCACAATAGAGAACGAAGGAGTTAATATCATGCTCTGTTTTGTCCTGGGCAAGAAAGATGTATCATAACTTAAAAATCTGAGATGGACTGAACAGCAATAAATAGGTGGAAGATTACCAAGTCAGAAAGCAAGCTTAGAAACAGCATGTGCATGCACAAGAAATGGTGGAACAGTAGTTCCGTGCCTCTGCTGCGACCAGTAACTAACAATAAAACAGACAAGATGGTAAACATTGCAAAAAGACAATTACTAATAATGAAAAGGCAACAGAAATTTTGGGCTGCTTCCACCAACTGAGTAACGCATTTTCAAACTGACAGCAAAGTGTCGGTTGCCAAATGAAAATGAGAGCAAACAGCAAAGTTGTGCTTAACCCCTTTTTGCTTTTATACTGCATTTTAAACACAGATGAAATCATGGAATTTAGAAGAAAAAGTCTACAAAGGAGACATTTTACTCAGCTGTTTGGTCAGTGTTTCCATCACTTCAGTACCCAGAATCCTCAGACAACTTATTCATCTTGGGTCCTTCTCTCAATACCAGGTTCTTGAAAATAAAATGGGTTTCCATCTGCAGAACCTGGGTTAGCGACTCTCAGATCTGGGAGAAACTGAATTAGGATTCTGATTCACCCTGCGGAAGGTGAATGCTAAACACAAGACTTAATTGAAGGACAACCTGTAATTGCAGACTTCAAGAACTCTCTCCCTCAAGAACACCCCGCTTTCACGAGTGGCAGCCAAGGACCAAAAGGCAAAATCCCGAGGTACTGAGCTGCACAGGCACGACAGAGGTGCAAGAAACAAGCCTCCAGCAACTGCAAACATCTCGAAATTGTCCTCGCTCTGCTCTCAATTAACTCTAACAGCATCCTCTATGAAACAACAACAAATAGTTTAGCAGGAACCAAGCTTCGGCCTCAGACCTTCCTAAGCAGGAGCTGACAGAAGCAGCGTGCCTTTCTTTTAAATCTGACCGGCAGCAGCACTAATGCCAAACAAACATTTACCCTATCCTGACACAGAGGAATAAAAGGAAACATTTTTCTGCAAACCCAACTGTATGTTCTCTTGTCCCCATTCCTGCAATGGTTCAGCCACAAACAAGATCGTAAATTTTCTTTAAACAGTTTAAAACAAAAACGTTGACACAGGCAGGTGAGACAAGAACCGCAGAGAAAAGCCCTGACGTTCTTATACCTAAACCAGGAAAGGCATCTGATGTTTGGAAAGCGCGCTCGTTATGCCGGTAGCTGCTGCTGCTGGGCTTTGCAGAGACATCAGAAGCCGAGGAGGATTTGGAAGTGCAGCACTTTGCACCTACGACAACGGGAGCGTAACGGGAACATCGGGGACGCCGCGTCCAGCGACCCCCGCCGGGTCTCCGCGCGCCCTGGGCGCTCTGTGCCCGCACGCCCCCGCAGCGCAGCGGGGATCCCGGGGCCTCACCTGGGGCTGCAGGGGGTGCTCCGCGGGGCCCCGGGGGAAGCGCCCCGGGTGCACGGCTGGGACCCCCCCGCCCCCGAGCGGGGCCTGTCCCGGGGTGAGGAACAGGGGTCCCCCCCCCAGGCCCTGCCCTGGGCCCCGCGGAGCGCACCTGCCCCCGCCGCCCGGGCCCGCCCCGCCCGGTGCCGCTCTCCGGAGGATGCTGCGGGCCGGGCCCGGGGCGGGGAGCGGCGGGGCGGGGGGGGGGGGGGGGGGGGGAGGCGCGCGGGCCCCCCACCCCGCGCCGAGGGCGCCGCCCGCCCCCGCCAGGGGGCGCTGCCCGCCGCCCCGCCCGCCGCCGCTGCCCCCGGGCCGAGGGGCGCCGCGGGGGGCGCCGCCCCTCCTTCCCCGCCCGCCTCCGGCGGGGGCGCGCGCGCCGGGCAGCGGCGGGGGCGCGGGCGGGGGCGGCTCACCCGGTGGGCGCGGGTCAGGCTCAGGTCCTTCATGACCTCCTCGAAGGCCGCCGTCTCCTCCGCCTGCTTCTGGTTGTGCAGCGCGATCTTCTCGCTGAATTTCCGCGGGTTGTTCGAGGCCGCCATCTTCCCCCGTCCGCATCCCCCTCCCCGCGCCGGAGGGGGCGAGGCGCATGCGCCGGGCGGGCCGGGCGGGCGGGCGGGGGGCGGCGGGGGGCGCAGGGCGCCTGCGCGGCGGCGGGGAGGGGCGGTGAGGGGGCGGGGGGGCGCATGCGCGGGGCCGCCGGCGGCGCGCGCGGGAGGAGGGGGGCGGCCGCGCGCCTGCGCAGCAGCGGGGCTTCCCCGGCGGCGTGCGTGGGGCGGGGGCGCGCGCCGCGCATGCGCGCTGCCGGGCGGCCTGAGGCGGCGGCGGGGCCGGCGTCCGGCGGCTCCCCCCGCCCGGCGCCCCCCCCCCCCCCCCCGCCGTGCTCTCCCGCGGCGGGGCGGGGGGCGGCTCGCTGGCGACCGCGGCATCCTCACCCGGAGCCTGCGGGCACCCCCCCCCGCCCCCCCGGGCCGGGCGCCTTCGAGCAGGCCCCGCGCGTCGCGGCCGAGGGCGCCTCCCGCCAAAACTTCTGGCGGTCGCGGTGCCCTCCGCGGCACAGCCAGCCGGCCTGGCCACGGCACAGGCCCGAAGGGCTGATGCCAGGCAGAAAAAAGGGGGAAAAGGGGGAGTGTTGGTGCGTCCCCACCGGGCACTCGGATAGCAAAGACCTGACCCCGAAGTGGGAGGTAAATCCCAAATCTCTAAAAAGCCAGATATTCTTTAACGAGCGAATTAAAAATCTTAATTCTACGTTTTTTCTCTGTCTAAAGTTACTGAGAGGGCAGTTGGCTTGTTTCGGGGAGGCGGTTCTCCCCCCTTCAGACAATGGAGTCAGGAGAATTTCCTGAACAACCCAGTTTTCCCAGCACCTCACGCAGATTGGGCTGGGCCCCGCTGAGGAACGAGATGAAAAAGGTCCCCAGCTCCTATTCACCCCCCTGCCAGCGCTCGGGTGGAGCGGTGTGTGCAGCAGGGAGAGGAAAGCAAGCGACGAATTCATCAGCAAGTCTTTTAAGATAAGCAAGAGACCCTACTCTGCACTGGCTGTCTCTTCCTGCAAGATACATGAAGCTACAAGACGGGCGATACCTGTACAGTGGAAATCTAGTACCAAGGTACCGAGTAAAGGCATTCTTTCTGGCAAAGGTTTAGGAATTGGGGAAGTCTCCCGTTTTCGTGGCCCACTTAGGTGTGTTGTACAGCGAAGCAGAAGATGCTACCACAGCTCTGTTCTGAACTACGCAGAACAAAACGGTACAGTCTTCCCACGCAGGCACATCTTCACTGCCAAACTCCTGCAAGCGCATCCAGTTCCACCCTTCTCCCTTCCCTGTGGCGTTCTGCGTACGCAGACTTCTTCCCGGTGAACCCCAGCTCTACGTCAACACCACCAGAGACTTGCTCCCCCTTCCTGAGGAGTCAGGACCTTGGCCGACACAGCCGGCGATGTGTGTGGGACGCAGAGTATCTGTCACGGGGACGGGATGACAGGCAGAGATGACCCTGCTGGGATGCAAGCGGGCAGCTCTAGGGAGTACAGCCGTTTCGAAACACACACTTGGGCTGCTAAGCCATTGATTCCAGCTGTGTTAACATCAGATGGGTGCAAAGCACTGTGATGTGCAGGACACACGCATTAGGCGGTAATAAATCCTGACAGTGCTGTTTCCCAACACCCCCACGTTGCCCTTTACACTTTGTTTTTTACAAAGCGACAGAGATGAAGTGGACAGCCTCCTCTTTTGGTGCATCGCTCTGGCCCTGAAGTGTGCTTACTCCAGTAACCAAGTCCTGTCACGGCTGAACTATCAGATGAAAGAAACTAGACTCTGCTCTCGCTTCCACTACTGCTCACCTTTGTGGCCTTGGTTCAGTCAGTTTACCAGTCATTTATAAGCACTTCCTGCCCACGGAAAAATAAGAGATTGTAACTATCCACTGCTGCAAGGCCGTTAGAGATGGATGGATGAAACTCAGCTCAGCAACTGTCAGGATTAGCATTAGCCACAAAATCACGTCCTACCCTAAATTCTAGTCGTCAACTTGCACTTAAAGTTTATAACACGGTGTGAGATACCATCGCAGAAAACAGAGCTGGGACTTAAAAGATCATCCAGGCCCTGGCAGGATCAGCCATTCCTCTGTCATTCCTGACAGATGTTAGTCTAACCACTTCCTGCATTTTTCACCAGGAATAAACACCCGGCACGCATGTTCAGTTAAATACCCTCTAGCTGCGTACATGAACAGCATATGACCTGCAAAATTGGCCTGTCATGCTAAAAGCACATAAATCATAAAGATTCAACACTAAGATACCTATTATCCACATTGGTTTTGCTCGAGAAGCAAGACAATGATAAATAATTTGTTGAGTTATCCTGGATTAAATACCATAGGTGGTAATATCAAGCATCTAGAGACCCAGCTGCCACTCTGCCTCTTCCATAGCACCAAAAGATTAAGTGCCCAAGATGAAACTTGATAAATGTTCCCCTCTTGGATCTCCCGAGATTGAAGAGAGTGAAATCTCCCCTCCGACGGCTGCTCCTGCGTGGTTCCGCAGGGAAGGAACACAGATGGCCAGGGAGGTGGGGGGGTTACAACTTCCTCCCTTAAGAAGACTCCCTTTTCTTATTGTTTTGCCTGTGCAGCTTTATCAGATTGAATTCCAGCATGCAACCTGGACCAGGCTTAAATTCTCCCATTTTAAAACAGTTTGCATAACAAACTTCTCTTCAATGCAACATTTGTGTTTGCTTCTGGAATTTCTCACCCACTCACAGCTCCACTTTTGGGATGTGGGTGGATCTGAATGGCTGCTAAGTGCATGACCCAGCAGACAATGTAAATCTTGACTGCATTAAGGCATTGGCAAGGAGACGTTTTAGATGGGTGCCAGGTTTCCTTCTTCCTCCACCGAAGGAGATATGCCATGCATTTGACAAAATGATGAGCTCATACCGTAAGTATTATTTATGTCTCCTGCCATCTTCACCTCCAGCACATATGGGGCCATGTGAGAACAACTTGATCTCACTAAAAGCTGCGATGGGATCCCCTGAGACAGCAGCTCTATCTCCCCCAGCCTTCCAGACGTGTTATGGAAAAGTTTTTTGTAACCGAGAATGAGAGCTTTGCTCTGAAGCAAACAAAGAGTCATCGGAGGACCGGGCTGTTGTGTTCACATCTGCTTTTGCTGCAAACAACTCCTTACTGAGCAACCTGCACCTCCTTAGAGCAGATGCAGCTGAGAGCAAGCGGGCTGCAGGGAGGAGGTTGTGTTTACTTATCACTTGTTTGTTATCCTCCAGGTCCTTCGGAATTGCTCTGGCAGACGAGATCCAGCTACTTCCCTATTCTCCCTTGGAGGCTTCGGAGGAAGGTGTGAAGTTGAACCACTTACACAACAGCAGACAGCAGGAGATTGTGCCTTGATCGACAAATAAGCTGATGGTTTTTTGCCTACAGACAAAGATTTTGATCTCTCACACTTCCTACTTAATGTTCCTGTTGACGTTCCCATTATCCTCAGAGAAGAATATCCCAAGAAGTCCACAGAGACCCTAGTTCCAATGCTATTTTGAACCGAGCTCCAAACTGTGCTCTCAGTAGGAAAATATTCTCTCGTTTCACTTGGAATTTGTGACCATTTTGTTAATTTGAGATATTCTTGCTTCCAGAGGACAGATAAAAGCACCCGAATTACCCTCTCTACACCACTCATCAACTCTGAGGAGCAGTCCAAGCAAACCGACTGGCAGTCACACAGAAGGCTTGGTTCTGCTCTCCGTACCAATAGTCCCTCGCAATCCTTCCAGTTTAGTTTCTTTACCAACTCCCTGTAAATTCTAAAATTATGGAAAGCAAGCAAACACTGACTTGCTAAAAGATATTATTCTCATTTCTACAAGTCGTATCTTCTGGTGCTCTGAAAACACTTTGGCAACCGCACAGAGGATTCTGTTACGGTTATTTTTCCCAGAATCGAGGCTTGGCTTCATGCCACACTGAAGCAAGAAGTATTCCCAAGATGCTAAGGTGATGTGGTGAGCCGGTAAAGCGGCAGCCACTTTATGTCTTTCCAAAGCTAACACTTGGATGGTAGGCAAAGTATTCTATGTGGGTATATTCACAGTCAGCCCTAGAAAGTGAGGCACCAGTAAGAATCGTGCACTTTTACTGAAACAAACAGGAAACCGGGAAATACTTCTTTTACCGCTAAGAGATTACACCATTGCAAATCAAACTGTAGATCAGGCAGAGAAGCATGTCAGAGAGCAAGATGTTTCCTTCCATAGCCTTCTATCAAATCAAAGTTCAGAGAATTTGGTGATATTCTATATATAAAGTAGCAGAAAATATTTTCTTTTGAAATGTCATGGTTCAGAGATGTGTGCTAAAAGGGTCACAAGTAACGGATTTGAAATCCAAATTTTTCTGCAGAGGTTTCCTGTGCGCTCACGTATAAAAAAACAGCTACAGGGTGGGCAACAACCCCTGGTGTGAAACCGCACAAGGATCAGACCTTGTCCTGCTCTCTCCTACTATACGCCAGCAGAAATACAAGGCAGCAGAAATACAATACTGTGAACCCTCAGCGTCAGCTCTGGCTAGCAGGCTCCACAGAGTCAACCAACTGCGGGCTCCTCTGGTTCACGTCCCAGCGCAAAACCAACCTCTGCTGTTTCCATGCCTTAGGACAGATGTTTACCTCCAAGTTAAAGGCTTGATTTTCATGCTGAAGGTATTAAAAAAAAAATAAATGCAAGGGTGAAGGAGAATTCAGTGTGGTTTTCTGCAGGTACAAGTCATTTTTGCACAAAAACCTGATGAGCAGCGAGATAAACGTGCCAGCCGGATTCGGGCACCTCCTCAGTTTCAATCATTCCACTCTCAGCAAAGCAGGAGCATTACAGAAAGTCGGTTTCTCAGCAGGAGACTTAAGCAACCACCACAGTAGTCCCGTTTCTGTGGCTTCTGGGACCGAGCTGTTCTCTTTGCCCTACGTCCACCCATTTCATTTGCACACCAAATAAACAAGGTGTGCAAATGCAGCACAGGTTGTGTCTCTACGAGGACTGCTTTGCTGGGACAGGAGCAGCAGCGTGCCCTAACAGAAAAGCATTTCTGCTACGACGCAGCTGTGCTTGCAAACTGTTCTGTAGCCACAAAGTAAGAGCCTCTCCTTTCTCCCTCCCTCTTCCTGGGGGCAGCAAAACAAGCTGCATTGATAAACCTGCCTAATGGGACAATTCAACAGGGGAGAAATTAATTCTATTTTTCAGGGAGAGCAGCAGATTTCTCTTACCAAGTCTGTAGTGCAAGTCTGGTCGCTGGCTGTAGCCATTTTAAGGCTGCAATTCAGCAGAGCACATCAGTACATGGCAACTTTAAACACGCGGTTATACCCTATTTCAGCAAAATACCTACGTGTACATTGTACATTTAACGGCAACCCCTACACAGAACGGGGTGCCTTGCACTACTTGCAAGCCTCTGGGCTTCGCAGATCTGTGCCTCGGGAAAAGTGCATTTCTAAGAAGTTCCTTTCGGGCCTCTTGGAAGGCAGCACGAGTCATTCACTCGCTCCAACTCTTAATTGCTGCCCTGAAAAAGCCTCAGAAGGAATATAACAACTTGTTTTTCACTGTTAAAATGGGAGGTTCTCCACTGCAAGCTGTAAGCCTTCAGCTGAAAACCTCCTGAACATCTGGCCTGGGATTTGCGTTGATGGGTGTTCATGGTACAGCGAACGGGTGGGCGCATTTCTAGGTTAATACTACCGACAAAATCGGGCAGGACAGTCTCCCTCTTCCTTCCTCCTCCTACCCCCAGCGTAACCGCAGCAGCCGCAGTCCAACAGAACACACCAGACGTTCAGAAAGACTCCGATACCATGAGGAAAAGCCTCAAGCGCGGTGCAGCCCCGTAGAAAGCAGAGGAAGGCTGTTGCACGTGGCACGGGACAGCTGCCCGAGCCTGCACCACTCGTGAGCAAACACACACGGGCTTGCACATGGAGAGCATCTCTACTCATCCAAGGACTAAACCTGCCCCCCCTCCCAAGGTACACGCTCTCATTTTCTTCCTAAGAAATAGCAAGTGCGCGCTTTTGGCATAAAGCAGCTTTCATCACGTGAGAACCTCGGAGCATGCAAAATTAAGGTCCAGACATGCTAACTGCACCGCGGGGCAAATCTCTCTCTCCCAAAGCTCACTGAAATTCATACATTCCTTCTAAATCCAGTTGTAAACCACTGTCCTTAAGGCACTAATACTGAATGCAAGTATTGATAGTGCCAGAGAGAGCAAATCTGCATCCGTAAGGAGGATCACGTGCTTAAACAAGACCCCAGGCCACAGTGAGAAAAGAGAAGGAGGATGCACTTAAAGCAAATAATTGCAAACCGTGTAGGGAGAAACAGATTAGCAGCCTGATTACAAACATCAGATAACCATATGTAAAATACTTTTTAGTACATTTTCAAAGCATTGCGACCAGAAGATACACATCAAAAATATTAAACTCGGCTAAAAGGATAAATTCTGCTCTAGGTACTCCAGTGTTAATGTAGAGCAACTCCAGTGACTTCAAAGGAATTGCTCCAGATACAAAGCAGTGTAGCCAGAAGCAGACTGGCTGGTAGCCTGCATAAACAAGCAAAAAAGATTTTTCATTTTTTAAGAAGCCATATCAACTAGTTCTAGCTAATTACGTGACAGGGGCCTTGGGTGTGAAACAGCAACTGCAAAGCCTCAGGGACCAAGCCAAGAACCTTTGATTTGCTCTCTACAGCTTATAAAACCTTCTGAAAACTTTTGCTCTAACAGCTTTTCTACTTTCCATTGCAAACTGCTGCTCCAGTGCTGCCCTCCTGCAGGGCCCCCACCATCGCTCTCTACTAAGCCTTTACCCTTTGTCTTACAATCTGAGGCTAATTTCAGGTTGCACAGCTAAACCAGCAGCTGTTTCCAAGCAGAAAACACATTTCGTGTTCGTTTTATGGAACATTCAATGTTGGAGCAGTTGAAATCGTACCCACCCCACAAATAAATTTTAAAACTTCTCTGTGAAACTCCCTGAAGTTAAAATATTAAAACTGGAAAGTGCCAAACTTGTGTTAGTGAAACTCGGGTTACTAGTTTGGAAAGAGAAACAAAAGTTCTGGAGTCTGTGGGATGATACTGTGCCTACTCGCTACTAAAATGCAGAGTAGAAGCTAAGCTGTCTTTCTAAAAAATAACTTGAAGGGAGAGATGTCTGTATGATGTATATATATGCTCCCAGGTGAAATGCAAGATAGCCGAGCCCACTTAGGAAGGCAACGCTAGCCGGCTCTGCTTCCTCACTCGCCTGACACGCCAACACACCCAGGCTAGACTCTAAATTTGTTCAGCCACATTAACTTTTCCTGGTCCTTAAGTCACAAGTGATGAAATCTCATTCATTTATGCAAGCAACTGGAAGATTTATTGTAAATAAAGTGCTGCACATTACACAACTGGCTAAAAATCATAATTAGAGTTGCACTGGGAAACATGTTTTATTTATTCTGACAGTAGTCTGGCTTCAATAATCCTAGCATGATAAATGTCCCTAAAGTTTGCAGAGTTTCAGCAACTAAAGACCTTATCACAGACATGGAAGTGGAAACGTCTGACGAGGTTTGACGTGGCTTACAAGAGGTCCCGAGCCGTTCTGTTGCATAGCGTCATTTTAAATCAGCACCAGGGTACTAAGAACTGGTGGGAGTGCCTTCATCCATTGTAAATCAAAGAAATGAAAATTTCCGCTGCTGTTAAACTTCCAAGGCCTCAGTAGGAAAGCTAGGACACGTCTGCGCGAATTAGCAAGGTTCTAGGATAGGGAGAAATGACAGTCGGAGCGCCGAGCCGACAGACCCTCTGGAAAAGGGTCAATGACACCATTAATAGGATGCAGACATTCCCCATCTCTAGCTGTTCCGCACCCTGCCAAGAGTTCTAGTGCTTTCTTTCTTTATAGTTTTAAGTACAATTTCAGGCCCATAAAACATCAGAGAAGACAGAAGCTATTATCCTGGCCATGACAGGAGTCCCTAATGGGACATGCATACTCTGCAAATACCTAGAACTAACGATGCTGTGCTTTTACTGTTCCCCATCTGTTCAAGGGTATTTTAAAATGTACCAAATCAGGTTTACCCCTATAATGTTTATTGCTGCTCTGAGACTAATAAATGACTCCAAGTGCAATCAAACATTTATCTGGCTTTGCTCATTCTTGAAGAAGACGAGGAGCCCAGTCCACTTGCTTTCACACGGGGCATCCTGTAAAGCGTTTTCTCCAACCCAGCCACGGAGCACGCTCGCTTGGATATTTACGGGAAGACCCTCATCTGGCTGTCAACCTGCTGCAATGCAACAAAAGAACCCAACCTGTTTATTTTCAGAAGAACGCACAGGTTATGCACAGACCAGCCCAGAGCCACAACTGCATACTGCACAGGGGTAAAACAAACTTTATTATCAATATGGACAATACGCGCTTCCACAAATATTTTAGCTGGTCTCTGCTAAATTTAGAACAGCTAGAGTATTTCTAGCTAACGTTATGAAAAATAATTATTTATATTGCTATAAAAAGAACATTCCAGTAACAGAGAGAGGTGGTGCATGGCAGAGCTCTATCGCAAGTCTCAGTGAAAGAATCTGGAAACCCTTCCCAGCACCCAAGGAATGGGACCGCGGGTACCAGGCTCGTTTGCTGCATGGCAGGCAACAGTTGGTCTGTTTATTAAATACAGTCACAGAATGGCTTTGTGCATCCTCTGATCTGCAAAACCGCCATTCCGGTATGAATGAATACAAAGGTTAAGTTTATTTTTGCAAGGTTGAACTTAAAAGTGAGACCAAAAGCGCTTCACAGACCCCCGAGACACACACACACGTACCTTAGAAGCTCGACGTGACAAGTAAAGCATGGTTGCATGGTTCCCTTATGAAGAGATGCCAGCTACGGTCATCGCCTGGGCTCTCCAGTCAGCTGATGTGGTGTGGCTTATGAGCACTAAGGCTGCACGTTCAGAAAAACTCAGTTATTAGAGAACACCCAAACCGTCAACCGCTGCCATAGAAATGCTTTTGGTAGGAAAATTTAAATTTAAATAGGGGGAAGCATACTTAAGTATTTTAGGAAGGCAACGATGAAGGAATGACACACTCAGAAGAGGATTAATCGTATTCCGCAAATAGGAAAGCAAGTAACCTTCCATTTGTTACTAACCTAAGAAAGGACCCTTTTCCTAAGCATATGGAAGCATTAAAAAAAAGAAAATCCATTCTTTTGTAACTTTGAAGCTTGTATCAAGTTACATTTCATCCTTTCAACATTCGCTTGTTATCTGCCAACTGTTCTGCAGTGTTTCTGGCTTCTATGCCAGACCAAATGAACAGAGAATGGAGTAAATTAACTGCCTAAGAGCTAGAAAGCAGAGCTTGCCCACTGACTTCAGCATACTATACAACAAGTACTTTTCATTAATTTATTATTGGCAAACAGCAAATAGATAGGAACAGATGAAACTATGCATCATTTTATCTAAAATTTAGAATGCAGAGCTTAACTGAGGAGCGTGTGCCCTCACCGTATCATATCCAAAGGTGCTTTGATCTCATTATTAGAGAAAAATATCATTGAGTGCATCTGAGGTATGGAGTTCATGCTTTACACAGACCTGATCAATGATTCATTAGCAAAACAGACGTTATATATTGTCTCTAAAGGTTACAGCACAGTATTTATTTAACAGCAGAATGCAACAGTTTCTCTAAAAAGAGGACTGCATACCTCAAAATCAAACTTCTACAGATACAAAACAAAGCCCTTGAAACAGAATACCTGATAAAAGGAGAAACTTTCAATTCATTATCAGTCGAATTAATTAGAAAAAACGGCTTGGAGGAAAGGAAAGTTCAGGAAGTGACAGTATTCTGTGCAAGTAAACACAGATTTTACAAAAATGACGGAGTCATCTCAAAATTAATCACTTAATTTAAAATACCCACTGGCAACAACAACAAAAAAAAAACATTCCACTTAAGACTTCCATCATATTACGACGCCGAGCATCTTATTTACAAGTCAAGGGAGAAAAACCTTCAAGCTTATGGACAAGTAGCACCCACCTTCTTTCCTGTACGAAAAGAGTTTGGATGAACATGTATTGGTGGAGCGATCGAAAGGCAAAGGCAGCAGAGTCCTAAAGCAGAAACTCGGGGTGCTCTCTGCTTCAGTGGGTCAGCCCAGACAAAGAGCTGCAGAGCTCTTATTGCCAGGAAAGCCAAACCAATTTTTGGCAGTTATTGAGAAAAAAAAAAAAAAAAATCACGCCCGTTTATATGTCATCAAGCTATCAACATGGCTTTAGTGTTGCAAACTCTGGATGCCCCAATTAAGGGAGGATTTCTGGACTAGAGTATCATGATGCTATCTGGAGGGGGCGAGGAAGGGATCTGGAATTGCAGTGTAATCCAAGGAATGAGGAACCAACGGAGACCAGAGGTGTGCAGGGATAAGTATTCCCCTTTTAGGAGGGGAAAAAAAAACAGTCACCTTTGAAAAGCAAGAACATGCTTTCATAATCCAAGCACCTGAGCTCTTCTAGCTCCCACTGTCCCTTTATTGCTTCTGGAGGTCAGTATGTTATGCAGGTTTTGGTTTGGTTTGTTTGCTAAAAAACAACAAAGTGACGTACAATGATTTTTGGAGCTATTGATAAAAATCACACCTGAACATACCACAGTACTTCGTTACTCCTGAGCTGTTGATGTTTGCTATGTGTAACATTGTTAAAAATATGAAAAGTTGGCAAAATGCGCTCCCCCCATCAAAAAAAAAAATGAAAAAAAAGAGAAAAGCTTTTTCCAGCTGTAACATCTGTTAAGTCTAACTGGCTGACAAGTGCTTCTGATGAAACGCGCTTGCCAGAGCACTACATAAGAGGAGGAGGGACTTCATGGAGGAGGGAACGCAAGCTATTTTTCTGCTTCCCTCACCCACAAAATGCACAATACCATTTGCAAACAACAAAGAAACAACACGGCATCCTGATAACATGCAACACGAGGTGATTTCACGGGCCGACGCAGTGGTGCGTAGTTATCTCTGGGTCGTTACCTGCGGCAGTACAACTGGAGCGCATGCTATCCCAGCAAAAGACTCTGGAAAATGTAGGTCCCTTTCCCATTCATCAGTCTCTGTGTTATACACCTGCACAATGCTTGTAACATTGTTCAGATGCCAGTTGTACCCTCCTACGATATAAATCTTTTTTTCTAGTAAACAACAGCCAGCTTCCGACTGACCTGCACGCATAGGGCTCACCGTTGTCCATTGATCTGTTTCAGGCACGTAATATTCCACAGCCAAAACGTCAAAACAACGGTCAACATGGTCCATGCGGCCTCCCAGCGCGTAAATCCTATTATTTGCACTGACCATGGCATGCAGAACTCTGGGTTCGTTCATTGGGGTTTTAAACTCCCATTGATCCACGGCGGGGTCGTAACAGTGCAGGGCTTTTTTGTCTTCCACTGAAATGCCATACCCACCTGATATGTACAGTTTGTCTCCTACCGTGGCTCCAGCGTGCCCCCACGTCCTGCGTTTCAGGGAGCACACGTAAGTCCACTCGTTATTTTTGGGGCAATACTTCTCTACAGAGGCCAAGCTCCCCGACCGGTTTCTCCCACCGGTGGCATACACCATACCATGGAGGACGTTGAGCTGGAACTGGATCCTGCTCTCCTGCATGGCCTGGATGCGCAGCCACTGGTTCAGGTGCGGATCGTAACGGTAGCAGATATCCACAGCTCCCTCGCCGCTCCGGTATTGCAGGTGCTGCCCTCCTACGATGTAGACAAAGTTGTCGAGGACAGCCACGCAAGAGTGGCTGCTGCCCACCTCCATTTCCGTCAGCTCCTTAAACTGGCGCACGCTGGCATCCGGCAGGTAATAGACTTTGCAGCTCACGGTGCGGTCGTTATCGGTGTAGGGAGTGCCGCCGAAGGTGATGAGGGACAGGACATCTGAGCGGATGGTGGTCCGAGGGGACTGCATCTCGTGCTGGCGAAAGGGCAGGATCTGGTAATTGAACGCCTCCAGCAAGTACTGCCGGCACAAGACATCTTCCACCATGATGTCCAAGGTCTGGACGCTGTCCACCAGCTCCGAGGACTTCATCAGTGGGAAGCGGATGTGGCAGAGGACCTGGCTGGCATTGGCACGGCGGGTTGGGTCGTACTGCAGCCAGCGGACGGCAGCACGGAAGAGGTCTATTTCACTGCAGCTTTTCAGCTTATTGCTCTGCAAGAAGAAAACTAGGCGCTCCAGCGGCAGGTGGAGGAAATCCTCTTCCTCAGAGATCTGGAGGAAATGCCTAAAAGTGAATGCATCTACTGATTCCTTCAAGGATGCAAGGCTAAAGGTGGTGGCCATCTGCCCGATATTGAGACACGTTTCTACGCTCATGGCAGACTTCAGAAATTCTTCGCAGAGCTCCACGACAGGCACCATCTGGAGGAAGACAGCAGCTCCCAGCACATCCTGAATACAGTCAAGATCAAGAGTCACTTCAGCACTGTACGCAAAGTCTATTATGTGTTTCAGTCCTTTTGCAGATACACCTTTCAGTTCGATCACATCTTGGCTGGCTTCTCTCATCCCGCCTGTGAACATCGCCCTGGAGGTCAAGAACACAAACATTTTCCCCCCTTTAAATACACGTAAAATGATGATTCGTTTCAGAATTTTATTTTTTAAAACATACTGATTCTCTTAGGGAGGATGGGGAAGGGGGAGAATAAATCAAGGCTAAATCTCTAAAAGCCAGGAGAAATCAGAGTATGCAATTACTTACATAAAGCTTGCATAAACAGTGCACTAAGGAGTAGCATTCAGCTATCGGAAAGTTACTTTTTTCAATCCTTCTGGCTGCGTAAGTAAGAGTGGGACACAGGACAAAGCTTCAAGAAGTAGGTAGAGCTACCAGAGCAGGGAACACAGTACGCCGGACGCCAAGGACTCTGTCATAGTCAACAACCAAAGGACACAACGGGACCTGTACCGGCAGAGATTGGTAGCCATACCCTGAAGAGTTCACATATGCAGGATTTGTGGGCACAAAGAGAGAACACACTTCAGAAGGCACCTGTGTTTAGGAGGCCAGCGATCCTCTGAGCTTGCCTGCAGCGCTGCCTTTAGGCAAAGGTTTCGGTTAGCCCATTAGGTCGCAGGCTAGCTACGAAATGGCTTAAATACTGCAGATGCAACTCATCTCACGAACAGCTTTGGTAATCACAACAGAACCTCCCCTCCAAGGTTCACTCCCAATGCCTTAAGAAGACAGGAGTTGCAGCCGCTTCAGAAAACGTCTGTCATGTTGCAGTACGACGGCAGGGGGCTAACAGGCAATTAAAACCAAAAAAAAAAAAGAAAGGAAAAAAAAAGATTTTGTTACAGCACAGCTGCGAGCACATCAGTTGACCAGGCCATGCAGAGATTAGGCCCTCGATCACCTCCTTGGGAGGCTTCTAAGTTCCACAGGAAGCACATACCACGCCAACGACTGCGCGCAGACATCTCGTAAACCGCTCCTCTAGAGCGGTGCTGCATTTCCCAGCTACAGGGCCTGTGGGCGTGATGGGGACATAACTGCACATTTGGTTTTTTATACGTTTACATTAAATTTCGGCAGGTTTTGTTATGTATGGGTAGCTCGGGGGCAAAGGTTTGTGCTCTGTGTAGGATTCAACAAGCAGTAGCAGAGCAATTCTGGGGAAGCTGAAGTCAAAACAGGTTGCTGGAAGAACGGTGACAGGGAGTTTTGCCGTTCCCTGCCATAGCACACACACCGCGGCCAGGCTACGGACTGTCATACAAAAGACCTGTTAAACTGCTGCCAGCTGCCTGCACATTTTGGGCCGTTTCTTTCCACCATCGATAACTTACTTTTTTTCCACCGGAAAGGTAAATTCATTGTGAAGGCACGGTGTCATTAGAGCTGCCTTAGTGTTAGTTAGTCAGGAAAAACGCTGAACAGCCCCTGCTCTTCTGCATCAACACAGGAATAAAGGAATATCTTGGGAACATGGTCGAAAGACAGGAGTTCCAAGTTTCCTGTCCAAACCAGGCTAGAAAACCTGCTGCCGTCCAGCATAAACCCAAGAAATCCTAAATGACCTAAATAAGGAAATATCTGCATATGAAATCAGCTTTCTGTAACCGAGTGACCAGGAATACTGTTCGCAATTATTTGTCCATATAGCAGATGAGAGCATTCTGCTAAAATCCCCTTGCATATCCCATGTCACAGAACAGCATGCTGCCCTGATCCCCTGCCCCAGAGGATATGCAGACATATGTGTACTCGTGCATTAGCTATACAGAGCTGAACGTGCATGAGGAAAAGAAAAGCATTATTGTTGCCATGATGAAGACAAATCATCAAATAGAATGCAATTCCTTTAAAAAGTGTTATGGTTCTAAAATGCTGATTATATAAATGCCTCAACTTCACTCTTCTCCCTCCCCCCCCCCTGCATAAACCCAGAGTATTTTCAAAAGCTAGATTATTCTGCCATTGTTCCCCAGGACAACCTTCCTTAGCACCACAGAAGTTATAACAAGAAACCTACTCAGCAATTATATTTCGACAGTGAAAACACACTAGCAGCGGCACTGCATACAGCATTTATGAATACAAATAGTGCTATTAGCATTTGGTGGGAGATCAGCTCCGTCATTAATTGCATGCCTGTTAGGGAGAGTGATAAGCTTGGAAGGTTTATGTTACCAAAGGGAGAGGGAAGGGAACAGCCTAGAAAATACGTGTGTACGTGAGACAGGCATCAACAGAGCAGCTGAAGAAACGGGCAAAGGGAGACAAGAAACACGCCAAAGGACACTGAAGTCCCTTGCTCTTGGTTACCTGCTCAGCAAACCAGTCTGCTCCCATCACAAAGGAGCCTCCACATCAAGGAATTGCAAACCCCGCTGAACAGCCCTTACTTGCGATGACCAGCAGTCCAGAGTAACACCCGGGTCGAGTTCTCTGTTGTTTTGAACCTTCCCTATAACCCGTTGCCTCCAGCATGCCCCTCACTTCACGCTGCAACTGGTGCTCTCAGAAACGATCCCTAACTCAATAGAGAAGTCACTCCAAGTCAGAGAACCATCACAGAAGAGTTTGACAGAGGCAAGATGGATGAATACCGCTTCTCGCTCAAGACTGAATTTCCTGCTCTGCAGTTGGCTCACTCTGCATTAATTTGGCTGAGAAAACTCATCTCCGTGCTTCAGTTTGCTACCCACACAAGATGGGACAATTCTCCCCTATCTCCCCGGGGCGTCTGGGGAACGCACACACAAAATGCTTCATACTCTTCAGCCTGTGAACAGCAAGCACTGTAGACAGATCAGTGGTATTTAAAGATAACATGAGTGTATTTACAATGGGCGCCATCGTTCAATGGGTGACTCATTTCAGAGCCCTCGCAGCCACTTCCAAATCAGCTCAAGCAGCTCCAGGGCAAAAGCCTGTTTCCTTCAGCAGGCAGAGCACCTACCCATGCTGCCAAGGTGTGTTCAAGACCTGGGCTTGAATTTGCATCTTGGCCCAGCGGCTGTAGTCAAACCAAGCTCATCTGCATGCAGAGGGACTGACTCTGAGCCTCTACATGCCTGCAGGTAATCCCACCAACATCCATGGGGGAAACCACACCTCCAAAGGGTTGTGGGTGGGTGTGATTTTGGGGGGTGGTGGGGAGGTTGGGGTGGGGGAGGATGGGGAAACAGAAAACCAATGGGAAAGGTAAAAATGCCTGCTTCCCTATCGGATTCTCACCTGAAATAGTCACTGCAGGCAGCCAAGACAACTTTATGAACCTGAAACACTTCATTATTTATAGTGAGGATGACATCAAGCAGCTGAGCCTGAGCTCGGAGCGAGGCCAGTCCCTGCAGTAGAGTGGTGCTGTGGCCAGGAGCAGAGAACGTGCATTTCAGGGTGCTGTTCTTGTCAGCCATGCTAAAAACAGAACAAGAGAGACAGGCTGGTTTTAAATTAAAACAATATGTGGTATACCTACAAAGCATGCTGGGGAAGATACTGTAACATGAAGCAGTTTGAACGCAAATTCCCAGCTCAATCACCACACAGAACATCATGACATCAGTACCTCAGTTGTATTCCTTTCTCCCAATACAAAAGAGACTTCCAAATTTTTAAATTATACGTTCGCATTACTGACAACCCATCACGCTGCAGCACACACGGGCTTTGGAGACCATCCAAACACCAGCTGGTGGGGCCAAAATCTCCAACGAACATTGGTGTCCCTACACTACCACCACCCCAGAGTCCACCCTGACCTTGACTTCAACCACGAGACTGAATCACAGTTGCTTATTCTTCTCACCACCTATCCTGACTGCAGCTGTGGGATGCTCTGCACCGTCCAAGGACGGCCCTGCTAGCCCTATTTGATCCTTTCCTTATGCCTGACCCTCATGAGAAGAGCAAAAGCAAAATATTACATAGCACTGGCTGCTCTAAATAACGTCAGCTGTTTGAACTGCACTGTAAACAGTCCCCTCCCAGTGTAAATATTTCCTTGGTTTTCCCAATGCCTCTCACACATGTTCCCCAGCGCGGAGAGCATCATTCTTAGATTCACTTGGCCTCAGATGCACTTGTCAGTGAGAACGCTGCATTTGGAGGTGAACATCAGCCGCATCTCTGCACAAGTGGAAAGGACTATTAGATGCTCTGCGCTCCTCTGGAAGTAACCACAATTACGCTGCAGATTTCCTGAGCAAGGTGAGAGTGGGCCAGCATGCCCTGCCCACCAAGCAGGGTCCACTCACCAACGGAAGCATGGAATCCTAAATTCATTTGCAAATTTAATCCGACACTTAACTACTTTTCAGGATCAAGATCGGAGTCCTTCTGGGAAGAAAACATGCACAAGGCCCAGTATTCAGAATGGGGTTTGTGTTTTCAGAAACATCCTGCTATTTGGTGTCTGCACTGTAAGAAATATTTTATGGAAGCGTGACATAAAAAACCCCAAGCAGATCATACCGAATCTGCAAAGCTGTGTTACTCGCTCCCAAGTCGACAGTGGGAGAGCGCACTTAGTACTGTACTTAAAGGGGAGTAGTAGTAGTAGTAGTATTTAGGTAGAACATACGGAGAAAGCCAAAAAAAAAAATAGTACAGAGACTAGGTCCCAGTTAGCTAGGGGCTGTATAATCCCATCGTTTGCTAACAACTGTCCCCAAGAGTTCACTACCCAAACAACAACAAAAGCCACACACAATGGACGAAACAAGTAGGCAAGGTCAGAGAAGAGTCAGGGAGATGGGACAACCAAAAAGGGGACGTAAACAATCCTCAAACAATAAGGAACAATGGACGGGACTTGCTACTTGCTTAACTTGTCGGATTGCAATTTCCTGCAAGCTTTACAGAAGAGGCGAGTCAGGGGAAATCTGTGATGTTCATCAGGGCGCTGAGAGGGCAGCCGCTTTGTGCGAGTAGCTCTAGAGCTCTTTGGGATGCTGCAGGATGCAGATATCAAATCTTTGCAGTCTGTTTCAAAACTCCTCAGGCTTGGGAACGCGCCTTAGAATTCCTACGAGTTCCTACTGGGATGACTGATACCGGTCAGCTGTGCTTCTGGTAGCACAGATCTGAAATTCCCACCTTCAAGTCAAAGCATACTAAAAAGTCTGAGTTCAGAGAGCAGAGTCCAGCTACAACATCCTTCCCATAATAAAAAGGATTAGCAAAAAGTCAGTTGCTGACAAGACCTTTATCCATTACTCCGCGAGCCAAGAAACGAAACGTCTCCAGCTCTTCCCATGGCGAAAGGGGAAAGAGATTGGAGGGAGCGAGCGCATGCATATTCATCACGTCAAACTCATTTTACGCTCCTCTCTGGAACAATGGCTTTGATTCACTGGAGTCTAAAGGAGGAAACATGGAGCACAAGCAAGGAAACGATCCTGCCTCTGAACACAGTATCGTTCACACAGCAAACCCATTCTGCTTCGCACCGGACAGGTAAAACATGCAGGCAGCTCCGGTGGCTCATCTGGGAGACGATAACTCCTGAGTTTACCGGAACTTCGTTAGACCTGATCTCCTGCAGGATTCTTCTCATGGGAAATTTTCTTCAGCCTTTTTTTCAGACCAATTTTAAATATTCCTTTTCCTAGCCTAAGGGCTTACCCATATAGGGTTGCTTTCACTATAGCCACAACCCCCCCAGTGTGGGTGCCTCTTCAAACAAGCTTTACCTGAACAAACATTCTTCTTTTCTTCCTTTTTCTCAATTAACTTTTACAGGCACCGTTAATAAGCAGAGTGTAAGTTTAAAGTAGATGGAGGACTAAATCTGGGCGGGTAGATATTTCGGTGCTGGAATAAACGTGTTTGCATGTGCGATTCATTTCAATAGGTAATTGTGAACAGCTACCCCTGAAAAACACCCTGTACTAGTTCCTTTGTCTATTTACAGGTATAGAATGAAAGGATCCAATGATTACACAATCCTCCGGGGGGGGGGGGAAAGACAAACCAAAACCAAACAGTAAGAGAAGCATTGATAATGTCCAGTTTTCTTCAGTCTAGAAAAAAAGAATTTTTAGAAGAAACACATAGGCTGGAAGCAAAGTAAAATTGACACAAAGCATGAGAAATCAAGTAAAAGACTACAAAAAAACAAAGCGGGAGGAGGAGAGGTGAGAAACCAGCAAAAAGCGCTGTTTGCACCGCGGTTAGTAAACAGGGATTTGTGACAAAAGCAGGCTTGGCTCAAACCAGGCTGCCGTACCACGGGGCACACCGCAGCACCGCATGCATTATGCTGCGTGGCCTTGCTTTCCACTCCTTGCGCTGCATTAGGAACAGAGGAAGAAGAGAGGCAGCAGTTGGATTATAAAAAAAAAAAAACAAAAAAAAAAGGCACAAAAGGAAGCCTTGAACATCTGAAAGTGCCTTTGTGAGGCTGTCCCTATCTTAGGTGAGATCTGAGCATGCCGTGTACTTGTTGCTTAACAATTTGTTACAGAAGAAAGAGCCTTGCATACAAACTTCGGAAGAGTTGCATCCACTCCTCAGCAGTTCAGAACATGCCTTCAAGATAAAAGCCGTTAATCACACAATAGTGAGAAATCGTTCATTCTGCTCCTTCCCCCTTCCCTTTCTGATGGAGGCAGGGCTGGAGAGCTTCTCGAATTTTCCTTGGTTTTTGGTCTTTGTCCTCAAAAGGACGGCACTGGGTGAAGTCCTTCCCCTGCTGCAGAGCCTTGCGGAGGTTTCTGCGGCTGGAGCGTCCCTGGGCAGGGGCCGAGCACACTAGCTCGGAGCGGGGTCAAGTGTGTCTGGCTGCACCCAGTCAAATTTATCCTTTGAAAAAGCGTAAAACATAGCAATCACATTCACATCAAGCAGCGCTTCCACTGCACGTCCCCGGGGCTTCACAGGGATCTGCAAGGGGATCTGAAAATGTTTACATGATCAGGGCATCTAACATGAACATATTGGTATAAAGGTGACTTTACCAGAACAGAAATCCCACTTTCCATATGGAAATAGCTGCAGCAGTGAAAGGCATCTTTATATTCATGTAACTGCATCCATCGCACGAATGGTGGGGGCAGCTGGAATTCAATAGACACGTTGATTCAGAGGAGCGATCCATTTTGGGCAGCACCCTCAAAGACTCCAATAGCATTACTGGTACCTGATTTTCAAAAAGGGACTGCCAGGGAATAAGCAATGGGATTGAGGATTTGTCTCCAAGCCGCTGCCCTGAAGCCAGATCGCTTTCAATCCTCTCCCGTCACTGCAGGATAGAGTTCAGCATGGGGTATGTGACCGTAGCTTGGGGAAAATCAACCCAAAACCGTATGCACATTGCAGGCTTGTGAAATCGTTAAAGCAAGGGTTAAGGGAGTGGTTCCAGTCAGACAGCAGGCAGGGAAGGCAAACAAGCCCAGAATTCTCCTGCTGCTGCTGTACCTATTGCAGGAGCTTGGCCATGTGCTCATCCTTGCCCCAAGCACGCTGACGACATCCTTAGCTGACACATTTCTGAGCAAGAACTGCTTGATTTTTTTTGACCAGAAACACATGCAGCGAGGAGGCATCCGAACACAGGGCTGGACGCCCAAGAGGCCTCTAAAGCTGACGACGGGCTGAGAGATATTTAAGGGCCATACTTCAAGGATCAGTTCAGATGAGGCACAAAGAACGTCCCAAAGAACAATCGTCCCCTGTCTCTGCCTCCTCAATTCTTCACAATGTCACGTGTAATCCAAGATGCGTTTCAAGCTAATGAATCATTTCTACCAAATCTGTACTGATGATTAAAAACATCAAAGCTGGAATTAAAGGCTTACCAAACATGAGTTCGTATTTCAGCGTGTTTGCAACTACTGCACAAGTACAAATGGAGAGAATTGTACCAGGCCAGATTATAACATTTCAGTGACTGAATTAAATACGAAAAACCTTTTGCTACACAACTGCCTGTCGTCTTCCTACTCTTCTTCTCTAACACAGCCCTCCTTTGAAGGAGGGATAGTTTGGTGCTAGCGAGGCTCGCTCTCCATCCCGGTTCAACATCCTTGCTGATATCCACCCACGTTTTCCCACTCTCTGGGCAGGTGGTGCTTGGTAATTTTTCATACAGGAGAAACTCAAGGGGGTTGGCAAGATTTCTAAGCAGGGCAAGCTTCCAACAGCCAGCCTCTACAGTAAACATAAGCTCTAAAGGTAAGACCCCGCGGGGCATGGCTGGGGTACAAAAGAGGAGGGAGGAAAAGCAGCAGCGTGTGTGTGTGTTCGCATGCATCGAGTACGCGGTGCCACAGCTTTTCTGGGGAGAAACAAAGGACTCGAGATTGCAGAATAGCCAGAGAGGCACCTTCTGAGCGCTCAAGCCTGCAAGAAATTTTTTGTGGTGAGAGCAGAACTAACATAAAGCTTGAAGAGCAACTTTATTTAGAACATAGGGGATGAATATTAAGGATCTTCTTTAAGAACCTTTGAAAGGCAGCATTATAGATATTTTAATAATGCAAATCATTTAATGCCTTTAGTTTCATGCCTAAAGTAAAAAACACATTCAGATTCTGATTCTTAAACTACAATTAAGACACTTAAAATCAAAACAAAAGTCAAACTCCCTCAGATAAGTCACCGGTAGCCATGGTTACTGTAATATTTCAGATCCTGAGGCTTTATATCACATGCCCAAATGATGAAAACGAGTTTTCAGCACCTCACACTAACAAATGCGACATTAGGGCAAAAAGGCTAAACCCTTTACTGTAGATCTGCTCTTTCCCAGACTCTTGTCGGGACTTTCGGACAACGCTCCCGTGGCCTTTGCACACCCCTAACGAAAAGGCACCGAGAGGTTTGATCGAAGTTTGGGTGCAAGGAAGATTAGAAGCTGCCAGGCAATGAGACTTAAAAATACCCGCCCTGTTAACCTACTTATGTTCCCAGCAGCAAGCAAGATTGCCACCAGCACCCCATCAGAAACAACATTTACCATCGCTTCCCTGTCCAAATTAGCAACGACAATAAACACTTAATGATCAGCAACTAATTAAATATTAACATATCGAACGAAGGGGATGCTTTCCAGAGAAATGTAATCATCCTTAGGAAAGATATGTGAGCAAAATGATTTAATCAATCTCTTTGTTCCCTTTTCCACCTCCTTCCCTTAATTTTTCCTATTTCTCTCCTCTGCCTCCACTCATTTTCCTCTCCTGGCACCCTCTCTTTCATCAAAGGCAATAAATACAAGTAGAAAGCCTGAGACTAATATCTCTATTTAGAAGTGACTAGCAATTTGGAGTGCTCAAATAAAGAGATTATAAATCAGTCTGAGTTTTAGAAGGAGTAATACTTTGTGCAAAAAAAACAGTCTGCTGTGAAACGCCTGAAGTTGAATAGTGAAGCTTGAAAAGTCTCGCCTTTTGCCTTTTACGCTTTTTTATTTGTATTACAGGGACCCAATAGGCTTGTCCCCCTCACAAAGCGGGAACCGAGGTCTCCAAAGACGGATTGCCCGATGCTGGGACAGGACTGGGCACCGCTGGGCTCCCACGCTCTCCACTGCCAGACAACCCACGCCCGACTGAGCCTTGCATTTAGTGAAAACGGCAATTAAGGACGTATTTCACAGCAGCCAGGAGGTACCTTAATGTGTCATTTTTAAGTGCTTTCTGAATCAGGCCCTACTGATCCCCTTCCATGTTCATCTGCATCCTGCTTCTCCCAGGCTGGAACCAAGGAAACCCTGCAACCCAAAGTTAAGGCAGCAAGTTGCACCAAGAGGCTTTTCAATGTATTTTTTTTTTTAATAGTTTTTTTTGGTCCCCTGAGAAGTCCCGGACACATTTCCAAATCTCTGTTTTTCTTTTTTTTTTTTTTTCTGAGCTGGACTCACAGAGGGCCCAGCAGACCACACACACACAAATATATTCTGCTCCCAGGCTTCAATTGGTAGGTTGTTCACAAGCCAAAGGAGGTGGGATTTTGGTTTCTGCTAAAAGCACTCATAAAACTGGATGCCTGTCAAAAGCTGGCTGGCCTGGTAAAACGGAGCATTGGAGCACGAAACAAAAAAGTGGAGGGTGAAATATTTGAACACATTAAACTCTGTGCCACTTCATGGAGTTTTAGCGTGAGGGACTGGTCAGTACATGCTGTACCTGGGACAAATTGGGGGGGGAGGAAAAAAAGGAATGAACAAGATTCTCAAAAATATTTCTGTCACAGAGCCAGAGTCATTTTTATGCTGGTTGCAGGGACAAATGGGAAAAGCAGTTTGGTCCTCTTCATTCAGCAACCGGAGCGGCCAATGCAACTCACAGGCAAGCGCTCTGTGAACCCAAATTTGCACGCTGGGGTCTTGGAGGGGCACAAAACGCCAGGCTGAGAGGATCATCTACCAGGATCTGCCATTTCTCTACCCATATCCAAAGCTACCACAGGGGATCTTGTCCTGTACGGGGATTTTCCTGGGGCACCCTCTGTCCTACCCCAAACCTCCTCTGGCGCAGGCAACACACATCTCCCATCGCTAACAACACCCTGCCATTCCACAATCTCAACCTGTATTTTTAGAATGACCGAGAATGGGAAGATACTACCCCACCCCCCAAACCTTGCCATGATTATATTCTTGTCAGCCCCAAACCTAATCCCGCTGAGCCAGGAACAAACTGAGCAAATATAAAAATCACTCTAAGCATATAAATTACTCTGGCAGCCACAGGCAGTATCACAGCAATGAAGAAGTCAGCTGCTCTGTGTTGTGCCCGAGCTCAGCCAGCCAGACAAGGACCCCCAGAAGGACGGTGGATTTTACACCATGTAAAATTTGCCTGTGTATCCACAATACACAGCTAAGCACAGGCTCTTTATACTCTCGATACTCCTGCTGACAGCGCTGCCTTAAACAGTTCCACGTTTCCCCCACCATATGCCCTTAACGGTCAAACCCTGCCAACCCCAACGCTAGAAATAAAGCAAAGCTGCAGCGATGCTGGATCAAAAAATGCAAAAAAAAAAAAAAAGCAGAATCGTCCTTTTACAACACACCACCGCGGTCGTTCTCGCAGCCAGCAGCCCCAGCGGGTATTTTCTGCGCCCGCCATCCCCTGCACACCTCTCCCAGCAGCACCCGTGGCAGAGCCGCTGTGCAAAGGCCGAGAGGCACCTAGTGGTGTCGGGAAGCACAGCAGAGCCACCAAGGCCACCCCAAAAGTGACACCCAGCCCAGCCCGAAGCACAGCTTCACTGCTGGCCTTCGAGATACCACCCCGCTCTTCCCTCCACCCCTGCCCTTCCATCCAGCCCGCTCCACCATCACATTTTCGCCTTCAGAAATGGAGCAAAGCTGATCCGTGGCACAGCTACCGCTGCCTTCATCTGAAGATCCATCAGGACCTGTCTCAGCTTCCCGGCTCGTCACAGGTCAGCAATGGCTGGGTCACGTTCCCGCTGAGGACGGCCCGTTTCAGCTCTGCTAAGCAGCTCCGAGCAGGGCAGAAAGTTCCCCCCACCACGCAAATCACTTGGCAACCTTCTCCCACGCAACCATACCGGGCTCTTCGCTCCACACCTTGGAAAAACTCAGAAAAACTTCAGAATCAGACTACGAGGTACTGGGAGTAGCATTTGTCTCAGCCTGTTTCTGTGGCATCCGATTGCATCCTCCGGGCAGTGTTGCAATAAAAACGACAGGACTAGTTACACACAGAGTAGGTACTACAGCGTGCACCGAGCCGCAGCACGCCTGCCCTCGTCTCCCTGCACCTCCACCCTCCAGATTATTGCCTCAGAGCAGCCAGGAATCTCAAGCAAAAGCAATGTAAAATGATGAAACAGCCGACAACAAAACAAAACCCACCATCCCTTTAATGCAAACTAAAGAAATCGTGTTTTCCAGCAGATGCGACCAGCTGCCCCGGCACTTGGCATCGTAACACCGATTCCAATTCAGTTCCAGGATCAAATCCTCTTACCGCCACGTCTGCTTGTAGCCCATTTTCCTCGTTACCTAAATCCTCTGCACTTACCTTCTGATGAGCTTGTGCCCGTCCTAAGCATCATTATGGTTCCCAGCTCCTTGGGCAGTTCAGCTCAGCATAGGCTTTGTGCCACCCTCACTGCGCCTCCTGAATGGAATAACCCGAGGCCACCAGAAGTGCAGCAACAGCTTTTCTTAAAGGCCACTGATTTCTGTGCAAGTTCAGCATTTTTCTTCCATATAAATGAGAGACTGGAAAAGACGCCTTAGCCACCATCCCGTGATGCAAGGCTCTTCCTTATGAAGGCGTTAATGCTAAGCCACGCTTGGAAGTAAGACAGGAACCTCTAAAGAATCACTGAAGTTTACTTTTGGTCTAAATAAAACCTCCAGCCCAGAAGTCTCCCAGTGTTGAACAAGAAAGCAGCAGTTATTTTTACAGAGATTCAATTGGAGCGTAAACATTTACACCACGTCTACCAGATCTAACAACTAAATCTGTTTTAAAATTGCCATGTGGCTGAGTACAGAACGTAGAAACCACACAAAACTAAACTTTGAATAGTTTCAAAAGGGAAAAGAGAAGTCTAATTGAAGATTGAAGCTATGTAAGATTACAGGAACATGAAAGCAAGGCAGACTCACAGCCCTTATCATTATCTTCCCCAACACGGTTTTACTCTATCTTCCCGTACATTTGTTCTCTTTCCCACCACTTTCTTCAGAAGAAATAAGGGTAGGGAAGTTCAGATCAACTTTCTCTTGATGTGAACCCAGCTGCATGTACTTTTATATAAGGAAGACCTGCAGGTCTTCCACGCCCATTCTGGTTTTGACAGGTGGGACCGCTTTCATCAAACATGCCAGTGTCTAACAATATTAGGGACATTTCTGAAAAGCGTGTATACAACCTGGCTGCCTTCCTTTCTTCAAGGGGTTATTCCCGATTTGAGGCACGTGCAGCTCTCCTCAGCTGGACACCCCAATTAATGCCCGCTTAAAGGCCTGTACAATAACATCCTCTCCAGCATCTGAAAAGATGTTGTTTCCTAGCTCTGTGTCACCCTGCTTTGTACAACCCTACCTCACCAATGCTGCAGCAGAGTTCACGTGCCTCGCTGAAGCACGGAGAACTTCCCTTTCTGAGGTACCAACGGATTTCACCATTTCCTCTGTACTTACTTGCTCGCCAGTCTCAAAGCGTATCTTCAGGAGCAGCACAGTATTACAGAGTGAATTACGCAGCCTGAAACTCTCCCTCCACATCATATAAAGGGCTGGGAGTAAAATATGAAACCCATTTGTAACTCATGAAATTCTACCCACAGAGGAAGGACGGGGAGGGGGGGGGAGCTTATTTCAGAATAGAAGATTTGGGCTGTTTGCTTTTCAGTGCACAGCAATGGCCTTATCTCATGCCATCAGTGTGTCCAAAGTCTTTTGTCCCCACCATCTCGCACAGTGTGTTCCTTATCAAATGAAAGCGCGGGATCCCCAGCAAACAAGTTCATTTTCTTGCTTTGGGGAAGCCAGCGTACTTACGGGTAACGAGCATCAGCCATGCGGTAGCAATTCCAAAGATGGAAATTCTGTCCGTGCTGTTTGAGTAACAGCGCACCATCGAAATGGCATGTGTGTAACAGCAAGAGAGGACTTTGTCCTTTTGCCTTAGCGAGTAAATGCTCAGTAAGTGCAAAAGTCACAAGTGGAAGCACCTAACAAGGAATCACTGTCAATAGGGAATGCCCTTGAAATTCTCCTCTCGCTCTATGGAGGCGACGCAGCGCATCCAATGTTCCCCATCAGGTTTCTCCCCTGTATTCTCCGATAAACCTGTCCTTTAAACCAGAAGACTAACAACCAACAAGAAGTAGTATGCAAATTTCAACGGGCTCTACTTTAAAATTAACAAAGCAAATAAACACACGGCGATAGGGAACACGATGGAGCTAGAGCTCAGGGAACAGAACTGCTGCAGCTCCAGCCTGGGTGATTTATCATGGCCCTGAAACAAATTACTTCCATTTCTCATTGCTACACACCCAGCACCGAGAAACTCCTGAGCACGGCCCTACCGGCACCCGGGTGAAAGAAGTGCTGCTGTTCCTGTTCTGAGAGGGAAGAAAAAAGAGGTGCAGAGGGATAAAATGAAACGCCCCAGGCAACACGGCGTATAGTTTACACAGGTGGCCACTAGGAAAAAAAAAAAAAAAAATATATATATATATATATGAAGGTGAGAATTTAGACAGGCTTCTCCAGCACTGAACAATGACTGTAAGAGCTTCCCTCTCCGCAGCGTGACACACAGGGTGGTTATTTCAGGAGTGAACACAGGGAGAGTTAAGTTGAGGATAAACGATGCTTTGAAGCAAAGTGACAGGTTGACAGCGTAACATGAGAGACAGACAACACAACTTTCTGAACACTGTCCAACACGGCGACTTTTGGATGACGACAGCCAGGAAAGCCCTGGGAACAGAAACTCCTCCACGAACAGGTACCACCACCACCCACCCTCCCCAACACCCTGCCAGGCACCGCCGCCAACTTTGGGCTGCCTTCGCGGGCTCAGTGACCCCGCAGGGACCAAAACCAGTGACCCAGGGAGGGGTCTGCAGCCTGGGGGGGGGGGGGGGGCAACAGCAGAGGGGATGGGGGGCAGCAGAACGGGCCTGAAACACCAAAAACTTGGTGCCTGCAAACCTATAAACCCGGCGTCCCTACAAACCCACCGAGCCTGTGGCTCTACAAGCCCTACCCAAGCGGGGTCTAGGTGTGGTTCACAATATTCCCTGGTTTAGAGCCTCAGCCTTCCTCCTCAAACACCCCGCCAGGGAAAGCGCTGTTATTCATTATTAAGGTTCTCTCTCAGAGGACCCTGAGCCGCCGGGCCCCGCTCAGGAGGCCCCCAGGACACCGGGCCGGCCTCTCTGCCTCGCCGGGACCCCCGGGGAGCGGCAACGCCGAAAATAAAGGGAAAATAAATTCGTACCGGGGCGCTTGCCCACGCCGCAGGAAGGCGGCGAAGCGCCGCGGCCGCCACCGGGCCCACCCGGCCCCCGCCCGCCGCCGCGGCCCAGCCAGGCCGGGCCCCCGCGCCCCGCCCCGCCGCCGCCCGCCCTCGGACCCCCGGGCTAGGCCGCGCCCGGGCCCCGCTCACCTGCTCGGCCGCTCCGCGGCGAACTCGGCCCCGCCGGACTCCGCCATCTTCGCTGCGCCGCCGCCGGGCCCCGAGCTGCGGCGGGAGCCGCCGCGTTAAAGGCGCAGGAGCGAGCGGGGCCCGCGGCGGGCGGCGGGGACCGGGGAGCTGCTCCGCTCCCGCCGGGCCTGGCGCCGCCCCGCCGCCCCCGGGGTCTGTCACCGCCCCACGGCTGAGAGGACCTGGGGGTCTGTCCCCATCCCTCAGCTGAGGGGTCCTGGGGGCTGTCACCTCCCCACGGCGGAGGGGACTTTGGGGGGGGGGGTGTCTGTCACCACCCCACAGCTGAGGAGGTCCAGGGGGCTGTCACTGCCCCACGGCTGAGGGGTGCCGGGGGTCTGTCACCACCCCACAGGCTGTCACGGGCCTCCTCGTGCCAGCACCTTCCAGCCGACCATTACCCCACAGCAGCCAATGGATGGCCCCTGCCCGCGGCCTGAACCCAAACACTTAACGCTTTCCCTCGGAATTTCACGTGCGACTCTTTAAATTTCTCCTGCAGGGACCATCAGGTGTGCAACCAGCCTGGGACCGAGGGGACAGCCCTGCTCCCCATCACCCCGGGGACAAAGCCTCCCGCCACGCCATCTGGATGATTATGGACCAGGTTTTATTGCCATAAGTGCTTTGTGCAAGAGCAACAGTACCCTCCAGAGGGTGCAGTCTTGTCGTCGGAGATCTGCTGTGCTCTGGCTGCATGTCTCAGTGACAAAGACGCCTTCGCTGCCCCACGTCCCCACACATGGTCGGCATCAGAGTCGCTCCCGGCTCTCCCCAAAGCGACCGGTGGAGACGAGGCCAAGCATCGCGGGATCCGTGTAATTTTTAAAGCCGGCGCGCATCTGGAGAGAGCGGACGGTCTAGAGGGCATTCCAGTCATCAGTGGAAATCAGGAAATTATTCATAGCGGCGGCTCTGCCAATGGCCGGGGGTAAATTTCTTTGATTTACCATGCCTCGGTGTCCACATCTGTATAAGAGAAAGGGGGGATTCGTACATGAGAATAAACTCACTTGAAAAGCCGTGAAAATACTCTTTCAAGTCAGCCTGATGAAAACTTCATGTTCTGGAGCCCTCTGCTTCAAGGAGAGCAATCTGTTTCAGAGGCGAAGCTGTGTATTTTTCTTATTTAAACCTTCTAAATCTGCTGGAGCATTAAAAATATTTGGCATTTCCACAGCACATTTCATTCCCAGCTCCAAATGCATTTTACAGACATTCATTAATTAAGCCTCGTAAAACCTTTGGGAGAAAGGGAAGCAGTACTTATTAATTTGCTATTTGTATTGCTGCAGCGCACGGAGACCCCAGCCAGGACCTCGGGGCCCTGTTATTTTAGACCCGACCTACGCAGAAGAGGAGATGTCAGCACGCCGAGGCGCAGGGAGAGCAGGAGGAGGCGCGGAAGACGCGGGAGAGGCAGCGGATGAAAGTTAATGCCGTAAGTCATCGGCAGAGCCTGCAGCAGTCCGTCCCCGGCGCTGCACCCGGATGCCCTTTCTGCCGGGCAGCGCTGCCGGCAAGACGGAGCTGCGGGAGGGAGCGTGGGTCCCGCCCCGGTTCTCCCCCCACCTCGACGGTTGCTCTGTGCATTTTGCCGGTGTCTGGGGGCTCCCGCCCCTCCTTACCAACCCCTCGCGCTCGTCCTGCTTCCTCAGACACCAGCTCTGTGTCGTTTGATACCTTCCACTCTCTCCTGGGGCCGCTTTCTGTAGAGTTCGCTTTGCAGCACACCCCCTTCTTTAAAAGGTTTAAAAGAAACACTTTCCCTTTATTTTTTTAAGTCCATACAGATATTTTAAGTGCGTTATTTTGGCTCAGTAAGTGCGCAGCGATAAAGCAGCCCTGCTGACAGCTAGCCCGGCCGGGCTGCCCGCTCGCTGCGGACCTCTCCGTCCCAGGCGGGTCGGCGGATGGGAGCTGTGAACGTTACACCTCTGCTTCCCCTGCAGAAAAAACCCGGCTGTGCCGCATGCTGTAAATGCCTTTCACATGTTCCCCAGATCCCAGTTAAATCGAACCCCAGAAGGTCTCTCAAAGCATGAAAAATGCATTTATAAGACGCTGGAAGGAAGATGTATTCCATAACTACTCTGGTGACCAGGCGTGCTGACTTGTGTCATGTGGAGAAGGAACCAAAAGGGGGTATTTCTTGTTATTCCGTAGCGCTGATGGGATTTTATCTCTGACAACAAATCCAGGAACTTTTTAGTTACCATTATTGTTTGATTTTATGGGCCATTTGATATTTATTTTTATTTCTATTCATTATTTGTTGAGTGCACTTAGCCCCTTCCCCAAGGAGCCTGCCTTATATCTAAGGTGATTTTTATGACCAGCGTTAGCACAGCATCTGAGCAACTCGCACAACTCTCATATATTTATTCTGTGCACACAGTATATCAAGGCAGTCCCGGTATTCCTACTGTGGAGAGCCGTGGTCTGCCTGTACGATCACAAGTTTAACGGGGTTAAAGAAAAGAAAGAATAAACTCCAAACTATTTGCATTCTTCTCCTTTCTGATCTTCATTTTAAGCCATCAGGATGTATTTGAGTCATATTTTCACTTTCCTCCCCCCCCTTACAAAACATGAGGTCTAGCAATGTACCTTCTACTGCAAGCCAAGCTCTCGCATATCCCACGACTCCCACAGCTGGGGCTTTAAAATCTGCGTCCAACACTGTGAGACTAATGACAAAATCATGAGCTGGCAGCGCTGCCTTTTCCTCCGACCTTTTCGTTTCATCCTGCGAGCGCTCAGAAACAGGAATTCCTCGCAGCTCGCAGCACCATCGGTCCACGCGGTTTGCGCTGGGTGGAGGAGGCGGACAGCTGGCCGCCACGAGCTTTTTTTTTCCCCAATTCTTGCTAGATTTTCCCCAGCACAACAAAGCCTCTCCATTCCTTTATTTGCTATTGTTATGGGGGAGTCTGCGAGCAACCTCCCTGCCTCCGCGCAGCATCAGCGACGAACGCTGCTCCTCCGTCTCCTGCTCATCACGTGTGTCTGGAGGGTGCTGCGGGCTTTCTCGGTGCCTGTGCTTCTGGCTGGTTTTATTCTCTCTCGATTTCTGATAGATTGCTCTCTGCTAATCCCCGTGTAATCCCGGCGGGCGTGTGTGAGCCTGGGGAGGGGTCGAGCGTGAGGGCTGGGGTGCGTCTGCATGTGCTGGTGGAGCCGGGGCTCTCCCTGTAAGGATGGGCCACGGCGGCGTGGGAGCTGCGCTTTCTCCCTCCCACTTATTTTGCCCCATCAGGATACCCTGCCTGCACCCCCCCAGGGCCATGTTCAGGCACGGAGATGTTTTAGCTCCCTGAGACGTTGCCGGTCTCTCCTGGGAGGCTGGTGAAGGTGAGACGCCCTCTCCTTCCCCGCCTTGAGCACCACCTCTGCCAGCTGCCACCGCAAATAACTCCATGGCTGAGACCGGCCGCCAGCCCCGGGGGGACGTGGGGCTCCCTGCGGCGCGGTGGTACCTGAGCCCCTCGGGCGGGATGAGGTCTCTGTAGGCTCCCACCCATCCTGGGGCGCAGACCAGGTCCCCGAACTCCTGCAGCAGGGTGGAACCCACACAGCAGCCGCTGCCGAGGCTCCCGCAGTGGGCGCCGGCCGAGCAGCATCCCCGGTTGGAGATGGCCTGGCTCTTCAGCTGGGTCCCCACCCCCGGGCAGCGTCACCCACCCCGTGGAGCAGCGGTGCCGTCTCATCCCGCACAGATAACACGCGCGTGTGTGTACGCCCGTGCCGGCAGGCGCGGGTATCGCCATGCCCTGCGCTGAGGGTGAGCGGGAGGAGCAGGCCTCAGCGGGAAGCAGGCAGCGGAGCCACGTGGGCTCTGGCGTGGGGGAAGGCTGAACGCCGTCTTTACGAGCCTCGGGCTCCTTCCTCTCCCACGCGCGGCGGGGCAAGCTGACGCATGCGGCCGCAGGCGTTGGCCGTCCCCAGCGCCGTTCGGCACCGGTGCGAGGCCACGATCCAGCAAATCCCCTCTGCACGTGCTGCAGTGTTAAGCACACGTGTCCCCCCCCACGAAATCAGGGGGACAGCTCCAGCGCCTGAAGGTGAGCAGGTGCTGTGCCGCGCCACCGCGTCGGCACTTAAGGGAGCCCGATTCCCATCCGCCCGGCCAAACCGCAACCATACATCCCTGCTTTCCCTGACCAGCTTGGCTGCGCTCCTCACCTGGCAAAAGAACACACGGCAGGGAAAATAAACACGGAGGGAAGCGAAGCCCCTCATGGCCCGGCGAGCGAGGTCTGCGTTCCAAGAAGTAATGAAGCCCAGGGAATGGAAAATGCATGTCACTTGGCGGCGGGCTGGATGCGCGCAGGCGCTCCGTGCCGGCTGCCGAGAGGGTGCTTCGCCTCCACACGGTATCGCCACGGCACAGCAGCTGCGCCCGGTCCAGCCAGCGGCACCGCGCTGAACTCTGACATTTGAAGACGGAGAATAATTTGGCTTCGTTAGCCTCCCCTTCCCCCCTGCCCCGAGCAGTCCCTCGAGCCAGGCTGGAATGTGCGTGGTAGGGACAGAACCAATCCCATTAGTACGAGGAGATTGTTTTTCGTTTGGTTTTGTTGTTGTTGAATCACCCGTGGCTCCGCTTCTTTGGGGTAGGTCATAGGAAGGAGGACGGGGAGAGAAAACCCATGGATGTGTTTCCCCGGGTGGCCGTCGACAGCATGGCGCTTCCCTGCCAGCCCGGCTGCCTGATTTCAGCAGCACCGTGAGGTTTCCATCTTTGAAGGCCACGTGAGCTTCGCTGCCGGCTCCAGGATGGCGCCTGGCGCGCTTCGAAGGAGCATCTGTAAGGGCAAGGGCTCAGCTCCCACGTGCGGGGTCAGGGCGGTGCCGGGGCCAGTGGCGCTGCTGGAGCTTGCGTTGAACCCCCATCCAACTCCCCACCCTGCATCCCCATCCTCGCTCCATCCCTGGATGAAGACTTAACCTCCGTTGGGGTTAAAGCTGAATTTACAGCTCTGTCTGTTGGTCAGGACAGCACCGGATTGCAGCCATGTGCTCGCAGGAGCCGGGCCAGGGGCAGCAAGAGGCAGCTGGAGCAGCTAGAAAATATCCTTTCCCCGGCTGAGAGAGGAGCCCAGGCTCCTTCTCCGTCATCTTCAAAAGCCCTGCTCTGGCAGGGCCCAAAACCTCTGTTTCACCCTGACCGCGCTTTCTCCTGAAAGACTTTCATTCCTCCAGCATGAGACAAAAATAAGAAACCTCCCCCTGGCTGCTTTGTGTCCAGCAGCACCTCCGTGGGAAGGATGCGAAGGGGAGCGACGGGTGCGGACCCAGGCGAATCAACACCGCCTCCACTCCGAATCGGGAGAATCGGTCACAAATCACGAAAACGGGGGCTGGCACGCCTGTGTGCAAGGCAGGGGCTTCTCGGAGCCCTTCCCCACCCTGCTGTCCCCGTCCTGGGCTTTCTGCCCTGTTTGCATCCCTGGACTGTGGACCCCAATTCTCTCCCCAAGCAGAGACATCCTGGCGGGACACGGCACAGGGCTCTGGGCACACGACAGTGGGACAAGGAGCTGCGAGTGCTCCTGAAGTCATCCTCGGCACGGGAGAGCGTGATGAGAAATAGGAGCGAACGACACCGTTGGGAGCAGACAGCAAGAGGGGAGGGAAATCCGTGCGCAAATGCATTCGCCGCGTGGCCCGGCTCCTCAGCTGGAGTGTGCGAGCGGCGGTGGAGCCCAGCCAGCTCCCGGCAGCTGAGATTTGCAGGGGGGAGAAAGGAAGGGGCATTTTCCAGAGGTGAGAACAGCAGCCCAACGCAGGCACAAGGAGAGCGGACGGGGGGGGCGCTGCCGACCCCAACCGCAGCCGGGGAGACCCCCACAACCCTCGGCACCCACTGCCGGCACGGAGGCCAAGCGACGGCATCTCACGAGCAGGAGATGCTGCGGGGGTCCGTGGCGGAGGCATGGGGGGCAGCCTGCTGGCCTCCCCCTGCTTTTTGAGGCCGCTTCTTGCCACGGCGTGGCTAACAGTCCCCACCTACCGGTCTGCAATTTCTCCCGTGACCGGACGCACGGGAGGCAAGCGTGGGCGCGCAGATGCTCGCCGCAGGGACGCGACCCGCCACGGACCCGTGGTCCCCCATGCCCTCGCCGCCAGCCATGGGCTGGAGGGTGTGATTCCACCGTGGGCTGGCTCGCCCATTGCTGATGGGGCCACACACCATGAATTTCACTTCCCCCGTGAAAAAATAAAAGAAGGAGCGAGAAGGAAAAGGCATCGGATGGAAAACACCCCGGCTGCCTGCTGGGGGGAGTGGAACCAGCTAATTTCATGCGTCTCCTTCTTGTTAGAGTGGGGTCCCTCCTCACCTGCTCCTGGGCACGGTTTCCTGCACCACAAGCCAGCAACAAGGAATCTGACTCCAGTTTAAAGGCGAGGAGCTTGTCCACGGTTTGTAGCCCGGCTCCCACCCCAGGCGGGGACGCGCCCGGAGCCGCTGCCCGCGGCGGGCAGGGTTTACCAGCTGTCCGCACCGATCTTGTGCCTTGCCACCTCCCTCCGCACCAGCCCGTGGCGGGGGGATGCGGAGAACCCTGCGCTGGGGGGGCTCACCCCTGGGCAGCACCATCCCGGGGTTTCCCTGTTTGCTCCTGTTTGCACCCAACCGCTGCTCCGTCACCGCAGGGTGTCTGGGGGCGAGCGGCTGCCAGCACCCTCTCCCAGCCCATAATGGGGCTCAGCGCCGATGCCCTGGGCTCCATATGGAAAATGCTGGAGAAAGACACCCCCTGACACACCATCCGGGGGGCACTCCTTGGCTTGGCCCCAGCCGGGGGGCTCTTGCCTCTGGGTCGCCCGCTTTCACATACCTCAAAGGCTGCTCACTCCCATCTCAGCCCTTCCCTCTCGTCCTGCCGGCCCCCAACCCCCCTCTGCCCACCCTGGGACCCCGAGGCGCCCCGCTGCCTGCTGAGGACACCGTGCAAGCCCCCACATCCCATCGCCCGGGCCATGCGGCCACGGAACTCACTCTGCTTCCCACGCCAGGCTCGCATACAGGCAGGGCTGCCTGGAGCATCCTCCGCACGGCTCCCTGCCTGCTGCACAGGGAGCTGAAAACACCAACCCTCTCCCCTCCGTTTGGCCAGCGGAGCCCAGCCCGCAGAGCGCAGCATCCCCCTCCAGCACCCGGCATTGCCGCGCTGTGGGGGGGTGACATCGCCCCCCCAATTTAGGGACAGGCGGGGGCCGTGCTCCAGCAGCAGAGGCTGCTGGCAGGCGGCAGGCAGCAGGCCAGGCTCTGCATCCCCTTTGGAGATCCTTCTTCGGCTGCAACTCACGCCGGGCACCCCAGCATCCATCCGCAGCCCCCCCCCGGGTTGGGCAGCACCTCCTCATCCCCGGCTCTGCATCCCGGAGAAAACAAGCAGCTGAGGCCAGCACCAGCCCTGGCTCCTCGGGGGCCCCACGCCGCTGCTGGCTCTGAGGACGGGACCCCGCTGAGCTACTGAAGTGCTAAAAACGAGCCTCCAGGCCCTTGTGTGAGCTTTTGTGTCGTGCTTGGCATGGGGAGAGCTCAACTGTGGTGTGGACGCGGGCACCACGCCAGGAAAAACACACGCCGCAGGGAAAGGTGGGCGCGTGCACGTGCGAGCGCGTTCCCAGCCCTCGAGCCTGGGCGGCCGCGGCGCGTTAGGCTGACGTGTCGCGCGTGTGCAGGCCCGATCTGCACTTTCCCTCCTCAAAATGGGCGCCTGGGTGTCGGTGGGCAATGTTCAGCGGGCAAAAGCCTTCATTCCCCAGCCCTTCATTATATGCACGCGTGAGCACGTGCATGCAGCCCTCCCCAGTGCCCTGCCTCAGCCTCCTCCTCCTCGCAGCTGACAGGTGGATGTGTTGGGGTGCACAGCCCCCCCTGCCCACCCCGTGCCCTCCCACCACCCACCTCACGGGCATTGGTACCAGCTTCCCAAGGAATGCAGCATCTCCTTTTACGCTTGATGCTGAATCTCTCAAGCCTGTGACTCTGCCGGCCCCACAGCCTGCAGCGGAGAGGAGCATTGCTCTGTGTCCGTGCAAAACAGCCCAAGCAGGGGATTTATCCCCAGTTTGTTGGAGGTTTCATCCTGGCTCAGCTTGCAAAGACGGGACGGCGAGCTGGGAACCAACCTGCACCCTCCCACCAGCCCCATGCCAGGGCTCAAACCCACTCGCCAGCTGGCGACGGGCACCCCGTGAAGCCACCGACTCGTCCGGGTCTGGTACAAACCTTTTATTTCCCCTCTGCCCGCACCGCCCAGCCAGCTTGGGGCTGGGTTTGCCCTTTGGAAGTGAAGCTGGGGGGCTCCGCGGCTGCCCTCTCCCCTGAGCTCGCAGCCTGGGTTGCACTCCGGGGATGGGGACAGCCGCCGCGGCTGGGACACCACCACAGACTCCACCGAGCTTTACACTGAGCCAAGCGGCCAAAAAGCGACAACAAAAAGTGTACCCCAAATCGGACACGAGACCCTGCCCCCCCACCCCCCTCCCCAACCCATTTCCCCAAACCCAGATATGTTGCATGGGTGGAAGTGATACGGAGCAGCACAAAAACAGCGGGGATGGGGACGAGAGCCCCCCACCCGCCATGCCATGGCCCCCCAAGACTGCTCAGCACCAGGGAGCAGCCAGCACACAGAGGGAGCCTAAAAACCCAAGGGTGGGGAGTCGCAGGTAATAAGTTAATCTGTACAGATGTGTTAGGTGGACGTGCGGGTGGCAGGGACAGCCACCGCTGGGCCATCCCTCCCGCACGTGGGGGTGTCCCCACGGGGCGCCGGGGGCCGATGAACAACATGCTGGTGCAAATCAAACCACAAAACAACACACAAAGTCAAGTGATGGAGAAGAGCAGGGAGATGGGGAGATACCCCGGCTCGCACCGAGCCCAGCTGCGGGAGCAGAGCCCTGCGGAGCAGGGGGAGGGAGGGGACCCCTCCACACCGAGGGGCTGTGCTGGGGCGAGCCGAGGGGGTCCCGCTTGGCCGGGAGACCCCCAGGGCTGGCCCCCTGTTTCCAGGGCAGCACATGAGCCTGGGGACCCGGAGGCTGAGCTGCTCCCAGCATCGGGCAGGGATGCTGAGCCCAGGACGGAGGCAGCCCGGCAGCTCCCACCTCCTGCCTGAGCTCGGATGCGCTGGAGCAGCACGAGGTGGGGAAACGCCACCTCGTCCCCTCCTTGATCCCACCAGCAACCCACCAGCATCGAGGCCCCAAAGGCATCATGGAGCAAGGAGGGGAAGGAGCCATTCCTGGGCCCCTCTGTGGCTCCGGGAAGGGGCTGGCTGGGTCCTCGCGTGGGCACAGAGGCAGCGAGATCCGCTCCTCTCTCCGGCTGCCAACGCCAAATCCATTCGCCACGTTTCGGCTCCCCAAGGCAATCAGCTCCGGCCGGCGGAAGGGAGTTCCCAGGGCTGGAGACGGCGCCTTGGAGGCTCAGCCCAAGGTGGGAGGCTGGGGATGTGCCGAGCCAAAGCCCAGAACGCTGCAGACACTTTCCATCCCCCACCGCAGCCGGCTCCCTCCTGCCCAGCGCTGGACCCATGCCCGGAGGGCTGCGGGGCCCCGGGGGCTCCGATCGGGAGGAGACGGACCGCCCCGCTACGAGGATGGGCTCCCCCCGGCCTCCCTGCTCTGGCAGCTCCTCTCTTGGCTCCCGAGCGCTGGAAACCAGGATCCCAGCAAACAGCACATCTACAGAGGAGGCAAAGCCGCTGTCCGGCTCCTGGGAGCCTCCTCCGCAGCGGCCGTCCCCGGGGAGGAGAGCGGGACCGAGCCAGATCACACCCCCGGTCCCCCCGTGCCAGAGCCGGAGATGCCCCTCCAGGAGCTGGGGACATGGGGCAGCCGGAGGGGCGGCAGAGCGGGACCAGGGACGATGCCATGGGGACAGTGACAGGGAGGTGGCATGGAGGTGATGGGAAGGGGTGGGAGCGCTACAGGACGGTCTTGTCCAGGTCGACTTTGAGGGGCAGCGGCCCCGCGTCCTCACCGCCGTGCGCAGGGCACAGGGTGACGGCGATGACGGGCGGCAGGGGGAAGGCGCGGGGGCTGTCCAGGTCCTCCAGGTATTCCTTGTCCCCGTTGATGCTCAGAGGCTGGAAGAGAGGCAGAGAGGACCGTGCAGCCCTGGAGCAGGGGACAGGACCCCCTTGTCCCCAGACTGGGAACACTGTGGGGCTGCCGGGGGACGTACCGTGCAGCATGGACATGCCATCGAGCCCAGCATGGTGGCTGGGGACCACAAACACCCTGGCCATGTCTCACCCAGCAGCGATGGCAAGACCCAAGGTGTTGGAGACCCCTGTAGGACCCCCACCCTGGGCTGCACTGAGCACCACTCTCCCCGTACCTGGGTCTTGACGTGCTGCTCGGGGGCAGTCACCAAACTGGCACAGCTCAGCCACAGCATCACCATGATGGAGAGGAAGAGGCAGGCGGCCAGGATCCAGCGAGGAAGGCCCGAGCGCCTGTAATGCCCCCCCACCCCCCACCAAAGAAAAAGGATGAGTTTATGGCAGTGGGAACTGGGGGGGAGCATCTGCTCTGGCGTGCCCGGCACGTCCAGGCCCCCCTGGGTCTCCGCACAGCCCCCCTGCACCTACTTGGACATGCAGCCGAGGAAGTCATGCTCCGGCTGGGGGGGGTCCATGTGCTGCACCTTGGCTTTGCCCCGTGGCTCCTTCCCAGGGGGCTTCTCCCCCTTCGCCCGGGGGCCTGGGGGGGGGAGATGATGCTGAGCCCAAGCACCCACTCTGGGCACGCCTGACCCGCTCCCCATCCCCTTGCCAGCACAGATCGGGTGCAGGGTGCCGGGTGGTCCTCTCTCCCCCTGGGGGACCCCCTGCCCGCTGGGGGGGTGCAGAGGACCCTGGCAGCTTCTTGGAGCAGGTCCCGTGTTTGGACTCACCCCCTCTGCATGGGTGCGGGGTGTGAGAAGCTAATCAGACCCGAGAAGCAGGTAATTTGTTTAGCTCTGGAGAAATCAGATGAGAGCCAGGAGGGCTCGGAGGCTCCCAGCCCGCCCCCCGCCAGCAGCCTGGCCCCCCCGCACCTGTGTCAGGCTGGGGGACGCGGGGGCTGGACCCCAGTCCCGGCCGTGCCGGCTGGATCTCCTGCGCCTCGGGTACTGGATACTCGATCTCGGGCTGGGACTGGCAGGTTGGCAGGGAAAGAGGGAGAAAGTGGTGAGCAAGGGGGTCCCCACCCCTCTTGGCACCCAAGAGGGGACACGGGATACCCCCACCTGAAAAACCACGACTTTGCCATCATCCGCCTGCAGGTAGAAGGTCCAGGTGGAGGAGATGAAGCTCTGGGCAGAGCTGACAATGTCGTTGCAAAAGGTGGAGACCAAATCGAACATGGAGAACGATGGCACCTTCAGCTCCAGGCTCTGCAAAGAAGCAAGGACATCGTGTCACCGCTGTCCCCTCATCACCCACCCCAGCAGGCAACGTCCCACCCCAAGGATGTGTCTGGGTTGAACGGGGCGCTCAGGTCTGGGGCTCGGCCTGCTTCTCCCAGGGATGGGGGTGTGCAGGACTGGTGGTCCAGCCCCGGGAGGGTCACCGAGCCTGGGGCTACAGTCCCCAGGGCCACCATCCAGCCCCAGAGCCACCAGGGCCACCACCCAGCCCCAGGGCCACCACCCAGCCCCTCGGCAGCCCTGCACTCGCACCAGCGCTTTAAACAATAGAATCATAGAATCATAGAATGATAGGAGCGGAGCGGCCGAGATGCCGAGGGCGTTTCTCTCCTGGCAGCCTCTCCGTGCCCTGGATTCTTGGCCGTCGCAGCCGTTTGTTATTTTTAAAGCATCCCTGCTGGAATCCGCTTGGCTGCTCCCTGCCACTGGCTTCGAACATTTTCCGACAGCCCCTTGCACGGTCAAACCAGCAAACAGGAAATAAATAGGTCAGATTCTGTATCTAATTATTATACTAAATCTGCTTTGCCTGCTTGTCTGGGAACCCAAAGGAAAAATGCTTTGGGGGGGTGGAGGGGGTGATGGCCCTCCCCGTCAGCCGGTCGCCCCCTGATATTCGTCCCTGACCCCGGAGCAGGGCTGGGAAATGGGATCAGACACCGGGAAGGTCTTAAAAACAAGGCTGCAAAGTGCTTTTTCAAAGGAGCCGCAGCTTTCTACAGCACAAATTCATCTTCGCCTGCACGTGTACAAAGCCAAAAGCCTCTACCTTGGGCCAAAGTCTAATTTAATTAATCAGGCAAAAGCTGAATTAATTAAATGTAGGAGGAAAAAGCATTGCTAATTGCTGGGAAGGGTAACAGAGCAAAACTAGGGGAATCTGCAACCATCACCGGTCAGAACCTCTCACCCTGGGAATTTGGCGTAATCGCCCTGCCTGGCCCAAACCTCCGGGTCGAGCCCCGTTAATTTGCTTTTTATGCTTTGGACGAAGCAGTGCGACGGCCCAGCGGCCGGCTCGTATCGACCCAGCACACCCAGAGCACCCATCCGCAGGGCCACATGTAACAGGGGACAAACTAAAGCAAGATGCAGCAGGCGTCCCGCAGCGTGGGCTTCGTTGGGCAGCGGGAGCGTGCGGGGAGCTCGCCTGGTCCCAACCTGCCCCGGGAACGCGCCGAGGGAAGCCGCGTCCCAGCTCCGGGGCTCACCGAGCTGTGAGGCTGCCGACGGGGACGGCTGGGAGGAGGCGAGGGGAGGGATGGAGCTGGATGCCTGAGCTGGGGAGGGAGGGAGGATGGAGGGATGGATGTACAGGCTCACGCGTCGGGTCTTACAGCCTCCGTCCCCCGGGGAGAGGAGGGATGGGGCTGAGCTCCTGTGTGAGGAAGGGATCCTTCCTAAAGTGGGACCCAGGGGCCAAGCATCCTCCCATGGGGTGCCAAGCAGGGGCTGGCCAGTGGGCTCAGCTGTGGGCTCCATTGCTCTGCCCGGCAGCGGGACAAACTTTGGTCCCTGCCATACCCAGGGTGACCGAGACACCCCACGTCCCCATGCCGGGGGTCAGGCGAGGGACAAGGTGGCTGGAGAAGCCACCCCAAGGGCAGCCCCATGGCTCCAGGCTCCTTGTGGAGGGGAATGCCTTCCCCCCTTCCCCAGCCGCCCCCCAGCAGTCCCGCTGGGTGCTGGCACAGGGACAGAGCAGCCGGGGCGCCCTGGGGGGGCACATCCAGCCCCCACTGCCTCCTGCCCGCAAACCCTTTGTGGAAGGAGCCAGATGCAGGGACGGGGCAGAACCACGGCTGGTGGCACGGGGGACAGGCTGGGTGGGTTAAGGAGGGGAATGGGGGGTCCCCATCTCCCCGGCCCCTCACCTTCTCCTTCCTGCTCTCCACCTCGGGCAGCTGCTTGCGGCACCCCGTCACGCAGCCAAACTGCTCCTCTGCGTTGCTGTAGGCTTCAGCACAGGCTGCGAGGCAGAAGGGGGGGCAGGGTTAGGGTGTGCTCGATCCCCTTGATGAGCCCTGAGCCCCCAGGACCCCCCAGCCCATCCTCATTTACACCCAGTGGGTGTAAATCTGCACCCCACTTGGTTTGCAGTGGGGTCCAGACACGGCCCTGGGGCACAGCGTGGGGCTGAGGAGAGGCAGGACGCTCGGGAGGGTGGAAGGTGTCACGGTGCTGGCAGCGGTACGTGGGGGACCCCCCGGGGATGGCGTTTCGGGCACAGGGGCCGCTCGGCTGCTGGTTCCTCACCTGCTTCGCACTCGGCTCTGGTTGTGTTCAGCTCAGCGCTTGCATCCACGAAGTGACAGATGGAGAACAGCCGGCAGCCCCGGTAACAGGCGTTGAGAACAGCATCCTGCAGGGAGGAGGAGGAGGAGAGTGCGGAGCTGGCACCAAGCTCAGTCCAGTGGCTGCGCCGGACCCCCACCGCGGCCTCCCCGCACCCAGCTGGGGTCAGCGGGCACCGCCACCCTCCCGCAGAACCGCAGCCGGGCCTGGCACCCGAACCCGATGGCATCCCTGGGGGAGGGAGAGCTGCCTTCACCCCCCGGGCTTGCACCCAAAGGTCGGGTTTGCAGGTGGCCTCGTCCCCGTCGAGGACGCAGCAGGTCCCCCTGTCCCTGTTGGGGTGCTTGGCGCTGGCTGGGCCCCGGCATGGGCTGGCAGGAGGTGGGGGCTGCACCGGGGTGTGTGTGCATGCTTTGGGGGGCTGGGAAAACAGTTGAGGGGGGATGCACAGGGGCCACTGAGCCTACACGGGGGTCACTGAGTGAATCTGCATGCGCAGGCTTGGGGGAAGTGGGTGCCCCCGCCCACGGGGGTCCGTGTGCCCACGGGGAGGCACGGGCAGGGCTGGTGCTGGCAGGGAGGCAGCGCGAGCCCAGATGGGAAAACAGCTCCATGCCCACCCCCGGCAGCGGGGGCTGTGCGGGCTCCTGCCAAGGCGCTGGCCTAGATATGGCCCTGCCACTGCGGGGGCTTGGGGACAGCTCTGGGTGCCACCGCACAGCCCCCAGCACGGCATGGCTGTGGCAGCTCTGACCCAGGGCGTTCCAGGATGCCCCGGGTCCAGCAACCAGCGCTCAGCACCATCTCAATCCCCGCTGCCGTGGCTTGGTGCTGGCCCACCCCGCTGCCGTGGTGTCACCCGCTCGCCCTGGCTGTCCTGGGCCTCGCTGGTCCTGTGCCACCGCTCCTGGGGATGGCTCCACCACGCCGCCAGTGATGGGGTGCAGGAGGGCAGCTGAGGGGGGCAGGGCCTCACCAGTGGCACCCCCAACTCAGGGCGGCTGCTGCCACCGAGGGCACCTCAAACCCAGCACAGGTGAGACCCGGGGAGGCACCCCAAAGTTGGGATGGGCAAAACCGCTGCAGGCACCCCAAAGTGGGACAGATGCCCCCACCGGTCCACCCCACAGCTGCGGCAGAGACCACCAGAGCTCCCCAGTGACCCCCATGGTGCTGACAGTGCCCTCCTGGTGCTCCCCGCAGGGGTGGGCGGTGTGGGGCTGCGCAGCAGCGATGCCCGTGCAGGGTGGGCTGGTGCCCCCCCTGCTCCCAGTTTCCCCTGGTGCTCCTGGTCCCCTGAGGCTCCTGGTGCCCCTGGTCCCCCCTGGTGCCCCCGACATCCTGGTACCCCCGAAGCTACTGATGCTCCCCAGCTGCTGGTACCCCTGACACCGCCGGTGCCCCCAGTGCTCCCGGTACCCCCGATGCTCCCGGTACCCCCGATCCTACTGATGCTCCCCATGCTGCCGGCACCGCCGGTGCCCCCCCGGCGCCCCCGGTGCCCCGGTGCCCGCCCGGACTCACGGCGGCGGCTCGGCGCTGCAGGCTGCCCGCCGCCCGCGGCCCCGGCGGCCCAGCTGGCCGGGCCGGCCGGGCTGCCCGCGGCACCCGGGGGCTGCGGGCCGCCATGGCGGGCGCGGGGCGCGGAGCGGCGCGGAGCGGAGCGCAGCCACCGCCGCCGCCGCCGCCGGCCCCGCCGTGACGCGCCGTGCGCCGGGCGGGGGCGGCGGGGGGGGGGCCGGGGGCGGGGGGGGGCCGCCGCAGCCTGCCGCACCTCCGCCGGCACCGACACCGGCATCGGCACCGGCGGGCAGCGATGCTGGGAACGAGGGGGTGCGGGAGGACCGGGGGGGGGCACGGGCACCGGGGGGTGCGGGGACATCACGGGGTGCGGGTGCGAGGGCGGTCTGGGGGCCGGAAGATGCTCGGGTACGGGGGGGGGGGGGATGCTCAGGTGCAGGGGGATGCAGGGAAACGGGGGATGCGGGAGGACAAGGGGGGCCTGGGGACCAGGGGAGGCAGGGGGGGGGGGGGTGCAAGGGTACCGCAAGATGCATGAGTCCAGGGGAGTGCCCCAGCATGGGGGGGATGCAGGAGGATGGGAGATGCACAGAGACCAGAAGGTGTGGGGGGACTGGGGGATGTAGGGGGACATTGGGGGATGCAGGGAGATGGGGGAACACCGGGCATGCAGGGGGACCAGGGGATGCGCAGGCACAGCAGGGGCACAGCAGGACTGGGGGATGCCGGGGGGGAGACGAGGGACGGGGGGGGGACCGGGGGTCACACAGAGTCAGGGGCGGAGAGGGATGAGGCTGCCCTGGCACGGGGAGCACATTGGCACCGGCCAGCAGCAGCACCAGAGCCTCACTGCCCCCCCAGGCCAGCACCCCCACAGGGACTGTCCCCCCAGGAGGTGATGAGCCCCTTGTCCCCAGCCAGCGTTTGACCCAGATGTGCCACCCCCTGTGGCCCTCGGGGCGTCCCCGAGTCGCGTTCGTTCATCCCACCCGCACCCTCGCTCCGCAGGGCCCCTTCCCAGCCGGGGCGCTGGGCTCTCCCTGACACCCCAGATTTACAGCTTTGATTTCCCAGGGTTTAAAAGACATAAAAGGCACAGGCTTGGCCCCGTGCACGCTGCCTCGCC